>OU906970.1:6250000-6963860 GCA_918317495.1 Synanthedon vespiformis | reverse complement strand
GAGTTCAAAATTTTCTAAAAACTACCTCATTTTTCAGTGCTCCCACCCCTGTTATTAAAACGTTACTGAAATAGTGGTTTATATAAAAGTGTAGTGTGTCTCTTAAACTATTTTTTAGAAAAAGAATCAGCCAAATCGGTCCACTAATTCCAAAGTAATAAGCAAAAATCTAAACCTCTAAAAAGTGTTAAAAAATTCATATATTACGTTTACGTAAATTTTGACAACTCTAAAAAACAAAATTATAAACAATATATATATGCCGGACGACTAAACTAAGCAAAAAAGTGCATTGACTGAAAAAATTTTTCAAATCGGACTTCAGTGGCCAGAGTAATCAGGCATTAAACACGGGGGTCTTAACGACTGGTCCATTTAAGAAACCCGTCATTACCCTAAACCCAAAGTTAATCGTAGAAAGTGAATATTGTGTTACCGAATTCCTCAACATCTCATTGACTCATATACTCTTTTACCCCGCAATCATATCACTCAAAACATAGTAAAACTCTTAAAATACAACCAAATAACCATCGTAAGCAGAGCCGTCCGTGAACGTTCAGTGTAATCAGCCGTCGATTAGCTTCCCTACGAGTACTTATATTTTATATTTTAATCTACAACATAATAATATCCCAGCCTAGTTTACTCATATTAGTTTTTAGTTACCTATAGTTTAATGTTCTGTATATTGTCATTACTTATAAACATACTTACATAAAACCTAGTTTATAGTTTAATGCTCTGTGTATCGTCATTACTTATAAACATATACTTACATAAAACAATACATTTCGAATGTACACTACACAAATTGATAAATAAGTTTATTCCCATACACCTTATATATTACTAATATACCTAACTACTAAATTCTTAATGTGTCTACGGTCCGAACCAATTATCTAACCCCGGAAATCATAGTACTTCGGCGACCGTACCGGCATACGCCGCGCGGCCGCCACAACAGCTCCCCCTCATACCACTACATACATACGTAACACGATATTCATCGCCACACCTATCGCTAATCTGCCTCGCTCCGTGGTACCGGCAGCCGCGGGGTGTCGGCCATTTTGAAGCGAACGAGGCCGCGACATACTGCCCCCGTACCACCCTACTCCGCTATACAACGCGATACCCGTCGCTGTACAAAACCGTGCCGTGGTACAAGTTGACTGCGTACTAGCGCGTTTAACTTGGGATCGACCAGCTTACACAATCGACCACATATTATCACCACTTATCACCACTTATTTCAGTCTTATAAATAAATTTCTGCCGTCAATTAATAAATAAATCTTAGTCAGGTACTCAATTATTACATAAACATACATCACACATCCATACTATACATAACACATAATAACATCGCCACACTTCACACGTGCAAACCACGCTGCATACATTAACTACTGCGAGCCCACGCTTACATCAACAAAGAAACTCCGTGTAACACCGCAGAGCAGTGCCCACCACTCGATCTAGTCGCCGCGAACGCCGCCCTCGGGTCTCCCAACCGCGCTTCACACCGACCAGCCATTCTAGCTAGACCCCGGTGTCGGTGCTACTCGCCGCCCGCCGCTCCTTTATTCCGTAACCGATCAGCCATTCTAACTCGACCCCCTGCCGGTGTCGGCGCTATTCGCGCGGCCCGCCGCTCCATTGCGCTTCCCCATCGACCAGCCACACCATCTAGACCCGCCCCGGTTGACAGCGCTGCTCGTGCGGATCGTCGATCGTATCGGAGCTACCCGCGCGACCGGTCATTCATTCATTCTAATCCCTCATAACTTTGGACCCACTCATCGCACCCCTACGTGTGATACCTCGTTGGAAAGGTCTTGGTGAGATCTGTCCAACTACACCCACACCCCCCATTTGCCCCACTTGCCATATTTGCCCCACTTGCCCCATTTGCCCCACTTGCCATATTTGCCCCACTTGCCCCATTTGCCCCACTTGCCCCATTTACCCCACTTGCCCCATTTACCCCACTTGCCCCATTTACCCTATTTGCCCCACTTGCCATATTTGCCCCATTTGCCCCACTTGACCCAATTGCCCCACTTTTTTTTTTTTTTTTTTTTTTTTTTTTTTTTTTTTTTTTTTTTTTTTTTTTTCTTTTTCTCCATCTGCCCCAGCTGCCCTTTTACCTTACTTCTCTGCCACCCAAACATTACTGGACGGGTCTAACTGACCCGCCCAATGCCTATTTCGCGATCCCCCCCTCCGGGGGCATGGCGACGGTCCACGCTACAACGGGACACTCACCCTCACCCCCGATCTCCCTCCCCTGCATCCGAACCCTCACGACGATTTGGGAGCCTCGAGACGACCACCCATACCCCCCCAACCCATATTCTCATTGACTCCGACTCCATCGGAGCATCGCTAGATAGTCACAACGCCCCCTCCAACGCTACCCCTACTCCCACGCCCCAACTCACTAAACCAACTCGCATCCCCGAAATGACCCAAACCCTCCCAGTTACGGCCGAGGATGTCTTCGACATCCCCAGCGGTATCCAGGCTATAATCACACTATCACAGATGATTAACTCAACCATCACTGAAGGGAAATCCGTCAAGGCGATCAACAAAAGGAACGCCTGTTTGGCTTCCGAGGAGATTCGCAGATGCGCCTATCGGTTGACCGCCTTTACCACCTCTTCATCCCCTGCGGCTGAAATACCCGCAACAAACACCCTCAAAGACGAAATCATCAAATGCGTCAGAGACGAGCTAACGACATTTAAACGCCAAATCACCCAGTCTACCATCACACAAAAGGCCGGGCCCACTACCCGTACATACTCCCAAATCACCGCCCTCGGGCTACCCACACAGACCCCCTCACCCCCCCCTCACCGTACTTCCGACGCACCAACCGCAAATAAACCCGCCATCATAATCACATCTAAAATCACTCCTAAATCCCGACAGGAAGCGGTGGAAGCTTTTCGTAAAAGCATCTCATACCGCACCTCCGGGTACGCCCCAATCAGAGTTCAAGCAGTCTCCAATAACAAACTCCGTGTAGAGTTTGATACCCAGGAACATCTAAATGACACCATCCAGCGCCTTCAAAACTCCGAACACATTACTGCTGAACCCGCGAAAACAATCCAACCCTTATTGATTCTCAAAGGCATCTCCAATAACACCTCTCCGGACGAGCTAATCGATGTCATCAGGTCCCAAAATCGCGACCTCAATGAGATAATTAACAACGACTCTGACCTACAGCTCCGATTCAAAAGGAACAACCGCAACAACAATTTATACAACGCCATATTATCAGCCACCCCCAAACTCCATAAACAAATGCTCGCCATGACCCGAATCTGCGTGGACCACCAGCGGGTCCACGTTGATAACTTCTCCCCATTCAAACAGTGTTACAGGTGCCTGCAGTTCGGTCATTTGAGGACCAACTGCACTAAAGACATCCACTGCGCTCATTGCGCTGAAACACACGAATCCCGAAACTGCCCCGTAAAAAACAGCCCTCACCAACTAAAATGTCACAACTGCACCACTCAACGGAACACTCACGGTTCGAACAAAACTAACACCAACCACTCGGCCATCTCTTTGGACTGCCCCACACTCAAAACCATGAAAATGCGTATCACGGCTCGGGTGGATTATGGGTAAAACACCCCTCGCACATATACCCCCCCTCGTACCTAACCTAAGTATTGTCCAGGCCAACCTGGACAGATCCAAACACTGCCAGCATGAGTTCGTGGTTGCCTTTTTGGCCAGCCACCATTCTTTCGCCCTCGTATCCGAACCTTACATTGGCTCACTCAACACCGTCAAACCCATCCCTGGCATTAACATCCATCAATTCCCCACCGGCGACCGCCCCATTAAAGCCTGTATTTTTTCTAAATCTCACCTCAACAACGCTCTTGGTCTTTCCCAATCTTCCTCCCCCAACCTCTGCGTGATCCGAACCCGCATGGGTCGAGAAAAGTTTACTCTGGCCTCGATTTACGTGGAACCGGATCACGATCCCCACAACACCCTCGACCTTCTAAACACCCACCTTACCACCAACCCCCACCCCAACACCATCATCGGTGGCGACTTCAACGGCTGGCACCACTCCTGGGGCTCCTCATCTAACAACCGCCGAGGCAATGAGGTGGTTGACATAAACATGACCCACGATCTCCATGTTTGCAATAGGGGCGCGGTCCCCACTTTTGAGACCATCACCCACGGCAGGCACCGTTCCTCCATAATCGACCTCACAATCGTCCACAGCCGCATTTCTAACCAAATCTCCGGGTGGCAGGTCAACTTAGGTTTCTGCACTTCCTCCCAACACAACGCAATAGAATTCACCGTCTCACTCAATGCACCCTCCACTAACAACCCTACCTTTCACCCCGCTCCCGACCTCCCCACCTCCACCTTCCTATACAACTGCAGCAAGGCCAATTGGGCCGTGTTCAAGGACACACTACACACCCAACTCGCCTCCAACGACCTACTCGACTGCGATCTCCAGCATATGGGCCCCGCCCAATTGGAGGGGTTCATCGACCGGGTCACGGACACCATCCATAAGGCATGTGAAGCCGCCATCCCAAAGAAAAACAACCTCAACGGCCCCAGACACCGTCCCCCATGGTGGACCGATAGTCTCGAGGCCCAAAAAGCACACATTATCAGGACTCATCACAGATTACACAAAGCCAAGAAACACTACATGCCCACCAATGACCTGGCCAATGAGCTCCTCAGCCTCAAGACCACTTATGCCGACCAACTTAAAACCGAATCCACCAAAAACTTTCGGGAGTTCTGTGAGCTCCAGACTAAGGAGAACGTCTGGTCGCTCACAAATCGACTACTCAAAACCTCAGCCCCCCGCCTCCCTCTCATCACCGTTAATACTGGAAACAACACATTTACAAGTAACCCCACAGACACCGCACGCACCATCCTCGACTCATTTTACCCAGATGACACTACCGACACCGACGACCATCACCACCAACTCACATCCACCAAACACATACCGCCCGACACAACAGATGACCCCCCCTTCGCACAAGGGGAGATCCATGAGATCCTCAAATATATGAACCCTAATAAAGCCCCCGGAACCGACCACCTCACCTCTGACATTTGCCTTCAATTTTTCATCAACTACCCTCAACTTCTCACCGACATCCTTAATCGCTGCCTGTCCCTACAACACTTTCCCAAGCAATGGAAGATCGCATTTATTAAAATCATCCCCAAGCCCAATAAATCTGACTACTCCTCTCTCTCCTCCCTCCGCCCCATCGGCCTTCTCCCCGTCTTCGGAAAACTCCTAGAAAAACTATTCATCCAGAGAGTCACTTACACTGCAGCAAAAAAACACAAAATCAACCCCAAACAGTTCGGCTTTAAAGAACATATAGGCACCACAGAAGCTCTCCACCACGCCCTCCAAACAATCCACCAAAATAAAACTCAGGGCCGCCAGGTCCTAGGCATCTCCCTCGATATCAAAGCGGCGTTCGACAATGCCTGGTGGCCTGCACTTTTCCACAGGCTACGGGCTGTCGAATGCCCAAAAAACATCTTCGGGCTCGTTCAGAGCTATGTCTCCGACCGCAAAGTGGTACTAAATTACGCAGGCGCGCAGGCGTCTAAAACCATGACCAAAGGATGCATCCAGGGCTCCACCTGCGGCCCCACGATGTGGAACGTGATTCTGGACGAACTCTTAGACACCCCGCTTCCCTCCGGTTGCCACCTCCAAGCTTTTGCCGACGACGTGTTTCTTGTGTCGTCCGGCAAGACCACCACCCAATTGGAAAGCACCACTAATCGGGCACTATCAATCATATACAAGTGGGGCCAAAGCGTCAAGTTGACCTTCGGCCCCTCTAAAACACAATGTGTCGCTTTTACCAACTCCGCCACCAAGGCTTCCATTCACATGAACGGAAGCCCTCTCCAGCTCACCAAGGAACTCACACTCCTGGGGGTTATTATCGACAGTAAACTCACTTTTCACTCCCACATCCACCACCTCATCCGTAAATCCACAAAAATTTTCAATAAACTCTGCCTCTTCGTCAGACCCACCTGGGGGGCACACCCCGAAAATGTCTCCGCCATTTACAACCACGTGATTGTCCCCATAGTCACATACGCTGCGGGCATATGGGGACACACAGCTGAAAAGAAGTGGGCCCGCAAAGCCCTCGGCTCCCTCCAGCGCGGTTTCGCTCTCAAAGCTACCCGCGCCTTCAGAACCACCTCCACCTCAGCCCTTCTTGCCATAGCCCAATTTATGCCACTCGACCTCAAAATTCTCGAAGCCCACGCCAGAGAAACCACCCGCCTCACGGGTGTCACTCACCTCCTACCGCACGACATCACCCTGGAAACCCCTACCCCCTCCCACTTACTGCCCCACCCGGCAACTCGCACCCCCATCCAACTAGCCACACCCCATGACACACCCGCTGCTTCCACTCAGCACCCCGACACCATCCAAATATACACCGACGGCAGCAAACTCGACACCGGAGAGGTCGGCGCCGCACTGGTCGTCTTCAAACAAAATCAGATCATCCACATCTCCCGACACAAACTTCACAATAGCTGCTCGGTTTTTCAAGCCGAGCTGTTCGCTATTCTTCAATCTTGCCTATACCTTCACTCATCCAAAACTCCCAAAGCCCACATCTTCACAGACTCCCTCTCCGCTATCTCTGCCCTCGAAGACCGCTCTAACCATCACCCCCTTGTCTCCAAAATTCACAATACCCTACTACTAATCAACTCCCTGGGTGGCTCCGTTTTCTTCTCTTGGGTCAGGGGCCACTCGGGCATCACCGGTAACGAGGCAGCGGACCTCGCAGCAAAAAAAGCTGCCACCGCCCATCAAGCCTTTTCTTACACCTCTTTTCCAATCTCCCACGTCAAATACCGTACCCGCATTGCCATGAACGCACGATGGCAACAAAGATACAACAGTGAACCACAGGGCGCCTACACTAAATCACTACTCCCCCTCCTCACCGACTTCACCACTCTCTTTAAACACACCCCCACCTCCTTCCATCTCACACAGGTACTCACAAACCACTGCTACACTAAACAATACCTCCATCGTTTCAAAATAATTGACGATGACAAATGTCCCTGCGACAATACTACCACGCAAACCCTCCAACACCTTTTCCAATACTGCTCGAGATTCTCCTTACAGCGCCTGGATCACATTATTACTTGCAATCTTGAAAATCTCCCCCCCTTCGAACTCTCACAACTTATCAATAACCGCACAGCCACTCAATCTTACGCTAAACTCAGCCATTACATCATAGAGCACTTAAAATCATTCAACAACCCTGCAACAACCTCACGCACACAACAACAACAAGCCGTTCACGATATATAAGCTTATACTCCACTAATTTTACCAATCATCCATCCTTGTTAGTTTTAAGTTTAGGTTTAATCCTTAGTTATAAGCACATTTGTTAGTTTTAAGATAGTATTAAGTATCCCTGTAGGCGGCGGGGGGGGGCAATGTATCAAATCGCATGAACCCCCCCGCCCCTCACAGCGCTTCAACACACTTATAATTAACAACTACCACATAGATTCCTTGCCATGTTTTATTTTCTAATATACTCCCCGCGGGGGCGGTGTACCCTCCGCGGGAAAACATAAAAAAAAAAAAAAAAAACCTAACCTAACCTAACCTAACCTAACCTAACCTAACCTAACCTAACCTAACCTAACCTAACCTAACCTAACCTAACCTAACCTAACCTAACCTAACCTAACCTAACCTAACCTAACCTAACCTAACCTAACCTAACCTAACCTAACCTAACCTAACCTAACCTAACCTAACCTAACCTAACCTAACCTAACCTAACCTAACCTAACCTAACCTAACCTAACCTAACCTAACCTAACCTAACCTAACCTAACCTAACCTAACCTAACCTAACCTAACCTAACCTAACCTAACCTAACCTAACCTAACCTAACCTAACCTAACCTAACCTAACCTAACCTAACCTAACCTAACCTAACCTAACCTAACCTAACCTAACCTAACCTAACCTAACCTAACCTAACCTAACCTAACCTAACCTAACCTAACCTAACCTAACCTAACCTAACCTAACCTAACCTAACCTAACCTAACCTAACCTAACCTAACCTAACCTAACCTAACCTAACCTAACCTAACCTAACCTAACCTAACCTAACCTAACCTTTTTTTTTTTTTTTTTTTTTTTTTTGTTGAGGAGGGGAAATCACATTTACGGACTGACCTCCCCCGTCGGCATAGGACGCGCCGGCGAGGGAGAGTGTGGGACTCGACCGGCCGAGTGCCGGTAATACCCACTAAAACCCCCCCATGCTCCACCATCAGCGGTGATGTGCGGGGACCGAATAACAGCCAGGCCATGTCTGCGGCCCCCGCACACCGCTTCGTCCAGTGGACACGTCTTCGTGGTAGCGGCCTAGGGAGCATCTCTAGGCCGCCACGTCGTCAGTTTAGTGTAGGCCGGGCGCCAGTCGTCCTACCTGACGCCCGGTAGTTACTAGTTAGTGTGCGCCGCCGCGTAGGCGCGGCGCCGTCTTCCGGCTCTGCGGCGCCTGAGTGGGTCCGAATTGGGGTCCTCTTCACGGGACCGCTCCCCGGCCTCTTTACCACTCAGGGCCGTTTCACAAAATTTCCTGACGGCTTGCCAGCCGTCAGGCGTCTCAACCATTGCTCTGACGACAGCCGGTAAGGACAGGTCGTGTCCTACGACTGCCGTCAGAGCCGCACGTTCAGGGTCCCAACCTGGGCATTCCTCTAAAAGATGTTGCGCCGTGTCGTTGGCGGCTCCGCACTCGTGGCAGGCGGGGGTCGGCTCCCTCCGCGCGACGTTGCACAGGTACCGACCGAAGCAGCCATGCCCCGTCAGCACCTGCACAAGCCGGAAGGAGAGCGAGCCGGTCCGCCTGCTCACCCACTCCTTCAGCACTGGCGCGATCGCAGACGTGGTGCGAAAACCCCACCCCGTCTGCATCAAATCGTCGCGCCAGCGCTCGAGTGCCTCCTCCTGGAGTTGCCGCCTCCAACGCGCCACTTCCTCTGGGAGTGGACTCGCGCCGCGGGCCCTCGCATCGGCGGTCCTGCGATAGACCGCTGCGAGGACCTCGGCGTCCAGCTCCCAGGGGAGCGTGCCGGCGATCGCGCACGCCGCTCTCCACGAGGTAGTGCGATACGCTCGGATGACCCTGGACGCCATGACGCGCTGCGAGCGTCGCAGCACAGACAAATTCTGGGCCGACAGGGAGTCGACCCAGATTGGCGCCCCGTACAGGGCCATCGAGCGCACCACGCCCGCGAAGAGACGGCGGCACCCGACGTTCGGTCCGCCCAGGTTGGGCATTAGCCTACTTAAGGCAAAAGACGTATTCAGAAGTTTAGGAGCAAGGCTCCTGAAATGCTCCGTAAATGTCCATCGGCTATCGAGTACGACGCCGAGATATTTCAGCGTCGACCCGACGCCGATGGAAACTCCGCTCACTATTATGTGGGCATCCGGCGGTGGCGCCTTGCGAGGCCCACGGAAGCAGATTGCTTCGGACTTCTCAAGGGCCACCGTCAGGCCCAAGCGCCGAATGCGCATCACGACCTGTGCGACTCCCGCCGTCGCCAGCAGGGCCGCGTCACGGTACGTGCGACCGCGGGCGGTCACCAAAGTGTCGTCCGCGTAACACGTGACGTCGACCCCGCGCAGGGTAGCGCCCCGCAGCACCCAGTCGTAGCCGATGTTCCACAGGAGCGGCCCGAGAACCGACCCCTGTGGGACACCGCACGACACTTGCCGCTGACGATCTCCAACGCGCGTGGGGTACACGACCGAGCGACCCGAGAGGTAGTCTCCGACAAGCCGTCGGAGGTACTCCGGGAAGCCGTGGTACCCCATAGCCTCCATGATCACTCTGTGAGGCAGAGTGTTAAACGCGTTGGAGATGTCGAGGGACACCGCCAAGACTACCCCGCCTTTCCCAACTTCCTCCTCCGCTAAAGCCCTCACCCGCGCAATAGCGTCGACGGTGGACCTGCCCCGCCGGAAACCGAACTGGTTGTCTGCCAGGTTCGGCCCGGAATCCTCCAGGTGGTGAGTGAGGCGAGCGGCGACGACTCGCTCGAAGAGCTTGCCCGCCTCACTCAGCAGAACGATGGGGCGATATGCCGATGGAGAGTCCACCGGACGCCCGGGCTTACGGATGAGGACCAGCCTACCCTGCTTCCATTCGTTGGGAAAGTGGCCATCTCTCGCACAGGTCGTGAGAAGCGCACGATATCTATCCTTGAGTCCGCCTTCCTTGAGAGCCAAAACAACAGCCCTCCCCGGGATGCCGTCGGGACCGGGCGCCGTGTTCTTCGCACTGAGGCGAAGAACCGCCCTGTCCAACTCGCCCTCCGACACCTCGGGGGGATCCTCCGCCGGAATCTGAAGCCTCGCCCGTGCGCACACGGGAGGAGCGTCTCCCTCCGCCCTGGCAGGGAACAGTTTCTCCACCACTCTCTCGAGCGTCTCCGTGTCCATGGTCGACGACAGCGGAGGGGCCCAGGGGCGAAGCTTGCTCATGACGAGCTTGTACGGCCTGCCCCATGGGTCCTGCTCGAGAGAGTCCACCAACTCCTGCCAGGCGCGCTCCTTGGCCGCGGCGATCTCCGTCCTCAGAGATTTTTTGGCCCTCTGGAAGGCGGCAAAAAGTTCGTCAACAATATGTGCGGGTCTGTGGCGCCGCCGAGCGTGGGAGTACTGGCGTCGTGCCTTGACACACGTCGCCCGGAGGTGCTGAAGCTCCGGCGACCACCAGTACACCTGTCGGCGGGGCTGCGGTTTGCCCACGCGAGGCATGGCGACGTCGCAGACGTGCGTCATGGCCTCGCGGAACCACTGCGCCTCGAGATCCGCATTAGTCATATCCGGTTTGGGATTCCAGGATTCCACGAGGGACGCCGCAATGAAGGCGTCTCTCTCCAGCTGTTTTAATGCCCACTTGGGCCCGATCTCCGAAGGGGCACGACTCGGGCTGTTCGGGTTTGCCGAGTGGGGGGAGATGGAAAACCGAATGTATCGGTGATCCGAGAGCGTCTCGACCCCCTCCTCGACCACCCAGCCCCGAACGCGGCGTGCCAGGGCGGTAGACGCAAACGACACGTCCACGACTGATCCGCCCTGTTGCCGCACGCACGTGTTGGCCGCGCCCCTGTTCAGCACAAACAAGTTATTGCTGGAGAGCCACTCCTCCAGAGCTGCGCCCCTCGCGTCCGTGAGGGAAGAACCCCACACCGTCGACTTCGCATTCAGGTCTCCGGCAAGAAGCACCTGATGCGGACGACACCGCCCCAGAACGATGTCCATTTCCGCCAAGAATCGCTCGAACTCCGCGAGCGGGCGGTTTGGCGAGAAATAGACACCGACGAACACAATGTCTCCGCAAAAGGCGGCGACAAACCCTCGACCCTTATACGAACGATCGACGGTGTGGGCTCCCTCTCCCGAAGTCAAAACTATGGCGACGACACCGTCCCGGTCGCCGATCCAGTTGTCACGGTTGACAACCAGATACGGCTCCGAGACGATTGCCACGTCTGTCCCCCACTGCGCCAGAGACTGGACCAGCAGGTCCTGAGCTCCAGCGCAGTGGTTGACATTCGCCTGAAGACACTGAATGGATGTACTAATTATGTGTCCATTGGTGATCCGTTTGTCCCGTTCGGTGGGCGGCCAGCGCTATCCTGGGACGGAGCCTCAGGATTCACTGGCCTTCGTCTAGTCCATGTCCGCTTGGGGGCCGAGCACTTAGCGCTCCCCAAGCGGTGGTTGTGCCGTTTCCCGGCTTCGGCACATATGAAGCAGCGTGCTTCAGAACGGCAGTCGGCCGCACGATGTCCGTCCTTACCGCAGCGGTAGCACTGCTGGCTACGATCGACGGCGGCGGTGCACTGCCCCCTGACGTGTCCGGACTGCAGACACCGGAAGCAGCGCAGCTCACGGGGTTCTAGGGCTTTCACCCTCGCCGCCGTCCATCCCACCAGCAGCCTACCCTCAATCACCTTTTTAGCGGCAGTCACCGGACAGCCCGCCCACGCCGTGCCCATGCCGAAGCGCGGGAAACGAATGGCGCCCACCTTCACCGATTCGACGGCGCAGCCGCCGAGTTTTGCGATGGCCGCCGCCACTTCCGCGGGAGTGACGGAGTCGTCGAGCCCAGACACCAGTAACTCGGTCAGCTTGACCGGTCTGGAAACTCGGACGTCCTCCGCACTCAGCCGCTCGCGCAGCTTGGCGGCCAACACATCCGCCTTCTCTTCGAGGTCGGCACCGTGTACCTCGAAAATTGCAGCACCCGTGATTGCTCTGCGAGGGCGGACATACGGGATGCCCACCTCCTCCAGGCTCACCTTCTCCTTAGCCTCCGCGACGATTTTGGCATATGTGACTCCCCGTTTAGCAGCCTCAGGCTGCAGGGTGAGGACCACGGCCGCGGTCTTCGGAGGCTTCGGCGTCCTCCTGGTGGGGGTGGGCTGTTGAGCCCGTCCCGTCTTCGCCTTTGCGGGAGCCGGAGGTGTCTCCTTGTGTTTGCCGCTTTTGGCCACCGTGCTCCACGGACGATCCATCGAAGCCGGGGCAGGTGGGAGAGGGCGCGGTTCCGGGCGGGCCGCTCGTTTCGCGGCCGGCCCGCGTCCTTTCTTCTTCTTCTTTTTCCCATCCTTCGGTGCCGCCTTTTGCCCGCTGGTGGAGGGTTTGGGCGGCACGGTGAGAGGACGGGGTGTGTCAATCCGAGGGGCCGGTTTCGGAGGGAGTTCCCTTCGAGCGGCCAGTGGAGGGCTCACTCTCGGCGCTGGATTTAAGCGCGGCTCCAGATTTTCGAGCCGCGCGCTCAGCCGAGCGTGAACCCGGTCCATAATCGCAGTTTCGAGTGCCTCTAGGTGTTCCGGCGTTACCGTTGACCCAGAGGCGGCGGCGGGAGCGGCTCTAAAAGCCGCGAACTCCCTCCGAAGCTCGTCCAAACCAGTCTGGAGCCGCTTATTCTGCGCCCGAGCTTCCTTCAGCTCGCGACGCAGCGCGGCGGTCTCCTCGTTGGAGGAGAGGGCTGCCAGACTTTTGGCGTCCGCGACAATCGCCTCGGCGCTGTCGCGGAGCGCCTTCACAAACGTCCCTTTCAAGTTTTTACTGGTGTCGGCCACCTTGCGGATGGCCGCCACCCTCGTCATCATTCTCTCGAAGACGAGTGAGGACGACTCAACGGCGTCGTCCTCAGACTCGATCTCCGAGAGACGGGATCGTGTTACCCTCGCCTCGGCCATCGAGGCGAGTAACTCCTGTTCAGCTTGCAGCTTCAGCTCCTCCTTGCGAGCTCGAGCTACCTCAGCCTTCGCCTCAGCGAGGCCGACGTATTCTCCGGTTGTGGGAGGGCGACCGCGACCGCGCTTCTGGAGCAGTCCAGTAGCGACGCCTGGTCGCTCCTCTCCTGAGGACTCCGGGGAGACCTCTGGGGACGGCAAAGGAGGAGCCTTGCCCCTCTTCCTAGTCAGTCGGTCCCCTGACCGTCTGATGGACTCGTCGCTGTCGCTGCCACTGCCAGTCGACACTGACACGACAGTCTCCATGTCGGAAGACGAGGGCTCCGAAAGGTTGGGTTCCTCCCGGACCCTCGCCAGCCCTTGTAAACCGGGGCCGACATCTGCCCCGTCACTAACCGGGCTTCTGTCCCTGGGCGACGTCACGGGCGTCGCCATCCGGCGGAGTACTACCACGGGGCTAACCGCAGGACTGACCGCAGGGATATTAACAAGAGGGCTGTCAGCCCTGCTGCTCTCGCCTATTTTCAACTTCGCGCGAGTGCGCGCACTCGGGGCCTCTGTCTCCTGCTGCCTGGCATCGCACCAGACGCAAGGATGACTAGCGCCACAATCGCAAGATCCGGTAGCAGACTTCACATCGACCGGCCCGGACACCGGTCGACGCCGCTGGCGAGGCGGGTCGTTTTCGCCACTCGTAGCCAATTTAACACCTGGGGGCCGAGCTACCCCCAAGCGCCGGGCGTCAGCCGGATCGCAAGACATACCAATATCCCTTGTAGCCATACTCATATTCATTTGGGAAGCGTACCTGCGGCCCTTTCCCAACAGGCCGCAGGAGCGCTTGGGACCGGGTCCCCCCCAGCCATTCAGCCCCTCGGCACGCTGACCTTAGGCTTTAGGGTAATTTTTTATAGTGGTTTTCTTCCACGCGGCCCGACGCTCAGTGCGCCGGTCCCCCGGCCCCGCAGATGCGGGGTTACGGTTTGCCCGACGGTGGCCGAAACCACGCGCCGCGCCCGCGGACCTTATTAGGCCCGCCACTACGAGCCGGAGCTCCGCTGGCCCATCTCTGGGCCCTCCAAGAAAAGCGCCGAGCGCACCACCATCACGTCCGGGCGAGCCGGACCGCCAGCTCCCGCTGGCCAACCCACGACCCACTAGGGGTCCACTGGTGACAGCCGTGGGCTTCTTCGAAAAGAAGCCATGGCTTCACCCTCCGAGTGTGATTTTTTAGAGAGGTTTTCTTCCTCGCAGTCCGACGCTCAGTGCGCCGGACCCCCGACCCCACTGAGTGAGGCTACGGGTTCATGTGACCGTGCAATGCCCGCCCTTAAGAAAGACCAGGCAGCCACATGCCAGTTTTTGTCCGCGCCGGATGAACCGGTACCCCCCATATCTGGAGGGCGTTCCCCTATCCGCAACCTGGGGACGCGTCCGATGGCGGATCTGGAACCGCACACGGAAACCTAACCTAACCTAACCTAACCTAACCTAACCTAACCTAACCTAACCTAACCTAACCTAACCTAACCTAACCTAACCTAACCTAACCTAACCTAACCTTTTTTTTTTTTTTGTTGAGGAGGGGAAATCACATTTACGGACTGACCTCCCCCGTCGGCATAGGACGCGCCGGCGGAGGAGAGTGTGGGACTCGACCGGCCGAGTGCCGGTAATACCCACTAAAACCCCCCCATGCTCCACCATCAGCGGTGATGTGCGGGGACCGAATAACAGCCAGGCCATGTCTGCGGCCCCCGCACACCGCTTCGTCCAGAGGACTCGACTTCATGGTAGCGGCCTAGGGAGCATCTCTAGGCCGCCACGCCGTCTCATCAGTGTAGGCCGGGCGCCAGTCGTCCTACCTGACGCCCGGTAATCACTATCAAGGCTGCGCCGCAGCGTAGGCGCGGCGCCGTCTTCCAACTCGGCGGCGCCTGAGTGGGTCCGAGTTGGGGTCCTCTTCACGGGACCGCTCCCCGGCCTCTTTGCCACTCAGGGCCGCTTCACAAAAGGATCTGACGGCTTTCCAGCCGTCAGAGGACTCAACCATTGCTCTGACGACAGCGGGTAAGGACAAGTCCTGTCCCACGACTGCCGTCAGAGCCGCACGTTCCAGGTCCCAACCTGGGCAGACCTCCAATAAATGTTGCGCCGTGTCTTCGGCGGCTCCGCACTCGTGGCAGGCGGGGGTCGGCTCCCTCCGCGCGACGTTGCACAGGTACCGACCGAAGCAACCATGCCCCGTCAGCACCTGCACAAGCCGGAAGGAGAGCGAGCCGGTCCGCCTGCTCATCCACTCCTTCAGCACTGGCGCGATCGCAGACGTGGTGCGAGAACCCCACCCCGTCTGCATCAAATCGTCGCGCCAGCGCTCGAGTGCCTCCTCCTGGAGTTGCCGCCTCCAACGCGCCACTTCCTCTGGGAGTGGACTCGCGCCGCGGACCCTCGCATCGGCGGTCCTGCGATAGACCGCTGCGAGGACCTCGGCATCCAGCTCCCAGGGGAGCGTGCCGGCGATCGCGCACGCCGCCCTCCACGAGGTGGTGCGATACGCCCGGATGACCCTGGACGCCATGACTCGCTGCGAGCGCCGCAGCACTGTCAAATTCTGGGCCGACAGGGAGTCGACCCAGATGGGCGCCCCGTACAGGGCCATCGAGCGCACCACGCCCGCGAAGAGACGGCGGCACCCGACGTTCGGTCCGCCCAGGTTGGGCATTAGCCTACTTAAGGCAAAAGACGTATTCAGAAGTTTAGGAGCAAGGCTCCTGAAATGCTCCGTAAATGTCCATCGGCTATCGAGTACGACGCCGAGATATTTCAGCGTCGACCCGACGCCGATGGAAACTCCGCTCACTATTATGTGGGCATCCGGCGGTGGCGCCTTGCGAGGTCCACGGAAGCAGATTGCTTCGGACTTCTCAAGGGCCACCGTCAGGCCCAAGCGCCGAATGCGCATCACGACCTGTGCGACTCCCGCCGTAGCCAGCAGGGCCGCGTCACGGTACGTGCGACCGCGGGCGGTCACCAGAGTATCGTCCGCGTAACACGTGACGTCGACCCCGCGCAGGGTAGCGCCCCGCAGCACCCAGTCGTAGCCGATGTTCCACAGGAGCGGCCCGAGAACCGACCCCTGTGGGACACCGCACGACACTTGCCGCCGACGATCTCCAACGCGCGTGGGGTACACGACCGAGCGTCCCGAGAGATAGTCTCCGACAAGCCGTCGGAGGTACTCCGGGAAGCCGTGGTACCCCATAGCCTCCATGATCACTCTGTGAGGCAGAGTGTTAAACGCGTTGGAGATGTCGAGGGACACCGCCAAGACTACCCCGCCTTTCCCAACTTCCTCATCCGCTAAAGTCCTCACCCGCGCTATGGCGTCAACGGTGGACCTGCCCCGCCGGAAACCGAACTGGTTGTCTGCCAGGTTCGGCCCGGATTCCTCCAGGTGGTGAGTGAGGCGAGCGGCGACGACTCGCTCGAAGAGCTTGCCCGCCTCACTCAGCAGAACGATGGGGCGATACGCCGATGGAGAGTCCACCGGACGCCCGGGCTTACGGATGAGGACCAGCCTGCCCTGCTTCCATTCGTTGGGAAAGTGGCCATCCCTCGCACAGGTCGTGAGAAGCGCACGAAATCTCAATCCAAGTCCGCCTTCCTTCAGGTCCAAGACCAATGCTTTCCCCGGGATGCCATCGGGACCGGGCGCTGTGTTCTTCGCACTGAGGCGAAGAACCGCCCTCTCCAACTCGCCCTCTGACACCTCGGGGGGATCCTCTACCGGGATCTGCAGAACGGGAGGAGCCTCGCCCTCCGCTCTGGCAGGGAACAAATTCTCCACCACTCTCTCGAGCGTCTCCGTGTTCATGGTGGACGACAACGGAGGGGCCCATGGGCGGAGCTTGCTCATGACAAGCTTGTAAGGCCTGCCCCATGGGTCCTGCTCGAGAGAGTTCACCAGCTCCTGCCAGGCGCGCTCCTTCGCTGCACTGATCTCGATCCGTAGTGCCTTCTTGGCCCCTTGGAAGGCGGCAAAAAGTTCCTCCACAATGGTAGTGGGTCTGTGGCGTCGACGAGCGTGGGAGTACTGGCGTCGTGCCTTGACACACGTCGTCCGGAGGTGCTGAAGCTCCGGCGACCACCAGTACACTTGTCGACGGGGCTGCGGTTTGCCCACGCGGGGCATGGCGATGTCGCAGGCGTGCGTCATCGCCTCACGGAACCACCGCGCCTCTGTATCTGCATCTGTCTCGTCCGGTAAAATATTCCACGATTCGACGAGGGACGCCGCAATGAAGGCGTCTCTCTCCAGCTGTTTCAATGCCCACTTGGGCCCGATCTCCGACGGAGCACGACTCGGGCTGTTCGGGTTTGTCGAGTGGGGGGAGATGGAAAACCGAATGTATCGGTGATCCGAGAGCGTCTCGACCCCCTCCTCGACCACCCAGCCCCGAACGCGGCGTGCCAGGGCGGGAGACGCAAACGACACGTCCACGACTGATCCGCCCTGTTGCCGCACGCACGTGTTGGCCGTACCCCTGTTCAGCACAAGCAAGTTGTTGCTGGAGAGCCACTCCTCCAGAGCTGCGCCCCTCGCGTCCGTGAGGGAAGAACCCCACACCGTCGACTTCGCATTCAGGTCTCCGGCAAGAAGCACCTGATGCGGACGACACCGCCCCAGAACGATGTCCATTTCCGCCAAGAAGCGCTCGAACTCCGCGAGCGGGCGGTTTGGCGAGAAATAGACACCGACGAACACAATGTCTCCGCAAAAGGCGGCGACAAACCCTCGACCCTTATACGAACGATCGACGGTGCGGGCTCCCTCTCCAGTGGTCAAAATAATGGCGACGACATCGTCCCGGTCGCCGATCCAGTTGTCACGGTTGACAACCAGATACGGCTCCGAGACGATTGCCACGTCTATCCCCCACTGCGCCAGAGACTGGACCAGCAGGTCCTGAGCTCCAGCGCAGTGGTTGACATTCGCCTGGAGGAACGCTATGGATGTATTAATTATACATCCATAGGCGTTCCGTTCGTCCCGTTCGGTGGGCGGCCAGCGCTATCCTGGGACGGAACCTCAGGATTCGCTGGCCTGCGTCTAGTCCATGTCCGCTTGGGGGCCGAACACTTAGCGCTCCCCAAGCGGTGGTTATGCCGTTTCCCGGCTTCGGCACAGATAACACAGCGTGCCTCGGAACGGCAGTCGGCCGCACGATGGCCGTCCTTGCCGCACCGGTAGCACTGCTGGCTACGATCGACGGCGGCGGTGCACTGCCCCCTGACGTGTCCGGTCTGAAGACACCTGAAGCACCGCAGTTCTCGGGGCTGCAGGGCTTTAACCCTCGCCGCCGTCCATCCCACCAGCAGTCTCCCCTCCAGGACTTTCTTGGCGGCTGTCACAGGACAGCCCGCCCACGCCGTGCCCATGCCGAAGCGCGGGAAACGAATTGCGCCCACCTTGACCGACTCGACGGCGCAGCCGCCGAGTTTGGCGATGGCCGCCGCCACTTCTGCGGGAGTGACGGAGTCGTCGAGCCCCGACACCAGCAACTCGGTCAACTTGACCGAACCTTTTTTTTTTTTTTTTTTTTTTTTTTTTTTTTTTTTTTTTTTTTTTTTTTTTTTGTTGAGGAGGGGAAATCACATTTACGGACTGACCTCCCCCGTCGGCATAGGACGCGCCGGCGGGGGAGAGTGTGGGACTCGACCGGCCGAGTGCCGGTAATACCCACTAAAACCCCCCCATGCTCCACCATCAGCGGTGATGTGCGGGGACCGAATAACAGCCAGGCCATGTCTGCGGCCCCCGCACACCGCTTTGTCCGAGGACTCAACTTCATGGTAGCGGCCTAGGGAGCATCTCTAGGCCGCCACGCCGTCTCATCTGTTTAGGCCGGGCGCCAGTCGTCCTACCTGACGCCCGGTAGTCACAATTAAGTCTGCGCCGCAGCGAAGGCGCGGCGCCGTCTTCCAGCTCTTCGGCGCCTGAGTATGTCCGAGTTGGGGTCCTCTTCCCGGGACCGCTCCCCGGCCTCCTTCCCACTCAGGGCCACTTCACAAAATTTCCTGACGGCTTCCCAGCCGTCAGGCGTCTCAATCATTGCTCTGACGACAGCCGGTAAGGACAGGTCGTGTCCTACGACTGCCGTCAGAGCCGCACGTTCAGTGTCCCAACCTGGGCATTCCTCTAACAGATGTTGCGCCGTGTCTTCGGCGGCTCCGCACTCGTGGCAGGCGGGGGTCGGCTCCCTCCGCGCGACGTTGCACAGGTACCGACCGAAGCAACCATGCCCCGTCAGCACCTGCACAAGCCGGAAGGAGAGCGAGCCGGTCCGCCTGCTCACCCACTCCTTCAGCACTGGCGCGATCGCAGACGTGGTGCGAGAACCCCACCCCGTCTGCATCAAATCGTCGCGCCAGCGCTCGAGTGCCTCCTCCTGGAGTTGCCGCCTCCAACGCGCCACTTCCTCTGGGAGTGGACTCGCGCCGCGGGCCCTCGCATCGGCGGTCCTGCGATAGACCGCTGCGAGGACCTCGGCATCCAGCTCCCAGGGGAGCGTGCCGGCGATCGCGCACGCCGCCCTCCACGAGGTGGTGCGATACGCTCGGATGACCCTGGACGCCATGACGCGCTGCGAGCGTCGCAGCACAGACAAATTCTGGGCCGACAAGGAGTCGACCCAGATTGGCGCCCCGTACAGGGCCATCGAGCGCACCACGCCCGCGAAGAGACGGCGGCACCCGACGTTAGGTCCGCCCAGGTTGGGCATTAGCCTACTTAAGGCAAAGGCCACATTGGTGAGTTTAGGAGCAAGGCTCCTAAAATGCTCCGTAAAATTCCACCGGCTGTCGAGTACGACGCCGAGATATTTCAGCGTCGACCCGACGCCGATGGACACTCCGCTCACTATTATGTGGGCATCCGGCGGTGGCGCCTTGCGAGGTCCACGGAAGCAGATTGCTTCGGACTTCTCAAGGGCCACCGTCAGGCCCAAGCGCCGAATGCGCATCACGACCTGTGCGACTCCCGCCGTTGCCAGCAGGGCCGCGTCACGGTACGTGCGACCGCGGGCGGTCACCAAAGTGTCGTCCGCGTAACACGTGACGTCGACCCCGCGCAGGGTAGCGCCCCGCAGCACCCAGTCGTAGCCGATGTTCCACAGGAGCGGCCCGAGAACCGACCCCTGTGGGACACCGCACGACACTTGCCGCCGACAATCTCCAACGCGCGTGGGGTACACGACCGAGCGACCCGAGAGATAGTCTCCGACAAGCCGTCGGAGGTACTCCGGGAAGCCGTGGTACCCCATAGCCTCCACGATCACTCTGTGAGGCAGAGTGTTAAACGCGTTGGAGATGTCGAGGGACACCGCCAAGACTACCCCGCCTTTCCCAACTTCCTCTTCCGCTAGAGCCCTCACCCGCGCAATAGCGTCGACGGTGGACCTGCCCCGCCGGAAACCGAACTGGTTGTCTGCCAGGTTCGGCCCGGTTTCCTCCAGGTGGTGAGTGAGGCGAGCGGCGACGACTCGCTCGAAGAGCTTGCCCGCCTCACTCAGCAGAACGATGGGGCGATACGCCGATGGAGAGTCCACCGGACGCCCGGGCTTACGGATGAGGACCAGCCTGCCCTGCTTCCATTCGTTGGGAAAGTGGCCATCCCTCGCACAGGTCGTGAGAAGCGCACGAAATCTCAATCCAAGTCCGCCTTCCTTCAGGGCCAAGACCAATGCTTTCCCCGGGATGCCATCGGGACCGGGCGCTGTGTTCTTCGCACTGAGGCGAAGAACCGCCCTCTCCAACTCGCCCTCTGACACCTCGGGGGGATCCTCTATCGGGATCTGCAGAACGGGAGGAGCCTCGCCCTCCGCCCTGGCAGGGAACAAATTCTCCACCACTCTCTCGAGCGTCTCCGTGTTCAAGGTGGACGACAACGGAGGGGCCCATGGGCGGAGCTTGCTCATGACAAGCTTGTAAGGCCTGCCCCATGGGTCCTGCTCGAGAGAGTTCACCAGCTCCTGCCAGGCGCGCTCCTTCGCTGCACTGATCTCAACCCGCAGTGCCTTCTTGGCCCCTTGGAAGGCGGCAAAAAGTTCCTCCACGATGTTGGTGGGTCTGTGGCGTCGACGAGCGTGAGAGTACTGGCGTCGTGCCTTGACACATGTCGTCCGGAGGTGCTGAAGCTCCGGCGACCACCAGTACACTTGTCGACGGGGCTGCGGTTTGCCCACGCGGGGCATGGCGACGTCGCAGGCGTGCGTCATCGCCTCGCGAAACCACCGCGCCTCTGTATCCGCATCTGTCTCTTCCGGTAAAGTGTTCCACGATTCGACGAGGGACGCCGCAATGAAGGCGTCTCTCTCCAGCTGTTTCAATGCCCACTTGGGCCCGATCTCCGACGGAGCACGACTCGGGCTGTTCGGGTTTGTCGAGTGGGGGGAGATGGAAAACCGAATGTATCGGTGATCCGAGAGCGTCTCGACCCCCTCCTCGACCACCCAGCCCCGAACGCGGCGTGCCAGGGCGGGAGACGCAAACGACACGTCCACGACTGATCCGCCCTGTTGCCGCACGCACGTGTTGGCCGTGCCCCTGTTCAGCACGAACAAGTTATTGCTGGAGAGCCACTCCTCCAGAGCTGCGCCCCTCGCGTCCGTGAGGGAAGAACCCCACACCGTCGACTTCGCATTCAGGTCTCCGGCAAGAAGCACCTGATGCGGACGACACCGCCCCAGAACGATGTCCATTTCCGCCAAGAATCGCTCGAACTCCGCGAGCGGGCGGTTTGGCGAGAAATAGACACCGACGAACACAATGTCTCCGCAAAAGGCGGCGACAAACCCTCGACCCTTATACGAACGATCGACGGTGTGGGCCCCCTCTCCCGAAGTCAAAACTATGGCGACGACACCGTCCCGGTCGCCGATCCAGTTGTCACGGTTGACAACCAGATACGGCTCCGAGACGATTGCCACGTCTGTCCCCCACTGCGCCAGAGACTGGACCAGCAGGTCCTGAGCTCCAGCGCAGTGGTTGACATTCGCCTGAAGACACTGAATGGATGTACTAATTATGTGTCCATTGGTGATCCGTTTGTCCCGTTCGGTGGGCGGCCAGCGCTATCCTGGGACGGAGCCTCAGGATTCACTGGCCTTCGTCTAGTCCATGTCCGCTTGGGGGCCGAGCACTTAGCGCTCCCCAAGCGGTGGTTGTGCCGTTTCCCGGCTTCGGCACATATGAAGCAGCGTGCTTCAGAACGGCAGTCGGCCGCACGATGTCCGTCCTTACCGCAGCGGTAGCACTGCTGGCTACGATCGACGGCGGCGGTGCACTGCCCCCTGACGTGTCCGGACTGCAGACACCGGAAGCAGCGCAGCTCACGGGGTTCTAGGGCTTTCACCCTCGCCGCCGTCCATCCCACCAGCAGCCTACCCTCAATCACCTTTTTAGCGGCAGTCACCGGACAGCCCGCCCACGCCGTGCCCATGCCGAAGCGCGGGAAACGAATGGCGCCCACCTTCACCGATTCGACGGCGCAGCCGCCGAGTTTTGCGATGGCCGCCGCCACTTCCGCGGGAGTGACGGAGTCGTCGAGCCCAGACACCAGTAACTCGGTCAGCTTGACCGGTCTGGAAACTCGGACGTCCTCCGCACTCAGCCGCTCGCGCAGCTTGGCGGCCAACACATCCGCCTTCTCTTCGAGGTCGGCACCGTGTACCTCGAAAATTGCAGCACCCGTGATTGCTCTGCGAGGGCGGACATACGGGATGCCCACCTCCTCCAGGCTCACCTTCTCCTTAGCCTCCGCGACGATTTTGGCATATGTGACTCCCCGTTTAGCAGCCTCAGGCTGCAGGGTGAGGACCACGGCCGCGGTCTTCGGAGGCTTCGGCGTCCTCCTGGTGGGGGTGGGCTGTTGAGCCCGTCCCGTCTTCGCCTTTGCGGGAGCCGGAGGTGTCTCCTTGTGTTTGCCGCTTTTGGCCACCGTGCTCCACGGACGATCCATCGAAGCCGGGGCAGGTGGGAGAGGGCGCGGTTCCGGGCGGGCCGCTCGTTTCGCGGCCGGCCCGCGTCCTTTCTTCTTCTTCTTTTTCCCATCCTTCGGTGCCGCCTTTTGCCCGCTGGTGGAGGGTTTGGGCGGCACGGTGAGAGGACGGGGTGTGTCAATCCGAGGGGCCGGTTTCGGAGGGAGTTCCCTTCGAGCGGCCAGTGGAGGGCTCACTCTCGGCGCTGGATTTAAGCGCGGCTCCAGATTTTCGAGCCGCGCGCTCAGCCGAGCGTGAACCCGGTCCATAATCGCAGTTTCGAGTGCCTCTAGGTGTTCCGGCGTTACCGTTGACCCAGAGGCGGCGGCGGGAGCGGCTCTAAAAGCCGCGAACTCCCTCCGAAGCTCGTCCAAACCAGTCTGGAGCCGCTTATTCTGCGCCCGAGCTTCCTTCAGCTCGCGACGCAGCGCGGCGGTCTCCTCGTTGGAGGAGAGGGCTGCCAGACTTTTGGCGTCCGCGACAATCGCCTCGGCGCTGTCGCGGAGCGCCTTCACAAACGTCCCTTTCAAGTTTTTACTGGTGTCGGCCACCTTGCGGATGGCCGCCACCCTCGTCATCATTCTCTCGAAGACGAGTGAGGACGACTCAACGGCGTCGTCCTCAGACTCGATCTCCGAGAGACGGGATCGTGTTACCCTCGCCTCGGCCATCGAGGCGAGTAACTCCTGTTCAGCTTGCAGCTTCAGCTCCTCCTTGCGAGCTCGAGCTACCTCAGCCTTCGCCTCAGCGAGGCCGACGTATTCTCCGGTTGTGGGAGGGCGACCGCGACCGCGCTTCTGGAGCAGTCCAGTAGCGACGCCTGGTCGCTCCTCTCCTGAGGACTCCGGGGAGACCTCTGGGGACGGCAAAGGAGGAGCCTTGCCCCTCTTCCTAGTCAGTCGGTCCCCTGACCGTCTGATGGACTCGTCGCTGTCGCTGCCACTGCCAGTCGACACTGACACGACAGTCTCCATGTCGGAAGACGAGGGCTCCGAAAGGTTGGGTTCCTCCCGGACCCTCGCCAGCCCTTGTAAACCGGGGCCGACATCTGCCCCGTCACTAACCGGGCTTCTGTCCCTGGGCGACGTCACGGGCGTCGCCATCCGGCGGAGTACTACCACGGGGCTAACCGCAGGACTGACCGCAGGGATATTAACAAGAGGGCTGTCAGCCCTGCTGCTCTCGCCTATTTTCAACTTCGCGCGAGTGCGCGCACTCGGGGCCTCTGTCTCCTGCTGCCTGGCATCGCACCAGACGCAAGGATGACTAGCGCCACAATCGCAAGATCCGGTAGCAGACTTCACATCGACCGGCCCGGACACCGGTCGACGCCGCTGGCGAGGCGGGTCGTTTTCGCCACTCGTAGCCAATTTAACACCTGGGGGCCGAGCTACCCCCAAGCGCCGGGCGTCAGCCGGATCGCAAGACATACCAATATCCCTTGTAGCCATACTCATATTCATTTGGGAAGCGTACCTGCGGCCCTTTCCCAACAGGCCGCAGGAGCGCTTGGGACCGGGTCCCCCCCAGCCATTCAGCCCCTCGGCACGCTGACCTTAGGCTTTAGGGTAATTTTTTATAGTGGTTTTCTTCCACGCGGCCCGACGCTCAGTGCGCCGGTCCCCCGGCCCCGCAGATGCGGGGTTACGGTTTGCCCGACGGTGGCCGAAACCACGCGCCGCGCCCGCGGACCTTATTAGGCCCGCCACTACGAGCCGGAGCTCCGCTGGCCCATCTCTGGGCCCTCCAAGAAAAGCGCCGAGCGCACCACCATCACGTCCGGGCGAGCCGGACCGCCAGCTCCCGCTGGCCAACCCACGACCCACTAGGGGCCCACTGGTGACAGCCGTGGGCTTCTTCGAAAAGAAGCCATGGCTTCACCCTCCGAGTGTGATTTTTTAGAGAGGTTTTCTTCCTCGCAGTCCGACGCTCAGTGCGCCGGACCCCCGACCCCACTGAGTGAGGCTACGGGTTCATGTGACCGTGCAATGCCCGCCCTTAAGAAAGACCAGGCAGCCACATGCCAGTTTTTGTCCGCGCCGGATGAACCGGTACCCCCCATATCTGGAGGGCGTTCCCCTATCCGCAACCTGGGGACGCGTCCGATGGCGGATCTGGAACCGCACACGGAACTTGACCGAACCTAACCTAACCTAACCTAACCTAACCTAACCTAACCTAACCTAACCTAACCTAACCTAACCTAACCTAACCTAACCTAACCTAACCTTTTTTTTTTTTTTTTTTTTTTTACGAGGAGAAATCCTTTTACAGATTTCCTACCGCTGGCTAGGCGGTAGGGGTATGTGGGGGTCGACCGGTGGTCCGCTATGCTATTCATAGCGGTACCGGCCCCTACCCACTAAAACTCCCCGGTGCCTCCTTGCCCATCGAGCGGGGTGAACCGGGTTCTGCCTAGGCACCGTACTCCGGTCCACCCCACGGGCTAGCCGTTAGGCTGTCATCAACGAGGGATTGCCCGGAGGCACCCGAGCAATCCCCAGACGGAGGGGACCCGTGCAGGCACACACAGCTAGCCAACTGTGTGCGCAGGTCCCCCAGGGCATTCGAAGATAGGCTGATGCCCACCTTCTCCTGCCCGGCCGTCTACGCGAATAAATTCTGTCACACCGTCAGACATGGCTATAGCCATGCCTGACAGTGCGACGTCTCCACTGCCCAGCATCATCCGACACTGGAGTCTCCAGGCCGAGCATACTGGAGCGTATACTCGGCTTTGTCGTCAAAATTCTTATTCCATGGGCTCCTCCCTGGTAGCACGGGCAGCTCCTGCTGCCCGTAAGTACTCCATAGGCCGGCCTTTGACAACCGGGGGGGAGCAATTGACCCCCCCCATGCGGTGTCCGGCCGAGAGTCCAGCATCTGTACAGACCCCACATTTAAATGCCGCCTCGCACGTGTTGGCGGTGTGCCCGTCCAAACCGCAGCGGAAGCAAAGACCACTTCGGTCTTTTCTGGACGGGCACCTGGCCATCGGATGGCCGAGCCCCATGCATCTATAACAACGCATGGGGCGCTGTTCTACAGGTTGGACAGAAGCCAAGCACCAGCCAACTATTATTTTTCCGCCTAATGCCAGTTTCCTGGCGGCACCGATTGGGCACGCGGCGAAGGCCGAACCCATCCCCCCGGCCCCAGGATGAACCTTGCCCACCCTGAATTGTTCAGGGGGACAACCTGTGCTGGCAGCCAGGGCCGCCTTCAGCTCTTCGGCTGACACTGAGTCATCTAATCCGCTGACCCGAATGTCAGCCGTTTTGACGGGGCGCGTCACCTTCGCCTCGTCACCCAGCACTGCGCTAATTTGGGCCGCCAATTGGTCTGCCTGTACGGGCGTTGTCTCCTTCGGGAGCTCCAGGATACGAGCTCCCGTGAAGCTCTCTCGAAACTGGGCCGGACCAATGCCCAGAGCCTCGAGCGATACAGCCTCCTTTGTCTTTTCGATCGCCTTTTTATAGGTGGCGCCCTGCTCAACCGCCTCTGGGTTGAGGGCCACCACCACGGCCAACTTCTTGGGTTCCCTAGGGAGCTTAGGGGCCTTGGTCTTGGCCGCTGTCGACGCAGGAGCGACGGGAGTGCGCTTCTTTCGTTTTACCACTTCCGTCCAGCTGGAGGTGGTTGTTCCATCAGGCTGAGCAGACCCAGACAGCGGCTCGGGAGCCTTGACTGCAGGAGGTTTAATCGCCTTCACAGCCCTCGCCTTTTTGGGCATATTTGCCCGGGGGGTGAGCGTCGTCACCGCATCTTGCGAGACCGAAGCGCGGTCCCCCGCAAGGCGATCCGCGTTTAGTGGCGGCCGAAATTGCTGGGACGGAAGAAGTCTCCCGTCGACTTCGAGGCCCTCCAGACGGGCGTTGACCATTCCTCCGACCTGTTCCATGAGCTCAGCCTGGAGCGAGCCGATGACTTCCAGGAACTCAGCCCGCGACAGCGTCTGAGATTCTGCCGCTATTCTGGGCGTGTCCTTCACCGGCTTGGCGGTGGTAGTGTCACGGACCACAGACTTCTTTAAGTCGGCCACCTCCGAGCGAACGGCCTCTAGCTGTTCATGGAGGCGCCTATTGTCGGCTTTCAGCTGACGCGCCTCATTAGACGATCTCCGCTCCGCCATTGCCTTGACCACTTCGACCATGGCGTTGGTGGCATCCTTAATTTGCTTGTGGCAAGAACCCTTCAAATTGGACGACTTGCGAATCACCTCAAGAATAACCGCGGCGCTCGACTCCGCTCTTCTCGCTAGGTTTTCGATCGAACCGTCAGGGGAATCGGAGCGCGTTGAGCGGAACTCGGCCTCCGACATATCGTCGAACTCAGAGTCCGACATGAGCTCCCGAAGTTCCCGACGAGCTTGAGCCAGACCGACATCGTGGCCGAAGGGTTTGCCCCGGCTTCCTCTGGCTCCCTTCGACACTTTGGGGGGGGGGATTACTGACTCCCCATGGCCATACTCTTCTAATATCTCGTCTACAGTCTGGACACGAGATTTGCCTGACCTAAGCTTGCCCGACACCGAAGCAGCCCGAGAGACCTCCGAGGAGCCATCTTCCGACAAAATGAGACGCTTGCGCGTCCTTAAGCGGGATTTGCCCGAAGGCTGGAAGCTTTCCGCGGAGTCCGACATGGGCCAATTAATGGCCCTGTCAGTCTCCGAGACGTTGGGAGAGTCCACCCCTACAAAAAAAGGGGGGACAGCGTTACAAGTCCGTCACCAAGCAATGTAACATCCAGTCGCACTTTTACTTAAAATAAACAACAAAAATAGAAATAACTATATAACTACAACAGATATCCAAATCTGGTTTGGACTGGCTGAAAGCGCTTCGAAAGAGGCTTCCTTCAAGTCAGCCCACGTCAGAATCCGGCAGTAAATAAAAAAGATATTTACAGAAAACTACAGAAAATGGCAATATGCCTTAAAACTACAATACAAAAACGCCAATAACAACTTGACGGTAGATGGTAACAGCAACCGGTTTGGACTGGCTGAAGGCGCTTCCGAGGACGCGTCTTCTAAACCAGTCCGCGATTGGATTGGCCCACAAACAACAAAGAAATTTACAGAAAACAACAAAATCCTTAAAAAACTAAAAACGAAAACAGCAATAAAAACTAAACAACAAAAGATGGAAAAGGCCGGTGTGGCCCAGCCGAAAGCGCCCCCTGAGGGGCCTCTTTCGTCCGAAGCCCGCGACAAGATCCGTTCACGGGAACAGAAGTTATCGCGTTTTCCGACCTTTTCTCAACTTAGCAAAAAACAACAAAAATAACAATAACTTATTAACAATCAACAATAGCAACAATTTGAGTTGGCAGGTCGATAGTACCTTGAAAAAGGCTTCTACCGATATGCGCAACACCAAAAAGCACCCAGAAACAACAGAGTTACCGCCAATGAAAAATCTCGAAATTTCGTCAAAATTCGGCATCAATCCAACCTAACCTAACCTAACCTAACCTAACCTAACCTAACCTAACCTAACCTAACCTAACCTAACCTAACCTAACCTAACCTAACCTAACCTAACCTAACCTAACCTAACCTAACCTAACCTAACCTAACCTAACCTAACCTAACCTAACCTAACCTAACCTAACCTAACCTAACCTAACCTAACCTAACCTAACCTAACCGGTCGACGCGCAATCGTGAAAAAACGGGAAATCTGAAAAAACTATAAAAATCGGGCTTACGGTCATAACGCCATAAGCCGTTAAAGTTTTTCCAAACCGCACAACTGCCGTTCTTTATCCCGGTATCCAGGAGCGTCCGATCGAAGAGAGAAGCACACCATTGGATTCCTCGCAAAAAACTGGACTAGATAACACAAGCAGCTCCAGGATCGGACTCAACGGAAGCCGGGAAAACCCAGAAAAACAGCTAGTTTGGTCGATCCGGGTCGATCAGCGGCATACTATTGCCTGCATACGGACGTGTCCGCCCGATTTAAATTTAACATCTTTAAACGCTCATATCTTTGCAACCGGAAGCGCCAAAATCTGACGAGACACGTCAATAGATTCGGAAAATTGCCACCTTTTTTCCCGACCTGGTGGACAATACTATTTCCTCACCTGGTTTTGCCTGTAAAAATTTAAAAATCCTAATAATTCCCTTGTTCCTTGTAGTAAGTGGTCGTGCGATACGTCGTTTGATAGGCCTCAACGGGGCCTGTCCTGGGACCTATCGCGCTTGACTAGTGCTGCACCCGGCTGCGTTTGAAAATTTTTATAAATTTATTTTTGGCTATAATTATATAATTCTTCAAAATTTCTTCTAAATTCTTTCCTTAGCCGATACCCCTCCCCCAAGACCCTCCCCCCACACATATTTGGCTACCCCCTCCCTTCCTAGGAACTCCCTCTGGGGTGTCTCGGTGACCGGGAGTCTGATCTCAGGTACTGACCAAAAACAGAGGCTTAGGTTAAGATATTATAAGTTAGTTTAAGTTGGATTAAGTTTTATTAGGTCTGTTCAGTTAGTTATTTTAACTAATTGCAAGCAGACCTATTTTAACAAATTGACAAGAGCCCTTTTACAGCTCCAATTTTAACTTTGACATATTATTATTATTATTGATTTGATATCATCTCTGTGTATATTTAATTTGATTATTTTATTGTTATTGATTTTATTTTAATGATTTTATTGTTGACTTTTAATAATAATTGTGACTGAGCCAATATACAGCTCACTCTGTGTATGTTCTTGGGTATTATTAATTGTATATTATATTGTATTTTATTTGTGTTCGACAGAGCCTAGTTACAGCTCTCAATTTTAAACTTATTATTATATTATCGATTTGACATCACTGTGTATTTAATTGATTATTTATTGTTATTTTAAAATTTATTCCTTGATTGTTATTTTTAATTTAATTATTTCAACCGTTAATTATTTGTAAATTGTTTTAATTATTCAATTATAGTATTCAATTAATAGTATTGTAAATTAGTATTGTAAGTTAGTATTGTAAGTTGATCAAACAGATAAAATCGACCTAATCGACCGGCCCCTATACAGCCTGTCGTATCTGTTAGTCCTTAGGAGCTGACCTACCCGACCGGCCCGTATACAGCTTGTGGTATCTGTTAGTTTTTAAGAATTGACCTAACCGTCCGGCCTATATACAGCCTGCGGTATCTGTTTGTTTTAATAACTGACCTAGTCGACCGGCCATATACACCTTGTTTTCTCTGTTCCTTTTAACTTTACTTTATATTAGATTTAAAATTGACAATTATTATATAATAGAAATTGGAACAAATTTAGTCTTATTAAATAGTAGCCCAAGTTAGTAGCAGGTTTCGGTTTCCGGATCTTTGGGTCCCACATTTTTGGGTCACCGGTTTTTGGTCCCCAACTTTTTGGGTCCCACATTTTTGTGGTCCGAGTTTTGGTCCCCATCTTTTTGGGTCCCACATTTTTGTGGTCCGAGTTTTGGTCCCCAACTTTTTGGGTCCCACATTTTTGTGGTCCGAGTTTTGGTCCCCAACTTTTTGGGTCCCACATTTTTTGTGGTCCGAGTTTTGGTCCCCAACTTTTTGGGTCCCACATTTTTGTGGTCCAACTTTTGGTCCGCAACTTTTTGGGTCCCACATTTTTGGGACACCGACTTTTGGTCCCTAACTTTTTGGGTCCCACATTTTTGTGGTCCGATTTTTGGTCCGCAACTTTTTGGGTCCCACATTTTTGGGACACCAACTTTTGGTCCCCAACTTTTTGGGTCCCACATTTTTGGGTCCAACTTTTGGTCCCCAACTTTTTGGGTCCCACATTTTTGGGACGCCAACTTTTGGTCCCCAACTTTTTGGGTCCCACATCTTGGGTCCAACTTTTGGTCCCCAACTTTTTGGGCCGCACATTTTTGGGACACCAACTTTTGGTCCCCAACTTTTTGGGTCCCACATTTTTGTGGTCCGATTTTTGGTCCCCAACTTCTTGGGTCCCACATTTTGGGTCCAACTTTTGGTCCCCAACTTTTTGGGTCCCACATTTTTGGGACACCAACTTTTGGTCCCCAACTTTTTGGGTCCCACATTTTTGTGGTCCGATTTTTGGTCCCCAACTTTTTGGGTCCCACATTTTTGGGGCGCCAACTTTTGGTCCCCAACTTTTTGGGTCCCACATCTTGGGTCCAACTTTTGGTCCCCAACTTTTTGGGCCGCACATTTTTGGGACACCAACTTTTGGTCCCCAACTTTTTGGGTCCCACATTTTTGTGGTCCGATTTTTGGTCCCCAACTTCTTGGGTCCCACATTTTGGGTCCAACTTTTGGTCCCCAACTTTTTGGGTCCCACATTTTTGGGACACCAACTTTTGGTCCCCAACTTTTTGGGTCCCACATTTTTGTGGTCCAACTTTTGGTCCCCGACTTTTTGGGTCCCACATTTTTGTGGTCCAACTTTTGGTCCGCAACCTTTTGGGTCCCACATTTTTGTGGTCCAACTTTTGGTCCCCAACTTTTTGGGTCCCACATTTTTGGGCCACCTACACTTGGTTGCGGGCATCGCTGGGTTGGTTGGCCTACAGGTCAACTATAAGTTTTAATAGCCTCTATACAGCTACTTAGTTTTAAGATTGTTAGCAAGTCCCTTTACAACTTAGCTAGCAAAACATAGAACGAGGCCACTATACAGCCGATTTTAATTTTATCGACAAGAAACCCTCCACAACATGCTGCGGTCTCCAGCGGCGGATCGAGCGAAACCTGCTCAGACCGAGAAGACCCAGAATTCTCCGCCTCCTCTCTCGAACGTCAGGAGGAGCATAGGGGAGTGGGAGACCGGTAGGGTCTCCATCTCTCCTCTGCCCCCGGCGGCGTGCACGGCGAGGGCCACGCAAAAAATAGACTACCCAGACCGAGTCACTGAGGCGAGGGCGTGCCTGAATAGGGCAAAGCTCAGCCTCAGTGCCTCCAGAAATACTAAAACGGAGATCAAAAACAATATACTCCAGGCCCTCGACCGGCTCTTTGCTTTAGTTAAAGAGGCGGGGGCGGGGGCTGAAGGGAAACGAACTAAAAAGGCAGGGTTGGGAAAGGAGGAGACCAAACCTCCCCCTTCCCCGGCCCACACCGCTCAAACAGACACAAATTTACTTGAGGCCTTAGAAAAGCATGCGTTCTTGCTGAAAGCTAACGAAACTGCATTAAGGGACCACACAAAAATGATCAAACAACTTGAGGAAAATATGAAGGCAGTAAAAACAGTTGGTCCCGTAAAATCCTATGCAGAGGCCGCAGCACGTAACGCACCGGAAAAACCAACCCTGCACTCGGTGGTCGTTACATCGGAGGATGTCACGGACACCGGGGAGCAGGTACTAGACAAAATCAGGGAAGCGGTCAACGCAAAGGATGGCTGGGTAAGGGTGGAAAGAGTGCGGAAAGCCAAAGATCGAAAAATAGTGATGAGCTGTAGCACAGAGGAGGACAGAAGAAAGATTAAAGACAAGATCGAAAAATCGGGGAAGCGACTCCTTTGCGGCGAGGTCGAGAACAGGGATCCTCTGCTGATCCTTTGGGACGTCCTGTTGTTGAATAACGACGAGGACGTCCTAAAGGCGATCAGAAACCAGAATAGGTCCCTGTTCAACGGCCTCGACGAGAAGAAGTCGAGAATGAGAGTAAAGTACAGAAGGAATGCCAGGAACCCGCTCACGGGACACATCGTCCTGAGCACATCTCCGGAGGTGTGGAAAAGGGCGACAGAACTCGGGACCCTGCACATTGATCTGCAACGTGTTAGGGTCGCGGATCAGTCGCCCTTGGTGCAGTGTTCGAGGTGTCTGGGCTATGGCCACAGCAAACGGTTCTGTACGGGGGTGGAGGACCTGTGTAGCCATTGCGGGGGGCACCATCTGAAGATGGAGTGCCCCGAATGGAGGGCGGGAACTCCGCCGACCTGCCACAACTGTGCTGTGGCCAGGCTCGGAAATCGCGGGCACAACGCACTCAGTCCGGCGTGCCCCGTGAGATTGAAATGGGATGCCATCGCGCGCTCAGCCACTCAGTATTGCTAAGGGCACCCCTGGCGGGGGCCCCATCTATGGGCTCTTGCAGGTCAATTTGCAGCGAAGCCGGCTAGCTACCTCCGAGCTCCTAGTGGAAGCAGGGAATAGGGGAACGGCCATAGCGCTCCTCCAGGAGCCCTATGTGGGGGCGGCCGGCACGGTTCGGGGTCGGAGGGGGATGCGGGTCTTTCAGAACCCCACTCCAGAAGAGGGTACTGTTAAGGCTGCTATAGTAGTCTTCGATAGCAGCCTTAAAGTTATACAGTACCCAGAACTCACCACAAACAATGTCGTTGTGGTGGGGATACGGACGGGGCGCTGGATGACAACGCTTACCTCCTTCTATTTCGAGCCGGACCAGCCAATCGAACCCTACATTGGGCTCCTGAAGAGAGTGGAGGCCAAGCTGGGGGCTGGGAGGTGGCTGGTCGGTGGAGATGCAAATGCAAAGAGTCCATGGTGGGGCAGTGACAAGATCGACCAAAAGGGGGAAGAACTTTCAGGTAGTTTGGAGGAGCTTGGCCTCGAAATTCTGAACGTCGGAGACGCTCCGACCTTCGACACGGTCCGAGGGGGGCGGCGCTTCTGTAGTCATGTGGACATCACTGCATGTTCACATGACCTATTGGACCTGGTGGAGGACTGGAAAGTTCTCAATGATTTGACGGGTTCCGACCACAACGGTATCGCATTTAGGCTGAACCTTGGACCCTCCCGAGGAATGGACGTGGTCAGATCGACCAGAAGGTACAACACCCGTAAAGCAGATTGGGAAAAATTTAGATCCAAAATTTTAGAACTTATTGGGAAATATGGGATAAAAGAGGATGTTGTACCAGATAGGGAACAAACAATTTCGGCTGTCCAAAATTATACTAAATTAGTAATTGAGGCGTCTGACCACGCCATCCCGAGGAAGGGGACAAGGGAAAAGCTAGCGCTGCCGTGGTGGTCGCAGGACCTGGAAATCTTGAAGAAGGAGGTCGCCACCAGGAAAAATAGAATCAGGAACGCCGCACCCGTCCGACGGTCGTGGGTCGTAGAGCAGTACGTTCAGAAGAAGGCGGAGTATGAGCAGGCCGTGAGGCAGGCTCAGACAGACTCCTGGAAGTCCTTCTGCGAGCGGCAGAGTGGCGAAAGCGTATGGGATGGCATTTACAGAGTGATTGGAAGAACGGCAGTCAGGGAGGAGGACCCGCCGCTGGTTCGAGATGGAAGGGCTCTCGATGCGAGGGAATCGGCGGAGTGGCTTGCGGAGGTGTTCTACCCGAAAGACCACGCAACTTCGGATGAAGGCATTCACCGCCAGATCAGAGCGGAAGCGGACGGGGTGAACGTGGGGGAGCAAGACTCGCCCTGCGACCCTCCGTTCACGCTGACCGAGCTGGAGATGGCGGTGAAGTCCTTCAATCCGAAGAAGGCCCCCGGATCCGACGGGCTCACTGCCGACATCTGCGCCAGGGCCATCGGCTGTAACCCCAAAGCATTTTTGGGGTTACTTAACAGCTGTATGGCCCACCATATCTTTCCAAAGATATGGAAAGAAGCGGCAGTGATCGTTCTTCGGAAACCGGGGAGGGATAGTTACACCGTCCCCAAGTCATTCCGACCAATTGGACTGCTGCCCGTGCTTGGAAAAGTATATGAGAAAATGCTGGTGGCTCGCCTCAAATACCATCTTTTGCCGGGGTTAAGCGACCGCCAGTATGGCTTTGTGCCCCAGAAGAGCACCGAGGGCGCCCTCTATGACCTAATGTCGCGAATTTACGAAAAGCTTGATGAAAAGAAAATAGTAACATTGGTGTCATTGGACATAGAGGGGGCCTTCGACAGCGTCTGGTGGCCCATGGTCAGAGTCAGGCTGGCGGAAGCGGGATGCCCGGTAAACTTGAGGCGAGTCTTTGACAGCTACCTCGCCGACAGGACGGTCAACGTCAGGTACTGCGGCGAGGTTCATAATGCTGAGCCAAGCAGGGGCTGCATCCAAGGGTCAATAGCCGGACCCTTGCTCTGGAACTTGACCCTCGATCCGTTGCTGCGGAGTCTTGGCGGTAGAGGCGTCTACTGCCAAGCCTTCGCGGACGACGTGGTCCTCGTCTTTGATGGAGACAGGGCGCTCCAGATAGAGCAGAATGCCAATGCCACTCTCGCGCATGTTCTGGAGTGGGGTGTCAGAAATAAGCTGAGGTTCGCACCAGGCAAAACCAATGCCATGGTGCTGACCAGAAAGCTTAAGTTTGACACGCCACGCCTTACCATGGGCGGGATTGACATTGCCATGAGGGACAAAATCAAATTGCTGGGATTGACCATAGACAGGGGTCTCACCTTCAAGGATCACGTTAAAAATGTGACCAAGAAGGCCCTCGGGGTCTATAAGCAGCTCGGGAGGGCAGCTAAAGTCAGTTGGGGTCTCCATCCCGAGGTCGTTCGCTCCATTTATATCGCCGCGGTGGAACCAATAATCACCTACTCTGCGAGTGCGTGGGCACCTGCGACCCGCAGAGTGGGGATTATGCGGTCCCTGAACGCTGTGCAACGGGGTTTCGCGCAGAAGATCTGCAGAGCCTACCGAACGGTGTCCCTGAACTCAGCTTTATTACTGGCTGGGATACTCCCCCTTGACTTGCGAGTGCGCGAGGCTGCCTCATTATACGAGGCCAAGAGGGGAGTACCACAGCCTGGGCTCGGGGACAGGGTCATCGAGCGGGGGGTTCTTGCGACCGAGGCTCCCCACCCCGCCGAACTGGCTAACCTTGAGTTCGGAAGTCTGGTGGACGAGAACGAGCTAAATGCTAATAGCGATTACCACCTTCGCATCTTTACGGACGGCAGCAAGATTGACGGTCGGGTTGGCGCCGCTCTATCCTTATGGAAGGGCGACGCCGAAACCAGGGCCGTCAAGCTTGGTCTGCCGTCGTATTGCACCGTCTACCAGGCAGAGCTCTTGGCGCTATGTGAGGCGACGAGGGTTGCCCTCGGGCGCAGCGAAACATCCGTTGCAATATACAGCGATTCGAGGGCCGCATTGCAGTCCGTCGCGGCGAGTAAATGCTCGCACCCTCTAGCAGCTGAAACGAGAATTAATTTAACCAACATCAGTAAACAAGAAAGAATAATTAAACTATTCTGGATTAAAGCCCACGCTGGTCTAGAGGGGAACGAGAGGGCGGACTGCCTCGCGAGGGAGGCCGCACTGAAGAGTAAACGAAGGCCGGCGTACGACCTGTGTCCGGTCTCATTTGTCAAACGGTGCATTCGAATGCGCTCGCTTGACGAATGGGACCAAAGATACAGGGACGGTGCGACGGCTGGAGTTACTAAGCTGTTCTTCCCTAGAGCCATAGATGCCTATAAGACCCTGAGGAAGGTGACACTTGAAGGTGTGATGACCCAGGTCTTGACGGGGCACGGTGGGTTCTCCGAGTACTTGCATCGGTTCAAGCGCAAGGAGAGCCCATCGTGCATTTGTTCCAGTGACAGCGAGGATGTCCCGCACGTTCTGCTGGAGTGCCCGGTCTTCGCCAGGGAAAGAATGCAGCTGGAATATGAGATGGATATGGAAGTGTGCCCAGCCAACCTAAACGCGTTAATTACTAGTAGCCTAAATGATAAATTCATAAAATATTGTATAAAAATAGTAAGTAGGGTCATTGAAAGAAATAAAACACAGTGAATAATTTGTAGATAGTTTTAATTTAATATTGTTTGTAATGTATAAAGTTTTCAAATTTATTATTTTAAATTTTATGGAATGTTTTTAAAATTTTATTGTGGTAATTATTGTAAGAATTTGTGTGCTGTTTTAAATTATTTTATTGTGAATTATTTTATTGTTAATTATTTTTGTTGTTAATTATTTTATTGTTAATTATTTTATTGTTAATTTTATCTTAATGTATGTTAAAAATTTTTAATTTTATCATTTTCTTTTAGCAATTTACTACAAATTATAAGAACACTGTTCACAATTATTTTACCCTACAAATAATAAAGAAACTACTAGAAACTAAGTATAAATAATTAGCTAAAGACGGGAATCCCACCCGTATAGAATGAATGTGGATGAATATAAGAAAGAAAAAGTATGCAGCATGAAAGTACGAGAAGCATAAGTGATAGAACTGGAATGAATGTGTAAATATAGGCTTCGACTTCGTGTCGGAGGGTTTCGCATAAAAAAAAAAAAAAAAAAAAAAAAAAAAAAAAAAAAAAAAAAAAAAAAAAAAAAAAAACCTAACCTAACCTAACCTAACCCAAACCTAACCTAACCCAAACCTAACCTAACCCAAACCTAACCTAACCCAAACCTAACCTAACCCAAACCTAAGCAAAAAAATAAAATAAAATAAAAAAATAATGGACCACTCCAAATAGTCCGCGAAAAAAAATGAAAATGGACCACTCCAAATAGTCCTCAATGATCTTATTATAAACTGACCGAATCGAAGCAATTTTACGTGGTAGTGACTTGTGTGGCGACCATCGCCAACATATTTCGTGGCTTTTTCATTTTAACTTACTGGGGCTTATTTGTGCCTCGGGGCGCCCTCTTTACGACCTCGTTGGAATTTTTGCTCCAGCTTAAAGAAAATTCGTGACCTTGACACAAAAAAAAAAAAAAAAAAAAAAAACTTTAGCGTCAGTGCCTCCCACCAGGAGTGTGTGCATGCAACACGTGTGCAAAGATATGTTTTGTTTTAAAATTTCATTATCGAAATTCAATGTCTTACATTGGCCTTTCTTACAACGATCGGCTAAATAATACTTACATACAGCAGCAGTGCTATCTCCGAGGTCCATTTTGATACTGTCTCAGTGTGATGTGGCGACTCTGGTGTCTGTACGGTGTCCAGTTTGGTAGTTTACGGACACCCCGGTGCCGCCATGGTGTCCCGGTGAAATATGGCCCTAACAGTAGACCATTTCCTAGCTAATCTTCACACCAACTATGGTACAATTGAGTGACATCAATTGTACATAAATAACGCACTTAGCTGGCTATATGGCGACAATATCATTTTACTTTGTCGGTCCTCTGATTCCGATACTATACTCTGATTCCGACAGTTGGCTTATATCACTGGCTTACTCGTATATCACTGCGTACTGACGTATATACGGCCTTCATTTCGATATTGTGATGTGATTCGGATTAGGATTAACATAATTTTTCGTACTTAATATGTGCTTAAATAAAATACAAAACTCGATTGAATCAATCGTATATTGTTTAATTTAAAATATGAATACCTATAGTATGTGGTCACACAGTGAAAGGGCGAGTGATATGTGATACAATACATCTCCAATCAATATCGCAACTTACATTAGATAATAACTAAATTGAATCGTAAAATGAAGTTACATACTATTCCGTAAATCACATTAGAATTAGTTCAGTCACAATATAATTAATTAGGACACAACCGTTAACCGTAACGTACTCGTAGCTGCCGGGAGAGTTCAACTTATCTCTAAAAATCATGGCACGAATCTCGTTTAGTATACTCCTGAGAAGGACCTCTGTCTGTCTGTCTGCTACCTTTTCAACATACCATAAAGGAATTTTATTAATGTATATTCATTGTCAGGGATACAGAAAATAAAAGAGGGTGATTTTCATCCAGAAAAGAAGTGCTTCGGAGGCATCAATAAAAAATTTAAAAAAATACTCCTGGTAAAGCTGCAACAGCAACAAAGATGTCAGGATTTTGTTAGCTGCTATATTTTCTTTCAAGGGCAGCTATAGATTTTAAATAACAAGTGCAGTAAGTAAGGAACCGCATGTCATTCGAAAATAAGAAAAAAAAATAGTATAGCAAACGTATACTACCTATATTCACCGACGGATGTCAAAAAACTATTACATGACTTAGTAGATTCGTCATGTCATTTTGATATTAAGTTTTTTGATGCAAATATACACTGTGATCTTCGTAAGATAAAAAGAAATAACTACAAATAATAAAATTGTACTCAGTAATTGTAAAACTAGTCCAACGAAACATATTTACATATAATAGTCACTAACCGAAGAGAACTAATAAGAGACGACGACTAAGATACTTATGCCTACATAATGACATATAAAATGACACACACTTAACTATAGCCACAGGGAGATTCTTTGGCCTGAGAGCCTTAACTCTCTTAAGACAGTTACAAAAGTCCCTGTAGATAATGAGTAGGAAAGAGTTGAGCGATTGAGCGATTAAGCGGTCAGAGGTCAGAGGTCGGGCGGCGCGGGCGATCCGTCCGCGAGCAGATTGGCGCGCTCGTCCGTCGGGTTGCTCCCCACGGACGGCTGCGGCGCGTACATGCTCTCGTAGACGGGGTTCGCGAAGTGGCTGCCGCCGTTGTGGTTGGGCGCGCGGTCGCCCGACGCGTCGGCCGACTCGTCGTCGCCCAAGTACATCGGATTGTTGATCTCCACGTTGTCCGGGAGGCGCGCGTGCGGGAACGCGTCTGCGCGCCGTCGCCTGTGCAGAACGCACAGCGCGGCCAACACCGCCGCCAACAGCGCCAACAGCGCGAGCACTCCGCCGGCCCACGCGCCGTGGTTGGCGCCCGCGTCGCGAGTGACGCGCGCGCAGTACGCCTCGCTGCTGCGCCACGCGCACACCTCGTCGGGCAGTCGGCAGAGGCCGAGGCAGGCGTGGTCGTGGCCCACGTACGAGTCGCAGCGTGGGCCGCCCCACGTGGACGCGCACACGCACACGTCGCCCGAGTGCGCCGTGCGCACGCAGCGCCCGCCGTGTGCGCACGCGCCGATCTCGCCGTCGCGGGTTTCGCCGCACCACTGCACCTCGGGCTCGCCCGGAACTGAAACATGCATACGACCCAACTTACATTTCCTACAATACTAAGACTATTTTTTATAGTAGCAGAATACTTTTTATATGTTTCGCGTTCATATGTTTAAATGTATGATTCCATTCATAATTGTTTTTATCAACAATCTATTTTTATTATCTCAATCGCTTAACTTAATCTGTCATCAAAATGACATTTGATAGAAATTAAATAGCTTTTTTTTCCTTAATTATATGAAAACATAGTAATTAACAACAGTGTTATAGTGACTGAATTTTTTGATTAAATAAATTTGCATATCGTATTTAATTTATTATGAAACTCATCTATTGTCGCGGCAATTAAATTATATTATACTATAGAAAATAAAATGTCATTATAATCATTAGATAATTGTATTATTTTCCAGCGATTTTTAATTATGCGTATTGTGTAATAGTATAAATATAATATAAATTAGTATACATTAATGATGACGGTTAAAATAACACCCTTTTTAATAAAGGTAGATACCTAATTATTCATTTTATTGGTGTTTAGTAAGTCCTGTAAGAATGGGTATAATACAAGAATTGTATTATAACAAAAAGAGGCAAATTAGATCTTAAAAAGCAGCTTACATACGTTGTTTGCACTCTTTAGCGAAGGCTTTTCTTAAGAGTACTTAAAATTGAGTAATAAAACACGTTGAGGAGAATCAGTAGTTGGACGCAACAATTACACAAGAGCGTGACGCATTGGTTTACTTCACTTCCGTTAGTTTCAAGATTCAAATCATTATTCACCTAATTGTCGGCAGGTTTTTGATACAGGTTCTGTAGAGGTCGTGACTTTTGTGCGGTGCTTACATTTTAATCAGAGTTATAATATCGTTAAATTTATACAAAAGTAACATATTGTTTATTGTCTCACCAGCTATGAACTGGAGGAAAACTTGAAATATTTTAATAGAACGTCCTTCTGTCAAAAGCTTTTGTACTGTGTCAAATTATGTGTAATTGTCAGCAATTTTTGATTGTAAAAAAAATACGTGTTGTTATGTTTTATTTCTCGTAACAATTTAAAAAATATTACAAATAGGTCGCGAGTTTTGCGCTTAGGAACACATTTATCGATTATTTTTTAATTTATATACACAACTAGTGGTGAGCAATGAGCAATGTGTTGTAGCTCACCATCGAGGTCCCTCCGTGTTCGGCTGCGTGTCCGCATCACTAGTTGTTCGTACGTATGAGGTTATGATTAGTGCGGCGCGCGCCTGACGCGTGTCGGAGACGGACTGCAGTCGGCCGGAGCCGAGTTGCCGACTGCCAAGAGCCACACTTGTCGCTGCACCAGACACGTCATACGGCCTTCAAAGGTTCTATTCTCACGTCGTTTATTACCTCCTCTATTCTCACGCGTATTTCGATTTAGTTACATTTATTACATTTACAACTTAGAGTTAACATTTGGGGGATATTTGGACACTCAAGTCCACTTGATCCATTTTAAATGGCATAAATTAAATTAGTATTGTTCCACACCATTCTACTGTTAGATGGCTAATTCTAATGTGAAAACCCTGAAAAAGTGATAACTCGTAAGAATGTTATGTTAATGTAGGAGTGCGATGAAGCAACAGGTAAACGTGCCGAGGTAATTCCCGCGTCCGCGTCGCTCGGAATCTCCGTCCGTCTCGAGGAAAACCATTTCCAAATGGCTTAACATTTATAAGTGAGAGGATAAGTTGGCCTCGGCCGCTGACCCACAGACGCGCGGTCAAGGTCGCCACATTCTATTCTATTGGGCCGGTAGCCGGTAGCCGGTAGCCGGTAGCTTGGGTCTTGTTTTAGGTTTTTTACGATATTTATTGTTTGTTTTTTTTTTTAATAATATTTATTGTAAACACTTTTGAATTAAGATAGAAAATAAATATATGTGTATAATAATAATAATAAATCTGTAAGTGTAGGTATTGTATTTTGGTATGTTCCTTTAAGTGATTTTCAAGAAATTTGGTAGATAAACATTTAGACGTATGGGACACAGGATAGGCTACTTTTTCTTTTTCAACGCGGTCAAAGTCGTAGGCACCAGCTAGTATTATAATAAAATCGCAAAGGATATTAAATAATTTAAAATATTTGTACCTACACGTAGCTTGTAAAGCTGTAACAAGGTTGTCATAACATTTAGTGTTCATTTAATTTCAATCGGTTTACAAACAAAATATTATACCAGTCGATATAATCCAACAGGTTTCATATTAGGTTACTGTTTTACTACTACATATCACTCACCAGAGTGAGTGTGTTCGTGCGGAGGACGCTTCGGAGCGCAGTCGGCGTCGACGCAGGCGGGGCGCTGGCAGCGCTCGCCCGTCCACTGCGGGGGGCACTCGCAGCGCAGGCGTCCAGAAACCGCCGAGCACTCGCCGCCGTTTTGACAATCGCACAGAAGGAGGGGCCGGCGGCACGCGGGGCCAGAGTCCTCGCGCACGCACACCTCGCCGGAGGCGCACGGCGGCGCGTCCGCGCAGCGCTCGCAGCGCTCGCCCTCGTAGCCCGGCTCGCAGCGGCAGCGGCCCCGCGAGCGGACGGCTTCGCAGCGCCCGCCGTTCTCGCAGCGGACCGACTGGCACGCCAACGCCCTGTCCGCCGTGGCCGTCTGGCAACGCGAGCCGCCCCAGCCCTCCGGGCACACACACTTGAGCGGCTGCGGCTCGCCGTCCCGTCGCGGCGCGGCCTCGTCCAGAATGCAGCGGCCGCGGTTGAGGCAGGCGTGCGCGGCGCAGCGGTAGTGCTGACAGCGCGAGCCCAAGAAGAGCGGAGGGCAGCGGCAGTGCGCGCGGCCCTCCTCCACGACGCACTCCCCGGGGCCGCACATGTCGGCGCAGCCCGACTTCGCCTCGCCCTCCGCCCCCGACCCCGACCCCGCCCCCGCGCCCACCGGGATCACGCACTTTCGGCTCTCCTGCGGATTTAAGTACAAACTTACTACTTTATTTAACGCATTATAGTACTACTTTAAACGTCGTTGAAAAACTATTTAAACTTATTTTTTGTAAAACTAAGTTTTCTCTTCGACGAGGACTCCAGTCCTATGAATATCATGTTTTTTTATATATGTTAAGATCGACAGACAAAGACAGGTGGCTACCGTTGCCCAATAACACGAACAACGCAACGCAACAACGGATAACGCAAGTGCGCTTCCGAGAATAGTAGCATTGTGAATAAATAATTAAGAATGAATGAAAATGGACTTTTGCATCTCTTAACTCAACAACATGCTGTTATCTCACGGTGGGTTCCTGTAAGGGGGTGTGTGACGGGCTGCCCAAATGACTGCGAAACGCAGTGTGTCCATTTATAGAAAAGGTATTCGTATAATTTAACAAATTATGAAAACGGCCTTACGTTCTGAGCGGGAGTGGAGGCGGTGAGTCCGTCGGGACAGAGGCAGGCGAAGCCGGGAGACCGCGCCGAGTGAACGCACAGCGCGCTCGCGTCGCACCGCTGCACGCCGTCGGGACGGACGCACGCGTCGACGCCCGACGCCAGCGCCACGAACAGCGACGGGTGCAGGATGGCCAGCGAGCGTAGAGGCACCTGCGCGCGCGCCACCGGCGGCGGCGCGGGAGAGGGCGGCGCTCGGCGCGCGATACGCACGAGCCCGCGCCGCGTCGCGCACCACACCCACTCCTCCCACGCCGCCAGCGCCGAGCACGCGCCGCTGCCCACGCGCTGCGCCCACTGCGGCACGTGCGGCGCGCGCGGTGCGTCGTGTGCGCGCCGCGTGAACACGGCCAGCACCACGCGCCGCCCGCCGTCCAAGTCCACGCTCTCGAGCGTGTCGTAGTAGGCGTCCACGAAGTAGAGCCTCGCGGCGGGCGCGTAGATGGCCAGCGCACCGGGTCGCCGGAGTCGCCGCCTCAGGAGCCAGCGCGCGTCACCGCCGGCCGCGTCCATGTGCATGATGCCCGGCTCCGCGCCGCGCTCCGCCCAGTACACGCGGCTCGAGTTCTGGTGCAACACGATGTCGGCCGGCGCCGATCGCTCGCGACGCGACAGCGTCACGCGCCGCCGGCCGTCGAGCGCGGCACAGAACACGCCGCCAACGCTCGCCTCCGTCGCGGTCCAGTAGAGTCGTCGCGAGGCCCACTCGACGGCGAGGCCGCGCACGTCGCCGGCAGCCTCCTGCACGGACTGCGCGTCGAGCGCGTCGTGCGCGTCGGGCGAGTGGCGGCGGCGCCGGATGCGGCCGCCCTCCTCCGCCCACCACAGCCACCAGACTCCGTCGACGAGCGCGGCGGCGACGGCGGTGACGGGCGCGGCGGTGGGCCACAGGTCGCGCGCGTCGTGCTCCTGCTTGTGCAGCTCCCAGAGGCGCAGCGAGCGTCCCTGCGCCACCACCGCTTGCGCCTTGTCGCCGACGGCGCCGCAGCTCACCGTGCCATCCGGCAGAGCGCGCTGCTTGAAGCCCGCCACGCACCTGCACACGATTACGTAGTTAGGTTAAAGACGCGCCTAAGGAAAACCCAAATACCACTTGTAAAACCGGTTTCGACATTGTATATTTCATTTACTTAAAATACATTAATGTTATAAAATGTTTGATGATTTTTGCAATCGGACTAAATATTTAAATTTACAACAACTGTACGCAACCGTAGGCCTCCCAGCAGGAAATGCAGTGGAAGCGAAGATGTTCCCTAATGGAGACCACGGTTACGACAATGTCCGCGTTACGCGAATCTAGGTAGGGAGTCGGGAGGAATACAGGTTAGGAAATACCGTGATCCTCCAGGCAGCAGCTGGGTTCCCGAAGCAAAACTCCCAGTCACAAACAAAGGCTCGCGTCACACGCGGTTCACCAAAGCACAGAAGTATTTTCAAATATATTTTCAAGAAGATTAACCAAAATTATAATCGAGCTCAAACCCGCCGCGCGTCACGATCGGTTTCAACTCTCAATACAACCTACATACTACCTTACGGTTACGTATGCATTACCCGAACATAATTTTAACCCTACCCACTATGTTCATAAATCGTGTCAATGAATAAAAACAATACATAACGCCTACACAATAAAAATAGCAAGATGAACCGATGCACGGTTTCAAACAACAACTTATGTATAACTTATATAACTTATATTCAGCAAATAAATTATTTGGAATTTGAATTTGAATATAGCGAATTATATTCCTTTGAAGTGTTCATTTGTACCACCGCTTGTAAATATTTGTATTAATCTATGGTAACATAGGTCTTGTTTATATTTTTTGTAAGCTAAGTTGTGTGTGATTGTCATCGCCTTTTTATAATAACTGAAAATTTGTCTGTGGATAGTAAGACAACTAACAAACTATGCGGACATAGTCAGCCTGCCGAATACTGGGACAGTACGCGTCAGCAGCCAGCCAAACCCAAATTCAGTTGGTGCAAGAGAACAAACTATGTGGACATAGTCAAAGAACGTGGCGCTTAATTTATATAGCGCGCTTTATGGCGCGGACTGAGTTGTTCAATATTACAATAAAATAATGAAAAGATATTCAATAACGATAACAATAACGATAGAGATATTTCATAATACACTAAATGATTTTAATGCATTCTCTGACTAAAATACTGCTAAAAAACTTAAGTACTGTTCACAGTAATAATTTTTTTTTGTAACAACTACTTTTGTTCTTAGGCTTATTAATTAAAACTTACGTTTTACACTACAGTTTGAATCGGCTACTTTTATTTCAGTTTTCATATTTAACACAATATTTAAGAAAAAAAAACCTTCTAATTTTAAATCTGTTCGGTTATCTCCAAAGAGCTTCAAAAATTTGCTGCGCAATTTTTCATTTTGGTAAAAATTGTGTTCGGTCTGAGGTTAGTCCCTGTCTTAACATGCAACATATTCAAATAAAACAACGGGACATAATGTGGTTTCTGAAATGTTTTATAAAACAATAGGATTTAAAATATGAAAAAAAAAACCGGTCACAAATTGTAGGTTCCGAACATGTTCCGAACTTGTTAAAAATTTGTCTGTGGATATAAAACAGTTCCAACGTAAGTGTTTTTTAACAAGTTCGGAACCATCCCCTAGCCAGATGTTCCAAAAACTGGCTGACTGACGGCAGGCCATTGATATTCAACCTATTTATGACCTAATATGACAATACCAGCCTTTATAAAACAGTTTTGGTCCCTCACCTCTGGGACTAACAGTCATGTCCGAGAAAATAAAAATGTCAAATTTGACCTTCGATTATAAACCGATTTCAAGATGACTCACTTGCAGGTGTGATTGTGGTTATGCTTTGGCAAACAGAGCTGCGAGCACGCGTGCCAAGGGCACGGGTCGCCCGTGGACTCGCCCGCGGCAACGACGGGCACGCACGACGTGTTGGCGGGCACGCAGCGCCCGTCGTCGCACATCTGCTCCTCCGCGAAGCACACGGACTCGCGCTCGAGCCGGCGACAGAGCAGCGGCGACTCGTCCGCGTCGTCCACAGCGCAGTCGGCGAAGCCATCGCACAGCACGCCGGGCGGCACGCACCTGTGCTCCGGGCAGCGGAACATGGGCGGCGGGCAGGCGTGGCGTTCGCACGCCGCGTCCTCCTCGTCCCGCCCGTCGACGCAATCGCGGCGGCCGTCGCAGCGCCAAGCGGCCGGAACGCAGGCGGCGTCAGTGCTGGCGCAGCGCAAGCCGCCGCCCGCGCACTCGGCCGCTGCTGTCTCTTCGGGTGGCGCCGAGCACTGCGCCTCGTCCGAACCGTCGCCGCAGTCCACTTCACCGTCGCACCACCACTCGGCCAGCACGCATTGCTGCGCGTGAGCACAGGGGCGCGCGCGAGGCCCGCAGCGAGGGGCGCAGCCGATCTCGTCCGAACCGTCGCCGCACTCGGCCGCGCCGGAGCAGCGCAGTGCGCCACGGATGCACTCGCCGCTGTGGCACCGGAACTCTGACTCGGAGCAGTTCCGAGGCGTACAGCCGATCTCGTCGGCGCGGTCGCCACAGTCGTCCTCGAAGTCGCAGCGCCAGCGGCTCGGGATACAGCGCGAGTCGGGACAGCGAAAGTAGGTGGGTTCGCAGGGCAACGCGGCCCTGGCGGCGCAGTCGGCCTCGTCCTCGCGGCCGGGGCAGTCGGCCTCCGAGTCGCAGAGCCACTCGCGCGGCACGCAGCGCCCGGACGCGCAGCGGAACTCGTCACGCGCGCACGTGCGCTGAGCGCACACGGCGCCCTCGTCGGAGCGGTCAGCGCAGTCCGAGTCGCCGTCGCAGACCCATACGAGCGGCACGCAGGCGCCGTCCCCGCAGGTGAAGTGGTGGGGCGGGCAGGTGCGCGGAGGGCAGTCGCGCTCGTCGTCCCCGTCGTGGCAGTCGCGCAATCCGTCGCAGCGCGCGACCGCCGGCACGCAGCGCGCGGACACGCCCGCCGTCGCGTTGCCGACGCACTTCCACTGGGACGGCAGACACGTGAACTGCAATCGGTCTGTCGCGTGAGTTTCGTGTCTGTCACTCGCGCTCGGTCGCGTTGGTGTCGTTTGCATCTCGTAGCGTACGGACGATGACAACGAAAATTAAGAACATGCGTCTGAACGCGACATAATGACATACTCGAAGCTACAAATGAAGATTAACAGTTAATTAATTAAAATTAATTATAAATTGCTTATTTTTTCTGCGATTGTGTATACATCATTTGTTATAGAGGTGGAATTTTAAAATTTTATTTAATTTTTTTTCTTTGTAAATAATCAGGCAGTCTACACTTGACTTACATATAGTCCACATCTAATTTAATTTGCTAGTCTCAAAATATACAACTAGATAGATTTTTTTTAAAAAACAAGTGAAGTGAGATTTGATTTAGATTTTGGTGTAATATAATGAGCATTATATTTTTAGACTCGTAATTATAGAAAATGTTTTATTTTTATAAAAGTTATGTTTTTGGATATATGGACATGAAAATAATAAATGAAAAGGTTTGAGATGTGCACATTTCAATGAGAGTTTCATTTGATTATTAATACCAGAAAATTTAAGAAACTACCCTTGCAAATCGGCGAATAATGTTCGACCAGATATTTTTGTTTAAAATTTTAAATAACTTCATTGATTGCCCAGAGCTCTGTCCCTACCCTATATATAAAACAGTTTACAACCCGGAACAACTTTTTTAGACGTAGCGTTGACACATACAAATGCGAATTTATTGGTTTGGATGTATTCGGATGCAGTTTAAATAAATATAAGATTCACTTAGTCCCATCGGTGATATCAAACCACCGATGGGACTGTCGCTAATAAGAACACAGTGTTTTGACATCTGGTGACTCATCTTGTACATATTTGTAAAACACATAAAACATAATTATACCGAGCTCACAAAATGCTACACGACATCTACTAAATTAAATTAATTAATTAACTAAATTAATTTTAAATTACTAGCGCCATCTAGCGATCATTAACATAATTAAAACAGGAAATATGATTTCGCTCTAATACCGTTCAACAGCGTGCGTTTCTATTTTGTTTAATTTTTATTATTTATTAATTTTTTTTTTATGGAACTGTAAGTCTTTAAGTATTTATTTATTGTAAAAATCATGTATATAACGACTGTTTGCTTCCTGAATAAAGAGAGAAAAAACAACAAAAAAAAAAAGAATTCCAGCAACATGATTATTTCTTATGGTCGATGTTAGACTTTATAGTCGCGATTAAAGGTTATGGACCTTGTCACAGTCCGTCTCGTCGGTGCCGTCGCCGCACTGCTGCACGCCGTCGCAGATGTGCGACGGGTGCACGCAGCGGCCGTTGGCGCACTGGAACTGGCCGGGCGAGCACGAGAAGGCCGGACACGAGGCCGGCTCGTCCGACCCGTCGCCGCAGTCATCCTGCGTGTCGCAGCGCCACCAGAACGGGATGCACTTGAGCGCGCTCTTGCACACGAAGTGCGCCGACGTGCAGTTGGGCGTGCACGAGCGCCCGTCCGCCGCCAGCGCGAAGTGCTCGGGGCACGCGCAGCGCGCGCCCACCTCCTCGCCCGCCGTCTCGTCCGCCGGCGTCAGCAGACACAGCCCGGAGCAGTTGAGATTGGCGCAGATCGCGGTCAGCCGCGGCGCGGGCGGCTGGCGCGCGGGGTGATACACGCGCACGTCCATCGGCTTGTGCACTGTGCGTACGGCGGAGCGACAGTCCAGCGCACCGCCTAGCGCGCCGGAGCTCTCCTCGTAGCGCGCGTCGGGGCGTCGGCGACACGACTCGATTGCGCGCGTCTCCCAGTCGCTCCAGTAGATGCGGCCCTCCCACACGGCCACCGCGAACACGTGGTGCAACGGCAACCACGGCATGCGCTCGCGCGACAGCAGCACGCGCACGTTGCCGCCGTCCAGGTCCGCCACCGCGATGTAGTCCTCGCGCGCGTCCGCGAAATACAGCTCGCCGGCGGCCGCGTGCACGGTGAGCGCGTTGGGCCAGCCGAGGCCGCGCTCAATGATGACGCGGCGCCGCGAGCCATCCATGCCGGCGCGGCCGATGTGCGGGCGCGCGCCCCAATCGGACCAGTAGAGCGCGCCGGCGGGCGGATGCAGCACGAGCGCGCGCGGCTCGCTCAGCCCGCCGCGTAGCAGCACGCGGCGGTGCGCGCCGTCGTTGCGCGACACCTCCACGGTGTCCGTGCCCTTGTCGCACCAGTACACGTTGCCCGCCACCCAGTCCACGGCCAGCCCGTCGGGATTCTGCAGCGTGGCGCCGTGCAGCAGCCGGTGGCGCTCGTCGCCGCGGCAGGTGCGCTCGATGGAGCTGCCCAGGCGCGTCACGTCGCTCCAGTACAGGCAGCCGGCGGCCCAGTCCATGTCCAGCGCCACGGCGTTGGTGAGGTTGTGCACGAGCAGCTCGCCGGCGCCCTCCGCGCCCTCCAGCGGCGCGCGGCGGATGTAGTAGCGGTTGGTGAAGACGAGCGAGGCGCGCCGCGGGGAGTCGGGCGCGCAGGTGACGCCGTCGGCCAGCAGCCGGTAGCCGTCGGCGCAGGAGCAGCGGAAGGCGCCGAGCGTATTGGTGCAGCGATGGTCGCAGGGCGCGTCCTCGGCGCACTCGTCGACGTCGCGACAGGCGCCGTCGGCGACCAGTCGCCAGCCCTTGCGACACCAGCACGCGGCGCCCACGGGCAGGTCGGTGCAGTTGTGCGCACACTCGCCGTTCAGCGTCAGGCACTCGTTCACATCTGCGACAATATGTATGTTAAATTGCAATTTGGAGTCCAAAGGTCCCGAATATGGGAAACTGATCAACTGATTATCGTAACAATATATATTATTTTTTTATTTATTTATTAAGGCAAAAACAGTCACATACAACTTAGTTAACTAAAAATAGAAACAATAAGACCTATATTACCATAAAGTAATAGAAAAATTTACAAGAGGTGGTAAAGAGAAACAAATGGATATTTCAAAAGAATACAACAAAGAAATGTAGCAAGCTCTTCCTGAACTTCGCTATAGAATATTTTGTTATAACACGTGCAATGTGCATGTCCGTCTGAAAAAGGCATTCTTTGCGTAGTTAGTGCGAAAAGGAGGGATATAAAAGTCCAGTGATTTTAAGAATTTACCCTGCACTCCCCTGCACCCTGCTATTCTGTCAATATGAAAAGCATAATAAGGACTCCAAACTACGCTACGAACGTAAGCATTAGAAAGTATAGTAAATGGTTTCCCTACGCGCAAGATTAACCCAAGCTGTTTAAATGCCTTCGTTACAATATGGAATACTCTAGATAACTTTTTGTCGGAAATTTCATATCCATAAATGATGGCATAGCGCTTTTGAGTGCATAACATTGCATTTATCTATGTTTAAGATCAACTGATTATCGTGACAATATTTTTATTTGATATTCAATTCTCTACTATAACCCATAACAGTAACAGAAAGGGTCTCACTGCAGCGCCACTCGTCCGTGTAGTCCCCGCAGTCGTTCTCTCCATCGCAGAGCGCCGAGAGCGCCACACACGCGCCGTTGCCGCAGCGCCACTCGCCGCGTGCGCACGCGCCGCCCTCGGCTTCTTGCTTCTTGCCGCCCGTGGCGCGCGCGAACGACGCGCACAGACGCGGGTCCTCGTCCGAGCCGGCCCCCAGCCCGCCGCCGTCCGCGCAGTGGTCGCGTCCGTCGCAAACTAGCTCGCGCGGCACGCAGCGCCCGACGCAGTACACGGAGCCTGGCAGCGCAGCGCACAGCGCGTGCACGGGCGCGGTCTCAGTGACGGTGGAGACCTCGGGTGCGGGCGCCGGCGTGAGCGTCGGCGCCGAGCACCCCGGCGGCTCGTCGGAGCCGTCTTCGCAGTCGGCGTCGCCGTCGCAGTACAGGTTGGGGTGGAGACAGTCGCCGGCAGTCGCGCAGCGGAACGCGTGCGGCGAACACGTGCAATCGAGCTCGTCGTCTCCGCCGGGGCAGTCGGCGCGTCCGTCGCAGCGCAGTCGCCGCTCGAGACAGGAGCCGTCCTCGCAGCGGAAGCGGCCGGGAGAGCACTCTTCTGTGGGCGTCGAGCGACCGCAAGGCGGCGCTTCGTCCGACTCGTCGGAGCAGTCGACGTGGCCGTCGCAGCGCCACGACAGTGGAATGCACATCCCGTCTCCTCCGCACGTGAACTGATCTCCTCCGCACGACTCTGCGGCCGCGGCTTCTGCGAGTTCCTCGGTTCGCGTCGTCTCATCTGCTGCGCCAAACAGTTCAATCACAGGCCGCGTATGGGTGTAGTTAAGTGAACGTGAACAATGCAAAGGCAAAGTGTTTGGTGGCAAATTGGCATTTATGGATTGCATAAGGATTTGTATGTTAAATCGAGAGTACAGTGGGTGGACTTAGAAAAATTCGTAATAAAAATAAAAGACTTGTAAAATTTCTGTGTTAAAAAGTGTTGGTGTTTTGGACTGGACTTGTAAAAACAATTAATTTCGTATGAAGAATGAAAAATTATGAAAATTAACTTGCTAATATTCTCGAGAATATACTCTCAAACTTTAGTTAATTAAGACTTTGATAAATTTCAACAGTGCTCATATAAATCTTATAATATTTTAAATTTATTTGGAAATTAAAATAATCAACCGGTGTAAATATAAATATTGAACTTGGCTACATATTCTAGAACAAACAGTGATAACATACTAAACTAAAGAACTTGTAAATAAGTTATTTAAAAATATTTGTGCAACATTTATATTAATTTAAAAACTACCGTCATGTCTGAGCAAGCACAAATTGAACTACTTAATCAACTTCAAAAGGCTTTCACAAACTTTAAAAAGAATCCTAAACAAAGATTGAACGAAAACTATATAAGTAATACAAATTCAAATATATTTATGCAGGATGGAATTCGTTCCTTGTGCATCTAATAAATCTATTTGGATCTAAGTGGAGTCATTTTATGCCTTACTGCCTCAGGGCGATCATTTATATTTATTATAAACAAGAGGGCCGAGAACACTACCCTGAGGTACAACTTGTACTGTTTCCTTTACTTTTACTGATAAGAAAGAAGACAACCAGTCCAGACCCCTGCTTTGCTAAGATCGAGAAACACGCCCACAGTAGGAATCCCTTTGTTCGGATGATCAACTATATAGCTTATAAATAACATCACAAACAGTCAGTGGTCAGTCAGCCAGTCGACCTACCCTTACGGAAACCACATTGCTCACCCTTCAATGTTTTCAATTTTTCCAAGAAGCGACTTATTCTGCAGTGCATTATTTTCTCAAATATCTTAGAAAGCACTGGAATAAGCGCCACTGGTCTGTAGTTATTTTATAGATTGGCTTAATTATAGCAGTTTTAAGTTTCTCAGGAAAGTGTCCACTTTCAAATGACAAATTAATGATGTACCAATGTATTGCTGATGATATTGATGATTAAGGCCAAAACAGTCACACACAACTTATTTTACAAAAAATTGAAACAATACCTGTGCAGTTAGCTTCGTCGGCTCCGTCCGGGCAGTCGGTCACGTTGTCGCAGCGTCGAGACGCCGCATAGCAGAGACCGACCGCGCCGCACGGCAGCCCTCTCGACCCGAGCACAACGCACTGCGTCACGTTCGCGTCGGTGCCGCCGGCGCCCGCGCACCCAGCCTCGTCCGACCCGTCCGCGCACTGCTGCGCGCCGTCGCACCGCGCCGCCACCTCCACGCACATGCCGTCGGTGCAGCGGAAGTGCCGCGGAGGGCAGTCGCAGCCGCGCTCGTCGGAGCCGTCGTCGCAATCGATATGGCCGTCGCACACCGCGCTCGAGCGCAGGCAGCGACCACCCGCACCGCACGCCACCGCGTCCTCAGGGCAACGGCGCGAGGTGCAGTAGTACAGGTCCTCGTCGCTGGCGTCCACCGCCGAGCTGCAGTGCGGCACGCCGTCGCACACCAACTCCTCCGGGATGCAGCGTTCCTCGGCGCAAGCGAACTGGCCGACGGAACAGCGCGGGGCGCCCGGCGCGAGCGGCGCTGGCGCGCAGGCACGGCCGTCCTGCGCGAGCCGGCGGCCCTCAGCGCAGCCGCACACAGCTCGTCCCGCCTCGTCCGTGGCGCATATTTCGGCGCAGCCGCCGTTGAGCACCGCGCACGGGTCCGCGGAGCACGTCTGCGCCTCGGGGGCGACCGCCACGATACCCATCGGCCTGGGCACGTCGCGACGCAGCGCCACGACGCCGCCGGCGCGCTTGTCGGCGCGGAAGACGCCGCGCGACACCCAGTCGGTCCAGAAGATCCAGTCGCCGACCACGGCCAGGTCGAAGGGGTGCTCGGCGCGGCTGTGCGTGACGACGTGGCGGTGCGAGCCGTCGTAGTGCATGCGCTCGATCTTGTCGAGGCGCGCGTCGGCCCAGTAGAGCTTCTTGGCGCGATGGTCGAGCGCCAGCCCGTTGGGCATGAGCACGGCGGTGGAGACGATGGTCTGCTTGTCGCGGCCGCTGGCGAGGGCGCGCTCGATGGAGGGACGCGACTCGTTCCAGTTGGTCCAGTAGAGGCGCGCGTCACAGGGGTCGTAGTCGATGCCGCGCGGCCGGTCGCCGAGCGGGAGGCGCAGCACCGTGACGGGCGCGGCGACTTGCGGGTGGAGGCGCGCGCGCACGACGGCCGGAGTGCTGGCGCTGGTCCAGTAGAGCGTCTCCGTGTCGTGCGCGTACACCATCCCCTCGACGGCGCCCACCTCTGCGTCACCCGATTCACCCATTAACGACGTTTCCAAATAATTTGTACACGATTCAGCCGTTTCAATTGACTACGATAATCATTTACTAATAAATCAAATTAGAGGTCCTTAGGGGAATTTTTAAAATACGTTTCTAGAATCTAAGTTATATCGATGAGTGAAAAAAAATCGAATCTAATTTGTAGAAGGGGTAGAAAAAATAAATTTTAAAAAATCCTCAAAATTTACACTCTTGCTACACTGGCGCCACCCTTATTTAACTCCTTTCAACCGACACTTAGATACACAGAGATGGTTCTCCTACCTCTACCTGCCATAATTGTAGGATATTTAGTTTTACATAAAAAAAATGTTAGAATTGAAATTAACTGATTAGCTAGATTTTAAATTGAGAATAACTCTTTAAAAAAAAAACAGACTTCAAACCGTTTTCTCATGGATGCCATTGTCAGAACTAAACCAAATTGAAATTGGACCAAATAAAAAAAAAGAATAATCAAAATAATAGATATTTTGTAGAAGCAATAGTAAATTGTAGAAGAGAAAAGAAGAATAAAGAAGAGTGAAGAAGGTTTCGGATAGAAGGAGGTCTGCTCACGGGGGATGAGCGTGCGATGCTCGGAGCCGTTGAAGTGCACGGCGGCGATGGCGCCGTGTTGGATGTCGGAGTAGAAGAGCAGCGAGCGCGCGTAGTCGTACGCGAGTCCTATGGCGTTGCGCATCAGCTCCTCGCTCTGGATGGCCGGGAACGGCGAGTTCAACTCGTGCGCGTCCTCCAGGTGGATGCTGTCGATCTTCGTCACGCGCGAGTACATCACGAACGACGCGTACGGCACGCACGTGCGGTTGTCGGCCGCCAGGTCGCCGTGCGGACACGCGCAGCGCGCCCGCGCGCCAGTGTACAGGCACAGCGCCTCGCAGCCGCCGTTGTCCACCGCGCACGGGTTCACTCGCTTCGCGTCCTCCACCGACTGCGCGCTTCGCGACCAAATGACGACGTCCTTGAGGCTGTCGCCGAGGTTGTCGCGCATCACTCGGTGATCCGAGAGGTTAGCGACGGGGGCGGCCACGAGGCTGCCACGCCGCAGCTGCGTGTCGAGCCAGTAGAGCGTGTCGCGGTGCACGGCTAGCGCCACCGGATGCGCGAGCGGCGCCCCGCGGGCTACCGCGCGCCGGCCGCTGCCGTCGTACGCCGAGCGCCAGATGGACACGTCCCACGCGTCGGCCCAGTAGAGAGTCTCGCGACGCGCGTCCAGCGCTATGTCGGCCACGGCGGTCCCGTTGTAGAGCAGCTCGCGGCCGGAGCCGTCGAGGTGGGCGCGCTCGATCCAGCCGCCGCCGGCCAGGAAAAGCCACCCGCGCAACGGGTCGGCCGCCAGCGTAGTGACCGCGAAGGGGTCCGTGTCGAGCAGCACGTAGCGGTGCGCGCCGTCCGCGCGGGCCACTTGCACGAGGTTGCGCCGAGGGTCGGCCCAGTAGACGTTGCCGGCGGCCCAGTCGAGCGCGAGGCCGGCCAGCGAGTCGTAGGGCTGCGCGTCGCGCGGCTCGGGCTGCTGCACGAGCAGCGCACGCGCGGTGCCGTCGCGCTTGATGCGCCAAACGCTGCCCGCCTCCGAGTCCGCCCAGTACAGCCACTCGCCGCTCGCCTCGTACTCCAGCGCCGCCGCCATCGACACCTGCGACACCGGCGCCAGCGCCGCCTCCGCCTCCGCCCCCGCTTCCGCTTCCGCCTTCGCCTCTGCGCCCACAGCGATCGCGCGAATCTCCCAGCTCAGCGAGAAAATGGCCACCTCGTCCACGGCTATACACACAAGTTTTCTTAGGTGATATTTTTTTAAATAGAATCGGACCATTTAAAAGGGCTATATCCGTAATGCATGTTTTGTTCATTGGTATTTTTGTTTTATTGATTTGATTTTATATTATTGATTGATTACAAAAATCTGAAAGTCTGACCTTTTGAAAGTAAAGGTTAGGTATTTTTGATATCATTGACATTTGCTGATCCATTTATAATTTATATAATTTAACTAGCTGCTGCCCGCGACTTCGCCCGCGTCTAAATAATAGATAAAAACCTACCAAATATAAAATTTCATCAAAATCTCAAATAATGTTGTGCTTTCCTTTCTGTGAGTGTTGTATATTGTGATTAAGTATGTCTTTAGGTGGTAAGCCTTTACAAATACAATAAAATAAAAAATAAAAAAATTAATAATAATCCTTACATATTGTAAAACAAAGATTTTCATGCTGTTTTCACCAATGGATAGAGTGATTCTTGGGGAATATATATATATATAATTTACGCGGGCGAAGTCGCGGGCAGCAGCTAGTAAATAAATAAAATAAACACTTATGGTAGGGAAGAGCACGATGCTAAATATGGAATTACTCCGACGTAGTGGATTTTGAAGATTACTCGTGGCTCATTTAGAAGTATTAAAGTAAATAGCAAACATTCCAAAGTGTACAAAAGTAAGGAATAAGAGTACGTTTGCAAGCGGCTCCGTCCGCCTCATAGCCGGCGGCGCAGCGACACACGGAGTGGGCGTGCGACACCGGCAAGCAGAGGTGCGCGCACGGCGAGCGCCGCAGCGAGCACGCGTCGCGCACGCCGCGCTGCAACGACGGGTCGAACACGCGCAGCGACAGCACGTGCTCCGCGGCACGCAGCACGCGCGCGTCCTCGCAGCGCGCTACGCCGCACGACACAAGCACGCCGCGCGCCGCGTCCGCCCAGATCACGCGCTCGCCGTACACCTCCACGGCCGTCGGCCGCGCTCCCGCCTCCAGCGGCAGTGCGGTGGCGCGCCCCGTGCGCAGCTCCAGGCGCTGGATGGTCGCCGAGCCCGCGTTCACCCAGTAGAGGCGCTCGCCGCGTGTGTCCAGGCACATGCCGCCGGCGCCGGATAGATGCGGGTCGTCGCTGGCGCGCAGCAGCACGCGCCGCGCGCCGCCGTCGCCCGCGGCCGTCTCGACGCATTCCCCGCTGGGCGGCGAGTGCGCCCAGTACAGGCGGCCGCGCGCCGGGTCGGCGGCCAGCGTGGACACGTTGTGCAGGCCGGTGAGGAGTCGCGCGGACCGCTCGCCCGCCAGCGTGGCGACCGTCAGCGCCGCGCCACCGGCCGACGAGTAGTAGACGAGGCGCGCCGCCCAGTCGACGGCGAACCCGCGCGGCGCGTCCACGCCACTGTCCGCCACGACGCGCACGGCGCCGCCCGCCACGTCGCGCCGCTTGATCTCGTTGGTCTCGGCGTCCGCCCAGAACACGGCGCGCTCCTCGGCCGCGAAGTGAATCACGTCGGGGGAGGTGAGGTGCGGCCCGGACACGGTGGGGATCATGTGAGACTCCGGCGCGTCCAGGTCGAGGCCGCGGATCTCGCCGGCGCGGCCCACGAGCAGCACGCGCTCGTGCGGCTCACAGGCTCGGCCGTCGGCGCCGAGGCGCATCAGGTGCGGGCAGGCGCAGACGCGGCGCGCGGGCGCGTCGATGAGGCACAGATGCGAGCAGTCGCCGTTGCGCGGCGCGCATGGGTTGGCGGCGCGCGGCTGCCGGCTCGGGTGGATCACCTTGAGGTCGAAAGGCTGCGTGAGCGTGCGCTGCACCACGAAGGCATCGGAGCCGTTCCACTTGTTGGCGCGCACGACACTATTGGTGCGCCAGTCGGTCCAGTACAGGTGCGACTCGAACACGGTCACGGCGAACGGATGCGACAGCAACGGGTGGTCGCGCAGCACCTCGCGGTGGTCGGCGCCGTCGTACGTGGTCGTGTGGATGGAATCGGAGCGCGCGTCCACCCAGTAGAGGCGGCGCGCCGGGTGGTCGAGCGCGATGCCGTTGGGCCACGCGCCGTCGGCGACTGCGTCCACTCGCACCACCGTGGTGCGCGCGCGGCCCGCGAGCGAACAGCGCTCGATGCGCGCCGCCGCCGCCTCCCAGTCGCTCCAGAAGAGGTAGCCCACGGTGGGGTCGGCGGCGACGGCGCGCGGGCTGTCCATATCGCCGGCCACGAGCGTGCGCCGGAAGCTGCCGTCGAGGCGCGCCACCTCGATCTGGCGCAGGCCACTTTCCACCCAGTACAGGTTCCCGGCCACCCAGTCGACGGCCAGCCCCTCGGCCGTTGACAGCCCCTGACGCACGAGCGGGTGCACGCCGCTGAGCGACGAGCCCGCCACGCGCCCGGCGTAGATGTTGTCGTCGAGCACGTCGGTCCAGAAGAGGTGCGTCGTGTTGTCGGTGACGTTGCGCAGCCAGTCCAGCGCTATGGTGTTCTTGAGCGAGGAGATGAGCGCGCGCGAGCGCAGCGACGGCAGTTCCACGGCGCGCACCTCGTGGCGGTTGCTGAACACGAGCAGCGGCGTCGCGTTCTCGGTGCTCTTGCAGGTGAACCCGTCGCCAGACAGCCGGTAGCCTTCGTAGCACGTGCACTTGTGGCGGTTCTTCTGCGGCTGGCACGTCTGGCTGCAGACGCCCCACTCCGTGCAAACGTGCCGCGGTGCGCAGGTGATTTGGTCGCGCTGCAGATGCAAGTCGGGAGGGCAGCCGCAGACGGGCCCCGAGGGCGCGGGGTGGCAGACGTGCGAGCAGGCCGCCAGCGCGCACATGGGCTCCCCGCAGCGGTCCGCTTCGTCCGCGCCGTCCGCGCAGTCGGCTCGGCCGTCGCACTGCAGCGCCAGCGGCACGCAGCGCGTGTCGTTGTCGCACCGCACGCCGGGCGCGGCGCACTCGGCGGCGGCGCTAGTGCTGGCGGTGGTGGCGGCGGTGGTCGTGGAGGTGGTCGTGGTCGTCCGTATTGACTCGCACTCGTTCTCGTCCGATGCGTCCAAGCAATCGACGCGCGAGTCACATCTGAACTCCTACAAGCGAATGAATATTGAAACTTTATCTTCTCTTCCGGTAGTATTTAAACGCAAAAAAAAACTTTGTATCCAATAATAGTATGATTGCACACCAAAATACTCAACTCAAAATATTACTAAATAAACTACAATTTATATTCGTGGCATACCGCTATTTATCTTAAAGTAAAACTTTTTTATGCACAGCTAATCGATCATTACAGCAGTACAGTCACGTACAGCAGTTTACCTAAATAAAAGAGCATTTTATTTGACATTACACCTTATTACATGATGATGTTCTTATTACAAAATACGTATATCCTTGCGTATGCGCAACACATTTAGTTAGCAAAATCGTGAGTGCCGTGAGAGGCACCCGCGACACATAAAAGAATTTGGGGACTAACCATTCGGATGCATTCCCTGTTGGCGCACTGGAACTCATGCTCCTCGCACAAGCCCGTCTTGTCGTCGCGGTCGCGGTGGTGCGACCGATGGCGCGGGCGCGATTCGTCGGGCGCGTCCGTGGCGTCACCAGCTCCGCTCCGACACGCGCTCTCGTCCGACGCGTCCGTGCAGTCGGCGCGCCCATCGCAGTAGTACTCCCACGGGACGCAGGCGCCGTTCGCGCAGCGGAACATGGCGCCCGAACACGAGCCCTCGTCGCAGTCGCTCTCGTCGCTAGCGTCGGCCGCGCCGCAGTCGCGCTCGCCGTCGCAACGCCACGCAGCCGGGATGCAGCGGCGCGACGCCGCGCACGTGAACTGCTCGGCCGAGCACGCCGTGCGCGCGCATGCGGCCGTCGTCTCGTCCGCGCCGTCCGCGCAGTCCTTCAGCCCGTCGCACACCCAGCTCTTGAGCACGCAGCGATTGGAGTCGCAGCGCAGGTAGAGGGCGGCGTCGCAGGTGACGTTGGAGCAGGGCCCGGCGGGCGACGAGTCCTCGTCAGAGCCGTCCGCGCAGTCCGCGTCGCCGTCACAGACGAGCCTCGCGTCGATGCAGCGGCCGCGACCGCAGTGGAAGTGGCCGTCGCGACAGCGCGATTCCGGGCGAGCCGCGGCGGAGGGCGCGCGCGCTACGCAGCGCGTCACGTCCGATAGGTCGGGCACGAGCGGCTCGGCGCATGCGCACGTGCGACCCGCAGGTGTTGCGAGGCACAGTTGCTCGCAGCCGCCGTTGGCGGAGGAGCAGGCGTTGCGGCCTCGGCGCGCGGTGCGGGAAACGAAGCGAAGGTCGTAGAGCGGCGGCGGGAACTGGCGCAGCAGCGTCACGTTGCCGTCCGCGAGGCGCTTGAGGGCGCCGGTGGCGTGCTCGGACCACAAAACGGCGCCCTCGTAGAGCGCCAGTCCGTACGGCTTGAGCAGTGGCGCGTCGGATGAGTCTCGCGCGACCTCCTCCCGGCGGCCCGAGCGCAGGTGCAGTCGCTCGATGCGGTTGAGGTAGGTGTCGCACCAGTAGAGCAGCTGTCGCTCGTGGTGTAGCGCGAGTCCGTTGGGCCAGTGCATGTCGCCGTCGAGCAGCGTCCGCCGTCCGCTGGCGTCCATGGCGGCCGTCTCGATGCGCGCTCGGCCTCCGCCACCCGCAGACTCCCACACGCTCCAGTACATTGTTCTGTGACGAAAGCGTTATGAAAAACTCCTTTTCAATACTTAATTATTTAAAAATATTTTAGTGTTCACCTGACATGCAAAACCATGTAATCGTGTTTAGGATTACTATTTAAAGAAATAAGATGTGATCTCACCCGCGCTCGGGGTCCAGAGCGATGGAGCGCGGACTATAGTTGTCCAGTCGCAGAAGGACGCGACGCGTGTTGGGCGCGTCCAGTGCGGCCGCGCACAACCAGCCCAGGCCCTCGTCGCTCCAGAAGAGATTCCGCCCGATCCAGTCCACGGCCAGTCCGACACAGTTGTCGATCAGCTGGTCTGGCCCTGCGGGGTCTTGTCCCAGGAACACTTCTCGCCCGCTCCCGTCGAGCTTCTGGCGCACGATCTCGTAGCGTTGAACATCCGAGTAGTAGAGCGTGTCCGTGAGCGTGTCCACGTCGGCGGACGCTGGTCGCGCGGCGTGCAGCGCGGGAGCGGCCGCCTCGCCCGCGTCCCTCGCGTCCACGGCCACCGCCTGCACCATGGGAGGCGAGCCGCGGCACACGATCGCGTAGCTGTCCACTTGCTCGCGCTCGCAGTCAGTGGCGCCGGCGCGCCGGTACCCGTGCGCGCAGATGCAGTGTCCGTGCTCGGTCCCGTTGCGGTATGCCGTCACGCAAATGTGCGCGCAGCCTCCCTTGTTCGTCGCGCAGCGGTGATGCACTGCGCGAGACAATATTTATTATTAGTCTGCTTCACTTTGCTCAACAGAGACGCGTTGACTATATCTCGAACGAGCGTTACATGGCCGAGCGTTTCGCTTCACTCCCATTCAATAGCTATAAAATAAAGTGCACGCGCCCCTAAACTAGTTTTCATTTCAAAATTTTCCTATTGCGACACTTAGTAGTGGTTAGTTTAGCTGAACATCATAAAACGTGCTTTATACTAAATGTACCAAATTTTATCCAAATCTGTTAAGCCATCAGTGAAACGCACGAATAGACAAAAACTTTTTTTACCTTTATTTATTTTTTATTTTTTTTAATATTTAATGGATTTACAAATATTTAGACACGGCCTCGTGTACTGTACGATTTTATTACATGTATAGAATAGATAAACAAGTGTATTGAAAGAGTAATTAAAGAGTAATTTGCCTGGCGGTTGCTTCTGCCGATGGTAGACTATGACGGCGGCCGGCTGAGCGTCCACGGAGATGTGGCTTCGACGAGGGTCCCTCGCGCGGGTCGCCACGGCAGCCACTGCGGCCGAGTGCCACTGCGGCAGAAACAGCGTGTCGCCCAACACTCCCAGCGCCTTCAGCCGCTCGCTGCGGTACGCGCGCCGGACTGTGGCGCGGTGGCCACCCTCGTAGTCGGCGCGCTCCACGCAGTCCAGGTACGCGTCGGCCCAGAACAGCGTCCGCGTCGCCGCGTCCAGAGTCAGCGCCGTCGGATAAACTAGTTTCTCGGTGGCGATGGCCGACCGCTCGCCGCCCGACAGCGTCGCGCGTTCGACGGTCGCCGGGGCCGCTCCCCACGCGCACCAGAACATAAGCCCCACGGTCGCGTCCAACGCGAAGCCGCGCACCTTGCTCGACCCCGACTCCACCAGCAGCCGACAGTACGTCGCCGAGCGGTCGCAGACGTATATGACTTCACGCAGCTCGTCCACCAGGTACCAGTTGCCGGACACCCAGTCAACGGCCAGGTAGCTGACGGAGTCCACGTCGGGGAAGAGGCTCGGAGTGCGCTGGAGATAGGTTTGCGAGAGGTTGTCCGTCCGCGCGCACACGATACCCGCCCGGCTCACGTTATGGTGTACGTAGCAGACGGTTCCGTTGCTGAAGTCGATGTCCGCCGCGCGCAGTCTGAACGCGTGCAGTCTGCGCTTGTGCGCGGCGTCCCTCGCTTCGTCCCGCGCCTCGTCCGCGGAACGCTCGCTCAGCGACTCGCGGGATATCGACGACGACGTCACCACCAACAGCGATGTCGGGAGATCTTTCGGTTCTGTGCGAATATAAGTGCAGAGTTAACTGATGTATCTGCTTGGGATTGCTTGGGATACAAAGGCACACTAGCGCCACTCTTTTAAAAAATATTATCTCGTGACTGAGAAGGAATTATTAATAACGGCTCCACTAAAGCCCTCGGTAAGTATGTCTACAATTTTTAAATACCTTTTATAAAGTTTCTTATTGATACACGAAGCAACAAAATTCGATCTAAAGAAAAGCCTAACCTAACCTAGGCCCTAGATTCCTCTAGATCGTATTAGTATAGAACCTCTAGAACTTTTTTGCGATTGTTACGACTTTATATCCGGGGAAAAAGGAAGACATCGTTTGAATTTAGTCAGAGAGTAACCATTGATGGGATCGCAGGAGCGGGCGTCCGGTTGCAGCGCGTAGCCGTCGACGCACTCGCAGCGGAATGAGCCGACGGTGTTGACGCAGCGCTGGGCGCAAGGGGCGTCGGCGTCGCTGAGTGCGCATTCATCGCTGTCGACGCAGAGGCCGTCACGCGGCTCGTAGCCCTCGGCGCAGTGGCACGCCGGGCCCTCGTGCGTGGGCCGACAGCCCTCCGCGCAGTGCAACGAGGCGCAGCCGGACGCCTTGTCGCACAGCTGCCACTCGTCCGACCCGTCCAGGCAGTGGCGCACGCCGTCGCAGAACTGGGCCACGGGGATGCACGAGAACTGCCCGTCTACGGGCGTCGCACATCGCGCCCGGTTGCCGGGGCACTTGAAGTCTTTCTCGCCTGAAACGGCCCAAGTCGTTTGACATTTTTTTACCGATCCACATAGTCTCCGATCGTGTCTCGTTGTCTCACTCGAGATGAGAGAATTTTCAGCTTAAAAAATTTTCGGCTATTCCTAAGAAAAAGTGAGAAACGTACACATGTAGGGATCCTCGTCGGAGTTGTCGTGCGGGCCGCAGTCGGCGTCGCCGTCGCAGCGCCAGCCGGCCGCGATGCAGATGCGAGTGCGCTTGCACTGGAACTGGCCCTTGGCGCACGTGGTGTTCCAAGTGCACTCGAGCTCGTCCGAGGCGTCCGCGCAGTGCGCTCGGCCGTCGCAGCGCCACGCGGCCGGCACGCAGCGCGACTCGTCCGCGCACCCGAACTGCCCCTCGCCGCACCGCAGTGCGCCCTCGGAGCCTTTCCCATCTGCTCAATAGTGACGAGTGGATTATGTAAATGTCCTCGCCTATAACGCAAGCAACACCACAGAGAAATGGGCTAGGGGCATCCCCTTCTGTAATGACTGGGAAACGCAGTGCGCCCTGCCACTACTTTTGACTACAAAACGCACTGGGTTGCATCGCTTTTATACGCAAGATTCAACTTTACGGCAGAAATATGTTTGGGTTTCAGCATGCACATCAAGGTCACATCAATCTGAAGCACAGTTGAAATGACTGAGAACAAATTGACAATTTCATGGGTTTTTCGACATAATTGTTGAAAGGTTCACATGAGAATTTGTAAGAAATTCTCAATATCACAAACATACATTAGCATTAGCTCTTCTCGGTAATGTTCGTTCATTCACGGTCGCATTTCATCGCCAGCAAGCTATTCAAGCATACCGCAAGCTATTATTTCTTTGGCCTAGCGTTTTTAATTTTACTATTCAACCGACTTCCAAAAAAGGAGGAGGTTATTCTCAATTCGACTGTATTTTTTTTACCTCTATTCTCCTTGATTTTTATGTTTGTTACCTCATAACTTTCGACTGGGTGAACCGATTTTGATGATTCTTTTTTTATTTGAAAGCTGTTGCTTCCCGTGTTTTTTGTTAAAAAGAGTTATTTTTCCATTTTGCTCGGCCTCCTGATATTTTATAGAATCTATGACCTAAAACAATTCTATGAAGTTCATTCAATTGCGCCTAATAAAACTTGAAGTAAAAAAATTGTGAAATTCTAAAGTTTATTTCATAAAATGAGACCTATTGTTTCATAAGAGGGTTTCTCTTTATCTTATAGTCTTATAGGTACAGTGGGTCCTACTGAAGAGTAAATATTGTGCGGAATGCGAGATGAAAGGAAAGAGAAATAAAGTGATAAGTTATCAGCGCGAGGGCAGAAGGTTAGGACCGAAGTGCAGCGTCTGATCTTCGATAATATTGTAATAGGTAATAAATTGTGCGCCCGCATCCGCCGCACGTCTCATCTGTGGCTGATCGCTTCAATTTTATTATCCGCACTCTACAAAGTGATCAACTACTTATAAATTATTATTAACTAGCTGTTGCCCACGACTTCGCCCGCGTAACTTTGTAAATTATACACTAAAATCTTCCTCGAGAACCATTGGTGATTGTTTACGACGTCATTGTCTAGATGGCGTTGTTCAATTCAAGTTTGTAATATTTTCTTATAAATTTATAAGGTAACTGAAAAAATGTTTAGAGTTGGATAGAAAAGTACCAGTTAAAAGATAATGTATTATAGATCAACATCGAACGCAACTGGGTGGTTTTATTTCTAAATTATTTAAAAGGCAATTAAAAGGTTAAAATTGGAGATCCAACGGTAACGACCGCATCAGGGCAACCAACTAAATAGGATTCTCGAATTTGGGCCAATTGAGCTGGATCATTCTGGTACCATCAGGTCGGAACCAGAACAGTGATAACTCTTTTTAACAAAAAAAAACTGACTTCAAATCGTTTTCTCATGGATGGCATTGTCAGAACTGGACCAAATTGAAATGGGACCACACGAGAAGCACAAGTTATCAAATAAAAAAAGAATCATCTAAATCGTTACACCCAGTCGAAAGTTCTGAGGTAACATAAAAAATAATTTTTTTGGAACTCTGTTGAAAACAGCATGAAAATCGGTGCAGTAGTTTTGGAGTTTATCGCGAACAGACAGACGCGGCGGAGGACTTGGTTTTATAATTTGTAATGATGAACCATAGAGCATCCTATTATTATACTACTTAATAGTTATTAGATGGGATTTAACGTGTTTAGAAATCCTTCTTTTGGGCTGGCTTAAATTAACAATCGAGCATTTTAATTGAAAAACCTTTTAAATCGCCAAACTCCAACCTAACTCAGGATCAGGACGAAATTATAATCTGCGTCTGCCACTTGAACTGAGTTATTGCTACTTGAGCATAAAACGCTGCATATATCTTTAAACTTGCATTTGTAATTATGAATTTAAGACAAGTATGAACCGGTTTGTATATTCTTGAAGCGAGAACACGACGCCCACAATTAAAAGGGCTATCACACCTTACAATTTGAACGTTTTCTATTTAGGAATCTAAGTAGAGAGCTCGTGATCACACTACGCTAAATTGATTTCTAAATCGAAGATTTAAAGTTGAAAATGGATAAACTCTAAATTGAATCCAATCTGTTCTAACTGCGATCACACCTTTCGATTTACTAAACTGTAACATCGAAGTTTTATTACTGTTGCGGAAGCGGCAGCTCTGAACTCTACCTATTCTCTACTTTGTACTAATTCAATTAAATAGAAATGCCACAATAAAAGTTATAAAGTTTTTTAATATTTTCTAAAATATATGAAACTACAAGAGCAAAATTTGTTTGAAATTCTTTAGAATTTAATTATACCGAGTGAAGTATTACTTATAAATCGTATATCGATTTGTAGATATCAAAAATTTGTATAATCCATACTATCCATACTTACTAATATTATAAATGCGAAACCTTTTCACGCCTTAACTACTCAACCGAATTTTGCATACACAATACACGTTGTCAGGGATACAGGAAAGGACATAGGGTACCTTTCTTCAAAAAAAAGTACTGTTCCTGAGTAATCGTCTAAAAATATAAATAATAGGGCGCTACCGTCGTCACAGTAATAACGATGTCAGGCGTTATTACTCATATATTTTCTTTTTCAACGCGGATGAAGTCGCGGGCACCAGCTAGTAATATAATATTTGGTTTAAACTTAAAAAAATAAAATCAATAACTATTTGTAAATATAATTATTCATCTTAGATATAAAATCAAAATCAAAATTTAATTCATAACAAGGCTTATTTATCATTTAGTCATTTATAGGTATGACATGCATGCTAAAAATCTGTAATGTATACCGAGAAATCCGTATTCTGGCAACACTCTTCGATTTAGAAATCTGTTTAGCGTAGTGTGATCACGAGCTCTCTACTCAGATTCCTAAATAGGAAATGTTCAAATTGTAAGGTGTGATAGCCCTTTTAAACCTATCGGATTACAACAGGAACCACACGACAGCGACTGATAGGTGGCCTTGCTGTCTATCTGTCTGCCTGTGGTTTTATCCTACTAATCATTTAATAACTAAAATATAAGTTTCTGATCTTTCACTGAACTCATGTTCTCATAAATACAATTTTTGGTATCCAATAATATTGGCAAATGAAATTTAAAAAAAAAAACAGTGACACTCCGGGGAAAACTTGACTAATTACGTGTGTATTTTTTGAATCGTCAGGAAAGTGCATACTTTTATACAGATTTGTCGGTTAAACGGTAACAAGTCGCGAGTTCAATGGTTTTTTTTCCATTTCAAAAATTGTTCTTTTTTTTTAATTAGTTCGTTTTTTTCATATGTTAAGGTCGACAGACAGGCTGACGGTCCACTTGATGGTAGGTGGCTACCGTCGCCTATAAATAGTTAATCGGTTACGACAACAGGTCGCGAGTTCAAAAGTCTTTCCCATCTCAAAAATGCCCAACGCGCCTAAAGAAGTTTTCACTTCAAAATATCATAGATCTGATCAGATCAGGTTAATATCAGATTGTTGGATAGAGGCAAATACCACATTTGCCATTCACTAGTCAGTACTGATAAGCCTAGGCACTAGGTGGCAACAAACAAGTACCAGTGCTTCTATTTATTGTTTTCAAGTAATTCCAAAATGACCTACACTATTGTATTGGCTTATTGATAACATTATCACAATTAATGTTTTAATAACAAGACACATCTGTAGAGAAACTAATGTGAATATAATTAAACGGACAATCACACAAATTCATTAGCTTCACAAGTAGATACCTGTTATCAAAGGTTGGCTCTAAGGTCACATCGAGTAAGCTCTTGATTACTTAGTAGGAATACAAATAACACATTTTAGATTCTAATTTCACTTAGGGGACGTTCAAGTATTGCGTGAAAATGTTGAAAAATAAATAAAATAAAAATCTATATAGTTTCTTAAGGTAATATGCCTGTCAAATGATTTATATATGAATATTGTAGAGAATTTAATGCAGATTATTTTTGTCATTCCTTTTGTCTCTAATATATTTCGAAAAAAAAAATTAAGGAAAGGAAAGGAGGATGTGGAGGAAAGGGAGGGAAGGGAGTGGGGGAGAGATGTCTACGGGGCATCCCAAGACTATGCAACATGAAGGGAAAGTACCTTAAATATCGTAGATTTAAGGTATCTTGCTGAAAGAAGACTGTGTTATTTTTAAAAGTTGGTTATACTGCATTATGTCATCATAGGCAATAAATAATATTGTTGTAATTTGAATCAAATGTTTTACGTTATTCCTTTCTTTTAAGATTATTACTTTTGTCCATTCTTTCAGTTGGCATCATAAAAATACGGGTGGTTTCTTTTTCACATTTAAGTTGGTTCTATTCAAAGAAGAAGCAAGTAATTTTTAGAAAATGTTTGAATGCAGTATTACTAACTTTCAAAAATAACATAACTAAAGCTTTCTTTCAGCTAAATAATTTATCGACGATATTTACGACATTTAAGGCACTTTCCGTTCATGTTGCATATAGGGAATGCAATCTCGTACTCGCGAGATCTGCCTTTTTTAGCGAGATTGATCTCGGCCGAAATGGGCGAGATCTCGCGAGTTTAACGAGATTGCAGTTCGCGGATGACTGCCTAAGATCTGTGGTTCCAACTAGCGTTAAATCCGAAAGGGCCTTCTCAGCGGCTGGTTAATTACCTGACCAGCAAAATAAGAAGTCATTAAGTGCGTTTAGCAGATGATTCCTTGGCCCAATTCTCGCGAGATTGCATTCTGTAGATGCATAGTCTTGGGACGCCTTAAAAAGCTGTCTTGATGGCCAACTATGAAAATGTCTAAATGTTATGCTATTGTCCTGGAAGTAGTTTTAATTTATTGCCAAAAATATTCTATTCTAATGGTATGCCATATGTTAATAATAAATCTTTAAACCCCGATGCAAAAGAGAGTAGTTATAACTTTGAACTGTCTGTTTGTGGCATCATAACTCCGAAACGGATAGACCAATTTTGACTCTATTTTTGTGTGTGAAAGCTAATGTAATCAATATGGTTCTTGGCTATAATTAATGAACGTCTGTCCAGGTGTTTGAAGATCGTCAGTTTATTAAATAGTCACTAGTCACTAACTTCTTGACCATAGGTTCGACTGGTTTGAAATTTCGTGTAAAATTGCTTTAGTGGTATTTCCATGACATGATAACATGGACCTGATGCTGCAGCGTCAAATAGTGTGCGGGATACCCAACTCCTCAACAACATACAGCTTGTTTGGGCTATTAGAATGATCTCAATAAAATTCCAGAGTTAATTTATAATTTTAGCTTGTATTTGTGTAAATAAAAATATTATTGATGACTATGCTAAACAACATGCTATAAATCATGCACTTAACTAGTAAGTCACACCAAACACATAGGGTTCTAGTCAGGAATCAAAGAAGGTGTAGGTTCGTGCAAAAAGCATTTATTGTTACAAAAATAATCATAAAAGTAACATGCAACAATTCCAGAAACTTGATCATCGTTTGCATTCAGCTTCCTTACCGGACAGTGCACGAGAGGAAGCCAAGCAGCCCCACAAGGTGGCCACTAGAAGGGTGGTCGCCAGCGACATAGCTGAGGACTATCTTCCAACACCTCACAACTTTTTCTTTGTAAAATTCGATATATTCATGGTCATACTTAACTATAAGCACAAACAAACACAATTCGAAACTATTGTTTGCATTATTGCAAGTCCTATTGATTTAATTATTCGTCGAGATTTTCATAATCATCTTGATCACGGACATTTATTTCATGAAAATGTATAAGACTGTAAATGACATAAATAAAAGGCCGGCCGGTCAGAAGAAAAACGCAACCACTTTTATAAACAATCACTTTCACTTGCAGTTCAGTCAGTAAAGTAAAGTAACGATGCGCTCTAGCGTTTTTCAGTTGAAGAGATCGAGACGCGCAGCCCGTAGCACTCCGCTCCGCAAGTGTTGCGATACGCTTGTAGATTATAAAAACAAAAGTCAAAGCTCTCTCAAGGAATGGGAAGCGGTGCAACAAAATAAGCTTCAATTCCCAAGCTATCGAGCTCAATTAGCTGCCTTCGAAGCATTACAAAATTCTTTTATTTCATATAATATATGCAATCTAGTTCGAGGCAACAGATCTATCTAGATTTATGTATACAATATACATAATGAAATGAATATATAAACAAAGTATTATAAAAACGCAAGGTAAAATCGTCTAACCATTTCCAGTTCAATAACTCACCACACCACAGACATCACAGTGCAGTTTGTGACAGTTGACAACTGTCAATTTAATCAATATTGCTCTGTGGATGGAGACGTTTCAATTAAGGAGGGTAGAGATAAGGAGGACAATCTTATATGGGTGTTAAATTAAAATAGTGGCAACTAAAATTGACAAATTGAGTGGCAGTGATCTAGAGAGTTTGAGAGTATGAAATGAAACGGAGTGAAGTGAGCGCTGAGTTGAATTGTTTACTATCACTAGCTGCACCAGCGCCATCAGTTCGTCGTCTTTCAACGGACACTTTTAATACACGGAGCTTGCGCTCCTTTACCTCTATTCTCCTTGGTTTCAATGTTTCCAACTCAGCGCTCACTTCACTCCGTTTCATTTCATACTCTCAAACTCTCTAGATCACTGCCCTAGACACACCAGCGCCATCTCAATTTGTCGATTTTAGTTGCCACTTTTTTAGTTTAACACCCATATAAGATTGTCCTCCATCTCTATCCTCCTTGGCCGTGCCGTTGTCATTTCATTTTTTTGTATGACAACTTGATTCGACATAATAATATTGAAGTTGAAGTTGTCAAAAAATTTCTGTCAAGCAAGAGTGGTAAATTTTATGAAAAATATTTAACTTTATTTTTAATTGAAGGTCTAAATATTTTATGTAGTACGTATATATTTATACTTTATATTTATAGCCCTTGATTTCTAAATAAAAAATAAACTCGATGTGAATGGAATTGTAACAAATACAACGTTATGTAATGTAGCATAAACCACAAGAAGCTCTTCTGTTTTTTAGTTTCTATTTATATTATTATCTGGCTTGATAACTTTTAGAAAATGGGCGGACACGGCCATGGGCCTCCTTACACGGTACCTGATCATACTCAGTTCCAGATTAAAGGTATTCCTCAGCTCGAAGAGCTGGAACGTGCACTCAAACTGAAAGGGCTTAAGGATCCGTGGATAAGGTATTCCTCTGTTTACTAGTTTTTCAGTTTTGGCAAGCGACTTCCTCCTTGTGACTTTATAAAATATAGTCTACGATACTTGCTGACAACGTAGCTTTCTATAGGTGAAAGAATTTTGAAAATCGGTCCAGTAGTTTTCGAGTTTATTCATTACAAAAACTGTGTTTTTGTGTTTGTGCCTGTAATGAGATTTTTAATATATTTTCTTGTTGCATTTCTTTCAAAAAATTTTGATTTCCTTTTACTTGTATGATGTAAATTATTCTTTAGTTTTAAAAATATGTTTGCATTAACAAATTATTAATTTAATTCAAACCCATAAAATTAAATGATTTTTGATAGAGGCTTAACAGAAATTCGAACCTACTTCAGTTGACAGCATGTCAGACCACTGGGTGATAGGTCTACAAAATATGACATATTTTCAGGAATGAAGCTTGGAGATATCATCCTGGCTTCGGGACCAAGTTGAAACGAGCTCAAAAAACCTTTTTCCGAGGATTCGGTTTGGGGTTAGCTCTGACTGTTGTAACAGTTGGCCTCGAGAAGACGTTCGGTGGCGGTGGCCATGGTCACGGACACGGCCACGAAGCCAGCGAAGAACATTAATTAAAATGTTAGCCTGTTAATTTTGTCGTAATAATAAAAATACTGTTAGTGCGAATCATTTCTTTTTATTTATAAAAAAAATTTCTTTTTTATTGATTTCACTTGGAAACAATACATTTTGTTGAATTAAAAGAAAAAACTTAAAAACACTGATATTCTTACAAAATAGTGAACCATTCAAGAACCACCATATTTTTTTTATATAGCAAATATTTGAGTAGAAAAGAGAAGGTTCAGGTGGTGCGAGGCTTCAAGTCGTCGAAGCACGCTCGCAGATAAATGAAGTTCTTCTTTGAAGGATTAAAATGTTCGTGGCCCTGAAATAAAACCACAATCTGATATCTCTCTCAATAATATTCACTGGAAAAGCATTCATAATATTAGTCCACCTTAAGGGTTTATATTTGTTAAACAAAAAGAGTTAAAACACAAGTGGTATGCCATTATTAATTGTTAGTTGTTGCACACAACTTCATAAAATACTAGCTGGTGCCGGTCTACTATAGTTTTTGAATTTATTCAAAATTAGTGGGTTTATTTGTCTGATAGGAGCTTGTGATTAAAAAAACAGTAAATAATGATTACCTTGGACCAGTCATATCCTACGGAGTACGCAAAGATTTGTCCACTGTGATTAAATGCACACTTGTTTAAGGGCTGATCGAGCAGCTCCGAAGACTTGAGCTTGGTGCGCGCGTCCTTGTCCCAGAAGGAGTAGGAGCCGTCCGAGCCTATTGTCGCTAATGTGCCGTGGACCGGATGGAAGGCTATGTCGTTGACAGCGTATATGTCCTGGAAGCCGCCCGTGGCTCCGGCCGACCGGTGGCATTTGAATGTGAAGTTGTCTTTCGGATTCGGTGGGTTGATGTACTGAATGGCCACTCGACCTTCGACCGACCCGAGAGCGAAGCCCGCGGGCTGCTTTGTCTTTTTATCGCGGAAAACTGCAATGCAACGGTGCTGATGCTTCAACGGTGACTCAACTCTTTTGAACTCTGAAGGCTTTCCCTCCAACGAGTATAGGCTGACACCTTTATCGGCCGTTCCCACGGCTGCCAGAGGATACTCGACTCCTGCGCAGTAGCACCGCTCTGATAGAGCCATGCTCATCATAGCTGCGGGACTGCGGGTGTCCCAAAACTTCAATGTCTTGTCCCAAGAAGCGGTCATGAGACAGCTGTAGTTGGGTGCCTTGACCCAGTGGCAGGTCTTAACGGGGGCGTCGTGAGCGGCCACCTGCACACTCTGATTGCTGGCCAAGTCCCAGCACTTGACGCTCTTATCGGTGGACGCCATGAACACTTTGGAGCCGTCGTCGTGCCACGCCACGTCCAGCACGGGACCGTCCATGGCTTGTACGGCTTTGGGTACTGTTTTGCCCGAGCCCTCCACCTCCCAGCATCTCACCTAAAAATCACATTCAATTGTAAAGTAAATAAAAACAATTGAAAGATACAGAAAAACAACATAAATGATAAATAACTTTAGAGCAGGTAGGTTAATAGTTTAATTGATATTAAAGTGATAAAAAATATTTTGGGCCTAATAAGTAATTACACATAGGCATTTTATAAAAACTCAAGAAGGTGGATGAAGGTAATATTTATGTCGATATGAATGATTAAGACACAGACCTTAAGATAGTCGATTTAAGACATATTTGGAAAATAAAAAGTTGAAATTTTAAAAAGCAAAAAGTGCAGAAAAGTTTTTGCTTTTTAAAATTAACTGTTTGAAAGTACAAAATACTCACACGACAGTCCCAGCTGCCAGCTATGAGGAATGTCTGAGGTACAGAGGGCGGTGAGAACTCTAGTGAGGAGACCGTGTCGTCGGGGGGAGAAGTCACCTCCATATCTTTGTTCGGGTTGCCACCTCCGCCACCCAACTGGTTAAACATTTTCGATCTTTGCTATTTATCACTTCACTGCAATAAAATTTTACAATCAATCATTTACATTAAAGAATATCAATCATTTACATTAGGACATTAGTTTTATTTAGATGTTTATTTTAAATGTACTTGAGAAGAAACTAAATTCCTTTTTTAAAATTAAACATAAATTTGAGGTTACTGGAACTTACCTAAAGAATGCCGATGATGAAAATTGCCGAAAGTTGTGTAAACATACGTTAGGTATACGGTTTATTTCATACATTAATCACTTCCATACACAATGAATCGAATAAAACCTTTAGATTAGAAAGCCAATTAGGAAAAAATTGTTAATGTTAAATCCAAAGATAATAAATAATTTTGAATTTTTAAAGCAACAATGTCATGTCAGATGTCAATCAAATTGAATCAATGTGTAATAGGAGATATTTATATTATTTATTGATAACCACAGACTATATTTAACTCAATGATACTAACACCACAAACTAAATAGTAGATACTAACGTATATTCTAGCCTCACTATATATATATTATTATACTCTTTGATTCTAGCGTGACAATTGTCTATGCTTTGATGTCAAATCAAATATCTATTTGACGTCTATTTGAATCATAGACATGTCTATGATTTGAATGAATCAATCAAACAAATAAAATATACCATAATACCATTACGAAGAAAAGAAAAGTAAAGTTGAAGTAAACTATGCAATAATGAAATAAAATATTTAGTAGATAGATATGTACCTATAATGCATAATAAAATAAAATAAGGCCTAATGGAATAGTTACAAAATAAGACTTAGTCGTAGATAAGGAAAGCCACCAAGAATTTATTGTAGAAACGAGCCTGAAGGCATTCAACGGCGAGATGAGTAACGTGGAATATGTGCAAATGAAAGAACTGAAGCCTGGCATGAAAAATATAAACGCCGTTTTCATCGTGCTAGAGGTGGGAGCGCCCACTTTGACGAAGGAGTCTCGCGAGGTGAGGACTTTACGAGTTGCCGATGCCACGGCTTCAGTCAATCTGTCCGTTTGGGACGAGCCGGGAGCGCTTTTGCAGCCCGGCGACATAGTACGTCTGACGCGAGGCTACGCTTCGTTGTGGCGCGCAGCCCTCACTTTGTACTCGGGCAAGTCTGGAGATATTCAGAAAGTGGGCGAATTTTGTATGTTATTCAACGAGCAAGTGAATATGAGTGAGCCTCAGCCGACGGTGGCCGCACCGCCGGCTGGAGTAGCGCCTCCTGACAGGAGTAACGGGGCACACGTGCCTCGAAGCCTTCAACCGACACCCCCACCCTCCGTCACAGGCAACGCTACGGGCACCCAACACACACAAAAGCCTGACCGCTTTGCACAAGGCCAGCAGGACCACACAAATAAGCATTCTCACAAGACATATGTTAGAGGAAGAGGGCATCAGCGTGGTAATAACAGACGGTAGGGTTAGTTAAATTGTATAGTTTAGAACAAATTAATTTAGGTTAAAGTGTCAAGGATCCAATTTTTACAATCCTGTAGATACATTGTGATAAGTTGTATAATAAATTTTTTAACTATTATTTTGTTGATTTATTTCAAATGCACTGATTCTCATAAATAATTCCTTATCCTTATCCTTATCAACAGAACAGAACTACACATACCATCAAGTGGGTTAGCCTGTCTGATTGTTATTTTTTTTATTAATTTGAAAACAACCTTTAGCAATTTTGATTTGATAGTCTATTTAAGGCAAACAATTTTATAAAGATTACCATACCATCTTATAAAATTGTAACCACATCAATGCAGGATGCGATAGAATAAAACAATTTTAATTCTGCATAAATATTGCAATTTATTTTTAACAATTAACATTTGACATTTTATATTTACATTTTTAAAGTTGATTAAGAACAGTTCATTTATTATTAGCATTATTAGTAGAAGTCATCTTCGCCGAGCGCGTCCGTCCGCTCCTGATTGCGCACTTGATCTTGCGCCAGATACATCTCTGCGATTTGGCGTGCGCTTGTCGCGTCTTCTGCGCGTTTGTCGTCGCGCGATCGCACGAAACGCGGGAACCTGAGCGACACACCCCTCCCCCCTCCCCCCAACAGACCCGAGGCCGCGCGGTGCGCCGGCGACAGCGACAAGTCCGCGCACCTCACTTCCCACACCACGTGCGCTTCGAACCACGCGTCCGGCGAGTGACGCTCATCATAGCGATAATATGACCTCGGCGCTGAGATCGAGTGAGCGTCTAACTCAGCGCTCAGCGTTTTCAGCTGCTCGTCGCTGAAACCTGTGCCTATTTTGCACAGCGACTGATACTCATCCGAGTCCGAGTCGCGACAAGCTAGCAGAAATCCTCCGTATACGCCCGCGCGTTTTCCGCGTCCCTTGTACCCCCCAATGACCACCGCGTCTACCGTATCGCCCACGCCCTCCAGGTAATCTTTTTTGAGTTTGAGCCAATTGTGCGAGCGTCTCGCTATATCGTAGCGAGCCTTGTCTCCGTGCAAAGCCTTAACCATGAGGCCCTCGCAAGAGCCTCGCACGGCCTCATCTAAAAACACGGAAACCGCTTCGGCCTCACCCGCTTCGCAATCGCGCCATTTCGCGAATTCCCAAACACCTGGTTCCTCTTTGAAATGTTCGCGCAACAAATCGCGACGAGCCGATAAAGGCTCGCGGACTAGAGGCTTTCCGTTTAGGTAGAGCAAATCAAACATGAACACGCAAACTTGGACTTTAACCTCCCCGGCTGCCACGTCTTTACGTTTTCTTGTGGACAAAACTTGAAATGGCAAAATTTGATTGCGCTCAACATCGTAAGCGACCGCTTCGCAATCTAAAACGCAACTTGAAACACTAGGTTTTAGGAGACCTTTTAAACGAGCTAGTATATCCGGATATTTGCTAGTGTTGTCCTCTTGGTTGCGACTGAAGAGCGTGGCGCGATTTAAATCTGGAATGTCACCGTTGTTTTCATCCGATGGGATATGAATTTGGGCCCGTTCCCCATCATACTTCCATTCGCATGTAAAAGCAGCTGAATCGAACCTTTGCAATAGTTCTTTGACTCCACGAGACGGATGAGCCAACATAGGCTTTAGGGGAACACCTGGCGTCAACTTGCAATGTTCCGGCAACGCCTCCACACCGTACTTTAAAAGTGTTGGCACTATTTTATCATAGTTTGGACACTCGCAGTATGTCCGCTTAATTAGCAGGGAGTATTCCTCCACGCGGGTTTTGAACTTGTCCTGACTCATTTCCTGGGAGACATCCAGTTGGACGACGCCTGTCGGTCCTGGTGGAGTGGTGGCGGATGCCAAAGCTAAAGCTTGCAACACGGATTGCTCTGCGAGACCTATACGCAATTTTCCCTCTAAGGACCTGATCAAATACTTGGCTTCGCAGTCGCGACTGGCCACAAACAGTGTTTGAATGGAGGCGATTTTCTTGGCGACCGACGCCTGGCCTGTGGTCAGAGCGATTTCTTTCAACGTGGCAAAGAGTTTCCTAAGAGACAGAGGGGGCACAGAGAACATGGTCCTCTGGGAGGCTCTGGCGCGTTCGGCCAATGAACCTAGGTCCCCCTCCCTCTCTACTCCGGAGCGCACTTGGGCCAGAGACCTACCGGTGCATTGGCCCACGGCCTTCATCAGGTAAGTCTCAGCGATACCTGGAAATGGAAAAAACACTAGATATTACATAATTCATACTTATTTATCATCAGGTTGAAAATAACGATTTGCTTAGTGAAGGGTGTAAAAAAATTAAATCAGGATAAAAGCACATTTCAACCGTAAATAAACTTGGAAATGAAAACCAATATTTTCAATAAAATAATCAAAAATTGCTTTTAAACTCAAAATCTCAATAGACTAAACTACACATTTTCATAAAACCGACTGCACTATGTGGTCTGCAAATCCTTTTTATATTTCTTACTAATAGCTGTTGCACGCGACTTCGTCCGTGACTTTATAAGATATAACCTTCACTCACTAATAATGTAGCTTTCTACGGGTTAAAGAATTTTCAAAATTGGTCCATGACTTTTTATTTTTTCATTTCATTTCATTCCCTCAAGAAATAAGACAGTTTATTTTGGAAAAGCGAAGATTACGAAGAGTATGGCATAACAGCCGCCACCCAGGTGACAAAAAAGCCTTAAATAAAGCTGCACGAGAATTAAAATCTGTTCTCAGGGAAGTAGACAACATCACAACAGAGGCGCAATTACAATCGCTGACCGGCACCCGTCTTACAAATTACTCGCTCTGGAAAGTGTGTAGAAGTACTAACAAACCCATAAATCCAAACATCTGGAAATGAGTGGGCTCGGACAGCTCAAGAAAAGGCGAACGAATTCTCGAAGCACCTTGTGAAACTATTCACTCCCAACAATGCACACCCGAACTCTGATGACACAGAGGTGGACACCATATTGCAGCAGGACTTTCAACTTGACCACCCTCTAAAAACTGTTACACCTCAAGAAGTAAAGAGGACTATTAACAATATGGAGAACAAAAAAGCCCCAGGATACGACCTAATAGACAAAATAGTCCTTATTAATCTACCAAAAAAGGCTATAGTGTATCTCACTACTCTCTTTAATCGTATAGTTACAATGGGGTATTATCCACTTCTGTGGAAAGTCTCAGAAGTTATTATGATCAACAAACCAGGAAAGCCGCCACACGAGATAGCATCTTACAGACCTATCAGTTTGCTGCCAGTCCTATCGAAGCTTTTTGAAAAGATCCTTTTGCAGCGGCTGCTTTGTGCTGTCAGTGCAAATTCTGTAATACCTGATCATCAATTTGGATTCAGGCCAAAGCATGCTTCAATAGAGCAGATACATAGAATATGCAAAGTTATCAGAAATGCATTGGAGGAAAAGAATTACTGTGCATCAGCTTTTATTGATATACAGCAAGCATTCGATAGAGTCTGGCACAAAGGACTTCTATTTAAGATCAAGAAGTACATACCCCACACATTCTACTCTGTACTGGAGTCCTACCTTAAAGATAGAATTTTCCGGGTAAGGGAGGATGATGCCACATCACAATTCCATGACATTCTGGCTGGTGTTCCCCAGGGCTCTGTACTTGGACCAGTATTATACACTATATTTACAGCAGATATGCCACAGACCCCAGGAACAACAGTGGCTACCTATGCAGATGACACCGCAATTTTGGCACCAAGCAGATGCCCAAAATATGCCTCATTACTCCTACAACATAGCCTTGATGAAATCAACAAATGGCTCGAGAAATGGCGTATACGTGCTAGTGCTTCGAAGTCAGTCCAGATTACGTTTGCTCTAAGACATGACACCTGTCCATCTGTAAAACTGGGAGAGAACCAGCTTCCATGCAGTGACTCGGTAAAGTATCTGGGGATGCATCTGGATAGGCGACTCATGTGGAGAAAACATGTTGAGACAAAACGGAATGAGATCAATATGAGATACAAGGAATTGCATTGGTTATTGGGCAGAAACTCCAAACTATCTATAGAGAACAAGATATTAATCTACAAAGCTGTTCTAAAACCTATTTGGACATATGGGATTCAGCTTTGGGGTTCGGCTTGTGACTCAAACATTTCGTTAATACAGAGAGCTCAGAACAATATTCTGAAACAGATATCCAACGCACCGTGGTTTGTGAAGAATTCGAAAGTTCACGAGTACCTTGTTATGCCAACTGTGAAGGAGGAGATAAAAGCTTGCTCTGAAAAATATAAATGCAGATTGGAAAGACACCCGAACCAGCTGGCTTGTCAGCTAAATAAATAAATAAAATAAATAAATAAAGCCTTTATTTCTGACTTTTTTTTTTTTTTTTTTGTTACAATATTTCTCTCTAAAACTATATGTGGTTTTCCTTGTCTGTGTCAGTTTGCCTTTTGGCAAAGGCCTCCCCTAGAGTTCGCCACAATCTCTTGTCTATAGCCTTCCTTCTCCATAATGGACCTGCTGTTTCTCTGATTTCATCTTCCCATCTTTTCCTTTGTCTCCCTTTTCTTCTTTTTCCATCCCGAGGGTACCATACAGTGACATCCTTCGACCATTTGTTTTTATTAGTTCTAAGTGTGTGTCCAATCCATTTCCATTTCAATCTTTTCACTGTATATGTAATGTCTGTCACCTTTGTTTTCTCTCTTATAATTGAAAGTCTAATTCTGTCCTTTAATTTTATGTTTAAGATACTCCTCTCCATTCTGTTTTGGCATACTTTTAAAGCTCTCAAATACTTTTCAGTCAAAGCCCACGTTTGGCAACCATAAGTCATGCAAGGCAGTATACATGTATTGAATATTTTTTTCTTAATTTGAATTGAAAATTGGGGATTTTTCATGACCTCCTTGAATGACCAGTACCTTTTCCAAGAGTTGCATATTCTACTTTCAATTTCTTTCTGTGTTTGATCTGCTGGTGAAATCATTTGGCCTAGGTATTTATAGCTGTCAACATATTCTATAAAACTGTTATTTACTTGTATCGGTACTTGTAGTTGATTAGTCATTAATTTTGTTTTCTCAGTATTTATTGTAAGTCCCACTACTTCACTTGTCCTTACTAGTTGCTGTAACATTTCTTGGAGATCTTTTGCTGTTTCGATTAGGAGAATAATATCATCAGCAAATCTTAGATGACTAAGCTTATCTCCATTTATGCTGAGTCCATAAGAGTCCCAATTTAACTCTCTAAAAATATGTTCTAGCACAGCTGAGAACAATTTTGGAGATAATGGGTCGCCCTGTCGGACACCCTTTTTAATTTCAAATTCTTTTCCAATTTTTTCAGTCTGTACCTTTGCTGTGGACTTCGTGTATATTTTTTGAATTAATCTTATGTACTTTCGTGGTACACCTTGGGATTCTAAGGCCTGCCATATATATACATGTCTTATAGAATCGAACGCTTTGTTGTAGTCAATGAAAGCTAGATAGTAGACTTTGCAGTATTCATTATATTTCTCCATGATTTGTTTGATAGTATGTATATGGTCGAGGGTAGAAAAGTCGCTTCTAAAGCCAGCCTGTTCTTTTAGTTGGTTCTCTTCCAATACATTACTAATACGGTTAAGTATTATTTTTGAAAATATTTTATAGAGATTAGGCATTAAGCTGATCGGTCTATAGTTGTTCATATCGTCTTTGTCACCTTTTTTGTGTAGTAATATGATTGTCGATGAAAACCATTGCTTTGGTATTATCTCCTTTTCTAAAATTTCATTAAACAAGCTTGTTGTGTTACTAACAATGGAATCCAAACAACCTTTGATAATTTCATTTGATATATTGTCATCACCAGGTGCTTTGCAATTTTTTTGGGACATAATTGCATTTATTACTTCGCTTTCTAGTATAGGTGCGACTTCTTCCTCCTCTAACATGACCTGTATATCATTTGAGCCCTCAGAGTCACTGTATAGATCTCTATAAAACTTTGTTGCAATTTCTGTAATGTCGTTTCGTTTAGTTGCTATTTTTCCTGTATTTTTATTTTTCATGCTAGGTATCCATTGTGTATTTTCTCTCAGCTCTTTAAGTGCTTTTTTGATTCCTCCAGTTTTTTTCCTGCTTGTCAGCTAACTATAAATGACTGCATAAACAGACTCAAAAGGCGTAAAATCCTACAACTAGATGAACTGTAATGGGCATCTTAATACATAAGTGGTGTGTCTGATGGGGCACATCTCTACCTGCCACAATCTTTCAACACATTTGCTCATAGTCGATTAGACCGATTGCAAATATATATATAAAAAAAAAAATTCATTTAAGTTTATTTGTTGCAAGCAAACAAAAATACAAATAATCTCTTTTGTTTATTTAAGCCCTCAGGGTGAAAACGACATTTCCTAAAATGACAACTTCCGATAACGACAACTTTCTAAAATGTCTTTTCCAAAATAGACAACTTCCTAAAAGACTTTTCCAATAAAGAAAACTTCTTAAAACATCTTTTCTAAAATAGACAATTTCCTAAAACGTCTTTTCCAAAATAGACTAGTTTTTATAATATTACCTAGTTCCAGACTGTGATAGGCGGGAGCCAACTGGTTCAGGCACAGGTAGACGCTCGGCAGCAGGTCTTCGGGGGTCAGAGCGATCACCGACCGAAAGTAGTTGCTCAGGATCTGAATTATCTTGAGCCTGGCCGAAGTGCGCTCAATAGCTTCCAGGGTCTTCGCCAGAGCCAAGTACGGAACCGGTCTACCCTTGGTCCAGCAAGCGTCTTTGATCGGATCGTACTTTACTTTGGTGGGATCATATTCTAATTCTGAAACGTGACGTGGTTTAACTTGCAAAGACGACTTTTACGCTGCTATATAGCTGGTGTCTGCGACTTCGTCCGCGTCTTATGTCTTATATAGCCTATGTCTTATTCTGATGTATAAGCTATATTATTGTAAAGTTTCATTGAAATCCAATCAGTACTTTTTGTGTGAAAGTGTAACAAACATCCATACAAACTTTCGCATTTATAATACTAGCTGGTGCCCGCGACTTTGTCCGCGTTGAACGATGAAAGGTAACCTATGTCCTTTCTGATGTCTCAGACAACGTGTATACAAAATTTCACGGTGATTGGTTCAGTAGTTTTTGCGTGAAAGAGTAACAAACATCCATACAAACTTTCGCATTTATTATATTAGTACGGATTAGTAAGAAATTTTTAATTAAACATTTTTTTTTTATATTTTAAGAGGGTATGACAGTTTCAACGCTCAGGTTCATCTTTTTACACGAATTTCTGAACATAATTATGATTCAATTTAAACAAAACAAAAATGAAACTGAAAAGAGATTACTATCATATAAACATATTATATTACCTGGAGTAATATTTTTTGAGTCTTCTTTGACTTCTACTACTTTCTTAGTTTCGTTTTTATCTTTGTTGTCAACTCCGTTTTCTTTCTTTTTCTCAATGGGAACAATTTTTCCAGTGGGAGACTTTGACTTTTTAGCACTCTTTGGAGGTTTTGGTGATGTACTTTTACCATTGGTAGCTTCAGGTGTAGTTTTTGGTGAAGCTTTTTTACTTTTTGGGGAAACATTCTTTTCATTTCCAGATTCGCTGCTGGAACTTTCTATACGTTGACGTTTAGCTTTCGTGTTTTGCTGCAAAAAGTTTACACTTAAAAGCTGAAATCTTGACGAGTGTTGGATGAGTGGTTAGGCTTAACACTCTGTCTTAGGGCTCCCGGGTTCGATTTCCGGCACTGTCCACTTTGATAAAAGAGTGGTAGCAGAGCACTTGAGTACAGAAGACCACCGTGAAATAAAAGCACATGTGCTAATGCGTTTCAGTGAGTTGAGTGAGGGATACCAATATACCATACAGTAAATCGTCAGCTTGTATGACAGACCTTCATGTTAAAAAAATATTATATGAAGTTAAAACATGTACAAAGGACCTATAATTTTAATTCTATGTAATGCAAATATGAATATTTGCCACATTTTTAAAGACATTATATAAATCAATCAACCTGTGGAATGTGGCTTGATAATAGATGCACTAGAGAAGTTACCTTTTTTAATTTGACGGGTGAATCTTTAGTTGAAGTTGTTGAATTTGATTCGCTACTACTGCTATCGAGTCTCTCCCGCTTCGTAGGTTTCTAAAAAGAAATCAAATAAAACTGATGTTTTAAGTCAAGTTTTATTTGTATCCATTCAACAGCTGTTGTTGTGAAGAAAAACTTTGACATGTACATAAATGTTAATTTATGTAATAATAATAAATATTAAACTAAAACTATACCTTGACTTTTCCATTTGCTTCAAGTTTTGTTACATTCCCATTTTCACCGGGAGGATCCTACAAAAATAAGCATTGCTGGTATCTACTTTGTTTAAAGTATTTTATATTATGACAATACACCATTTGCAACAAAGAAAAGCATAAATAGTAGGGAAAAATAACCATCTCAAGTCTTGAAAAAATAAAAAAACAAGTCTGTTAGAAATCTATATTAAAGGAGAAAAGAAAATAAACTATTACAATTACGAAAACTAATGCTCAGCATCTTAAGCGCCCCCGAGACGGTCAAACAGTTTTACTCAAACCATTTTGATCACTTACAAAGGTCGTTTGAATGGTTTGTCAAACATATACGGGTTTGAAGCCCGTTTGATGAAATTTCATATTTTTGTTTGTGTTTGATGCGCCGTTTGATCTTATTTTGGACCAAATTCTTTTTCGTTTCTTATTTTGCTCTCTTTCTATGCAGGACATTAACGTTATAAACATGAGGAAGTCGCGATCCTTGTTCGAGGGCATCTTGTCTGCGTCACAAGTGTACTCGACAGCGCGTACCGAACCAAACTACGCAGTGCCGTTTGACAAACCGTTCAAACCGACATCAAACACGTAAAGTTTGAATCAAACCGTTTGACCGTTTCGGGGCGCTTTAGGATATATTTATATTTCTTTATTTATACCAATTTCAAGTTAATAAAGTATAAAGTTAACATAAATTTCTTACCTTATCCTTAGGGATTTCAGTGCTATTCTTAGGTGCACTTTTAAAAAATGAAAGTATACTTTTCTGTGACATTATTGTATTATTACTGCACAGTTTTACTGTAATATGTCTTCGACATAAATTGGATATGTTACGCTGAAAGAAAATTTGATGTGAAGCAAATAGAAACACTACGGATCTTCTTATTATTATACTACCTAAGCACATACGTGTATTTTTTTTTTAATTATTCCGTGGAAATCTGCTCTTACTGAGCCAAGTAATATTCAGTAAAAAATATAACCACATAATTTTAAGTTATCGATACAATTCAGAAAACGCATTTTCTTGTCTTGACTTTTCTATTCAGTGTATTTTGTGCGCAACTATTTAATTTAACCCTTTCCAATTAACAAGAAACAATTAAAAATATACTGTATTAATAACACAACACATTCTTGCTTGATAAACAAAACTAGAGGCCAGTAGAGGCGCCAAAATGTTTCCAAATCCCAATGTCAGCTTGACATTTGTCTTATTGTCAGTGTCAGTCTGGCCTGTCAGCCCTCTTGAATCCTAGTCACGTGACCACACAATCATGCATAGAGAGCTGGGATAAATGATACTGATAGAGAGTATATATTTGGTAATTTGGTATATATTATGTTCCTTGGGGTTGAGGCGGTTGAGGGTTGATCATGACAAACGTGAATTTTTTTGAGTGTGACCACCGCGAGAATACATAATTATGTCTTTGTCGCTCGATTTGTTGCTGTCATCGCGTAAAAAATTCTTTTTCTAAAGGGAAAACAAGGATCGGCAGTGTATAGATTTTGGAAAAGGGGAAAACTTAAAAAAAATTAATACAATTAATTCAAGTTCGTCAAACCATGAAATCTATGAACTCTGTGGCTTTTCAATTGACATGACATATTTGACATATACTTCATTAAAAAAATTTTGTTTCCGGATATGATCAATTGTTTAACATATTTTATGTAATAAGCACATGAGACATTAATATTTACATACGAAAAATTATTACAAATTATTTAAAAATAATCAGTGAATTTAATTATCATAAAAACATTCACATTTCTTTAATAATATTTTAAATGGTGTCTTATTGAATTTTTCACATAACCTTATTTTGGGTAAGATGGCGCCCTCTAGTAGTAAATGTGTCAAATATTTATTATTTTAAGCGAGCGTGTTGTCGTCCATGTCCCGAATGTGGTGTGAGTGGAGTAAATTAGTTTGTCTCGTGTTAATTTTTAACATAATACATGAATGTGATGTCGTTCAGCATGTGTGTAATATAGTGGAAGTGAGCTCCGGCTGAATGGATCCCGCCGTCGCATGGTACCAGCCCGAGCAGGAAGGTCCCGCGAAGCGCCTGTGGCTTCGTATTTGGGAGACTCAGAGTGAAATAGACAAAATGAATTTGAACAATTTAGAGAACGCAAACCCCAATGTAAATAAAGTACAAGAGTTAACAATAATCGATGTGAACGGTGAAAATAGAAATAACAATTACTTCAACCCCGCACGTAGGAAAACTAACGACAATCGTGCATCGACATTTAACCTGAATAAAAATCGGGATGCTCTCATAGGTGAATACGGAGGGTGTCCGTGGAGGCCACCCAATTATAATTATAAACCAGGAGTTTTGGGGTAAGTGAATGAACAAAATATATTAATTATTTATGAAAATTGTCAACGTGCTTTTATTCATTCGTTATGATAAGACGGTGTCGCGTGCTCGTCAAAATGGAAGATTTTTGTAGTGATTGTGTGATTGGCGACCTTACGAGCGCCGTGCGGCACGCGACACTAGTTCTTTGGCGGCTCACGCAGTAACTGACTGCCCTGCTACAATTTACGCCTCAGAACAACCTCACACTCAAAAGCCCGCGCTCACATATTTACGTGTTTTTTAAATAATTAAAATTATATTTATTTTGATATTATAAATTTTTGACTAGTACCTACCAAACCTTTTTACTATCTGACAGGAAATATCTGTCATGACTGGTACTTACCAGTCATAATCGCCATTATCATATTATCATTGATAAGTCCCAGTCATAGACGTAATTTTTTTTAATTAAATATTATGCTAATTTTATAAAAAGTACTTGATTAAGTATAATTATTGTGGCTATGAGTTTGTTTTATGTAAAATCCCACAGGAACCTGACATTTATCCCGGATAAAAAGTATCCTATATGTTAATTCAGTTAATAAACTATCTGTGTGTTGAATTATATCCAAATCCGTTAAGCTCTTTCTGAGATTAGCATGCTACAGTTGTTACAGCAATAAAGAGGTCCAGTATAATAATCCTGGATATCTTTACGGCTGTGACCTATATATTCATTTTTCATTTTTCAACATAGATGAAGTAGCAGGCACCAGCTAGTGTTAAATAAAGCACAGAGCACACACAATATTCAAGTTGTAATGTACCTTAATCATAGCTCTTATCATTTAAAAAATGAATTATACCACTTTTTTAGCACAATAAACAAGTTTAGGTTTTGTTTTTTGTTAAAATCAGAAGGAATGGGTTTTTAATTGATGATGGAGCGGTGAAGAAATGTTTGTTGGTTATTTACATGTGTACCTGGATCTCTTGTTTGATTTGATTCCCACATGATGGCAAAATGCCAGATGTGTCTAAACTAGCCAACAAACCTAGTTTAGACACACACATTGGATAAAGGTCAACGTTTTGTTGACACAACTTATAGACAGTATTAATAATGACTGCTATTGGTTAACCCCATCATTGAAAACTGTTTATTTAAAAAAATTGAGTGTAGGTAAATGGGATTCACAGTGCAAGGATAAACTGTGACATTTTTAACCTTTTTAAAATAAAATAGTTAATATACTATAGCATTAGAAAAAAATTAAAAGTATTCTTTGACTTTAATTATTTTTATTTAATGTCTAGATTAAAGATACTGAGAAACACATAATTGAATGAAATAATATTACAACAATTGAATAATATTATCATATTATTTAATTGATGCAATGATTAGATTGTGTTTCAATAAGTTTATATGCCTACAATTATAAATTAGAGATATCTGATTAATAGGGACCGGATTATATGCAACAAAATAAGCTCTAAACATGCATGCTTTTATTATTTTGTTCTCTTATCTTTTATCTTTTTATACTATACTTAAAAAGTATAGTTTAAAAATTAAAATATTTTTTAGCCACTCGAATATACTGCATTGCTATTGGTCCATAAAAATCCGTTTATCCAATAAGAAAGAGCCTAAAGCATTGTTAGGTGCAGGATTTTATGGACCAATAGCAATGCAGTGAAAATTTTTTGTTCTCATTTGTTAAAAAAAACAGACTATAATCCTCTAAAGCGATGAGAAAGGAGATTGAGCCTGTCTCTAGTGATTGATATGAATGAAAGAGTGGGATGTTGCAGGCTGCACGAGGAGATCGAGCACTTCTTCCTGTACATGTCGCCGACGGAGACGGAGCACATGGTACGCACGACGGTGGTAAACCGCATCCGAAGTGCCATCCTGTCGCTGTGGCCTCAGGCGCGCGTCGAGGTGTTCGGCTCCTTCCGCACCGGCCTCTACCTGCCCACCAGCGACATCGACCTAGTCGTCATCGGCCAGTGGGAGAAGCTCCCGCTCTGGACCCTCGAGCGGGAGCTGGTCGCGCAAAACATCGCCCGCGAACAGAGCATCAAGGTGCTCGAGAAGGCCACCGTGCCCATCATCAAGATGACTGACAAGTACTCGGACGTCAAGGTTAAGCTCTATCCAAACGAATATCACAGTTGCACAAGAGATAATAAATAAACCACGGTGTTTACTTTTGCAGGTAGACATATCCTTCAATATGAGCAGCGGAGTGAAGAGTGCAGAACTGATCAAACATTTCAAGGTGACTTTATATTATTTTATTTTGTTACCCTTAACATGGTGCTGTGAGTGACTGCATATTATCTTGAATTGTAGCCTGTTTCTCGCTGATAAAGAATTTTCTACGGTACTAGTTTTTTAGTTTATTCATTAGAAACAATTTTAGTTTTTTAGTTTATTCATTAGAAACAATTAGTATAAATAAATTAAAGTTATTTCCCGCCGTCTGTTACTATGCAACGGTTTTTAATGTAGTTTTCACTAATGGAAATAAAAAATGCATAATTTGCAAAAAAATGGTGCACTTATAAAAACACATAAAGGAAAACAAATGTTTCAGGAGAAGTACCCGGTGCTGTCGAGACTGGTGATGGTGCTGAAGCAATTCCTGCTGCAACGAGACCTGAACGAGGTGTTCACGGGAGGCATCTCCTCCTACTCGCTGATCTTGATGTGCATCAGCTTCCTGCAGCTGCATCCGCGCCCCGAGCGGCTGCGGCAGCCGCACAATCTCGGGGTGCTGCTCATCGAGTTCTTCGAGCTGTACGGCCGCAAGTTCAACTACGTGAAGACCGCCATCAGGGTGAAGAACGGCGGCGCCTACGTGTCCAAGGACGAGATCCAGAAGGAGATGAACGACGGCCACCGGCCGTCGCTGCTCTGCATCGAGGACCCCCTCACCCCGGCCAACGACATCGGCCGCTCCAGCTACGGGGCCATCCAGGTGAAGCAGGCGTTCGACTACGGGTACATAGTGCTGCAACAAGCGGTCGCGGCCGGCTGGGTGTGGGGCTCCGGCGGAGTGCTCGGCCGAGTGGTCAGAGTCACGGACCACGTGCTGCAGTACAGGCACTGGGTGCGCGACACGTTCCATCTCTTCTTCTTCCCGCACCTCGCGCCCCACCAACCGGAGCGCCGACGGCCTCCGACGCCCGAGGAGGTCGAGCGGTCCGAGTCGGAGGAGAGCAACGAGGAGGAGTGGTCGGACGGAGGAGTGCGCACGTCCCCTCCCCCCCTGGCGGCTCTGCAGTGCTCGTCGCCGACGCCGCGACGCGTGTCCGCCCATCAGAGCCTCATCATACACCACATCACCAGCAACTCGGACTTCAACAACATACCGTCGGGCGTGATGCAGCAGAGGGCGCCGCGCGCGTTCGGGGCGAAGCAGCGGCGCCACGCGGCCTCTCCGCCGGGTGGCGCCGCCAACGCGACGCGCTACCGCAGCGGCGGCGCCAAGAGACGCAGAAACTTCCCCCAGCAGCCGCAACGATGACGCAACAAGCAATAAGTGTTGGAGTCGAGCGAGTGCCGGCGACAGTGTGCGCTCGAGGACCGCCTGGTGGCGACTCGGTGTCTCAGTGTCGAGTGATTGGGGCAGTGCGGGTTATTTAGACTGTTTTTTTAGAGAATATATTTATTTCCAAAATGACATTACAGTGACCCCGTTCAATAGGATTTTCGGCATAAAAACACTGCTTAAAAAACTATAAGAAGACTGAGTCTGTCGCCAGTGTAACTTCAATTACTTAATTGATTACTGATTCAGTTAAAAATGACATTATACTAACAAGAGTGACGTGTAAACATGTCGGTTACAAAATATATTTTTCTTTTTCGTTTGTTATACAAACGTCAAAAGTGTGACAAAATCTCTAGAAGTGGTTGGTTTGGGTGGTATTAGCTTATACTTTTTTAAATTGCTCATCCCTTACACAAACCACAAGTTACGGAGACAAAAATAATGCCCGGGTAGTATTTAATAATACAAACCTTGGTAATAATAATATATTATTTTTAAATATTAAATATTATACAAAATTTAGGTGCTTCCTTCTACATGGCGTAGTGGAATATTTAAGACTACCTTCACCAATGGGGTTACCCGAAACCGTAGGGGAAATAAATCTGCATAAATATAGCCATTGCTCATAAGTTATTTATTGCAAAAGCTTTTAATACCAAATATATGATATAATTTGTGTATATTAATCCTAAACCTTTTTCAACTCAATTTCAATTTTAATAAAAAATTATTAAAATTGACGAAATTTTAAATAAAATAAAACTTTTCTTAACTCCCAACACGAAAAACTTAATAAAAATTGACGAAACTTTACTGCATTATTTTTCAAAATTATCTTATCCAAAATATAACGTTAAAAATAACCCAAATAATAACCCATCTGACGGTTTCGGATTACCCCATGCCGACTCGGCATCTATTGACAGATCTAAAAACAACAATATTATAATACATAATAATATAAATAATCAGTTGCATTTGTAATATTATTAAAAATAATTTTTGAGTGACTCGCGCGATCGATTAATCGTCGATGTGGGCGAATTTTGTGTTCAATACATATAATAATAATAATAATAAAAAAAATACACCTAAATAAAAAAAAAATTGGCAATACCAAGTGAAAATTAAAACAAATAAAAAAAAAATGACAGTACGGTATTACTTAATTGTAGGTATATTTATTTAGCCAAGAGTCTAATTAATTTTCAAATACATAGTTATGCTATGCTATGCTATGCTAGTCCAGCAAAGTTTACCACTACCAATTCAAAATTTGAGATTCTTGGTGGCATCTCAAATTTTCTAGTTTCTAGATTTTACTTTATAAACTTTTTTGTATAATTTGAGAATTTAATTTTTTTTTTATCCCAACAAGTTGAATTCGAAAACTTTTTTCACTCAATAGATGTTACATATAAAAAAAATTAAAATTAAATTTTATATAAAAAAAATATATCAAAAATTGTCCTGAATATCAAATTTTGGATTTTTTCAGTAATTTTTTTCTGAACTAGTATGAGTGACCTAGTATAATAGTATGTTTCAAACTCCCCCAACATATTTTGTGTATGTGATGCGTTTTGTAAATATAATGTTAGAATAATTTTTAAGTATATTTATATGTAATACGTTGCGTTGACTTGTTTTCTGCAATAAGACAATAAACAGTAACAAAAAAAAAACCACACACACACTTGACGTGGCCGTTCTATCGATGGGTTATGTAAGTTATAGCACAGCACAAAGTGTGCAAGTGCCTTAATCTTAATTAGTATGGCTGGACACAGTTACATACACACACGTCACACACACACAATAAAAAGTTTATTTTTTAAAAATGCTTAAGTAAAGTAAGTTTTAAAAAATACGAGAAAAACTGTATTTTTACTTTCTTCAACATTAAATAATGGATGTAACATTTGGAGTGTAACATTTTAAGTGTTACATTTTAATCTAATATTTGGAGTGTAACATTTGGAGTATAGCATTTTAAGTGTTACATATTAATCTAATATTTGGAGTGTAACATTTAGATGTAACATTTAGAGTGTAGCATTTTAAGTGTTACATTTTAATCTAATATTTGGAGTGTAACATTTAGATGTAACATTTAGAGTGTAGCATTTTAAGTGTAACATTTGGAGTGTAGGTAGCATTTTAAATGTTACATTTTAATATAATATTTGGAGTGTAACATTTAAATGTAACATTTGGAGTGTAGCATTTTAAGTGTAACATTTGGAGTGTAGCATTTTAAATGTTACATTTTAATATAATATTTGGAGTGTAACATTTAAATGTAACATTTGGAGTGTAGCATTTTAAGTGTTACATTTTAATCTAATATTTGGAGTGTAACATTTAAATGTAACATTTGGAGTGTAGCATTTTAAATGTTACATTTTAATATAATATTTGGAGTGTAACATTTAAATGTAACATTTGGAGTGTAGCATTTTAAGTGTTACATTTTAATCTAATATTTGGAGTGTAACATTTAAATGTAACATTTGGAGTGTAGCATTTTAAGTGTTACATTTTAATCTAATATTTGGAGTGTAACATTTAAATGTAACATTTGGAGTGTAGCATTTTAAGTGTTACATTTTAATATAATATTTTGAGTGTAACATTTTAATAAACAATTTTAACGCTTTTGATCGATTATATCGATTGTTTTTGAGCCGAATATTCCGAAATAAATAAATAAATGTTGAAATTCACATGACTTCGAATTCTAGCTGGTTGTTGGCCAAGAGCAAACCAATCACTAATGAAAAAAAAAAGCGCACTATTGGCACCTTTATAGGCGACGGTAGCCACTTACCATCAAGTGGACGGTCAGCCACTAACTTAAAAATAAATTTTAAATCCTGCAGTAAAGTTTTTAAGTATATTCTATGGGGGCCAGTGTATGGGTCCCATCGATGACCACCATGGGGAAGTATCCTCACGTACCAATGTGTGGGTGTATGTGTGTGTGACTAATTTCAACGCGGATAGTAATAGGGATAGGGATAAAGTTGAGATAGGCTATCTTGTGTGTTGCGTTATAGGACCTATACATCACTTGATATCATAAAAAAAGTTGTGTACATATTGACACTAATGTATAATAACATGTAAATACACTCAAATATTTATATATATTTAATTATTAATTATCTAAAATTTGTTTTAAACAATTTCAAATTAAAATAAAGTTAAAAAAAATGCAAAAAAAAAAAATAGATAAATAAAGACATACAGTGAGTATGAAGTGGAAAACCAATCTTGTTTTTTATTTATAACATTTCCTCAAACACTGCTTATAAATTGCAATAAGCCTCCGACGCAAAAAGGGGTGTTATAAGCTTCTAAATGGAGGGACCGATTTTGATGCGTTTTTTTTTTTCATTTGAAAGCCGACATGATAGAGATGGTTTTTAGCTATAATTTATGAAGATCATCATCAGCTCATTTCAAGTTGATGAAGGGATCCAAAGGTTCGATTTAGTGCAGGTGGTATTTCCATGAGACTGTATCCTTGACCTGATAACTTAGTAAATTACAGCAGATTTAACGCGTAATAATTTTTTAGTTTTTACGAGCCTGCTGGATGAGTGGTTAGGGTGCTTGCTTTAACCTGTTTCCGGGTTCGATTCCCAGCAAGGTTAACTACGTTACGCAGTCATTCGGGCAGCCAGTACAGAAGACCAACGTGATTTAACAGCAAGTGTGCGAGTTCGGAAAACTGGTGGATGAGGAACAAGTTAAAGAAAACAGCGATTACCAGCTACGCATATATACGGACGGCAGCAGGATTGACGGCCGGGTTGGGGCCGCGCTATCCATATGGAATGGCGAAGCCGAAACGTCGGCCGTCAAACTTGGGCTGCCGTCCTATTGTACCGTCTACCAGGCCGAGCTCTTGGCGGTGTGTGAGGCGACGAAGGTGATCCTGCGACGCGGCGAAACCACCTCTGCAATTTACAGCGATTCAATGGCCGCTCTTCAGACCATCGCGGCGAATAGTTGCTTACACCCTCTGGCGGTGGAGGCTCGAAAAAATTTGAAAATTGCTTTCGAAAAAGATAAAATAGTAAAATTTTATTGGATAAAAGCCCACGCCGGCCTAGAGGGTAATGAGCGGGCGGACCACCTAGCTAGGGAGGCGGCGCTGAAGTTAAAGACCAAGCGCAAGTACGACCTGTGTCCGGTCTCATTCGTCAGGCGAATCATACGCATGCGTTCGCTTGAGGAATGGGACCGCAGGTACGTGCTGGGTGAAACAGCAGCAGTCACCAAACTGTTTTTCCCCACTGCTGCCGGGGCCTTCCGTACAATTAAAAAGATAGACGTGAACAATATTTTAACACAGGTGTTCACGGGGCACGGTGGATTCTCCGAGTATTTGAATCGCTTCAAGTGCAAGGAGAGTCCATCGTGTATCTGTGACCCTAGTGTAGCGGAGACGGTCCCTCACCTGCTGACCGAGTGTCCAGCGAATGAAAAAGAAAGAATTGATTTAGAACTAGAGATAGACATGAAGATAACACAGGAAAACCTAAAAGAAATTATCGTAAGTGACAAAAGGGATAAATTCCTAAAATATTGTGCTAAGATTGCGGAGAGGGCGATAAAAAGGAACAAAAGCAATTCGTAAATAGTTTAAATTGTAAATTTATACAAACAATGCTTTCTAAATGTTAATATTTAAATTGTAATATATTTCTTGTTTTTAAATTGTATAGTTATTTTAAATTTTATTGTATAATTGTAATTTATTGTAGGTATTATTATATATTCATTGTATTATTGAGTCGAAAGTTTATTAAATGAAAGTATTGTGTGTCGAATTATTACCCCCAACCGTAAATAAAAGATAGATATATAATATATGATAGATATATAAGATAGTTTAGAGTAGGGAATGACAGACGGGCATCCCACCCGTAATGGAATAAAAGAAAAGATGGATGAAAGAAAGACCAAGTATGCAGAATGAATGTGCGAGAGGTAAGCAAGCGAGAACTGGAATGAAAGAGATATTGTAAATATAGGCTTCAGCGTATGATGCTGGAGGGGTTCTAGAAAAAAAAAAAAAAAAAAAAAAAAAAACAGCAAGTGTGCTTTTGTGTTTCGAATTATGAGCAAGTAGGTACTTTAGATATAACATGTATCTAAAGTACTTAGATCTAAAGCACTTTAGATATAACACCTACATATTAGGTATATTTTATTTATTTATATTTATTTCCAATATATAAAATAACTTGTAAAACGATAACACTAAAAACCGCTGAAGTTTAATCTCGTGTTATCATTTGTAATCTATTCTAATATTATAAAGAGGAAAGATTTGATTGTTTGTATAGAATAGGCTCCGAAATTACTGGACCGATTTGAAAAATTCTTTTAGAATTAGAAGCCGACATTATCTGTGATGAACATAGGCTACTTTTTACCGCGGGAAAATGCTTCATTCCTACGGGAAATCTAAAATAAAAGTAAATAGTAGCGACTTGGGCCGTCTGTCCGGAATCGGTGAAGCGACTAACTTGACAACTGCTTGGTGATATTTTAGCGATCCATTCCACGGTAGATGGCGTTTTATACTTTTCAACGCGGACAAAGTCGCGAGCACCAGTTAGTTATTTGAAAGGGTCCAGATGACGTCTGTTATAAGTTACTCTATGGATGACGTTTTGCAATAATGATTATAATATGCATTTATAACTTCCCGTTTTATTTGCATACGATTAAATATTAATGTGTCTGTGTTAAGTACTTATAATGCGAGTGATTCCTATGCAGATGCAAATTCTGCCGCAATTAATATCTACGGCTTACAAATACTTTTGATGATATGAAGACATTTTAGATCGAAACGAAATTAATTGAATTACCTAAGCTGTAGTTTCACATGCATAAAGTATGAACTGTCGCACATATTCAAACTAAGGACTCTTGTCGCGAACTGCATGATTTTAGAACGGTTTAATCAAGCAGTAGCGAATTACTAATATGATTATTTACCTTTACATATCGTACACACGTATCTGCTTCGCTGATTTACTGGTAGTACCGCTTTATCCAGGATCTTTGTTATCCAGGAGCAAATTTTATACAAATTGTTGATCGTATTATAAGCATGAAGTATACTCCGGATACTACACTGGTAATTTTCATTGGGAGAAGGGGAAATGCAAATTCAAGGCATATAAAGAAATACTTTGACAAATTGTTAAATCTAAATGTTAAAAATATAATTATGTTTGCCTTTCCCTACAGTAAATTATTGACATCTAATGAAAACAATTACAGACATAAGTGCAATTTAAAATTACACACTTTGTCTGTTTATAATAATAAATGTAGAATAATTGACAGTAACGCATTCAGTTACAGCAAATTTTTCAATTTTTCAATAAATAATTTTAACATTTCTGATTATTACAGACGTAATATAGCTAGTTCGCTACTATATTGTATTAAAAACGATACCATTCCTGTGGAACGGTATAATGTGGACTTAATTTCAACTATTGCTGCTTCTATTGAACAGCCATATGTTGACTTAAGTCAACCTTTAACCATGGCAGTTTCTATTGAACAGCCATGTATTGACAGGACTGTCTCTATTAGACAGTCAAATATAATAAATTGTAATACAAATACATGTAGCTCCGATCCGCTTAATTTAAATTAACATCTCAGACAATGGAGGAACCCTCTTGCAGTCTTTCTCTAGTTCACCAGAACATACAAGGCTTAACAGGAAAAGAACTCGAGGTAGATATATTTATGAATCATTATAATGTTGATATTTTGTGCATTACAGAGCATTGGTTGAAAAATCATCAGTACATGTACGGTTTCAGTAAACACAAGGTTGTAAGCTCTTTTAATAGAATAAATATGATGAGAGGAGGTTCTTTGATTATTACTAAGAAGCAGTTTAAATGTAAGGAAAGGAAAGATATTCTGCATCTATCTGTTGAAGGAGTTGCTGAGCTGTCATGTATTGAATTTGAACAGACTATAGTAGTTTGCGCATACAGACCTCCAAGCGCACCTTTTGATAACTTTTTAAACATAATGGAAAGTGTATTGTTAAGGGTATGCACATCCCATAAAGGTCTCGTAATTTGTGGAGATTTTAATGTCAACATTTTAGATGCTTCTACAATTACAACTGATTTTGTAAATCTGTTTAGGTCCTTTAACTTGTACAACGTTTTCTTTGAACCGACAAGGATAACTGCCACAAGTGGCACCTGTATTGATAACATATTTTGTAATGTAAAATTATATAAAAGATCAGTTCTAGATGTCCTAGACTCTGACCACTGTGGTTTGCTTGTGTCATTTCATTCAAATATAAGTCGGTATCAACGAAAGCACATTAATTTTGTTCCAATTACTCAGAATCGCATTCAACAATTTAGGGCTAATATAATTAATAAATTACCTAGGTTGCCATATTTTGATAGTCTTAACGAAATGTATGGTTCTTTATTTAAATTAATTAGTGATGAATTCGGTAAGGTCTTTACGATAAGGTCGCGTTTAGTTGGTAACTTTATGTTATTTAATGAATGGGCAACTCATGGCATCTACACAAGTAGAAATAAGCTTTATGAGTTGTATGGCCAGAAACAGTACAATCATAATTTGGACTTTAGAGAATATGTTAAGAAATATTCAAAATTGTTTAAAAAAGTCTGTTTTATGGCCAAATCCATTCATGTAAAGAACAGAATTAAGAATGCCGCAAATAAAATTCAAACTACATGGCGCATCATTAACGAAGAAACTGGAAGGGGGCGGGCTCGGGATGGCGGCTTTAGTTTGAAGATAGATGGTCGGGACCTTGAGTCGGATGTGGATGTGGCGGCGGAGTTTGAGAGTTTCTTTTCCAGTGTTCCGGTTAACCTCACTCGGTCACTGGACTCGTCGTCGGTTGCTGCTGAAAGTCTGCTCAAGAAGAGTGTAAAGGAGTGTGATGCGCCATTTGAATTTGCATTTGTTGGCCCAGATGATATTCTGAGTTTCTTTAAGACTATTGAAATAAAAAAAACTGCTGATCTCTGGGGCATGTCGGTGAAAACAGTTGCCTCTGTAATAAATATAATTGCACCTCATTTGGCAACTGTGTTCAATTGCTGTGTTACATGTGGTGAATTTCCTAATCTAATGAAAATTAGTAGGGTTGTGCCTTTATTTAAGTCGGATGATAAAACTAATCCCGCGAATTATAGACCAATTTCAGTACTTCCGACCCTTAGTAAAATATTTGAAAAAATTATTTTGAGTCAACTACTTAAACACTTTAATAATCATAATTTACTTTTTAATAAGCAGTTTGGTTTCACGAAAGGGCGCTCTACTACGGACGCTGGTGTGGAACTATTGAAAAATATTTTTGAGGCATGGGAGAACTCGCAGGACGCTCTGGGTGTTTTTTGCGATTTGTCTAAAGCCTTTGACTGCGTCCAGCATGACACTCTAATAAGGAAATTATGCCACTATGGAATTAGGAACAAGGCTCTCGATCTTTTAACTTCTTATCTCAGCCATAGAATTCAGAGGGTCGATGTTAATGGTAAGAAATCTCCGGGTTCTCTAGTTAAAATGGGCGTCCCTCAAGGCTCGATTCTCGGTCCGTTTTTGTTCCTGGTTTATATTAATGATTTACCTCATTCTGTGAGTAATCATAATATTGTATTGTTTGCTGATGACACATCATTAATATTTAAGATTAAAAGACAACTTGGATGCTATAATGAGGTAAATTATGCACTTTCTAACATAGTACATTGGTTTAGTGTAAATAATCTTCTTTTAAATGCCACCAAAACTAAACTTGTTAAATTCAGTACCCCTAATGTTAAAAATATTGGAACGAATGTGATTTTGGGTAGTGAAAAATTGGAACCCGTGGAATCGACCGTATTTTTAGGTATTACCATAGATTCTAAATTACAATGGGGTCCACATATTGAGAAACTAAGTAAAAGGCTTAGCTCTGCGGCTTATGCAGTTAAGCAGATTAGACGCCTAACAGACGTAGATACAGCTAGGATTGTCTATTTTAGTTATTTCCACAGTATAATGTGTTATGGGATTCTTCTTTGGGGTAGCGCTGCGGACATAAATACTATTTTTATTTTACAAAAAAGGGCCATTAGAGCCATCTATCAACTAGATCCGCAGTCTTCCCTCAGAGAAAAGTTCAAAGAAATAAAGATTTTGACTGTTGCATGTCAATATATTTATGAAAATTTAATTTATGTGCACAAAAATATTAGTCAATTTAATAAAAAATGTGATGTACACAATATCAATACTAGGTCCAAAAGTGATTTAAATCTTCATAAAACACGACTACATAAGATAAGTAATTCTTTTATGGGTCAAAGTGTCCGGTTTTATAATAAACTGCCTCAAATAATCAGAGCCTTATCTATAAATAAATTTAAATGTGTCATTAAAACTAAACTCCTCTCGAAAGGCTATTATAAAATCACTGATTATTTGAGCGACAAAGAAGCCTGGATTTAAGCTATTCGGAGTTCGTACTATGTTTTGTATTGTAAAACTATAATTTGTATATATATACTTTAAGTTTGTTAGTGTTAAGTGATGTGTATTGTACTATTTTACATTTTAATGATGACAAAAAGAATAGTATCCTGAGTTTCTTTCGGGGTTTCTTCTCAGGATCGTCATCTTGGTTTTTTTTTTCCGAAACCCTGGTAAATTTAAACTTATAATGACGATCAAAAGAGTTTCTTGTAGAAACCTAATTGATAAATAAATATTTTGATTTTGATTTTGATTTTGATTTTACACAAGCGAACCATCCTGATATCTGTTGATCCACTGATCAACTGATGTCTGAATAGGCGAGTCCGAAGACAAGCTCAATTGATAACTGAATAGGCGAGTCCACAGACAAGCTCAACTGATAACTGAATAGGCGAGTCCACCGACCCTGTAAAAAAGGCCTCCAACCTCCCCTTATAGCCTTCCCAGTCCTCTCAACTTAGTCTGATTTCTGGTACTGTTTTCTGATACTGATTTCTGATACTGATTTCTGACACTGATTTCTGACACCGATTTCTGATACTGATTTCTGATACTGATTTCCAATACTGAGAACTGATACTGATTTCTGATACTGATTTCTGACACTGATTTCTGATACTGATTTCTAACACCGATTTCTGATACTGATTTCTGATACTGATTTCTGACACCGATTTCTGATACTGATTTCCAATACTGAGATCTGATACTGATTTCTGATACTGATTTCTGATACTGATTTCTGATACTGATTACTGATACTGATACTGATACTGATTACTGATTACTGATCCTGATTTCTGATACTGATTTCTGATACTGATTTCTGACACCAATTTCTGATACTGATTTCTGATACTGATTTCCAATACTGAGATCTGATACTGATTTCTGATACTGATTTCTGATACTGATTTCTGACACTGATTTCTGATACTGATTTCTAACACCGATTTCTGATACTGATTTCTGATACTGATTTCTGACACCGATTTCTGATACTGATTTCCAATACTGAGATCTGATACTGATTTCTGATACTGATTTCTGATACTGATTTCTGATACTGATTTCTGATACTGATTACTGATACTGATACTGATTACTGATACTGATCCTGATTTCTGATACTGATTTCTGGTACTGATTTCTGATACTGATTTCTGATACTGATTTCTGACACCAATTTCTGATACTGATTTCTGATACTGATTTCCAATACTGAGATCTGATACTGATTTCTGATACTGATTTCTGATACTGATTTCTGACACTGATTTCTGATACTGATTTCTAACACCGATTTCTGATACTGATTTCTGATACTGATTTCTGACACCGATTTCTGATACTGATTTCCAATACTGAGATCTGATACTGATTTCTGATACTGATTTCTGATACTGATTTCTGATACTGATTACTGATACTGATACTGATACTGATTACTGATACTGATCCTGATTTCTGATACTGATTTTTTGTACTGATTTCTGATACTGATTTCTGGTACTGATTTCTGATACTGATTTCTGATACTGATTTCTGATACTGATTTCCAAATACTGATCCTGATTTCTGACACTGATTTCTGATACTGATTTCTGATAGTGATTTCCAATACTGGTCCTGATTTCTGACACTGATTTCTGATACTGATTTCTGATAGTGATTTCCAATACTGATCCTGATTTCTGACACTGATTTCTAATACTGATTTCTGATACTGATTTCTGATACTGATTTCTGATACTGATTACTGATACTGATACTGATTACTGATACTGATTCTGATTTCAGATACTGATTTCTGACATTGATTTCTGACATTGATTTCTGACACTGATTTCTGATACTGATTTCTGGTACTGATTTCTGATACTGATTTCTGATACTGATTTCTGATACTGATTTCTGACACCGATTTCTGATACTGATTTCCAATACTGAGATCTGATACTGATTTCTGATACTGATTTCTGATACTGATTACTGATACTGATACTGATACTGATTACTGATACTGATCCTGATTTCTGATACTGATTTTTGGTACTGATTTCTGATACTGATTTCTGGTACTGATTTCTGATACTGATTTCTGATACTGATTTCTGATAGTGATTTCCAATACTGATCCTGATTTCTGACACTGATTTCTGATACTGATTTCTGATACTGATTTCTGATACTGATTTCTGATACTGATTTCTGATACTGATTACTGATACTGATACTGATTACTGATACTGATTCTGATTTCAGATACTGATTTCTGACATTGATTTCTGACACTGATTTCTGATACTGATTTCTGGTACTGATTTCTGATACTGATTTCTGATACTGATTTCTGATACTGATTTTTGATACTGAGATCTGATACTGATTTCTGATACTGAATTCTGATACTGATTACTGATACTGAATTCTGATACTGATTACTGATACTGATACTGATTACTGATACTGATTCTGATTTCAGATACTGATTTCTGACATTGATTTCTGACACTGATTTCTGATACTGATTTCTGATCCTGATTTCTGACACTGATTTCTGATACTGATTTCTGATACTGATTCTGATTACTGATACTGATTTCTGAAACTGATTTCTGACACCAATTTCTGATACTGATTTCTGATACTGATTTCCAATACTGAGATCTGATACTGATTTCTGATACTGATTTCTGATACTGATTTCTGACACTGATTTCTGATACTGATTTCTAACACCGATTTCTGATACTGATTTCTGACACCGATTTCTGATACTGATTTCCAATACTGAGATCTGATACTGATTTCTGATACTGATTTCTGATACTGATTTCTGATACTGATTACTGATACTGATACTGATACTGATTACTGATACTGATCCTGATTTCTGATACTGATTTTTGGTACTGATTTCTGATACTGATTTCTGGTACTGATTTCTGATACTGATTTCTGATACTGATTTCTGATACTGATTTCCAAATACTGATCCTGATTTCTGACACTGATTTCTGATACTGATTTCTGATAGTGATTTCCAATACTGATCCTGATTTCTGACACTGATTTCTAATACTGATTTCTGATACTGATTTCTGATACTGATTTCTGATACTGATTACTGATACTGATACTGATTACTGATACTGATTCTGATTTCAGATACTGATTTCTGACATTGATTTCTGACATTGATTTCTGACACTGATTTCTGATACTGATTTCTGGTACTGATTTCTGATACTGATTTCTGATACTGATTTCTGATACTGATTTCTGACACCGATTTCTGATACTGATTTCCAATACTGAGATCTGATACTGATTTCTGATACTGATTTCTGATACTGATTACTGATACTGATACTGATACTGATTACTGATACTGATCCTGATTTCTGATACTGATTTTTGGTACTGATTTCTGATACTGATTTCTGGTACTGATTTCTGATACTGATTTCTGATACTGATTTCTGATAGTGATTTCCAATACTGATCCTGATTTCTGACACTGATTTCTGATAGTGATTTCCAATACTGATCCTGATTTCTGACACTGATTTCTGATACTGATTTCTGATACTGATTTCTGATACTGATTTCTGATACTGATTTCTGATACTGATTACTGATACTGATACTGATTACTGATACTGATTCTGATTTCAGATACTGATTTCTGACATTGATTTCTGACACTGATTTCTGATACTGATTTCTGGTACTGATTTCTGATACTGATTTCTGATACTGATTTCTGATACTGATTTTTGATACTGAGATCTGATACTGATTTCTGATACTGAATTCTGATACTGATTACTGATACTGAATTCTGATACTGATTACTGATACTGATACTGATTACTGATACTGATTCTGATTTCAGATACTGATTTCTGACATTGATTTCTGACACTGATTTCTGATACTGATTTCTGATCCTGATTTCTGACACTGATTTCTGATACTGATTTCTGATACTGATTCTGATTACTGATACTGATTTCTGAAACTGATTTCTGACACTGATTTCTGATACTGATTTCTGATACTGATTTCTGATACTGATTTGTGATACTGATTTCTGATACTGATTTCTGATACTGATTTCTGATACTGATTTCTGATACTGATTTCTGACACCGATTTCTGATACTGATTTCCAATACTGAGATCTGATACTGATACTGATTACTGATACTGATCCTGATTTCTGATACTGATTTCTGATACTGATTTCTAATACTGATTCTGATTTCTGACACTGATTTCTGATTTCTGACACCGATTTCTGATACTGATTTCTGATACTGATTCTGATTACTGATACTGATTTCTGAAACTGATTCCTGATACTAATTTCTGATACTGATCCTGATTTCAGACACTGATTTCTGATACTGATTTCTGATAACGATTTCTGATACTGATTACTGATACTGATACTGATACTGATTACTGATACTGATACTGATTACTGATACTGATTCTGATTTCAGATACTGATTTCTGACACTGATTTCTGACACTGATTTCTGACACTGATTTCTGATTTCTGACACTGATTTCTGATACTGATTCTGATACTGATTACTGATACTGTTTCTGGTTACTGATACTGAACTGATATTCAACTGATATTGTGCCTGAGCCGAACTGAATTGATACTGATCTGATACTGAACTGATATTCAACTGATATTGTGCCTGAGCCGGAACATGTGCCTGATTCTGATTCTGAGCCTGAATCTGACACTGATTTCTGATACTGATTTCTGATAGTGATTTCCAATACTGATCCTGATTTCTGACACTGATTTCTAATACTGATTTCTGATACTGATTTCTGATACTGATTTCTGATACTGATTACTGATACTGATACTGATTACTGATACTGATTCTGATTTCAGATACTGATTTCTGACATTGATTTCTGACATTGATTTCTGACACTGATTTCTGATACTGATTTCTGGTACTGATTTCTGATACTGATTTCTGATACTGATTTCTGATACTGATTTCTGACACCGATTTCTGATACTGATTTCCAATACTGAGATCTGATACTGATTTCTGATACTGATTTCTGATACTGATTACTGATACTGATACTGATACTGATTACTGATACTGATCCTGATTTCTGATACTGATTTTTGGTACTGATTTCTGATACTGATTTCTGGTACTGATTTCTGATACTGATTTCTGATACTGATTTCTGATAGTGATTTCCAATACTGATCCTGATTTCTGACACTGATTTCTGATAGTGATTTCCAATACTGATCCTGATTTCTGACACTGATTTCTGATACTGATTTCTGATACTGATTTCTGATACTGATTTCTGATACTGATTTCTGATACTGATTACTGATACTGATACTGATTACTGATACTGATTCTGATTTCAGATACTGATTTCTGACATTGATTTCTGACACTGATTTCTGATACTGATTTCTGATACTGATTTCTGATACTGATTTCTGATACTGATTTCTGATACTGATTTTTGATACTGAGATCTGATACTGATTTCTGATACTGAATTCTGATACTGATTACTGATACTGAATTCTGATACTGATTACTGATACTGATACTGATTACTGATACTGATTCTGATTTCAGATACTGATTTCTGACATTGATTTCTGACACTGATTTCTGATACTGATTTCTGATCCTGATTTCTGACACTGATTTCTGATACTGATTTCTGATACTGATTCTGATTACTGATACTGATTTCTGAAACTGATTTCTGACACTGATTTCTGATACTGATTTCTGATACTGATTTCTGATACTGATTTGTGATACTGATTTCTGATACTGATTTCTGATACTGATTTCTGATACTGATTTCTGATACTGATTTCTGACACCGATTTCTGATACTGATTTCTGATTTCTGACACCGATTTCTGATACTGATTTCTGATACTGATTCTGATTACTGATACTGATTTCTGAAACTGATTCCTGATACTAATTTCTGATACTGATCCTGATTTCAGACACTGATTTCTGATACTGATTTCTGATAACGATTTCTGATACTGATTACTGATACTGATACTGATACTGATTACTGATACTGATACTGATTACTGATACTGATTCTGATTTCAGATACTGATTTCTGACACTGATTTCTGACACTGATTTCTGACACTGATTTCTGATTTCTGACACTGATTTCTGATACTGATTCTGATACTGATTACTGATACTGTTTCTGGTTACTGATACTGAACTGATATTCAACTGATATTGTGCCTGAGCCGAACTGAATTGATACTGATCTGATACTGAACTGATATTCAACTGATATTGTGCCTGAGCCGGAACATGTGCCTGATTCTGATTCTGAGCCTGAATCTGATTCTGATTTTTGATAAGCAACAACAACGATTGTTCGCTATCGCGAAAGAGAGAGAGAGAAAGAGAGAGAGAGTAGAGTAGAGTTCTGGTTTCAGACCTCCGACGCCGCTGCCTCCGCAGCGATCATTACACATGGCCTTATATAGTATTATTAAAACACTTACCAGTATACACACACAAAGAGGCACAATAAATTAAGCTAAAAATGGTAAATCACCCACCAAAATTAGTCAAACACTCACTGAATAAATATACGTCTGTTTGGTTCGGCCGCACTAAGCAAAGAGAAATGAAACTCGATAAAATTGCATCGGCTCTAATTTTTAATATTTTTAACTTCGGGTAGGCTCAATCCACACCTCACAAATTTGAGTCTTATCGCGTAGGTAGAACGCGATACGTTTAAAATGAATTGCGGAGACTTTTTATAATTTTCAATACATTGCAAACCTACCCAACTTCAACTATCACATTTGACTTTGAATTGTGACTTTGACTTTGACAGTTTAATTTGTTTGAATTGTAGACGTTTTAACAATTTTCATTACATTGTAACCTGTCAGTCCTTCAATCCGCACACTCACGAATTTGACTCTTATCGTGTACTTAATATGCGATACGTTTGAATGAATTTGACTCTTCGCGTTCATAATACGCGACAACTCTTCTATCATATACCATGTAGTTTTAAAGCGCCTACACACGCTCCTTAAATCGGTGGCAATATTGGGGCATTGGTAGGGAGCTCCCTAGATCGCCTCTAATTATGTTTACGATTTGCCGCCCCACTACTGCCACCGATTTCAGGGCTCCGTGTAGACGCTTTTAGTATAGATTTTATATTCTCGATATGATTTTCTTATTTAAAATTTACAATGGTATAGTGGACAGCACTGACTTAGGAAGTAACTCTTCTTTTCGTGCCTTCACTACTGAGTTACGTAGCCATAACGACTTCCTTCTTTCAACTTTACGTTGTATATGATATTAAAATACATTGGGACAGGCAAAGAAAATCCTAGATTTTATTGTTTTGATCGTTGTAATAGTATTAGAGATCACATCCCGTATTGTTGGATTTCACAAGTCAGCCTTCAAGCCTATTAGTTTCTTTGGTCTTATATGAATCGTCGCAAGCTATGAAACTCGTCAAAATTCGAACGCTCTTCTAAGGAGCGGCAGCTGCCCCTCTGTCACCATGTCTGTTAAGGTGCTTACTTAACACTCTGTTTCAAGGACCCCGGGTTCGATTCCCGGCGGAGCCAATATTGGAAATGAACTTTCCAAAATTATTTTTGAGTTGGATTTCGCAAGTAGTGATAGTGCACGCACACATTGAATTTTGCAGTCATATTTGGGCAGCAGTAATCACCGTAAAAAATCAGGAGGTGGATCCTGTCGGCTAAGCGCTGTTGTGTTTTTTGACGACATTTACATAAAAAAATGGTAAAGTTTAAATAAAGGGATAAGTATATACTTAATGGTAAATCTTGGGCAGACCACACTGAGACAGTGTGCCGTGATCGTGCGTCATGGACAAGGAGTTCTTCACCTCTGTTGAGCCTTGTTCCAACGCAATAGGTGCTTGTGCGGTAATTTGAACTGCGCATTGAGCTTTGTCTCAGTAAAATCCACCCCTAAATGAATAAAGTCATCGGCACATCAACGACGGCATTTAAACGCCTACATTCTCTGGTAGTTTTTGTGTTATTTTTGATTTACTATTGATAATTTTATAGTTTAAATACTATTTACGTTATAAATAAGCCAAAAGTTCAAGCCGGGATTTACTATGATTTAAAAAATTAAGGCTGGCTTTGATCTGTATCTTACAGAAGACCACAGTGACATAACAACAAAGTCTGCTGTTTTGGTGAATGAGTAAGAGATGTCATAGCCCCTTACCCTTTCCTTAACCTTCCAAATACTTAAACCTTGCAGCGCACTTGTAGTATCTCTATCACCTACCAAGTCTTTTTTTATTAGAGATAGGTTTGCTCTTTGCCAACATCCAATTGTGTAGCGAAGATAAAGCCTACCGGAGCGAGCTCCGAACTCGGAAACACAGACGCTCATACCTTGGCAGAGCGCAATATAAAGGATGATTCAAAGCACTTGGTCCGAAAGAAAGGGATTTCGACAAGATGCGGATGGTAAACAGCCGTACGTCTGTTTGAACCTTCTTCCATCGGACCTTATTAAGTAAAGGTCTGACGAAAATCTTAATAAAAAGTTAAAAGGGAAAATTGAGCGCCGTATCTGGACTAGTTCCTGGATACCTGTATCCATCTGGCCCTGTGTGTCCGATATGTGCGAAGCCCTTAAGGGCACCTAGTACGCATGCGTTTGTCGCGTAAACACGGCGTGTGTCGAGTCGTACGGCTGCAGCCGTCGCAGTCGGTGGCCGGAGATTTGTCGTCCGACGACGCATTCGTCGCGAGTGTCGTGCTGCGAACTGAAATCTCTCATATTTTACACTAAAGACAGTAGTTTTACAAGTGCAAGTGTTCGGAGACCCTTTGACGGTGAGTCGTCGCATTCATTAGCACATACTAGAGCCGCCACGCGGTGCGCCTTTGTTTTCGGAGGCTGTCTGGTGACCCGATTTTTTATAAATAAAATCGGCGTACGTATGTCGTGCCAAAGATTGTCGTGCCGTGTAATTTTACTCCTAAGTCCAATTTGGGGAACAAACGAGCGAGGTTCGCGTGGATACGTACGAAATGAAGCGTTGCCAAAATGTGTCTAGTAATACCATAATAATAATGAGTTTGTCTGTTGGTTCTCTTTCGCTTATATTTTCATAATAATCAACAACAACGTTGGTTCAGGTGGACTGTCGCAGTAAGTTATCTATAAAAAAAGAATTCACCAATACTTAATTAGAACAGATTTTGACGATGACCATAGCATAGCCTAAACATTCCAACAGTACATCTAAAATGCGTACCAAGCCGCGGGCACCAGCTAGTTTAGAATAAATAACCATAAATCAAATTTGTATGGGGTGTGATTCCAAATGCGTTGTATTTTAACAAGGTTCTGTTTTTTTATATAAGTAAATAACATTCGCCTTTTCAAGCACTTTTCCACAGCTTCAATTTTCCCACACCTATTTTCTTTTAATTTTAAATATTATAAAGTAGTCTACTTGAATTAGGTAGTTAATTATAAAGCCTTTAATAATAAATTAATAAAATTAATACAATTAACGCTATAATCGCTGCAAGTGCGCTGCCAGCCTTATTAGGATAAACGATGGAAGATTAATGAACTCTTGGCACCGAAACACAACAGCACAAATGCTGTTAATTCCCCTTGTTCCCCGTACATAACCAACTTATATAACCAGCATTGGGTGAGGACAAATAATTCCTATTTTAAAACCGGGTTTTGGAGTAGGATTTTTTCTTTCCTTCATTGTAGTCGTATGGAACTAAGCGGCTAACCATATAAATGGATGATATACTAAACGCACTGAACGCAGTTTCGTCCGAATTGAAAATATGTAAAACAATGTTAAGCGGACCCTAGACGAACATGCAATTACTGGTAGGAGAGCCCACGATGCTAAATGTGGAGTCACTCGACCCATTGGACATTGAAGATTGGATGGTAAGAAGAAAAAAAGGTTATAATTATGAAGTGGGTTGAGCGTCTACAGGCGTTCAAAATTTTGTAGGCGTTTTGAGGATTAAAAAATCGTCAGATTAAGAATCAGCACGATCAGAATCATTAAATAATTATACAAATAATATTTCGGGAGAGCCTGACACAGCTCTTACTCGCGACAGACGTACTAAAAGCTCTGTTGCTCTGATCTATTAATTCCGTGGTCTATTTCCATCATTTCTTTTACCCCTTTTTTTCATTGATCTCGAAAAATATTGATTGTACGTAAAAATGTGTAAGGAATATTTTGTAGAGAATTGCATAAAGAACAATATTAGTCCTTATCATTTTTGTCGTACGGTCAAAAATAACGAAGTTATAAGCTAATACTTGTAGCTCACCTTAATGGTCGAGATTCTTGTTTTACACTCCCACTGGACTCCCCTAAAGGTGGGTGAAAAGAATTTGCTAGAATTAATGTAAGCTTAAAAGCTAACCCGATTGGACTATAAGCTGTCCGTCACCGATTCACACAAGAAATAAAATGCGGTTGAGAAAACACGTTAAGACAGGAAGGAGCCAAAATTAAATATCAAAGAATTTATCGTGCCGCATATTTCCCGCGGGAGAGTACAGCATCGCAGTAACATAATACATAGACATAGAGGGTACATACAGAGGTTCAATCCTGATTAAATTGCTCATTCTAACATATACCTAATACCTTTATTTATTTAGATTTCATACAGCCATTATTATATCTATCATATATATAAATTATATACAATCAGGCCTAAAGAATCATGACATTACAATATTAACATTTTATCCATTAATTTAAAAAATAAAAAAATATAAAAACAAAAAAAAAATAAGAAAAGAAAATATACTATGTGATAGAAATTAATTTTTTAAAAGTAATTCGCCAATAATATAAAACAAAGTCGCTTCCCGCTGTCTGTCTGTCCCTGTATATGCTTAGATCTTTAAAACTACGCAACGGATTTTGATGTGGTTTTTTTTAATACATAGAGTGATTCAAGAGGCAGGTTTTATTGTAAAAGTTTACAATGTCACGCGGGCGATGTCGCGGGCAACAGCTATCTACTAAAAATAAAGATACGACCCTTGAAAATGTTATAACAGCAAAGATATCAGGCGTAATATTGCTTTACACATTTAGTCCATTACACATCAATTATTTTTACTGTTAGACATCAATATTATAGTACTAGCACCAGCTAGTACTATACTATAATATTATAAAGAGGAAATATTTGATTGTTTATTTGAATTGGACCGTTAGAGAAAAGCTTCGGAGCATGCTGGCTGCATTACCTCGTTGTATGGCAATATTGGCAATACTAATCTGACCTAGAGATTCTACACCGAAGGGAATATTACATAATATTATACAAGTAATATAATATCCCTTAGTTATATACTCACGTGCACGTGACGAGCATTAAGGCTTGGCTCTTATCTAACAACTTCAGTTTAATTTGACAGTTCAACGATCAAACAGTTAGCAAATTAACTGCCGACTCAAACATTATTTACTTACCATTTTTAACAGGAGCCTATTCAATTCAAACAAAACTTTCCTCTTTATAATTATACATATATTAGTATATAGACAAATTCCTCTACTTGTATAATGTTTATATTTAAATCATAGCGTTTCTTTCTTTAAAAAAAAAAATTACGAGTCAAGCGCTAAGGGGAACGACAACTCCTACAAAAGCAAGCGGTTAAAAGACGTGCGTCCAAATTAGATATACGCTAATGACTGAAATCTTTGGCAACTTTTTAATAATGTTTATGTATAAACAAAAAGCATAACGAAACGGTTTTTCCTCTGCTCAAATATCCGTCATCGTTATGTTAATCGAGAGACAAAAACCACTGACATCATTAGCCAATGCTCGCTTTGAAATGTTGATGGCAACAAGCAACAAGGTCCACTGAATACCACATCGCAAATTGAAATTGTATTCTGGTTATAGCAAAACATTAAACATTTGTCAAATTTGCCTTTGAAATCTTACGGCGTCATCTGTAGATTAATTGAGAATTGAGTCAATAATTGCTTTTAATTTTCTATATGAAACAAGACGAAGCGGACGGTATTTGTAGCCTACATAGGGGAATGCCAAAGTCTTATCCACCTCTGTAATATTGACCTTATCACAATACTAGCTGGTGCCCGCGACTTAGTCCGCGTTCTCTATAGATTTCCTCGATAAATGGACTAACTATCCAAGTACTACTGGTTCCTGAGCACTAATCTCAGGAACTACTGGTGATCAGACCAATGGTCCTCTAGTCCAATGTGAAGTAACAGCACATTTCAAGTATGTACTTATTTTTTGTCTATTGGGATGTGAGTAAAGATCCAAGACATTTACCCACATTTTTAGGTTCCCACATGAGAACAATGTCAGCTTTGGTAGTAGTTGATATATATCACTAGGAAATTACTATGTAGTATTTAAATTATTAAATTATTTATCTAGTATTTATGTCAATCGTCAGTCTTCCTCTTCCACAAAAAAAGATTCGTCCATTGTCATACGCGATTGATGCCTAATGTAAATAATGAATTGTCGTCCGGATATTGGCATGATGACTTATCGCTTTGCACTTTCCTATAAATGGAGGTAGACCATTAAATAAACAGCAAACGTCTTCTTAAAAGCCGTCGCACTGACGTTTGTCGCCACAAAATGCGCCATCATTTAAATATGGCCAGATTATTGGTTGCTCTGTCGAGTATTCTGATAGGTGTAAGTTCTCAGAACATAGACAGCGTACGGCAACACATAGCAGATGTGCAAAGCGACTACGGGAGATCCTTCAGACAAATAAAACAAAGGTACGGGAGCAGCAAGGACGATGCTGTCGAAGAATTGAGTATTTCTTCCGGTTACAAAGCTCACGAATTGGTCGACACCTTTTTAGACGATAAAGGCTTTGAGTCAATAAATGATAAGGGTTACGAGTCAATAGATGATAAGGGTTACGAGTCGATAGACGAGAAGCAAGGACACAGCGAAAATAGATACGAGGAGAAACACTACAGGAAGACATTCGATTCGATTTCTGGCAAAGACGAGGAATTTAAGTTCGGCTTTAAAAGTTTTATGTCAACACGGTTTAATGGAAGCGATAAAAGCGACTGGTGGCGAAACGGCTACAGCGAGCAACCCAAATACCTATCCAGTGAACCTTGACATTTGATACGAAGGACCGTTTCACTTTTACTGAAAGGAGATAAGAGGGATTCCAAAAGTCACAAAAAAGGAAATACAGGAACAGATTATGCAAAGTACCTATTTAATTTAAGTAATGTAATGTTTCACAGTTCGCAACACAAGTATGATAAACTACTCGTGCGTCTGCATCTCGCCCAATCTCGCCTTATAGTGATGGTATCGGAATGTACTGTGTTGAGGGTCTAAAAGGACGTGTGCGGTTGTGTTTCGTTGCTTTTTGGTTTTTGAATGGACGTCCTCTCAGCTTCTTCCTTACTTGTTATTATAATAATATCAACTAAGGAACTACTAGCATCCTCCCGGTGTTGCCTTTATTTCCCGTCAAGTGTTTTTCGTATAATAATTATAAATAAAATCAGTGATGTTCGGTTTATATAATAATTTATCTGGATAATGCTATGGCAAGATCCAAATTTCATCAAAATCCGTTCAGCGGTTTAGGAGTCCATAAGTCACACATACATTGCCTTATATATGTCGCCGGCACATCGTAGAATTGGGCATATCATGATATTCCTGGGCAGATCATATTTCCGTTAAAACTAAGAGGGTCGCCTCACTCCGCTCCTCTTTGCTCAGCTCCCCAAATTTATTTCCATGTAAACCTAACACGCTCCTCCTCACTTTGCTTCGCTCCGCTCCTCGTCGCGATTTTAGATTTCATACTTTACGATCTGCCCACGACATATAGACAGATAAGTTGTATTGAAAGATAGCAGTAGGTACGTAATTTACGTTATGACAGTGTGCATAATAATTAATTAATATTGTCTAATGAAATCATCAGCATAATTTATGATGTCACCCCCCCTTATGATGTGAAATTAATGTATGAATAGGACTCGTTTGATAATCATATTGTAGAGTTATGTGTTGTAAAGTAAATAGTTGAATATCTATTCATTGGTATTCATAATAATTAAAATTCAGAATTTCATTAAATGGCGACTTTACTGTATTTCTTATGACGTCATATTTTACCGTTACACAGTAAGTATCCTTATCCTTATCCTCCGTTGCGTCTGTCTGTTTGTCTGTTCGCGATGAACTCAAAAACTACTCCACCGATTTTCATGCTGTTTTCACCAATGGATAGAGTGGTTTTTAACTCGAGGAAGGTTTTAGTATATTATTTTCATAGCGGGTGAAGTCGCGGGCATCAGCTAGTTTACCTATAATACAAATATAAAAACTATACAAAGTAATGATTTTAAGTTGAAGCTCAAGTTGTTACTTGAATAAAATAGAAAAAAAAAAACGCAATTCAAAATGCTTAATTTAATTTATTATCAATTTAAAACAACATAATACTGAAATTACTGAGAATTATCAACAAAATATAGTTTTTGTATCTATACAGTTCACGGTCGCTTTGCCAGGTTTTTTTTATAAGTAAGTACAAAAATGTATTTATACTGTCTGAATTTTAATCAAATATTATTTTGGATAAGGGATCAAATCAAAAATGAACTAAAATCCATAAAAAATAAAGGTACAATAAAAAAAAATAGGTAAAAAAACATTACTGTCTTTAAAACAGTAAATTTATACGACGGCCAGATCGCTTCGAGGTCATCGACTTTGGAGCGGTCGAGATAAATATTAACAAATTATGGATAGTACAAATTCAGGGTGGATGCTCAGATTGCTCAGTTGTAAGTTACCTAACATGTTTACCAACATATTTTTGCATGTTTTCTAAATATTACGAGTAGTCTATAAGGAGGAAAACGTTTACTTGAGTCATAATAATATTTATAGAATTATATTATCACATTAACATCGTTTTTTCTATTACTAAAACGAGAATAATGTCTGTTATTCATCTGTCAAACAATTTGTTTAATGTATAGTAATTACATTTGACATTTAAATAAAATTAACACTACTTAACCTAGGCCATCAATTGTATACATACTTCTCTATAAAAAAATATATATATTACTTATCAAATATTATCAATTTTTATACAAAATTTGATGAAAAGTGTATTTATATATTATATGCTTTTTTTATTATTAAAACAAGAATAACAGACATCTGTTATTCAACTGTCAAACAATTTGTTTAATGTATTTCTTAGTAATTACATTTGACATTTAAATAATAATTAACACTACTTAACCTAGGCTATTATTTTTCTCTATAAAAATATAAAAAAATGTATTACTTATCAAATATTATCAATTTTTATACAAAAGTTGATGAGAAGTATGCTTAGTTACATACGACGATATGCTTAGTTCACTAAGTTTCATGTCGTCTTTGACCATCAAAAATGGTTCATGCGTAAACTGTTTCTAACCCCCGAAGGTCAAAAGAGAGGTTTGTATGTTTGTCTGTGGCATCGCAACTCCAAAACTAATTTACTTATTTTGACATATATTTTTTGTTTCAAAGCTGACATAATTGAGATGGTTCTTAAGTATAATTTATGAAGATCTGTTCACTCGTTTACAAGATAAACAACTCCTCAGCAGATGAGATTTGGGCTCAATAGTAAGTTGGGGGTTAATTTATAATTATAAGTTATAACTAGATTACTTAAATACACGACAAAGAGCCCACAACTTAATATATTTTTTGTCACAGTAATATATTTTTGGCCTCATTTAGATTTTGGGCAATAATCTTCATCACTCCGAAAGAATCGGATAGAGAAGTCATTTTTATGACTGTACCTACAGTTGTTAGAAGCATCTTATTATGTTTTATGTCTAAGGATAAAAAGTTGTAAAAAGATGCGGAAATTCATTACTTAAGTGCTATTCAAGCGAGTAAAATATAAACACAGACAAATTATAAATTACGTAATGCATCTTCAGGAGTTTAAAAATGCCAACTTTCGGACATTTGACTGGCATTCGCTGTATGCGACTATCACACAGTGTAGCTATAATATAATTTTATATATTATAGCAAGGCATATTACGATATATTTTCTATACAAATATTGGGCTACCACAGTACGAAGTTCGCCGGGTCAGTTAGTAATATATAAAAATATAGATTATAACTTCATGTGACGGACTAAAACCTTGTCATTATGTCATTGTTATACGTGTAAAGTATTTCTAAGACACTTTTTATTCGCTGACAATGATGATGATGCACACGAAACTGCTTATTACAAAAATTACAAGTAGACACTGAGTTGGTATAGAAAAAAAACGTTTTTCTCAAGAAAAAGCAATTACGAACATGAATTCACTTGTGCAGATAATATGGGAACATTCTCTGTTCATTTTAAGAAGCAAGGTCAGGAATGTCTTTAAAGTTATTTAGACTTATTTAAGAAATAAGAATCTGTATAAACTGTGGTTGACAATGCTTAAACTTAAGATAAACCTTTTGGCGTTATTTTTGAGTTTAATAGGAAAAGTTAATAAACATATCCCTGACAATAGAAACGGTAGAAAAATTATATGTACAAACTTGAAATGTCAAGACAGCCAGAGAATAAAAACGGCATTATTTTTAGACTGCCACAACAAACGACGCATTGAACATGGGAGCCTTAATTAAGGAGACTTAAAAAACTCATACATTAATGTCTCACTGTGTCATCACAAATTACGTATTAAACCGGTTTTCCCGTAAGTAAGACTATACTAATATTATAAAGAGGAAAGATTTGATTGTTTGTTTGTTTGTATTGAATAGGCTCCGAAACTACTGGACCGATTTGTAAAATTCTTTTGCTATTAGAAGCCGACATTATCCCTGATGAACATAGTCTACTTTTTACCGCGGGAAAAAGCTTCATTACTATGGGAAATCTAAAATAAAAGTAAATGCTAGCAGCTTGACTCGGGATACACTTGACAGCGCCATCTATCCAGAATCAGGTGAAGCGACTAACATGACAACTGCTTGGTGATATTTTTAGCGATCCGCTCCACGGTAGATGGCGTTTTATACTTTTCAACGCGGACGAAGTCGCGAGCAAAAGCTAGTATTTAATAAGTCTAATGAGGTTCTACACAAGTACCGTTCACACGTTTCTTTCCATCGGGGCACGGAGCGTCGAATGCGATACGGTCGGCCAAATCATCTATTTCGCTCAGATTACTTCCTTTCACTGCACTTTTAGATGTAACTTCTTCAACCTTGCTTGTAGATTTAACAGGTTCGGTAGAATTCTTTTTAATTTCATAAGCCTTAGTGGTTTTATCATAATCTGCATCATTGGGCCATATTGTGTACTCTTTGCCATTGTTCTGCCTATTAACTCCGGTGATCGCAGGCGGTTTATTAGTACGTAGTGTATTGCTGGAATAATTACCACTGTTGGAACTTGTTTCGATATTTGCATGTTGTTTTTCCAATGTCCTATTCGATGCTTTATCTTGTTTATTGTCTGTATAACCAGTTTTATCGAGCCTAGAGTTTTCATCGATTTCTTCACTAGACGATGAACCACTGTCAAAGTTATCTTCTCTAACAGGATTATTTAGTACACCTCTGTTTTGTTGATTTCTATTAACATTTTCGTTAATATATTGACTATTATCTCTGTAAATTCCATTGCGCTCATGATTTCTGCCAAACTCGTGCATGTTTCTTTCATCATTGTTTTCATCTGTATTACTTACAATTTGTATGTTCTTATTCGGCTGACTCCTTAGCCTATGATCATCATGTCTTCTCACATTGTCAACTTGATGCCGACCTACGAAGTCGGCGGTAGGATAGACGTGTTGCTGGAAGCCACGAGAATGGTCGACGTGGAGTCCATCTTCAAACTGTGTAAGTCTCTCGGCTTCACTAAGTAATCTTCTGTGAAAATCGTCTAGAACGTGTTCTATTTCTGTTCGGTAACCATTGTCTATACTTCGTGCTAAAGTTTTCACGGCACACATCAATAGAACCACGTTGAACAAGCCACTAGAACTGTAAGTCATTTTGTATGACCACATAATGATATTACTGAACACTCGAAACAATTTTTTGCAATATTCGCAGACACGTCTGAGTTCGTCGCTTCAATTTACCGGTTTGTCGTTCGTTTGTTGTTGATTGTAAGTAGTTGTTTATATCGGAATTATTCCTCTACTTGTTCATATAGAATCGTTAACATTTCAGACGTGACACACTGCATAATATCGCTTAATTATTTTTTGACAACGATTTTAATATTAATGCCAAATGACTCACACAGTTTTAATATGTATTTGTTTCAAATTGTAATTTGAAATATAATGCCCACAAATTAACTTTCTTGTCTTAATTTTTTAATTAGCTCCAATTGGGATAATGGGACAAACAGGCTATTATTTATTGGTTATATTGAGTAGTGTTCTATGCCAAAATGATGCCTTTATTGCCACTGGTTTTTAGCAAAGCAATAACACCACAATACTACATTGGGTAGTAGGAATTCTCAGGAACAGAAATTCAGACACAAAGTGCAACTTATATATTTATATTAGATAGGAAAATTACAAGCAATTAAAAGCAAGCTTATTTTAACGCGGAAAAAATAAAATGAAAGTATGTGTGTACTAGAAATCTTAAGTCTTAATTACAAAGAGAAGGGAAAGACTTGAATGTCTGTTTGAATTTGAATAGTGGACTGATTTGAAAAATTCTTTCACTATTGGGAAGTTAGGCGGACGGAATCGCGGCCAACAGCTAGTACAAAGGGAGAGTTAGTAACTCTAAGAGGAAATAAACGCGTAAGTATTGAAATCGGTTGGGTTGTGAATACATAATCTTTGACGAATGGTGACGTGGCAGTCGACGCAACGTAACGAAACGTCAAGGTCTTGCTCTCCAAGCGATATAGGCTCTAGTCGCCTTCTCGCCCTTTGGACGCAATCATATGTGATTATATTGATTATATGATTATCATATATTATAATATATCTGTTAACAAATAGTTTTTTTTATTTTTCTGACATTTATTTGGAAAGACGGGACGTTGATCCATATCTATGCTAGTTTATGCTAGCAGTCCATCTCGTGATTCGTGGGAGAGATATGGAATTTTCCATAAATATGACAATTATCAGGGTCACAAGGTCACAAAAGACGTGCTACTCTGGCCATAGTTAAGGACCTATCTCTTTAGATACGCTTGTTGCCCAAAATTTCCTATATTCACCTATCGTATTTCCGAAAGTTAATTACGAAGATTCAATAATACAGTTATAATAACAATTTACAACAACAAATGCTGAAAATCAATAGCTTTTGTTGGTTAAAATGATGCAATGCGTTTCCGATTTTAAGTCTTCAATTCTTTGCAATAAAGTCGTTTTTGGATTAAATATAAATACTTACAGAAGAAATTACTTACAACTTTAAACTTTTTCAATTAGTCATAGTTTATTTTATAGCCATTAATTAATGACGAACTGCACTTGAAAGTAATTAAAATGTCTTATGAAGCGTTTGAGTTGGAAACGAACTGGCTTTTTGTATTGATCGATACGCGAATAAGCAACTTACTAGACAATTTATACAATGAGACACATTGTATAAATTTTTGACGACACATTTGCTCTAGTGGCTAGTAACCCTAGGGGCAAATGTTTATGTCTTAATATTTTACCTTTTTATCTGAGTCATGGATGTTTTATATTTATAGTATGTATGTATTTACAAACAAAAGTAATATGTAGTATATCAACTGTCTAGTATCCATAATACGAACATTAATTGCTTAGTGTGGAACTAGATGGTGCTGTGTGGAATGTGTGAAGATGTTTATTCGTGGAAATCTAATAATTTTTCATTCTCAAAGATAATTGATACCGTTTTGTGTGTTCAGCAGATGGCCAGGCTCGCGTTGGTGTGACCACGGACGGGCTGCTGAGTGCGTTGGCCCGCCTGCGCCGCCCGCACCCCCTCCCACACCCCGCGCAACACCCGCAACGCACTGTTAGTACTCGCTCCTTTTCCAAAGGGTAATTTGGCGATCCACTTGATGGTGGGGCTGACGCCGCTAGAACACCATGTTCTTGTGTGACGCAATGTAGTCGATGTCTGTCTAATCAACAGTAATGTATAGAGGGTTGATAAGAGGCTCTGCGGTCCATCACTTACTGTCCTTTCAAGTCGAGTCATGTCGCAGTCATGAATGCCTTACTGTATATCCTATGAAAGTCGGCAGCGCTAGTACCATCAAGTAAATCGTCAGCTTACCTATATTAGCTTAGAAGTATGGTAAAGCAGTTAAGTATGTTTCTGAGACACGTAAACAGTTCCTAGACGATAATTTGTAAAATATCTGCTTGTTGAGCATCATTAGATCTACATCTATAAGATCACTGGATGAGGATTGCCAAAGGATTGCCAATACCTAATTACTAAAAAAAATGTAGACAACGGTCTGAAATAAGCGTTACATATTTAAGTTTATTTCTCCCAATTTGAGGTATGCTCAATATAATACAACCTCACATCTAAGTAGATAGGACTTGGAGAAGCTGGTGGTGGTTGGAAAGGTGGATAAACCAAGTTGTGCATCTTACAGGCCCTACAGTTGTGAAGGCTATGTGAAACTGAGGACAGGGTGGAGTGGAAACAGCTGATGGTCTATGCCACCAAGGCATTTCAGGGCTGGCATAACCTTCAGCAAACGAAGAAGATCTTTCACCCTAATAATTGAGTCTCCAGGATAACACTGGTAGCACAAGAAGCCATCCGATCTAAGCCACATTCCAATCTAAGTGATTTCAATCCTTTTTACAAAACTTCACACTCAGAACTTTTTTAGCTTCCCGATTCAATATAAACTTTATTTTCTTTCTAAACTCTTTCTAGATGTTTTATCAGTTTTTAACTGGAACTGTTCGGGGATTAATAAGCATGTTCATGTACAATGGTGGTCAGTTTTAGGTAAATTCTATTTCCCTGTTCACAGATTTGCAACTGGCTCGTGAGTTACTTTTAATACAAAATAATAATATATAATCGTTTAACAATTTTAGTTGTAATTCATCCTGTAAAGAAAAATTCACCTATTTCTGACTCTTATTTTCGTATCGCGTTTATTTCTAATCTTTCCGTGGGTAATTGATTTGAATTCAATGAACTTGAAACGAATTCATTTGCGGCATCTTCTTCTGCAATAATATTGGTTAAAATGTCAATCAAACTCGTCAAATCAAAGATTTAATTGGTAATTTTAATTTTTAATTGGTACCAAAACCTATCTTCATCGATTTGCATAGTGCCAGTGCGCTGGTTCGAAATGCATTTTGGCATTCAATTGCGTTCTCTTTGCCAAGTGAAATGAAAAACTTAAAACATGAAATTAAATTATACCTAATTCTTTTAATTTTTAATAAAAAAATCACTGGCGCCACTGGCGAAATGTCATCCGTGGATAAAGACTTTACGTTTGCGTGTGAGTTCAATGTTAATTATGCAGACGATATTATAGTGTTGCTGAGACTGTCTGTCTGTCTTACTTTACTTATTTGTCTAATTGCTATGGAATAGGCTATTATAGTAATGTATGACATAATTATGGGTCTACTACTCGGTAAATGTAAATTAATAATGACGATCTTAAGAGTTTCTCGGAGAGAACTATTGAACTAATTGATAAATAAATATTTTGAGCAACACGTGACCAGCGCAAAGTTTTTTGTACTGGAATTTTTTTTTTTAATTTTTTATTTATATAAAGAACATAAAAATCAGCCAATACCTTTTCACACACATTACGGAATTGCATGTATCGGTACACAAACCTAACGATCTGCTAATTAACAGTGGACCATCTGTTAATTTAATCTTTGGTTAAGTTTGTTTGATTATTGGCACGCTTTAATTCGTCTCTTAAATGGCTTAAAATGTATTCCTTTGATTAACATTTACATCATAGTTAATAACTATAATCGAATTTTTAATTAGACGGACTAAAATGACAGCTGAAATCGGCCTTTTATTTTTTTTAATGTTGCAAGCATGAAGCGTAGTGTTGTAGTATGACTCATTTATAACCGAGTTCGATCATTATGGTCAAGTTGTAAGTATCGATCACGTTATAGAAGAGAACAAAATAATGGAACTCAGCCGCCTTACTAATGGACTAAAATGACAGCTAGCAACAACTAAAAAACTTATTAAAATAATTAGTCCAAATAAAATAAAAAAGATTGAATCACGATTCTTACCCAATACTCGATTACTCAGGATACGACACTATTTTTACATTACAATAAAATGGTAACCCACCAAATGTCATTTTAGTTCATCTAATTAAAAATCCGACTATAAATCGAATTATGTTTGAAATTTAATTGCAAGAAATTCATAATCGATTCGTTGTCACTATACTATTTATAGAAAGAAGGTATTTATTTAAATTTATTCGTTGCTGAACAAGTTATAATGTTCAGTCATTAGGGTGTGAGTAATCGGATTAAGCCGAATGACCGCGTCCGCCTCGCGTCCTCCTCGCGTCCTTGTGTCTCCGCATTCACTCCTATATCTGATTCATCTATTCTTCCCTTTAGTTATTATGACATATAATAATAAATCAGTAAGTGTAGATATTGTATGTATTATCTTCCTCCTTATAACTCTTAAACGAATTGACTGATTTTCATGAAACTTGGTAGATAAACATTTAGACGTACAGAACACAGGATAGGCTACTATTTTCTTTTTCAATGCGGACGAAGTCGCGGGCGCCAGCTAGTTATGACATAATATAATGTCGTAGTTGTTAACTGGTGATCAATAGGAACACAGTGTTTTGACATCTGGTGGCTCATCTTGTACATATTTGTAAAACACATAAAACATAATTATACCGAGCTCACAAAATGCTACACGACATCTAGATGCACTTTACGTTCTAGGCGGTTTCAACAAATTACTAGCGCCATCTAGCGATCATTAACATAATTAAAACAGGAAATATGATTTCGCTCTAATACCGTTCAACAGCGTGCGTTTCTATTTTGTTTAATTTTTTTTTATGGAACTGTAAGTCTTTAAGTATTTGTTTATTGTAAAAATCATGTATCTATATAACGACTGTTTGCTTCCTGAATAAAGAGAGAAAAAAATGTTGAAAATAGTGCTTTTCACTGCATACAAATGCTCCTAACTACTGCTAATCGAACGTTTGATTTTACGCAGAATCCTTTCAGAAGTAAACCTTGCTATGTTAGCCCTCAAAATATAATGTTTATTGCTCTCCGAACGATCTATTACTTTCTGAAAGTGAAAGTATGGAATAAAAGACTGTAAGGCTAATAATAATAATAATATGCTTTTTATGAGTTCTATACTGGTTCTATACAATAGGACTTGCGTTCTGCTTGCGCTCTAGAGGCGGTTGGTTACTGCCTAAAAATCCGACTTTCAGAATAGTACCTTAAAATAATTCTAAATAGTCTAACTAAGCTAACATATTGAATACTACTCCAAAGGTACTGGTTGGCTGTGAACGTATATGGGCCACAGGGTCTAAGTTAACAAAAAAAAAAAAAAAACAATCCGAGGCAGTCATGAGGACTGCCGACAGACGTGAAAATTTAAAACTGGAGTCCAACGCACACACATACAATGGGGTATATAGATCGCGTACGTAGACAGCTGCGCGCGCATAACTGTGAGCATTAGCATGTTGCTGACGCGAGCCGATACATTTTTTCCCTACCCAAAGTCGTATAACGCGGCTATAGAAGTTTTCACTTCAAAAAATAAATAAATTAAGAATAAATGTATTCAATGTAGAGAACCAGTGAGGAAAATCGGTGGGATTTCAGGGTGTTTACCACTTAGCTACATCGAAGAACCACTTGTCTGCATATTTAACTTTACACCTAAATTAAATCATAAAATAAAATATTTCTTCAACTTTTCACAATGAAACTATTTAATATTTAATTAATATTTAGTGGTTTTTACATTAGCACAACTTGCACCATATTTGCTCAGGCCGACACCTTCCGCTCCTATATTCTATATCTGCAGAACCATAAGGACTCTATAGTTTATACGAAAGTACTGGTCGTTGGCTGTGAACGTATACGGGCTTAATCCTGACTTCGTCTTCATTAAATCTAGTACTTTGGCTTGCATGTTGGGCCAAAGTGAACGCCACGCACAGCATCAGCATAATTTTGAATATCATCGCTGATCGAGTGGAAGACTTGGTATTGAGGAATGTTGCAACAAGAGGAACTTGTGATGCGTTAAACCAGCTTTCCGATTTGTAGTTAGTTGTTGGAGCGAACCCACTGCTTATATCCAAATCAGTCCACTACGCATTCGAGTAGAATCGTCAAAGTATCGTCATTTCAGACGCGACATTTCATTCATTGCTTATCATTATTTGTGTGTCAACCTGCAAACCGACTGATGCGGTATCATCATAACCGTCCTATCAGCCTGCTCCCTAACCAGGTGAAGCGACTAAAAGGGATAATTCAACTACTGACTGAAAATAAAGTAATACCTGGCCACCAATTTAGATTTCGAAAACATCACTCCACAATTGAACAAGTGCTTAGAATCTATGAATCTGTTAGAACATCACTGGAACGTACAGTCGGCCGCAAAAGTCGATTAACACATTTAAAAGTGCAAAACAACTGAACACTCAACTTACTTACTTACTTAATTACTGAAGCTTTTTACGTTCGTTTTTACATGATGCTTATTCTGTTTTCTAGTCGTGACAACGACTTATGGCGCGTTGAGTGTTCAGTTGTTTTGCACTTTTGCAGCCAACTGTACACCCAACAAGTATGATGGCCTTATGCCTAAAGAGATGCATGCCACATAGCTTTTATTGGCTAATGAGCTCTTACCTTGCGAATCGGATCTTTGTGATCGTAGAGGACAGTGCGATGTCCATCCCACACAATAACTAATTCTTAGGCAAAAATTCTTAAGGCGCGTTGGGAAATTTTAGTATGAAAAACACTGAACTGGCGCTGTTACACTTAGAGATACTTAATTCCGAAGAGAATTTTTTTAGTAAGTTTGAGCAATTTCTTATGGGGAAAAACAGACTGCGCCCTTTGTTAAAGTCGAAGTTATAGTAGGTTTAACGATAAGGAATGGGGAAGGGATTGGGGAAATGGGCTCTGGCATCTCTATACTACTCACCGAAACACAACAGCACACGTAAATAAAATCAAAATCATATAATCACTCTTGTATTTAATTTATTCGATACCAGTAGGTTTACATCGAGCAGTAGACTAATTCCAATGAGAGTACCGAAGAAGTTGTCTGATGTGCCATCTTTTATGCAACCGGGTCGAATCATACAACACAGATTTAATGTTTTTCAACGCATTTGGAAATCCCTCTCCCGATATCGACTCGGACCTGGCCTGACGGACACCACGCGTCTAAGTTATTTCTGAATGAAAAATCTTGAAATGGTCCTAGTAAAGGCCGTTGGATAAAGCTGCGGTGGTATATGGGCTTAACCCTGATTTCCATTTCACTAATTCCAGTACCTGGCCTTGCATGTTGGGCCAAACTGACCGCGACGCACAGCATCAGCACAATTTTGAATATCATCGCTGATCGAGTGAAAGACTTGGTATTGAGGAATGTTGCAACAAGAGGAACTTGTGATGCGTCAAACCAACTTTCCGGTTTGTAGTTGGTTATTGGAGCGAACCCACTGCTTATATCTGAATCAGACTTCTACGCGTTCAAGTAAGATTGCCAACGAATCGTCATTTCAGACGCGACAGTTCACTCATTGCTCGTCATTGCTTGGTTTTTTACTATTATAAAATTAATTACCAGTCAGGCCTGCCGGGAATCAAATGCGGCCAAAAAGCTCTTAACTTTAACAAATATACTTCTTCAAATTAGATGTTACGATGGCCAAATATTGAATACTTGACTTCATTGCGAAAGCTCATACTTTCTTTCATTGAGAGTACAGTTCGCCTTTGTATATTTATGGCATAAAATATTGTGATATATATAATATATATGAAAATAATGTAATAATGAGTTAAACACACACACACACAGACTTAACATAAAGAAAGGTCAAACAATGTAGGCAGAGTCACTATAATTATGTTGCTTGAGCTACTATAACAAAACCTGTCTGTGACTTAATCTGTGGCTCTGAGATTGTTTGCACGCTTCTCGATTCTCTCCTTAATGCGTCAAAATTGATTCCTTATTGTTTATTGTTTGCAGAACCATTAAAATTAAGCCATATAATTTTCAATAAAATTGAAATAGGTACCTAATATTGTATCTAATAGGATAAATCTATTACTAAAATTATTAAGAAGTAATGTTTGTACGTTCGTAATGTAGGAGGTAATATTCGAAACTACTCATGGGACTTGAGTATTCTATCACCAATAGTTGAATAGTATTTGAGTATGGACATGGGCTAAATTTATTTTTATTTTACAACGCATACGAAATCGTGGTCAGCAGCTAGTAATATTAATGTTTTATTTATGTTTCTCGTCGATTTAGCTCATCTATTTTTTCTTCTAAAATAAATGCTAAAGTATAGATGTATCATGAATTTTATTTAGATAACTAGGTGTCTTATTATTAGACACACCAGACCTCCCAGTTTATAACTGCATTAACTTTGCTATTACTGACAGTAGGCCTTTCCCATAATTTTCTAGTCAGCTGCCCTATTCTCTATTTGTGGTTTTTAAAACCAATCGACTCCAATGTCGATAGCTAGTCATTCTACATTAAAACCACCACGAAACCACATCTAAAACTTTCGTATTCTAACTTCATTGACATGGGTTACATGTATAACCACGGTAAAAACGACATAGACATTTTGATAGGTAGACAATGGAGAATGTTAATAGGTATGCAAAATCGTCTAAAATTTTGTCTCACAAGAGTTATGATTTTACAGACATTTGAAGTTCTCTTAAATATCGAGACCTCTAGCAGGCGCTGGGCGCCCGCGTGACGTCACATTCCAACGATCAACGTCGGTTCGCTCATGGTTCGCTCCAATATGAGAGCGCGCGAACTGACCGAGAGATCGTTTGATTATGACGTCACTGCTCCGAGCGCAGGCCCATGACATCCGCGTCGCGATCTCATTTTTAAAACGCCATATCTCAGAAACTAAACGAAGTATCATATTTTTTTTTTCACAGGTATTTATTATTTTCAATAGAGAATACGAAGAGTTAAAAATTAAAATTAGTGAACATTCTCCATTGTCGAGCCGATATAACCAAATCGAGTCGATAACCATAGCAAAACCACAGATAGAGAATAGGCTCGCAGAAGCAGTCTTTAAGACCACCGTGAAATAACAACACACAATATGCTATTATTTCACGGTGGTCTTCTGTAAGTGGGTGGTTACCTGGTTACAGTAGTAGCGGTAGGGCACACTGCGTTTCGCAGTCATTTGGGCAACCCGTCTGGCGGCTGTAACCACTACCTTACAGAATACCACCGTGAAATAGCAGCATTATGTGCTGTTGTGTTTCGGCGAGTGAGTAAGGGATGCCAGAGACCATTACCCCATCCCTCCCTTATCCCTTATCCTTAATCCTTCCATGGTCGGCAGCGCACTTGTAGCACTTATGGCGTTGCTTGTGTTATAGGCGACGGTAGCCACTTACCATCAAGTGGACCGTGAGCCTGTCTGTCGAACTTAACATAAAAAAAAATACCAAAATGATTGCAAAATCCCACTATACAGGATTCACTTTATTAGGTTTTTCTTGGAATTTGACACAGATGCTTGGTTATGCAGATTAAAATTTTGCCATGGTCCTTACAAGCAGAATTTATCGATTCCTTCTGTGACCATATCCAATAAATAAATTCTCAATTATTTCAATATAATAAAAGCGTACAATTGATATGTCACACATTTATAGCATACTAGCTTTTGCCCGCGACTTCGTCCGCGTAACGTTATGAAATATATACTATGTTACTCGCTGATAATGTGGCTCTCTATAGGTGAAAGAATTTTTAAAATCATCCCAGTAATTTTTGAGTTTAACCATACAAAAATGCAAATCTTCTATTTATATAATTACTAGCTGAACGCTTACACCCTTCGCTGTAACTCAGTCTTATATTAACTTAGCTGCAATGACAACGGCTAACCTCCACTTTAAATGTGATAGCGGTTCTCGTTGGCGAGTTAGTTCTCCTCGCTTTCGGCAGATCGCGCAGTAAAAAAAGCTATATTTTTTATATTATTACGTGAAAAATAGATATGATCATCGCTTAAAGTGGATTGCATGCTGTGTAATAATTTCAAGTCAATCCGTGGGCTGACTTTTATTTTTACATATATATATATATAGTAGATATTTTTTCATTTTTCAACGCGTACAAAGTCGCGGTCACAGCTAGTTTTAAATAATACTACAAGTTACAAAGAATTTCATCCGTTTGGTGGCAGGAACCACTTTCAGCAGAAGACCGTCCCTTAGAAGCAGCATTAAACATCACTTCTGCTATCAGAGTAAAAAATGCACTTGCACTTGGTGTTGCACAGTTTATAGACAACGAAAGTTACCTTCAGGTTTTGACCTTGAAGTGGAACCATCCTCTATAAATTATCATTAAAAAAGCTATTGACAGTAGGGAGGTATAATTTTGAAATTTATTCCCTGCTGAACAAGTTATGACGTTTATTGTTTAGCCATTAGGGTGTGAGTAATTGGATTAAACCTTGTAATAACTTAATTTATTGGATCACGGACGTGAATATTTTACGGTCTTCGACACGTAATTGTGTTTTTTTTACTAATTTTAGAAATAAAATCAGTAGCATAAAATAAAAATTACTAGATATGTCCTTTATAATGCGCACCGCCAAGGTTTGGATCTCCTTGAGTCTGTGTTTCCGAGCTCATCTAACAGTAAATAGGCATCTTCATCTTCATCTTCATCTTCATCTTCGCTACACGGCTAGATACTGGCCAAGATCAAACCCATTTCCAATAATAAAGAGTGTAACGTTTATGATGCAAACACCCTCCTAGATCCCAAAACAATAATTTCAACTGATAACCATGAATTCTGAAGAACTGAAACTTTATGTCCAAAGTTATGCCCGTAAATATGGTCACCATTTTTGCCTTCCCTATAAAATCCGTAATGTGATCCGTAACGATTAACAAAATCTCTCAGGACTTTATTGATTTTCAAGTTAAAAGTGACCGTTACAAAGGATGAGGGACCATTACATTATCCTCACCCCGCACCGTGCCCGTGACACATTTGACCTCCTTCAACTTAGTTATCTGCGCTACGGATCCGAGGGATAGATATACCATATAGTAGAGATGTTATGGATATAACATTTCGGATCTGGATACGGATATAAGAATAATATTATATCGGTTTCGGATACGGTTACGGATATGTAATTATTTCGGATTATCCGTTAGTTACGGATAATTTCGGTTACGGATATTCGATTTTTAAGGAAATTTAAAAGTAAAACCGATTAGGTTGGTGGTACTAGCTTTAAGAAAATAAATATAAAAAATACATAATACAAAAACATAAGTAATTACTCAGCTTCATGTTTTAATAAGTCACGATTTTTCTTATAATAAAAGTCGCCTAACCTACTGATAAAATGTCGCTAGAAGTCCCTAAATATTTATTTCTCGCTAAAATTAAAATATTTTCCATAATCTGTCTTATAAATTCCCTGGATTTCATAAACAAACATATAAAACAAATACCTTGTCATAACATGATTCATTTGGACTTCGTCCTTATCCGAAATTATCCGAAACTTTTATATCGGATTCGGTTACGGTTACGGATAAATTTTTATTTCGGATATCCGATAGTTTCGGTTACGGTTACGGAGCTCCATAACATCTCTACCTTAACATATCAATTCGGCAAGTTATTTTCACGGATCATTAAACTCGAAAACATATCCATTTCAGACCGCCCACTATCTATACTAATTAGGTAGCAACACATGGCTGAAACAAAGAATATAAGCGGTGAACTCGTTGGCTTCATTTTACGGCTCACTGGTTACAACTGTTGCTTTCTGAGCAAATTTATTCAATGACAAGGAACAAAGGAAACCACCAAACAGCTTGAGCTCTAGTACCCACTACGTCTCATTCCTCTCGTGAATGTAGACCATCATATAAGACAACATATATCTATATCGTCAATACTAATAACAAATCTGTAAGCGTTGGTCATGGAGTAAGTAAGTTTGTTTTTAGAGATATCGTGTTTATAGGTCTATATAGATGATACTGACACTAAATTGACCATTTTTAGAATTTTTGAGAATTTTTAGAATTTTTAGAATTCTGTATGAGTTAACGAATTTTCATGAAACTTGGTAGATAAACATTTAAACGTACAGGACACAGGATTTTTTACTTTTTTCATTCTCAACGCGGACGAAGTCGCGGGCGCCAGCTAGTACATTAATAAAATCGTATAAACGAGCCATGTCTATATATTAAATCCATACTTTTTTACATTATAAACGCCATAACAACTCAACCGATCATAATGTAATTTTGCATACACGTTGTCAGGGATACAGGAAAGGAATGAACGAGAGATCACGAAAACTAACGCCTGGAAATAATGTAATAGCAATAAATATGTCAGGCGTTAAGTATATATAAGCGTTGTATTGCTTATGTTTCTTTTTTATATTTTTCAATGCAGAATATTTTTTATTTTATTAAAACACAATTTGTAAACGTTGTATTTTAACCGAGGTTAAAAATAGTTTTAACAATTTTGGCCGGTTTGTTTGTGCGTTTGTGCATTCTAATCTCAGAAACGGCTTAACCAACTTGAATGCGGTTTACACTTATGTATAGTAGTAAGCTATACATAAGTGTACACTTATGTGTACATAAGTATACACTTATATATAGTAGTAAATGTTACTTATAGTAGTAAGTAACATTTAGTGTTTGTTTCATACCTATCGGTTAACAAACAAAAAGCGGTCATAGCTAGTTTTTGACAATATTTTTAGTGATCGACCGAATTTTTTGACCATTTTCGGTCAAAAAATCCTGATTTGGACATATTTTCGTTTTTGCTATAAACCAGACGAAGCATAAGTTCTTTAATTTTATCATGTAATAACTTTAATTTTCAGCTATAAAGTACAAAAAAAGCAAGTCTCGTTTCAGTACAATCTAAACTCTTTAAACAGACAGAGTCTAAATTATAAAACAGTAAAGAAACGAATACTTTCTATGCATCAAAGGTAAAAGTTTGCATAGAAGCTACAAACCTTATAACAAGTGAAGATTGTTTACCAACTTGAACTGAAACTGAAGACGTGAAAAACATTGTGCCTCGAGGTGTGAAGGAGTCTCGTTGAGACGGCGGCGCCTAAGTCAACGCGGATGTGGCCCGTTACACGGACTAACTTATCCTGATTGAATAACGAGGGGACGATCCCAGAATCAATGAAATCTCAAGTTGTAACAACTAAATAGTAGTTAAAATGATAATGGAGTATGTGGCGCCAAAGGATAAATAAATTAATATAGGTACACATTCCACACAGCACCATCTAGTTCCATATTAAGCAACTATAGGCTTATGTATTATTATTTATTATATTGTATTATGGATACCAGACAGTTGATATACTACATATTAATTTTTTTTATCATTTTATTAAATTTTTGACATCAGAAATGTCTTTTCGTTCGCTTTAGGCTTCAGTTTAGGCCCTGATTTCACGAAAAAGCGCAATCCCCTTATATCTCGGAGAGTTGTAAAGGTATGACATTTAAAAAGGGCTCAAAAAACGCGTATTCATTAGAGCTGTAATGTACAAAAAAAAAATTCAAAAAAGTAAAAAACGAAAAAAGTTATGGCCAACATAGTGAATTTCGAATTTTTGGTTTTGGCGCTCGATAGTCGTGTGAGGCACGAAATCTGTGATTTTTTTTTATTACTCCTAAGATATTCATTTAAATTGTACTACTTATGTAAAGGGCTATTACAGTGTGTTTAAAACGATTAAGGTAACTAACGTTTTTAATTTGATAACGATTAATACTGTATCAAGATTTCACCACTGGGACCAAAATATTCATCAAGACTATTCTTTTACTTATCGGTTGTCCAATAGATATTTATCATTATATATTCTTTTCTCGCTTATGGAATGCGATATTACCATGTTTAAATTCGTTTCTCGTAGTCTCATAGCTTAAAAGGTAGGTATGAGTTAATTAATTTACAAAAGAAGTGCCTTTTAATAAATTGCAGTCGAGTGCTCTGTGCATATATAATTAGTTCTAAAAGCATGTTCCGGCGATTATATATTTAAAGTTGCGCTAAAAGCGCCACGCGAAGGCGAATGGAAGCTAAGTGCATTCGTTTCTAGCGTCCAAAGTGTAAGCTGAAAAAGCTATTCACATCACTAATTAAAACACAGCTCGAGGTTTCAATTTAGAGCCTATTCAGAACCCTGATAGAGAACATAGTGCGCTGTGAGCCTAGTTAATTTGAGGTCTGTTTCAACAAACGTCCAGGGCCCTGATTCTGTATGCCAACTACGATTCCACACTCTTGGTCTTACTTTTTCAAACCACGTCTAATGTCTTGCCTTGTCGTGTCATGGAATTCTTATGTCTCTATTCTTATGACCCAAGACAAATTTTCTATGGCACGTTATGATTTCACAGAAACCACAGTGTACTATTGTATTTATGACGTAATTATTTATACTTTTGAAAAAGTAAGACAAGAGTGTGGAATCGTATTTGTCATTACAGAATCAGGGCCTTGGTAGAGATCTGTCTTCAAAAATTGTATGAATTGAATAGGTGCAAAGCACACCCTATAAATTGGGCAACCCAATGGTGACAGTGACCATCACATTAAAGAAGACTACTGGGAAATAACTTGTTTCTTTGGTGACAGTATTTTGGAGCGTTGGAGTATTTTGGAGTGAATATTTTCTTAAATTAAATGGTCATTATTTTATTTTATTTTAATAACTAGCTGGCGCCCGCGACTTCGTCCGCGTTGAAAAATAAAAAAGTAGCCTTATCCTGTGTCCTGTACGTCTAAATGTTTATCTACCAAGTTTCATGAAAATCGACTTAAATATACTTAAAGATTTATTGATTGATTTTTGGGACACAATAAATAAGAGAAATAAAAACGAAAGAAAAGACAAAAGATTAACACAAATTCTATTGCACAAGCGTGTCAAAGTGTAAAAATGTCATTTTTTGGTTTTACTTGATGCCCAAAGAAATTATGCTAACAGATTTATAAAACTACATTTAGATCTGCTTTTGTGCTGACGTGAATCACCTATAGTTGGCTGTCGTCTGTTCGTCACATGTGGCATAAAAAAAGTATTTGCAAGTTCTCCCTTGAGTGAGCAAGGGTGTGGCTTGCGGCGTATATCTACGTAAACGGATGAGTGCTCGTAAAACGACTATCCCAACGGATCCGCCCATATCGTTGTATTCTGATGAAGAGAGAACTCACTCCACATTTATTTACGCATTTATTATGCACCTTTTTATACTAATGCAAATATAGCCAGGCATTATAGGCAGAAAATAGAGTAAGCTAAACTGTACCACCAGGTACTTAACAATTTATAAAGATGTTTAAAAAAAATCTAAGAAAAATAGGTCGGGTTAAAGCGTATTTAATTACATTTTGCGAACATCCATTTTGTTCAGCGAATCTATTGAGGTAAAATGACTTTGCAGACTTAAGACCACCGATTCACTAAAACGTATTTGAGCGAGGCAAGGATTTAGTTTAAAAGGATTTCAATATTTAAAAGTTTTGAAACTGAGTTCGGCAGATTATAATTGAAAAAAAGAAACCCGTGTCGTGTCAGTACTCTTCACAATAACTACTAAAACAAAATATAACTATTATAACTAATAATATAATGATATCCGCGAATATATAGCTGGTGTCCGCGATTTCGTCCGCGTTGACAAAGAAAATATATCAGTAATGTACCGTCTAATTTTTTGATTATCCCTCGGGAACCTTACACACTTCCGGGATAAAAAGTATCCCATATGTTAATCGGAGTAATAAACTATATGTGTGTCAAATATCATCCACATCCAATATCCAAATATGCTTGTTACACACAATGTACATGGCTTGTTTTTTTATTTTTGTATAAAAAATTGGGGTCAGACTCTCTGTCACACCAATGTGGAACAGAAGAATTTTTCCTTATAGTCACACTGCCATCATTCGAGACTTGTTAAGCTGTATATGACTGTTTTTACTAGGGATGTAACGATACATATTTTGCCGATACGATACCGATATTGATTTTTGTAGTAAATAATCGGCGATACCGATACCGATATCGATGGCTTAATAGATAATTAATGAAATAAATAATGAAATAGGTAATTTGTATATCCTTCTTTATTATGTATAAAGGTTACTTAAATTTAATGCCGAGGCCGAGCCTTGAGGAGTGCTAAGAATAAATTAATGAAAAATGCATAATAAGAATTTAAAGGAAACATTTATTTATATTCATTTTTAAGAAATATAAATGGGAGAAAGAATTAAAAGTAATTTATATTCATTTTTAAGAAATAAAAAAGGAGAAAGAGTTAAAAGTAGCAATTAGGAAATTTTAAATAAAAAAGTGGCAAAAAGAATTATCGTTGCACAGTGACAACTGCTTAATATCGGTTGTATTTATAATCGGCGATGCCGATATATCGGTATCGGAATCGGTATCGTTACATACCTAGTTTTTACCTAAATAAATATTTATTTATTTATTTTATTTATTAAGGCAAATACAGTCATACATAACTTAGTTTACAAAAAATAGAAACAATAAGACCTATATTACCATAGACTATTACAAATATTTACAAGCGGTGGTACAAATCGACACTTCAAAAGAATAGATGAAAATATGGAATATGAAATTTGGTTTGCAGGCGGATGGGCGTCACCATCACCAATCTCCCAAAATCCAGTCGCCTCGACCCTCCCCCGAACCGGCTGCAGGCGCGGCTGCCGAAGCCAGTATGACGGTGGCCCGAGGCGATGCCTCGCCCGAGGCAGAGCGCCTTGGCGGTGCACTACGAAGGTTGCACTACAAGGCCACGAGGCGGGCGCATTCCGCCGTTGCCTCGTCCAGGCACCATGCGAACACCAACGCTCCCAAGGTAAATCACTTATCGTTCTGTCAGTCAAAGTGGAGTAAAGAGATCATAATATACTGATAGGTGGACCACGGGCAATAAAAAGTGCCTTTAGTACACTTAGGTGTACATAGGTGATAGGTGGACCATCCACTACGAACAGATATTGACACGTGGCTTCAAATATAAGCGCTTTAATAAAAATATGCAATAATAATTATGAACTTTAACATAATAATGAAATTAACAGTGGAAATTTTCCAGCTTCTTTTTTCTCTATTCTATCTGAATGGCTCGTCCAGATTTAATCGTCATTAGGGAAATATTTAAAGTAAATTTCGCCATTCACCGTCTCACTTGGACGCTCCTCCCGAATCGTCTCTTAAGCGAATTCGTAAAAGTTTTAAATGCTTCTGGAAAACCATATTTAAATACCTTTCGGGTTTCCATTTCCACATTTCTATGAATTTAAATAAGTCTCCTGCATAAGTCACTCGAACCATATTCAGGATAATTATCAAAACGTAGCCATGGACATTAATATTTGAGCACACGTTTCAAGTATATATAAGACTAGCGACCCGCCTACGGCTTCCTACGAAGTTGAAATCTTCATAGATCGTTACATTATTAAATAAAGATATGTTCCAAATTTCTACTTTCTAAACTTAGTAGTTTTGGACAAAAAATTGGCAAAATAGGAAATTTTCAACATTTGCTAGAAAAAAAAGTAGCCTAGGTATCCTGTTTCCTGTACGTCTAAATACATATTTATCTACCAAGTTTCATGAAAAATCAGTATTGAAAAACGTGTACAGAAGCCTCGTTTGATTTTCAAATTTAGCTATAGATGTCGCACTTCAAGCTAGTTTCAGAGCGTGTGTGATGAACAAGTAATAAATGAGTGGTCGTATACTGAAGTCGTGTAAATCAGTTTTAAACGTGAACAAAAAAATATATAAAAGTCATTAGGCACCGTCATATCCGGCGAACGCGCCACCGGAAATAGGCCCTACAGGAAACCGGATATTGGCTGGAGACAAACTATGCGACGAATTGTTGAACCGTGAATTTGTTTGTTAAGGCTTCCATTCTTTGCATATAATATTCAGTTGTATGATTTATCACTTCGAATGCGACATCTATTGGCGTTAATTTAAAACATTTAAGGCTAAATGTGTTGCTAAGCGCAAAACTCGAGAACGGCTGGACCGATTTTGATTATGTATTCACTCATGGATAGAGGGATAATCAGGGAAGGATTTGAGGTAAAATGCATTTTTTTCAATTTTTCATTTCTTTTTCAAGCTGGACGAAGTCGCGGGCGCCAGCTAGTATACTAATATAAATTATAGCAAGGCATATTACGACATATTTTCTATACAAATATTGGAGTGACCATCACACACGCAGCTATAATATATATTTCTATGAGACGTCACAAACGTATATCGTAATTTATATTATAGCACGGTAAGGAATTTAATAAAAAATTTCGAATCCATGTAGCTGAAATATTGAAATTTATTTATCTGCCATCACCGATTGATTGAGAAACAGCAAACATTGATAAGGCATGCCTAATGAACAATAAAATATCCCTTTTTTGGAGTAGTCTTCGTATTATCTTGATGTAATCACAGACTTGAATTTATTCTAAAAATACAGTAAGTGACACTCAAGTTTTTTACTGAATAGAATTTGTAATTTTTTTTTATAAGAAGTTTAAAAAACGTCTTTTATGATTTAATATATTTTATACATGTAGTAAGCAATTAGTTTCAGAGAAGTAGAGAGCTAAAATAAAATAAATCTATACAAGTATTATTATAAAGAGTATGTTTGTTTGTAATGAATAAACTCAAAAACTAACTGAACCGGTTTTAAAAATTCTTTCACCTAAAGAAAGCTTCATTAACAGCGAGTAACATAGGCAATATTTTATAAATTTACGCGGGCGAAGTCGCGTGCAGCAGCTAGTATTATATACTTTTGCAGAAACGTGATTGTTACAAGGAAGCGTTACATTAAATTTGACCTTGAAAGTTTAAAGAAAGTGTCACTTGAAAAACAAAATACCGTAACCCCTGTAGACATTTTAATGCGTAGCACCCGTAGCACCTTCTACGCTCACGTCTACGGCGTAGAGCCAATGACGTCATACGTCTCAATTTACAATTGGATCCGGTTAAATGCTACGCGATCGGGTTACAGGTTTTGTTTTACGGATTTCGGATTCCGAACAACGTCCGCTGTGTCCGCTAGAAAAGTCGCACAGAACTCCATTAAAATCACAGTAGCGTCTTGTTTTATTGGCATTAGTGTTAAAAAAATTTAGAACTGATTGCGTACTTACTCTTTATATTATTATAGATTACAATGAGAAGTCTGTCTTGAAAATTATCCACTTGCCAAAAATATCTTACACACACACACACACACACACACACACACAGAGAGAGAGAGAGAGAGAGAGAGAGAGAGAGAGAAAGAGAGAGAGAGAGACTGTGAGACTCTTCACCCAGTTTCTTCCCCTTCGTTTAGAATTAATTTTAACTTAGGTAAAATCAGTTAAGTCCTACATAATGACACCATGTTACTGGCAATGTAAGTAGTTATATTGTCTCTATATTGTATGTTATTTTGTTTTGACGTAGGTTTTTTGTTTAAAAAAACACTCGATACATATTCAGTGCACAAAGTTGCATTTATATATTTTTGTGCAGCGAATTAGTTATTTGAATCGCGGATTAAATAAATGTTAGCAGAACGCCACGGGGTCGTCGACCCCCATCGATCCCGGCAAGTAGGTCAGCGGGCCAGACAATACCTATCAACGTGATGATATCACTGCACCATTCAAGCCGCTATAAAACCCAAACTTCGACTTTGTAATGAACGCTCTTAAGCCCTTTGCAAGGCTAACGAGGGGTACAAGTGTTATCTTTATAATAAACCTAAGGATCGTTTCCCTAAAGGACAATTAAACATTAAATGATACATTTGATAAAATTCTCGTGTCACAGTGTTAGTAACCAAACTCCTCCGAAACGGCTTGACCGATTTTTTTGATTTTTTTTGTGTATAATCGGTAGGTATGAGAATTTTTTATAGTAACTGTGCTGGATTACAGACCAATATTAGGTAATGACTCTTAAACATAGATTGAATGTGAATTGGCATTTTTATGAGCAAGAGTAGGTTTAGTAGGCCTTAGCAGATAATTTTCTGTGGATGAATTATTTTAATTTAGTTAGGTATAATTTTGGGGTGGCCCACCCTTATCACTTAGGGGTTTAAAAATAGTTTACGACCTATTCTCAGGCCAACCGAATATATACAAAAAACCGAACAAATACTGTGACACGAGAATTTTATAGAATTTATAGAAGATAGCTGGTGCTCGCGACTTCGTCTGCGTTGAAAAGTATAAAACGCCATCTACCGTGGAATGGATCGCTAAAAATATCACCAAACAGTTGTCATCCCAAGCAACACAGAATGGCTGAATATTCTTTGAATTGGCACAAAATAAATTGCTTTAAGCTGTATAGTAGCAACATAATAGCTGAATAGTAGCTGAATAAGCAACAAGAAGCCCATAATAGCCCATAGTGTTATAATAGCCCAAAAATCATTCAATACAGCATTTGCCTATCTTGTCAGCTCTAATACCCTTATAACAAAGCTTTAAACTGAATAATTTGTGAATTTCATACTGTTATCTGTCCTATGTGTTGCCTGGGATGTTAGTCGCTTCACCGATTCTGGATAGATGGCGCTGTCAAGTGTGTCTCGGGCTAAGCCGCTAATATTTACTTTTATTTTAGATTTCCCGTAGGAATGAAGCATTTTCCCGCGGTAAAAAGTAGCCTATGTTCATCACGGATAATGTCGGCTTCTAATGGTAAAAGAATTTTTCAAATCGGTCCACTAGTTTCGGAGCTTATTCTATTCAAACAAACAATCAAATCTTTCATCTTTATAATATTAGTATAGATATACTAAGTTGCTGTGTATCGTTTGGTAACTTACTGTAAAACTGAGCTTTGGCAGCGTACTAGCACAAACAAACTGGTGTTTAGTTATTCTAATCTCAAAAATATCAAATTCTTAGTTCTACTCGCACTTTAATTTGTGCCGTGAACTCTAGTGTGTTAATGTAATGGAAATCTCTGCCTAAGCAATTATTTTCCTCCATCTTTGCCTGAGGCTGAATCACGGAGCATTATCTGTTCCGTGGGCTGAAACTAAGTGAAATTACATCAAATCGGCGTCGCATGTAATACGAATTACATACGTGTATGTATGTATACGAACCACAAACAAATAAATAACTTAATTCAGATATTACATCCATATTAGCTAGCCCCAAAAAATAGGTATCCATTTAGGTTCAAAAAATTACAATAATATTTACTAGCGAATGTTTGCAAAAATATTTATTGTGATGTACGAGTATGTATTGTGATGAAATTTTGAGACAATCTTCAGATTAGTCCAGTGGGTATTCCTGTGAATTTTGGTAGCGATCGGACGCGGACGAAATCGCGGGGGCCCACTAGTTTACAATTGAAAAATCCTACTGTAGTCAGCAGCGCACTTGAAGCACCTCTGGCTTTGCTTGTGTTATAGGCGACGCTAGCCACAAGGAACATACATACAGAAAAAAATCACAGATTTCGAGCCTTACACGACTATCGAGCACATTGGAAATGAATCTACGGAATTCGAAAAAATTGTCGTTCTGACTTGTTGACTTCTTTCAAAAAGGTTAAGTTGCAGGGCAAACCCTTAATCCAATCGTCTTTATTTTAGCCTCAAATTGTAACTGACTAAATTGTCCAGAGGAATTATTCTCAAATGTTTGATATCATTCTTCGTTTCCAAAATGTCGAGCGCCAAAATGAAAAATTCGGAAATTTTTTTTCACTATTTTGGCCATAACTTTTTTCGTTTATGACTTTTTTGAAAAATTCTATTTGCACCTTACAGCTCTCATGAATACGCGTCCTTTGAGCATGAAATGAAACCTTTTTAAATGTCATACCTTCACAACTCTCCAAGATATAATGGCATCACACTTTTTTGTGAAATCGGGGCCTATACTGAAGGGAACGAAAAGACATTTCCAATGTCAAAAATTGTAAAAATCGTCAATTTAATTTCAATATCATGTAATATAGAGCCTATAAACGCTTGAAATCAAAGTAACTTACTCCATGATGATTGTGCTTTTTGTCCTATTCGAAATGACAAAAAAGACCTTCGCACAGTAATCCTCTTTGTCTTCTGTACAATCTTTGTCATAAATAAAAAACAGTAGACTGATAGTCTAGCAGCTAGACTATCAGCTAGTTAGACTCTAGGTAGTATATATTGTATTTCTTTTATGTAGTATTTATGCGACACATTAGTCTGGCACTGACAACTTGTTGACATTTGACAAAATTTGTTCGCAATGGTCCCATTATTATGTCATTTGTATAAATACGATTGTTGCTTCAACAGGTAAAATACATGATTCACTAACTTGTACTAACGACTTCGTTCGCGTATCTTTGCAAATTTAAAACGAAGCTCTTAAGGGCCTCTTTCACCATCTGTCAAGTAGGTTAACCGTCTATTAAAGTCACCAGTCACCGGGTATAATGGAGTTTAATATAAAATACCTTTGTTTGTAAGGAAAAAGTCCAAAACATTGAAAAAAAAAATCGCCTAATCGAAACCGAGTGCATAATTTAATAAAACCTAAAATTATTTCTAAAAGTTACTAATCAACACTTGTAGTTGGTGAAAGAGGCCTTATAGCGTTTATTTAAATATTTACCCACTGTGCATACCCAAAAACAGTTAGGCACCATTAAAAGGAAAATGACCCCTAATTCGGGGGTAAATTATGTCAATGTCGTCCCGATAATAAAGGCTTCGCGGCTTATGGGATGAAATGGAACGGGATAGAGGGACATTAAACTAATTAAATGAAGGGGCGTTTCGGTTTAGTTATACGTTTATTTAAGGTCGTAAAATAACTCGTGTTTTAAAGCCTCCCACTAAAATCTGGTAATAGTAATTAAGTTGAGCCGATTGATGTAACTAAAACCTATAAATTTTTAACTAATAAATTAACAAAAAATTTATTGTTTTGCAAAAAAAAATCACATGTAATGTTTTGTTTCAATTTATTCTAATGTATGTATATAAAAATATAACAAAATTGGATTTTCCAGTTCTCCTTAACTTAATTTTCCTTAATTAATTAGGGAAATTTCCTTCCTTAATTAATTAACTTAATTCCTACTTAATTTTCACACTCTTTCGTCTTCGCAATTTTCTTAAAACTATATTTTTCTTAAAGATAATAAAATTCAGTTTGTGAAATTGTGAAGTTGGCATCTCATCAAGTTCAATCATCAATTACTCGTGGAAAATGAACAGAACTATCGATATAAAGTATAGAGAACTCCAAAACTATGTGGGGGACAACCAGATGATAAGTAGGTAGATAAGTTTCCCCACCGACAGTCCAGATTACTGTGGCAGCGTCGCACCCGTGATCTGAATAAAGACAAGACGTGAATAAGGAATGTCTTTCTTTCTTTCTTTTTATCGCGGTCGCCGTCACGTCGCGTGTCAGGGTAGCGCTAGACAGATTTGCGATATTACTAAAGTTACATAGTGTCTGTGACAGTGTCCCGGCTTCGTGCGGGATATGAGAAATGAAAAAAGCCATGTTCACTGCATGTATTTATTTATTATTATAACACGTATTTCTACACAAGATGATAACAATGTATGTCTGTAAAAACGGCCATGTTTAAATACACACTGCATGTATTTATTTATTATTAATCGTAATTCACGTATATGATACATACGTATATCTACACAAAATGATAACAATGTATGTCTGTAAATCTTTATTTTTATTTGGTTTGTCTAAACATTTTATTTGACGCCACGACAAAATTACAGTAATAATTATAGCACACTAGCTGGTGCCCGCGACTTCGTCCGCGTTGAAAAACAAAATATATGAGTACGAGACAGTGATAGGCCTCATCTTCGCTACACAGTTGGTTGTTGGCGAAAAAGCAAACCCATCTTTAATAAAAAAAAAACTTAATCTTTTAAAGAAAGAAAGAAAGAAAAGTGTTTATTTGGTACATTCTAAAGTATTGGTTTTAAAAAAAGTATATCAAAATGGTCTCCGCTCCGCATCTTGAACTACGCAATGGATTTTAATGTGGTTTTCATTTAAGGAAAGAGCTAATAAACTTACTATACAATTTAATTCAAATTTTATAAGAATAGAAGGGGAAAGTCTGCGAAATCCAGGAGAAGCCGTGGCAGAAACAAGTAGGTCACACTGAGCACACACGAATTTTTCCTCTAACATGTACTCGCGGTAATGAAACTTCAACGATAATAAAGACAATGAATGAGAGAATCTAAAGATGTGCGGACCAAGTCGGGTGCAATAGCTAGTCTATACTAATATTATAAAGCTGAAGAATTTGTTGTTAATATCAACAACTACTGGTTCGAATTGGAAAATTCTTTTAGGCTAGGCTATAGGTATAACATTTTGAAGTGGTGGGCACCAGCTAGTACAATATACAAGTGTTGTACTATATAAGTAGTATAAGTATATAGAAAGTAGAGTTGATTTACTGGATATGGTGTTATACTGTGGAGGGGTAGTGGCGGTATTGTAGGCGAAGTTATGAGGCCGAGCGTGGTATTTAGCCGTACCGCATGCATTTCGTTTTGTCTCCCAACAATAGGACATATTGGACGCAGGGAGCCACACGTTTCGTGCCTAGACGGACATTGAAATATTTTTATTTATTTAATATGGTACACAAAACAGGACACTGACAAATAACATTGAATAGATACAAAATACATCGAAGTGAACTAGACACAGGATGTCCAAACAAAACAGTCTTGCTTACAAATTACAAAACAAGACAAAAGAAGAATAAAAAAAGAAAAGAAAAGATACGCACTTTCATACAAGAACAAGCTCAATATTTACTTATTACTCAATGTTTCAATATTTAAGTATATTGAATACTTATATTGCGCACACGCAGATTACAAAGCAGTTGGATAAATTGCCCTAGATAGGCCCTGTATCAAATTCGGAAGGGCATTCTACCTGAATGTGGCAAGCTCACACAAGCTACCTAGAGAGTATTTTCTTTAAAAAAATACACAAAAAGATCGATTATTTTCATGAGTTGAGACCAGGTTTAAGACTCATTGTGCCTCATTGACGACACGTTTGTTCTAGTGACTAGTATTCCTAGCTGTTAACCAAACGGTCGCGGGTTCGAATTCCCGAGTCATGGATGTTTTGTAATTTACAGAAAAGTAATGTATGTAGTATATCAACTGTCTGGTATCCATAATACAGGCATATTTATTTATTACATTTGAAAAGTTGACCATGTCGGCAATAGAACCTGTAATAAATAGATGCTTCGTGTCTTACTGAGTGTCCTTTTCTACAATAGAATGAGTTCTTTTCGTAACATTTTTAATAACGCTCATTACGACTTTAATGAACGCTTGAACGAACGGTGAGAAGTTTTCCCCCGAATGGGAAAATTTCCGTGAAAATTCGTGATAGCCGTTTTAATAAAGTAGTCGCTTATTGTCTCATTACGTAAACAATTAGGACGCCGCCGTACGCCCACGCGATGCCAGTTGAGACCCTCTCCTCGGAACTAGTAGGGCGACCATGGTTTGTTCTAACTTGTAGGACTTTTATTTTATTTCCATTAATGTACTGGACAGCCCGTCTAGGGGTGTCCAAAAGCACAAACTTTACTCAAATCAGTGGATTACATACCTTTTTCTTTTTTGCAATACCCATATGCTACACACTTCACGCTCCCGACTTTGAACGGGTTTAATAGAATTACACATAGTTACGAAGTTTTATCAAAATTGCTTCGACAGTTTAGGAGTTCATTGGCGTCAAACAACGTGACATGTATTTATATATATAAATGCGAAAGTGAGTTTATTTGCTGCAATTTCACGCCTTCACTACTCAACCTAACATAATAAAATTTTGCATACACGTTGTCAGAGATACAGGAAAGGACATTTCATCCAGAAAAAAGTAGATATACTGTCCCCGATCATCTAAAAATAAATTTAAAAAATTTACTTAACGAATATTGTGAGCAATAAATATTGAATAAATTTTCAACACCTAAGAAAAAAAGCGTGAACGAAGACGTGGTCAAAAAAGTCTTAAAATATTAAGGCGAAATTGGTGACTCGTGGTCACCCTACTCGAGAATAAAAGCCAGGCGAACTGAGACAATAGTTTCGGTACGTGAGCCAATATGAAGGAAGTGGCTCCGGTCTTTCATATGTGCCTATGTACTGTACCTATCTTTACATAGGCTACACCATTTTACCTTTATGCATAACCTAGATAACTTGTTACGTTTACCTTTTCTAATAAGTTTTTGTAATAGCTAACAATGACATATTGAGATTACCAGCACGAATCATACCTTGACCCTCCTAGTAAAAGGAGTGTCGTAATTTCGACATTCTTATTTGTCATGTCTAGTTTAACAAGTGATATGAAACCAACTTTGGAAGCTATATATGCTTTTGGTTGTTCAAAATAGTCTAGTTTTACCAGCGACTTTGTCTCATATATTTATAAAGCATTGAATTTTATATTTTTATTTTTAGACTAGCTGTTGCACGCAACTTCGCCCGCTTATTGTTTTAAATATATATAGTCTATATTACTCTCAAATAATGTAGCTTTCTATAGGTGAAAGAATTTTCAAAATCTTTATAATTTATATATATATTATATGCCTTTATAATATTATATTGGGATTACAATTTGGAAGAAAACAAACAGAATACTTAGTAGGGAACAAAACTGCTTATTAGAACTTAGGTTTCGAATGAATATAACTAGCTGGTGCCCGCGACTTCGTCCGCGTTCTCTATAGCCTATATAGCCTTCCTCGATAAATGGACTATTCAACACAAAAATATATTTTTAATTCGAACCAGTGGTTCCTGATATTAGCGCGTACAACTAAACCAACAAATTCTTCAGCTATATTATAGCTATATTAGTATAGATTATAAATACTCGTACATTGTTTGGAAAAATCATGCAAACCAAAGGGGTATTTGTACACGCATACCTACTCATTATTTTCGCGATCAATATTTTACCTTTACCTACGTTTTAGGCAACTTTTTTTAGGTCATATTCAGTGGCGTAACTTACCCTAAAATGGGCCTGTATCAAATTTTGTCAAGGGGCGCTTTTAGCTGAATATAGTGAAGTACAAATGGAGGGTATTTTTGGAGTTTACTCCTTAAGAATGGATTTGCATATAACATATTATATTACTAGCTGTGCCTGCGAGTTCGTCTGTGTTGAAAAAGAAAAATCTTGTGTCCTTTCCGTACGTTTAAATGTTTATCTACCAAGTTTCGTGAAAATCAGTTAAGGTCGACAGACAGGCTGACGGTCCACTTGATGGTAGGTGGCTACCGTCGCCTATAACACAAGCAACGCCACAAGTGGTACAAGTGCGTTGCCGACCATAGAAGGATTAAGGATAAGGGATAAGGAAGGGAAGGGGTAATGGGCTCTGGCATCCCTTACTCACTCACCGAAACACAACAGCAAATTTGCTGTTATTTCATGGTGGTATTCTGTAAGGTGGTGGTTACTGCCGCCAGACGGGCTGCCCAAATGACTGCGAAACGCAGTGTGCCCTACCACTACTTTTCAAATCCAGACCAGAGTAAATTTTGAAAATTATATTAAAATTTCCAAAGTTGACCCCGCCGGGAATCGAACCTGGGGCCCCTGAAACGTTAGGCAAGCACCCTTGCCACTCGTCCAACGGGCTCGTCAAAACGGCTCCAACGGCTCAGTTAATTGGTTTAAGAGTTATGGATGAACATACATACATACAATACCTACACTTACAAATTTATTATTAGTATTGATAATTGATTGATTGATAAGCCCGTGGTATGAAAATTTATGGGAGTAAGACACACAGTAAGAATGTAGATTGCCTATCGACTATAGAAGTTTATTTACGCCTGTACCTTTATTGATATAACTTTCGAGGTTAGTTAAAGTTAACATATTTTTAAGGCACACATGAATTTGGGAGTCAGAGGTCGGGAACTTGAAATCGGGGACTTACCTCTTCCAGAGGTCGATCGAGACTCGAACCTAGCTCTAATAACAAACAAGCCAGTTGGCGCCTGAACGTTCTATTCAATACCCAATACTCCACTTCACTGATTTTGACATAGTTAAGTACTTTTATGAATATATAATATTGTGATTAAGTAGATTTTAATCATAGTATTTTATATGTGTTATCTACATATATGATCATCAAAATATGTATGATTAAAATGTCATCAAAGCGACAAATGAACAATAATTGTAATTTATTGTCAGCAATGGAAAAATTAATAGAAAGATGGCGTCACCTTCAGTCTATAATTATCAAGAAAAGAAAGAAATGTCGAATAAGAGAGGCAGTTGTTTAAACGTCATATCTTATGTCGTGTCTTTTTGTGGTTGTGACGTCCTGTGACGCACACGAATAAGCATGTGGTTCACAGCGCATGAGCGATAGCGATTAGCGGGTAACCGCGATTGACAACTAATAATTACGTATTTTTATTATTATTATTAAGTGTTTTTTTTTTGAAAATTATGGTATTTATACAAAATGTTTATTTTATTTTATTATATTGTAAAATATAATAAAATAAAATAAATGTGTTTTATTTTGTATGGTTTGGTTCTTTGTTTTCTTTTTATTAGTTTCATTTTGTGAAAAAAAATCAGAAAATGTCTTTTGTGTTCGTTTTTAATGCATGTTGAGTTAGCCTATAACTGGAGTATACAATATTGTAAAAGGTGTTTAAATGTGAATAAGTGTATGGATTGTTGTATATTGTGTTGGCTTCCTAATAAATAAAAAATAAAAAATGTGTTAAGGTAGTGTCTTCTTCTATTTTATGGTTTTCATTTAAAATATTATCTAGAACAAACATTGCAAATGTTAAAATACCTAAATAGGTACACATTAACCGTATTGAATCACATTTTAATTTTAATTACAACAAATTGAATTACAAGTTAATTCGTCATCTACTCGAGAAAAACGCTTGTTACTCGCGCATTACCGAAATCACACAATAATTTTTTTATTGAATCTTTTGGGGTTTTATTGAACTCCTTAATACGTGTCAATCCTATTAATAATAATATGACTGCAAAAGTTTGCATATTTGGGTGTTTGTTCTCAAAGATTGGGGAAACGAAGTCGCGTGCAACAGCTAGTAATTTATTTATTTATTTTTATTTTATTTATTAAGGCAAAGACAGTCACACACAACTTAGTTTACAAAAAATAGAAACGATAACACCTATATTACCATAGACTAATATTAATACAAATATTTACAAGCGGTGGTAGAAACGGACATTTCAAAAGAATACAACAAAAAAAGTTAAAATTAAAAATTAAAAAAAGAAAAAATTAATTTAAAATTTATAAAGGTATATTTATATAGATTTTATTAAATGTAAGACGCAATCCGCTGATCGCACGTTACAGTGGTCTAGTTCTAAGCGACAGCTGGTGGCCACAACGACTGCCTACTGTCCACTCGTCGCTCCCTCCCTGTCAGCGACGCACTTTATAATGGACTTTCGACTTTCAACAAGTTTTTCTATCTCTCATTTTCTATTCTAACGCGATGGACTTTCATGTTTGAGTGTAACAAAAAAGTTTTCCGCGAATCCATAAATATTAAGGAAATACTTTTCATTTTTCGAATACACCTAAGTATTTACATTTGTTTAAATATATTTGAACAATTCGTAATCTATCGGCGATTAGTGTTTTCATTTCGTTTGAAAAAGTAGTTAGGCGAGAGATCGTCAAAGGTTTTGAACACTAGATGGCTGATTGAAGCAATCAGGGCGCAAACTAATTTGTTTTCTAAAACTCAAATACGCCGTTTCAACAACCCCCAATTAATAACGTTCGAAATGGAAAACTCAAGTTGGTGAAAGTTTTGAAGCTCCATGGAAATCGTTGGCGTTACACGAAGTTCCTATTGAGCTTTTGTTGCTGTATTGAAATGTTGTTTTGATTGATCGGTCGAATTGAGTAGCAGTTTTGTTTATTTGGTTAAACGATAAACGCTGTGTTTCACCGAATATAATGGATGTGATATGGATTTGTGCGAACAGGTGAGTTTAAATAAGCCTTTTTTGAGTTTTTATTTACATATTTCAAACTCGCGCTCTAGGCTCTGCGCTCGGCGCTCTGCAAATTGCAATTCTGATTTTTTTTCTACAAATTATATATAAACATGTTCCTCGTTTAATGCTCTTTCAATTAGTGAAAACAGCATCAAAATCTGTTCAGCACTTTTTGAGATCATAGCGAATATACATATACACAGACAGACGCGGCCGAAGACTTTTGATTAATAATATGTAAGATTTTTTTAAGGTAAAGTAAAAGGCACATAAATTAAAAAAATAAATAAACACAATATTTGATTGTAAAATTTAATATTAATATTGATATATAGTTTATTATTGGTGCAATTAATAGGGTGTAATTCAAAAGCGGAAGCGTTTCTGTATTTTTTTTTTTTTAATAATTTATTCACGATTTTTTATACTTTTCCATCTCAAGGTCACATGGGCTGAAACTGAATAGACAGAACAGCGTTTGCTATAAGAGGTGTACCTTAACCTCCTCTCCTTTCTTGGGTACCATATCTTCCCAAATATGTATTTTGCGATTTATAAACTCACTGACTTTTAGAAGTTGTTTCTTACTATTTGACTTCTAATTATATGAGGACCATACGAGCCATAGTTGATTTAACTAATTGACTTTAATGTATTAAAATATAAATTACTAGCTGTTGCTCGCGACTTCGTCCGCGTAGAAAAGTATAAAACGCCATCTACCGTATTTTGGATAGATGGCGCTATCTCCCGGGCCAAGCCGCTAGTATTTACTTTTATTTAAGATTTCACGTAGGAATGTAGCATTTTCCCGCGGTAAAAAGTAACCTTTGTTCATCACGGATAATGTCGGCTTCTAATGGTAAAAGAATTTTTCAAATCGGTCCACTAGTTTCGGAGCCTATTCTATACAAACAAACAAACAATCAAATCTTTTCTCTTTATAATATTAGTATGGATATATATAGAAATTATTAGATAATTTATTAATTTAGAAATTGACAAAAATGAGACACAAAAATAATGAGGTTTTTTTTATTAGAAATCGCTATCGCTTGTAACTTGAGTACAGTGTTCGATCCCTGGAGGGTGATTGAAATTGAAAATTTGATGAGTCGGTGGCGCGCGACCACCTGTGACGTCTCCATTATAGTGCGTAGGGAGAGAGGGAGTGAGAGGGAGAGAGAGGGAGAGGTTGGCCCTCCGACCGCAAATCGTTAACATATTTAGAGAAACATTTATTCACACAAGTGCGACGGTACGTGGAATAACCGATTCATGCCTTACCCCTACGATTTCCATTTTCTATATTAAATAATGATGTCAGGTTTTCACAGAACACGCGAGTACAATACCTTTTTTTTCACTTCTGTGACATGGCAATCAGTTCCTAAACAACAACAAGCCACTCTACTGGTTTCCTTACATATGTTACTCTTTTTATTTAAATGAAAATAGGTTTTCAACTATTTCCATTCCCACAGCTTTATATTGAACCTGGTTCCGTGACACAATGGCTTTTTAGCGTTGAGCCTTGAGCCTTGAGGCTAATTTATTAACTTAGTTAGAAAGTCTCTTCTGATACTTCTTGCTGTAAATTGCAATCTCCTCTTTGACTGGTTTTATTTCCAAATTCAATACAGTTCTATGTAATATGTTATATGTATTTATATTTAATGTAATTTTTATAGTTTATTTAGTTTGTAGGGAATCATATAATTTTGTAATTTTTTTTTATATAAATATAAAATTGGCTGCTGTAGGGTGTGTTTCTGTTTTTGTCAGTAATTTTTTTATGTTAAGAGCTGTGGATTTTTTGAAATAACTAAATAAATACGTACTAGCTAACCCGGAAAACGTTAAAAAATATAAAAAAATCCGGGTGGGCCTCCCTTACCACTTAGGGGTATAAAAATAGTCTACGACTATCGGTCAAGCTGTTTCGGATGAGTTTGGTTACAAACACTGCGAGACGAGAATTACACTAGCTGTTGCCCGCGACTTCGACCGCGTTTTTTTGTAAATTATATACTTAAACCTTTCTCGAGAACCACTCTATCCAATGGTGAAAACAGCATGAAAATCGGTGAAATAGTTTTTGAGTTAACCTTTGTTTTATAATATGTAGTAGATATAAGTAATACATCATAATAGAGGCAAGGAAAATCTCTTAAATTCATTTTATTGATATGGAGAAATCGGTTGTTGACGAGCAAAGAAAGGAAAGGTCAGATTACCTTTTGTGTATTCCTCCACGTTACCTGGTTGAACCTTGTGTCATTCCACTTTATATAAGGCGCTAGGTGAGTATCGGTTAATACCGTTTAAGCCACTTTAGCACTTGAGTGGTTTAATATTTGCGAGGGTTGTCGCCTCTTTGATCCCGCCTGAGACCTCACCCAATCTAAGTAACACTAACTTACTGAGTTTATCAGATTCGCCCATATTGATTTGTTCAATATCATATTATTTATTTATTTTACAAGGCCCCCAACGAGGTAGGCATCTAACTATAAAACACAGTTCAAAGTAATGAGCTCAAGGCGGATGCCGCCGCAACTGTAGGAAGCTCAACATCCACCAATAAAAGCTCCAAGCAACAGCCTATGTACCTACTACCTATGTAATCCTGTGTATTTTATATTTATTATATAAAATAATAAATAATCAAATCGATTCTTCTTCACTTTTAGAAAGTATTCACTTTAACGTACCAAAACTCAGGACAAGGTCAAAAGATACATTTCACATTACCTATTGTGGAACTATCATTCTAAAAATTCTGAATAAAGTTCTGAATGATTTTGACATATTTTTTAAAAATTTGAATACTGACGAAAAGAAAATTTGGCTAATTACTTTTAAAAAATTAATTGCTATAACATAGAATATTTTCTTTTCTGTTTTTGGTTTTATATTTATTTATTTACACATAACATGCCCTACACTGTTAAAGTGCATGTTGCCTACTTATGCTCATGGCTTCAAAATATTATATTTCCTACTAGTTGTTGGAAATATTTTGAACTTATAAATTATAGCCTATGTTACTCGCTCATCCTTACTAATATTATAAATGCGAAAGTAACTCTGTCTGTCTCGCTTTCACGTCAAAACTACTGAACCGATCACCATGAAATTTTGCATACACGTTGTCTGGGACACCAGAAAGGACATAGGATACCTTTCATCCAAGAAAAAAGTAGATAATGTTCCCGAGGGATTATCTAAAATATATGAAACTGTAACTAACGCCTGGCTAATGTGTTATAGCAACAAGTTGTCAAGCGTTGTAATTGCTTTTTATATTTTTAATTTATCATCGCGTACGAAGTCGCGGGCACCAGTTAGTAATATATATAACTTCCCAACAATGAAATAATTTCTCAAATCGGTGTTCAATGCGAACAAACCAATAAACTATCAAATCTTTCCTCTTTATAATATTAGTATAGATTGATTCAAAATGTTCAATATTGATTCAAATAAATAGAAGCAGAATTATTTCTTGTTAAAATAAGATTAAAAGCCGGCCAAAATTGAGCTGAAATGACTCGAAAGTTGGATTTACAGTCAACAATACATGTCTACGATATAATCCGTGACGGTTGAACCCTATTCTTTTGTGCACGACGATATATCGTATATAAGTTTTCTCTCTCAGACAGAACGTCGACACTAAATCTCGCAGCTCTCAGACGATTTAACTTATTTTTAACTTCATCTAAGCGATTTGTTCGGAAAAATGTTGTACAATATTTGTAAGACGACGTATTTCTATTTCTAGACTATATTTTTGAGACATATTGTTAGGTCTTCCGAGAAAAATACTCGGATTTTGTATAGGGATTAATGAAATAAGTATCGGCTTAGGGAATGTACCCACAATACTATTACTACGTGACCAGAGATTTCAGAGATATCGTGTTAAACAACGTGTATGCAAAATTTCATGGTGATTGTCCATACAAACTTTAGCATTAATATTAGTACGCATATATATTTAAAAAATATAAAAAAAAGAGTCACCTAAACACAAGTAAAACCAGATTTAATGTAACATTAGCCCAATATTGAACTTCTTACCTTCGTGCGAGTACAACGCGAGCAAAGCAGCTAGAAACAGATAGTATTTTAATACAAAGGGGACAATTTAAAGTCGCTTTCTGTTCGTTTCTATAAAAGAGATTCAATTTAGCTCGAACCCGTCAGTTTCTGAAAATAAAGCAAAACTCAAATTAATTGTTTTCAAACAAATCGACTATTAACAAGAGCACAATATTATTCGCAGGAAATTGTCGTTTCAAAGGGAATTGCGAACACTTCAAAGGGAATTTTCATAAATTTAATAATAATAATAATAATATATTATTTATTTATTTATTTATTTAGTTATTTATTTATTTACTATAGCTATTGCTCGCGACTTCGTCCGCTTTCAAAATGTTTTATAGCCTAATGATGAAGCCTTCTCGATAAATGGACTATCCAACACAAAAAAAATCAATTCGAACCAGTAGTTCCTGAGATTAGCGCGTACAACCAAACAAACTTACAAACTTCAGCTTTATAATCTATTTTGTATAGATGGTGCTATCCCTCGGCCCCCTTTATTTTTATTTTAGATTTCCCGTAGGAATGAAGCATTTTCCCGCGGTAAAAAGTAGCCTATGTTCATCACGGATAATGTCGGCTTCTAATGGTAAAAGAATTTTTCAAATAGGTCCAGTAGTTTCGGAGCCTATTCTATACAAACAAACAAACAAACAAATTCCTCTTTATAATATTAGTATAGACTAGCTGGCGCCCGCGACTTCGTTAGCGTTGAAAAATAAAAAAGTAGCCTTATCCTGTGTCCTGTACGTCTAAATGTTTATCTACCAAGTTTTATGAAAATCATTTAATTCGATAAAGAGTCATGGATGAACATACATACATACAATACCTACATTTACAGATTTATTATTATTAGTATTGATTGATGATACTAATATATAAAGCTGAAGAGTTTGTCTGTTTGTTTGTACGCTCTAATCTCAGGAACTACTGGTTCTAATTGAAAAATTATTTTTGTGTTGAATAGTCCATTTGTCGAGAAAGGCTTTTTGGCTATAGAGAACGCGGACGAAGTTGCGGGCACCAGTAGTATAAATATAGTTTTATTAAGGGCTCCAACTAATATAGACATTAAGACGAAGGAGTATCCATAAACAACATTTTAACGTACTTTTCTCAATAGAATTGAGTCAAATGAATGTTATCTTGAGCGAAAAAATGTCAGCCGATAACAAAGCTTGCGTTTTATAGGTTGCGGTAAAATGAAATATAAAGACGCAGTCAGAGTCACTGGCGAAATACACTGGTTTATGGTGTCATTAAAATCCTTCGATTCTAAGTATTACACCGTTCACAATTATGCTTAAAATTATATACTAGCTGGTGCTCGCGACTTCGTCCGCGTAGAAAAGTATAAAACGCCGTCGCCGATAGATGGCGCTATCTCCCGGGCCAAGCTAGTATTTACTTTTATTTTAAATTTCCCCTAAGAATGAAGCATTTTCCCGGGGTAAAAAGTAGCCTATGTTCATCACGGATAATGTCGGCTTCTAATGGTAAAAGAATTTTTCAAATCGGTCCACTAGTTTCGGAGCCTATTCTATACAAACAAACAAACAATCAATCAAATCTTTCCTCTTTATAATATATTTTAAACTCCAAGAAATTTTAGAAATTTTATGAATCCATATATTGTAGAACTAATAAGCTGGAAATAAATAATTAAATATGACACACATTCCACACAGCACCATCTAGTTTTAAACTAAGCAACTAATGCTTGTATTATGGATACCAGACAGTGGATATTAATACATAGATTACTTTTTTGTAAATACATACATATTATAAATACAAAACATCCATGACTCAGGTACAAGGATTCGAACCCGCTACCGTTTGGTTAACAGCGAGGGTTACTAGTCACTAGACCAAACGTGTATCTAATTTGAGTGTGATCGGTGTGAGGGAGGGCCGACAGGACGCTTGAGGGCTTCAGGTGGTGAGTGTTGAGTGATTGATGTTTTACAGTTCGCTTTACGACCGGAGTCGGGCAGCAGTTAAACAGATAATAAAATGCAGAGCCACAGAGAATAGGTAAAGGTCATCAAAAGAACAATAAATAAATACCTTCACACATTCCACACAGCACCATCTAGTTCCACTCTAAGCAACTAATGCTTGTATTATGGGTACCAGACAGTTGATATACTACATACATTACTTTTTTATTGTAAACTAGTTGGCGTCTGCGACTTCGTCCGCGTTGAAAAAGAAAAAATGGCCTATCCTATGTCCTGTACGTCTAAATGTTTATCTACCAAGTTTCGTGAAAATCAGTTAATCAGAACAAAGATTTGATTGTTTGTTTGTTTGTATAGAATAGGCTCCGAAACCACTGGACCGATTTTAAAAATTCTTTTACCATTAGAAGCCGACATTATCCGTGATGAACATAGGCTACTTTTTAGCTTGGGAAAATGCTTCATTCCTACGGGAAATCTAAAATAAAAGTAAATACTAGGCAGCTTGGATCGCGATACACTTGACAGCGCCATCTATCAAGAATCGGTGAAGCGACTAACATGACAATTGCTTGGGGATATTCTTAGCGATCTATTCCAAGGTAGATGGCGGTTTATACTTTTCAACGCGGACGAAGTCGTGAGCACCAGATAGTATGTTATAAATGCAAACATCCATGACTTAGGTACAAAGGCAAAATGTTAACTAACACATAAACATTTACCCCTAGCGGGATTCGAACCCGCGACCGTTTGGTTCACAACTAAACCAAACAACTTAATTTCCCTTTCTCAATTATTCCGCTGTATGTTGTCTCACAGTTTTCATGTCCAGCTGTAAGCTTCGTTCACCTGTTGAATCTAACTGACGTATGCCCAGAGGCATTTCGCTGCTCAGCACTTTAAACAAACAAGCGATGTTTGAATGTTAACTGGGCCATTTATTTTATAATACTTTCAACTGTTTTACGTCACTGTTAATTCTAGACTTTAACTTTATATCTAGTAACAAGATTATTTTACTGGCAACAAAAAAAAATCGACTTCAAACAGGAAACTAATAAGATGCTTAATGAGAAAATTAACAAACGCACTAGTCGCCACTAAGATTTTCGAAAGTTCCCCTCGATTCCTCTGGGATGCCACCATCTGATCCTGGTTTCCTTATCATGGTACAACCCTTGGGATATATTCTTTCGAACAAAATATTAATCATCAAAATTGGTTCATAAACGACGACGTTATCCGCGAATGTCTGTATGTCTGTATGCGATGATCACAAAAATGAAAATAGACCATAATTTTATGAGTAATATAATGACTGTATTGGTCTCACGACGGTGGCGTCGCCACTTTTTTATATTTTTAGTTGATTCCTTAAAAACAATACTTTTTTCTAGATGAATGGTACCCTATGTTCTATCCTATCCTTTCTTGTATCCCTGACAACGTGTGTGCAAAATTTCATGATGATCGATTGAGTAATTAAGGCGTGAATAGCAGACAAACAGATAGAGTTACTTTCACATTTACCTAACATTGTATAAAATAAATATAGAAATATAGTATAAGAGTATGGAAGAAGGAATACGCTTCCAAAGAAGACTCATATATGATAGGCAGGTGCTTGATATTTGCATAGGTTAATAGGATTGGTTTTGAATAATTATGTTAATTTTATTATACGCTGAGTTTGCATTTTGATAAAGTGGGTTTTATTATAATTTGTCGTCACTATTTCGAATTGTGGAAATTTAAATTTTATACTCCTTTGGAGTAATATAAATCTATACTAATATTATAAAGAGGAAAGATTTGATTGTTTGTTTGTTTGTATAGAATAGGCTCCGAAACTACTGGACCGATTTGAAAAATTCTTTTACCATTGGAAGCTGACATTATCCGTGATGAACATAGGCTACTTTTTACTGTGGGAAAATGCTACATTCCTACGGGAAAATGGGTAATAGGACAACGGGTAGTAAGAATTATCCTTCCGTACTTATCTTTTTCACATAACTTCTAAACGGCTGAACCGATTGGGTTGAAATTTTATATGGCTATTTTGATGATTTCCTGGATGATTTAAAAATACAATTGGACCCGGTAGATGGCGCTGCTGTCGGTATATCAACTACTAAACGGCTTGACCGATTGGGTTGAAATTTTGTATGTGTATATTTCCATAGTTTCCCAGACACGAATGTATTATATTTTATAAAGTTACGCGGACGTAGTCGCGTACAACAGCTAGTAAGGAATATAAACTCTAGACGTGTGTCGGAGATGACACACATTTTTTTTGTGAGCGCGACGATATAATTATTCCCCTTGTTAGGAACATTTAAAGAAGCCTTTGTTGTAAACGAGAAACAAAGGTACATGTACGTTCCTTGTTTGTCTCAGTCAGTAAACCCAAATTGATTTTGTGTGTACAAAGAAATAGCATATATCGCACGTGTGTCGGTAAATGGTAAGCTCGAGAGATGTAGCCTCTTTTAATAGAATATCGATCGTTCAATGAATATGCAGTTGGCTTCTGCTCTCTGCCTCACACTTCGTTCATTTTCCACAACTTTGTAGCACCGGATATAGTAAAAACTAATTGGTGCTCGCGACTTCGTCCGCGTTGAAAAGTATAAAACGCCATCTACCGTGGAATTGATCGCTAAAAATATCACCAAGCAGTTGTCATGTTAGTTAGTCGCTTCACCGGATTCTGGATAGATTTAATTTTATTTTAGATTTCCCGTAGGAATGAAGCATTTTCCCGCGGTAAAAAGTAGCCTATGTTCATCAGGGATAATGTCGGCTTCTAATGGTAAAAGAATTTTTCAAATCGGTCCAGTAGTTTCGGAGCCTATTCAATACAAACAAACAAACAAATCTTTCCTCTTTATAATATTAGTATAGATTATCCATACTATCCTTACTAATATTGTAAATGCGAATGTGAGTTTGTTTGTTACGCTTTCACGCAAAAACTACTGAACCGATCACCATGAAATTTTGCATAAACGTTGTCCGGGAAACCAGAAAGGACATAGGGTATACCTTTCATCGTTCAACGCGGACGAAGTCGCGGGCGCCAGCTAGTTTATAATACACTAGCTGGTGCTCGCGACTTCGTCCGCGTTGAAAAGTATAAAACGCCATATACCGTGCAATGGATCGCTAAAAATATCACCAAGCAGTTGTCATGTTAGTCGCTTCACCTGATTCTGGATAGATGGCGCTGTCAAGTGTATCCCGAGTCAAGCCGCTAGTTGTTACTTTTATTTTAGATTTTCCGTAGGAATGAAGCATTTTCCCGCGGTAAAAAGTAGCCTATGTTCATCACAGATAATGTCGGCGTCTAATGGTAAAAGCTTTTTTCAAATCGGTCCAGTAGTTTCGGAGCCTATTCAATACAAACAAACAAACAATCAAATCTTTCCTCTTTATAATATTAGTAAAGTAATACATAGTATTGGTAAGGATTGAATTTTCTTTTGAGAGAGTGTGAAAGGTTGTTGGCCAAGTTAAGTAGCAAGTAAAAAGCGTTAGAAACTAAGTTACCATGCGCCATTACCGTACCTCCCACTATAGTGCCCCCATTGGCGGTTTCACTTCGTTCAAACTTGTTCGAAGACTGTCGGATGAGATATTGATTAAGCGTTTTCTTGGATAACATCAAGTATACTTCTTATTAATATGTAACCAGCTCAAAATGTAACTTCTAAACTTAGTGGAATTGTATCTTAAAATCCAACTTTTTAACTGATCACTCGGCGAGATTGAAAAAGTTGACGGGTAGACCACAAAACCTCAATTAGACGTCAACAAATATTTGAAAAAAAATTGCCCAAATTGGTCCAGCCGTGCTCGAGTTTTGCATCATATTTAGGGAATAATTTTTATTATATTTATATATGTGTGTATCGCATTAACATGAAGGTTTTTTAGGTTCTTTCAGACCTTTTTAGGCCCACCAGCAGAACCCTCATCAAAATTAGTTTGCAACTCTGACGTCGGCGTTACATTTCAATGGATGCCCTTTGGAGTAACGTGAATCTGGTATTATGGTATTTATATGCTACATCGGGTTATTTGTCGGTCGAATTATATTAAATCTGTCATTTCGCTGGTCAATGGCTTCAGAAAAAATCACAGATTTCGTGCCTCACACTACTATCGAGCACATTGGAAATGAATCTATGGAATTCGAAAAAATATGTTGACTTCTTTCAAAAAGGTTAAGGTACAGGGCAAACCCTTAACGCGATCGTCTTTATTTTAGCCTCAAATTGTAGCTGATTAAGTTGTCCATAAGAGGTTTTCTCAAATTTTTTATATCATTCTTCGTTTCCAAAATATCGAGCGCTAAAATCAAAAAATCGGAAATTTTTTTTTTCACTAATTTGGCCATAACTTTTTTCGTTTTGGACTTTTTTGAAAAATTCTTTATGCCATTACAGCTCTAATGAATACGCAAATATGCGAATACGCGAATACGCGAGCCTTTTTTGAATAATTTTATCATATCTTCACAACTCACCGAGATATAATGGGATCACACTTTTTCGTGAATTTAGAACGTACCAAATAAATATATGTGTCAAGATATCAAGCCTTGATTAAAAAGAGCGAGAATAACCTGTTAACTGTCAATTACATTAGGCACATGACAGATATGGCGAAATGTTTAGCTGATTGTAAGAAATATACTCGTATTGTAATGACGCGCATTGAACCTTGGAACCCGCGTCAAGGGTGAGGTTTTATTAGATTTGTACAAAAGGTTGAATTGAATTCGATAAAGGCGAGGAGGTTGGTTCTTGTACAATTGTCAGGAGTGCTAAAAATCTAAGCTGCCAGAAAGCTATCCATAATGATCAACTGATTGTAATCACCCTCTACTTGTGGTACATTAATTAAACCACTATTATGTGACGACACAATATAGTGGCGACACGTTTGGTCTAGTGGCTAGTAACCAAACGGTCGCGGGTTCGAATCCCGTAGTCCGTATTCAAATCGCTTAAGCCATTTCTGAGATTAGCGTGCAGACAAACAGACAAACAGACAAAAAATATAAAAACTATCTTTGGGCAGTACTTACAAAGTGTGCAAATTATTTTTTTGAAAATATTTAATGTGCAGCTTATATGTCGATATTAATTGACATATAAGCTTTTAATGTATTTTTTCTTTTAAGCTTTTAACAGCATTTCTGCAATTTTCACATTTTACTATCGCTTGGCATTCGTTTTTCATTTGTTCGAACGAGAGAATTGGATTTTATTTGCTATATTTATCTCTCAGACGGTACATTATTATGTTAGTTTTGGCAATTTAAAATTTCAAGCTCGATTAAGTTCGCAAATAAATTTCAAGCTCCATTAAGCTTGGCAAGAGATTTTCTGTCGAAAAGTGAGCTTGGATTCGCAATTTTTCAGCTCAGCTTCGGCTAAGCCGTTTGACAAACGAAGCGAAATCATTACGAAACATTCCATAATGAAGCTTGTTAAAAGGTAACGTCAATAGTATCAAAGCTCTCCTTATTTTGAGGAAATTGACGCGAAGACGTCAGAACACATTTCCGATGTCGGAGACAGAAAATCTCGAGAAATATTATTACCCGTTATTAACTTTTGTACCAAATACTGCTTTTTTGAAGTGAAATCTTCTTTAGGCGCGTTAAGCATTTTGAGATGGGAAAAAACTATTGAACTCGCGACATGTCATGTAATGTAACCGACACTTCTGTTGACAATTTTTATTAGAAATAAGATTTACAAAAATCGCTTTTCGACGTCAGAGAATTATGAGAGAACATAGTAATTTCAAATAATAATAATAAATGAATCTGTAAGGGTTGCCATGGCATGTTATTTCGTTTTCAGAGATATCGTGTTTATAGGCCATTTTGGGATTTTTTCTGTATGTGTGTGTGTGTGTGTGTGTCCAAAAGTGGTCTATTGTGTGACGAGTTGTAATACGGCGAATTGTGAATGTTGTAGTGGCAAGTAGCAGTCATTAAATATGCAAGCCTCGGGTGAAAAGCAAATCAATATGCTCGCACTCACCTACATACGACTCACCTATACTAGTATGTCACTACAACATATAATAACATATAATACTGGCTACACACTCCCGGCTTTGTCCGGGTTCAAAATAAATAAATAATAAATGTAGTCACAAATTCCACACAGCACCATCTAGTTCCACAGTAAGCAACTAATACTTGTATTATGGATACCAGACAGTTGATATACTACATATATTACTTTTTTTTATAAATACATACATATTATAAATACAAAACATCCATGACTCAGATACAAAGGTAAATATTTACATATAAACATTTGGCCCTAACAGGATTCGAACCCGTGACCGTTTGGTTAACAGCTATAGGGTTACTATTAGCTACTAGACCAAACGTGTAGTCAAAAAACTATCCTATCTTTTAAGTTAGACCAAATTACACATAGTTACGAAATTTTATCAAAATAGGTTAAGTAGTTTAGAAGTTCATTGACCTCAAACATGCGACACGAAATTTTTTATATGAGATTTCACATTTTCAAAACTCAACGGACCTAAAAGAAATATGATAATTGTGGATAATCCCCTTGTATTTTTTTTCCATTTTGATTTAATTATTTATACATTCGCTCAAAATCCACAGCTCCCAGGTATACAAATTTAAAATCAAATTACGGATTTGACATTTGTATGATAGGAGCAAGCAAAATATACAATTAAATTATATACACAACTATACACACAGATATTATATACTAGCTGATGCTCGCGACTTCGTCCGCGTTAATAAATTTAAAATATTTTTAAGCAATATCTCTATCTCTTGTCTTGTTGCTCTAACACTTTGGCGAGGCGTTAGTATTTTTATTTTATACTAGCTTGTGCCCGCGACTTCGTCCGCGTTGAAAAAGAAAAAGTAGTCTATCCTGTGTCCTGTACGTCTAAATGTTTATCTACCAAGTTTCATGAAAATCAGTTAATTCGTTTAAGAGTTATTGAGGAACATACATATACAAATACTACATTGGTCCCTAAGCCAGGCACTAATTTCGTCAATGATTTCCTCTCAGTCCATAATTTGTAAAATGCCTGAGAGAGTTGTATCATGATGCGTTGTGAACGTCAGCTGCGGCTCCGATGGTGGGTTGAGCAGTGGTACCCCGTTACACTTTCAGAGCATCAGCTGACAAGCATTCCACCAAGATATAGCCAGCTGACTTTTTTATTTATTAACAGTAATACATAAACTATCATCTGATAATTTTTCTATTCAGGAGGTAATCACTGAACACTTATATATTCGTGTGACCTGCTGACGTATAATCCACGTATATAGTATTGATTGATGAGAAAATATCTAACATCTTTATCGTGTTTATTGGATTCTGAATATATCTAAACTGTTCGTAAAATGAGAAAAAAAATATATAAAAGAAATTCTAAACATTTTCTTTTTCGCAAATTAAAAAAAGGAGTCGCATAACGAACCGACCTTCAAACGGAGCGTACAACTTCAAAGGGGTTGCGTTTCACTATATATTGTATATATAGTATATTATGTACATAGGTATGTGATTACAAGCCTCGTACATTCTCACGTATTCATACATTTTCACCGATTTCATTTAGACACTAAGTGGTCTCTCAAAAAAGATCTTTATGGCAAACAATTTTGAACTTAATCTTCTTCTAATCTATAGGAGCTTCAACTTAGGACGAGGACTTAGCGCAAAAGCTTTTTCTTCGCCTAATTGGACTTTAGAATTAAAACTTAGGATAAAAATACAGTGTATTTTTAGCTACACTTAAAAATCACTGCCCAAAAAAAATAGTTTTGTGTCACAGTAATAAAAAATTTAAGCGACTACATTTGTTTTTATTTTAAGCTTATTGATTAACTTAAGTTTTGTACTTTAAGTTTTAATCGTCTACTTTTTTCTTTTTTATTATTTTACGCGTATTAAAAAACTTTCCAATTTTAGCAATTTTTCCATTCGTAGCGCAATTTGGTACATCGACACATCTCTAACTATCTCAAAGCAAATCTAGTCAAATGTAGTCAAATAAATTCTGTGTTTTATACCTATATTACTAGTGGGTGCCCGCGACTTCGTCCGTGTCAGATCGCTACCAAACTTCACAGGATTACCCGCTGAACTAAACTGAAAATTGTCTGAAAGTTTCATCAAAATCGGTTGAGCGGTTTTGGAGTCCATAGTGAACACACACACACATGTTTTATATTAAGAATAACTCTTTTTAACAAAAATAACGACTTCCAACCGTTTTCCAAACATAAAAAAAAATACAGTCGAATTGAGAATCCCCTCATTTTTTGGAAGTCGGTTGAAAACATTGACTATTATAATTTTACAAAAGCCTCTGCAAGTCAACCGAACAGCCTGTTTAAAATGCTGATATCTTCAACAGGTGGTTGTCATGGGCAGTAGCACGACTTCAGACAAGACCATCAATACGAGCACCGACTCTGCTGCTACCGCCCTCACCTCGGTCACGGGCACAGACGACTCCATGGACGCAGACCCTGAACCCCCAGAGCCCCCTCACTCTGTGCCCAACCTCATCGACTCGGACCCACCGACCAACAGCAACCCGCCAAGCACAGCGCCACCTCACTACCACAGGGCGCAGGATAGCTGCGAATTCGACTCCCCTGCTTACACAAAACCTCAATCAGCGACTGACACCATAGACTCTCCGAGGCCGGGACCAGCTCGATTCGTGTTCGACGTGCCTCTGCCTGACCCCAAGGAAAAGAAGCCAGATAAACCCCGAAACAAAACTCAGGTGAGCGTTGAAAAAACTCAAAAGCACAGGTAGGGTATTAGCCATTAAATCGGCAGGCTTATTATATAAATGCCTCTGCTGTGCGACAGGTGAAGAATGCGAAAAAATTGTGCAACATCACACTAAAACGTATCACGTAACTCAAAACACTAGTGTGGTTGAGATTTTTCGCAGTTCTCGCCTGTCGCTCAGCAGACGCATTTAGATAATAAGCCTGCGGATGTTGCCTTTAGGTTTTAAGGTACATACCATCGTGGTATTGCAAAAGTTCAAATTTCAGTTGGGCACAGTCGATCGCATAAATCGATTAACACATTCAAAAGTGCAAAACAACTGAACACTCAACTTACTTACTTACTGAAGCTCTACGATCGTTTGTACGTTAATTCCCAGAGGTAGGGCTACATTTCCACATATCGCCAATGTTATAGTTGTATTTTGTCCAAATATTTACAGGAAAACTAAAAACTGATCATTTTTGTTTACCAAAACAAAGACATTTGTCATCTGTCATTGTGGTTACGTAACCACAAACACAACTAATTCAAACGCTCGTTTCTGGTTCATCGGTAATAAAACTTACAGGCCAAAAAGACATATCACATTTTTTTAATACAGGTGAGCCATTCGGGCATCGGTGCTTCTTCCATACAGATACCTTACGACCACAAAATGGAGACGCCGAAGAGTCCCAAAGCGAGTCAAACCAAGTACGAGACCCACTTCAAGTTCGAACCAGAAGCTGTCAAGAGACGTTGCAGTGAGCCCAGGGTTAAGAACAAACAGAAAGATAAGAAGGATTACTACAAAGACGAGGTGACGAAGCTGAGGAAGCAGTTGGAAGGCACTGAAGTGTTCACCACCACAAGAAGAAGGTCTTCTGCACATCAGCATTCAGTGCCACCTCCTTCATCCAGGAGACAGTCTACAGGTAGAAATCTCAAATTTAAACGCTCTATAGTTTATTTCCCTAACATATTTTTTCATAATCAGCTACGAAATAGGGATTTTCTTGTCTATTTCGTAACTAGTTGTGAACAACTGTAATAATACTGTTTTTTTTTTCGTAACTAGTTTTCATAACTGACCAGTTCCTATAGTTAAAATTAAAATAAAACCTATAAATATACAATACACCTATATTTATACAAAGCAAAAAGAATAAATTTACATAACTCTTTTTGACAAAAAATAAACTGACTTCAAACCGTCTCATGGTCTTTTCTCATGGATGCCATTGTCAGAACTGGACCAAATTTAAATAGGACCACACGGGAAGCACCAAATTTCAGATATAAAAGAACAATCATCAAAATCGTTTCACCCTGTCGAAAGTAATGAGGTAACAAACATTTTAAAAAGATACAGTCGAATTGGGAGCTTCCTCCTTTTTTGGAAGTCGGTTGAAAAGATTATATAATCTCCTAGAAAAGGTAAAATAATCAGAAATATTCAACAACAAATAATGTTAGCTGCCCAGGTCCACGTGACAGCGAACCCCCTGGACTCGGCAGCGACCACCATACCCCCCGGACGCACCACCATAGTGGTGCAGCAACCCTCGCTTTCCTTGGACTACGGAGGCTGTTCCACTATCCTGCTGAGGGATGGCGACGACTCCAGGCGGAAGAGCAGGGTCTGCAGCGATCACATACAGCAGCTATTGGATGTAACCAGTCAGTTCACCTCTGAAGACCTGCACGACTTTGATAAAAGGTAACTGTTCATTATAAGTTACTATAGCTGAACCCGACCACGCTTCGGTGTGTCTCAGTCTTATATAATACTAGCTGTTGCACGCGACTTCGTCCGCTTTGAAAAAGAAAAAAGTTGCCTATCGTGTGTCCCGTACGTCGAAATGTTTATCTACCAAGTTTCGTGAAAATCAGTTAATTCGTTTAAGAGTTATGGAGGAAAATACATGCATACATACACTTACAGGTTTATTATTAGTATTCATGATTAACTCGGCTACCATAACAACGGCTAACTTCCACTTTAAATGTGACAGCGTAGGCGAGTGAGTTCTCCCTCAAGCAACGCCACAAGTGGTACAAGTGCGCTGCCTACCATAGAATAATTAAGGATAAGGGATAAGGGAGGGATGGGGTAATGGTCTCTGGCATCCCTTACTCACTCGCCGAAACACAACAGCACATAATGCTGCTATTTCACGGTGGTATTCTGTAAGGTGGTGGTTACTGCCGCCAGACGGTTACTGTCCAAATGACTGCGAAACGCAGTGTGCCCTACCACTACTTTTCAAATCCAGAACAGAGTCAATTTTGAAAATTATATTAAAATTTCCAAAGTTGACCCAGCCGGGAATCGAACCCGGGGCCCCTGAAACGTTAAGCAAGCACCCTTGCCACTCGTCCAACGGGCTCGTCCAAAGCCAGTTTTCGAGTTTTTGAATAATCCAACACAATATGTTTTTAAATTCTGCCTACGAATGAAATAAATAGTTTTGTGTGTATGCATTCAATTTGGAATGCAGTAATAGAATTCGCCTAAAGGGTTTTAGACTTTTATAGACAAAATTGAATAATGAAATTGGAAGCGAATAACAATTAGCTTGCAGGACAGTCCAATTTCACGAGTTATTGTGAATCAAGTACTAGATTTTAAATTTCTTTTCGGATAACTTTTTTTTATGTTAAGAGACATTAAGCAGGCTGATGGTATGTGGTAGAATTGAGGATTGGGAAGCGATAGGGAAATGGGCTCTGGCATACCTTACTCACTTACCGGAACACAACAGCACAAGTGCTGTTATGTCACGGTGGTCTCCCGTGTGGTCCCATTTCAATTTGGTCCAGTTCTGACAATGGCATCCATGAGGAAACGGTTTAAGGCCGTTTTTTTACTAAAAAAAAGAGATATATTTCGAACATACTAGCTGCTGCCCGCGTTTTCACCCGCGTAACTTTGTAAATTATATAGTAAAACCTTCCTCGAGAATCATTCTAGCCATTGGTGAAAACAGCAATGAAAATCGGTGCAGTAATTTTTCAGTTTATCGCGAATAGACAGACGCGGCGGATAATTTTGTTTTATAATATGTAAGGACTAACTATTGCACGTGACTTCGTTCGCTAGTGACGTTATAGCCTATTAGCTGGTGCCCGCGACTTCGTCTGCGTTCTGTTCCTTTCTGGTGTCGCAGACAACGTGTATGCAAAATTTCCACGGTGATCGGTTCAGTAGTTTTTGCGTGAAATCGTAACAAACAAACAAACATTCACATTTATAATATTAGTAAAAATAGTAATATAAAGGACACTAAAAAAGCACCCTTTAAATTTTTTTTTTAAATTTTATCTCCATGTGAAGCCGGGTTCGAGTCGCTAGTTAAGTGAGCGGCTATACGCATTACTTACACGAAATTCGTCGTCACCAACTCTGACAGAATAAAAGGGCCTCTGTGACATTTTTTTCACTGAGATAAAAGAAATGGAAGTGGCCTTTATGAAAGATAATTTGCGTTATTGTTGTATCACGGCTCGGCTCCCACTTATATCATTTTACGGACGGCTTTCCTTTCTTTTTTTTCCTTATAATGACAACTTTCGGATCCTCACGAATCACTGGCGACAAACGACTAATTTAACCTTGTTTTTCCTTTGTTTCATTTTTAATTATATATTTCGAAGAAAATTTCGCGAACAAAGAGTAAACTAAGGCTCGGCGCACATTATTAAAAAGGATTCTTCGGCATGCAAGAGCACACTGTCGGAAACTATGCCTTGGCATACTGCAATGTCCTTAGGGATGCTAAGGCGTCCTTAAGCATGCCGAGGCGTCCTTAAGCATGCCGAGGCGTCCTTAAGCCAGAACTAGTCGGCTGCTCAAACTCATCGGTGCGTGTAGCTAAAATTCATTCTATCTCACACAGCACAATGCGCGGGAAGAGCAGTCGACTGAGATGCACAATGATTCATACCAAAAATAAAATCACAAACAGACCCTTGGGCGTATACTCTTTTTGACAAAACTACTGCATATGTCTATTTCGTGTAAAGTTATTTGAACGCTTAAATAACTAATCTATGTTTGTAGGCAAAGTATTTTGGAGTTTTTGTACACTAGAGTGACCTATTCACCCTCAAAGTTTGTGAAGGCTGACTTGCGTGCCGAAGGATGACGAAGCATACCGAAGCATCCTCAAGCGTACCGAAGCAATATTTTTGTTACTACGACCATTTATATTGGAAATTCCTACTTTAATGCCATGACGTTAATGTATATTAAATAGGTACTATTTGCTACCTAAAATCCTGAGCCCTGGCAATGCCGATAATGGTCACCAAGCCTAAGGTATTTCCTTCTGGATAATATAAAAAAGCAGTCACGGAAGAAAGAACACAAAAGGTGTCTAATAAATATAGCTAAATTCTAAAAAAATCCAGACGTTATCTGCTAATTGTCGCTAAATTTCAATTACGAACTCATTTTCTCTGATATATTGGGTACAATCGCTGTAAAAAGTGGTTGAGAAATTATATTAGCGTTGAGAAAATTACCGCATCTGCGCTCCATACATAATTATACCCCAACAAATATATAACTCATATTTGTATATCCTTACTAATATTATAAATGTGAATGTGAGTTTATTTGTTTGTTTGTTACGCTTTATCCAATGTTTGTTTGTTTTTTTACGCTTTTGTACCTTTCATCCAAGAAAAAAGTACTGTTCCCGAGGGATTATCTAAAATATAAAACTGTAACTAACGCCAGGCCTATGTGTTATAGCAAGGAGGCGCCAAGTGTTATATTAATTGCTTTTATATTTTTAATTTATCATCGCGTACGAAGTCGCGGGCACCAGCTAGTACATATAATTATATAAACACAAAGGCTTATTATTGTATGTTGGTACACAATATATTATTTGTTAAATTATTAAGAATAGATAAGTATACGGTACGATTCACCTTTGTAAGGTGTAAGCCCCAAAATATAAAAAGATAATAAGAAAAATTAAAAGATTAGCTTAGATAATCATACTACTCTCACTTGTGTAGCCGAGTGTACCTTCGTACAATAATGCAACTCTCCAATAGGTTCAGAACACGTTAGAGCGACGTTTAATATCCCGCGGCTCGAGTGCATGTCGATATGATAACAGCGCATTTCCAACGCTCTCGACACAATATTACATACTTATACTTACCACCGAACACCAGTCCAATTTAAAACATTTTTATTTACTACTAGTTGCTACTTTATAAAATTTTAATATGCAATGTTACTCGCTGATAAATTATATCTATCAAACAGTGAAAGAATTTTTAAAATCGGGTCAGTAGTTTCTGAGCATATTCAATGCAAACAAACAAACAATCAAATCTTTCCTCTTTATAATATTAGTAAAAAAAGTATAGTATAGACTATATGGCAAAAAATATGTAATGTCGTGGAAAAGATCGAACATAATATGGCAAAACGATGTTAAACCCTCGTATAACAGGCATTGTATAACATGTAAAAATATCTTAATGATTCTTGTGTGAGTAATAAAACGATGGAAACGACACTGATGCGATAGATAGAGCGATGTGCGGAACATTGCCACGAGTTGTACCAAGCATTAGTGATGAGGCGTGAGGGAGTTACTCGTAACTAAATCACTTGAATCATCCGCGCCTCTGACTCAAATAATTTTTATCCGGGGCAATTTAAATTTTATTGTTTGAATTAATTATGTTTATTCGTGATAATCTCAAAAACTACTAAACTTATTTTCATACGGTTCTCACTAATGGAAAGAGCGTTAAACGAGGAAAGTTTTTATATATAATGAGTGGCACCCCGGGAGTGCCGACAGAAGTCAAAACTTGAAAAATTACGTGTGTATTTTTTGAATCTTCAGGAAATATTTTACAATATAATATGTTCATACTGATACTTACATACAAAGTTGTCGGTTAAGGTAACAGTGTTGCGAGTTCAATGGTTTTTTTCCCATCTCAAAACTCAAGCGAAGCCAGGAGCGGGTCGCTAGTAATTAATATAATAAAGTGTTTTTATTAACATAGTGTTGAAGATTCATCGTTTCTAATCAAATATTAGCTGCTATTTTCTGAAATAAAAAATTTTGTACCTAATTATTTAGTGACACTAATGAGAGGGTGAGAACGTTACTCTTACATGTTAGCTAAATATTAGCTGTAATTGTAATTATTCAGTGACTCTAATGAGAGAGCGATGTTGAGTTACTCGTACAGGCGCGTGTCCCATCACTATTACCATCCGCCCATGAGTCGGTACGGCATGATTGATGTTCATGCGTCTCAATGCTATTAACGCGATACAGTTTGCCGATTAAATAGGTTATATTATAATATCATTAATGAAATACCTACGCACATGTAGATCGTGTGCGGCCATTTATAATATATGTAATTAAAATATTAATCAATTTGACGCAATGCGCAATACCATGACATGTTATAAAAGTTCCAACTTTTCATAAATTATAAATCAGTTTTAAAAACACGTTGTCAGGGATACAAGAAACGACATAGGGTACCTTTCATCCAGAAAAAATACTGCTCCCGAGAGATCATCTAAAATTAGGGAATCTAACTCCAGGCTAAGTGTAATAGCAATAACGAAGTCAGGCGACATATTGCTTTTTCAACGGGGACGAAGTCGCAGGCACCATCTAGTTTTAATTATATCTTGTGCATATACTTAGGGTGGGTTGCACCGTAGGCTCGGTTATTGTTACGGTCAAAGTTAACTTTAGCGGTAACTTTAACGGTGACAGTCGAAATTAACAATCGCATGTTGCACCACGATATTATTCGTCACTATCAAAGTTAAAGGGCTTGCCATTATAAAATAATGTATTGTCATAGGTTGTCGTACTAATATTTTTTTAATATTGCAACATTCAAAGGCACCTGTCACAGTTGACAACTGTAACAATAACAATGACCGGCCAATATCGAGCGGTCGTTTTCTTTTTATTATTATTTTATTTGTTTCCCCCAGGGGTTACGCCACCCCCGCAGGCTGTTTATTTTAAAATTGTAAAAATTACAATTTTGAATTAATTTTACAAAATAAAATTACAGTTACGATTATTATTATTTTTTCTTATATAACATATTTACAGTTACCAAAAAAATGAAATTCAGAGTTACGGGGGTTTGGGGGATTAAAGCCTCCACCTTCGACATAATCTGCGAGCGGTTGTTGTTATCGTTAAGTTATGACGTCATTTTAACCGTTGTAAAAATGGTGCAACCGAACTTAACTGGCTGGTTTGGATATGGTTACCGTTAAAGTTTTTTTTTTTTTTTATACTTTATTTAAGGCTTTTAGGGACAGATCGCCTGACCGTTAAAGTTAGATGGTGCAACCCACCCTTTAGAGTTGAATACCTACTGCTCTACATTAAACGTTGCTCCCACAAACTAATGGCAGTTAGCATAATAAACGCAATATTATTAAAGGCTTCAGTTAACAATAACATTGTTTGATTGGCTTCTTCCGCTCGCTGAGAATTGTTATTTGAACAAACACACAAATAAACTACGTAATCAGAAACTACAACAATTGTTTAACAGCTTGGGTAAAGTTATTGAATTAGGTAAATACGTGTTGTACAGAAATTTACAAGGTAATGGATCCTATTCCTACTTTAGTATAAAAGAGAATACTCTTTACTACTTGGTGCCCGCGACTTCGTTCGTTTTGTAAAGTAAAAAATATGACACCTAAGAAAATACCTAACCTAAGAATCCTAAATTATTTTAAACTAATATCAGCTACATCAATGGTTTTTTTTCCATCTCATAAATGCCCAACGCACGTTAAGAAGTTTTCACTGCAATAAGTATCAAATACCATAATTAGTTCTGAACTGAAACGTACCAAATGTAAATTGAGAATTGACCAAAGCGAAACTAATTGGTATCCGACTGGTGTTAAGTTGGCGTTGACCGCAACACGTAATGGATCGTACACGTGAGTCAACGTGACCCAACCCGACCCCCAACGTGACCCCCAACGTGACCCAACGTGACCCAACGGTTGTTCTGTCACCGCCTGTCTCTATGGACGTTATAAATTGTCCGTCCAAAAAGGTGATGCATTACAAATGATACAAATTCCATTTTCGAATAACCATCCAAATTATTCTGTCATATATTCACTCATCAATGTACTACATACAACTTGGATTTCGCACGCCATACAAAACATTACGAACTTTGTGGAACATTTAAATGTGATATGCGTAGAGCATGAACTTGTCATGTCTCATTTAAAGAAAATGTGACTTTACGTCAACACATTAGAGTTTAAAATAACTTGGTCGTTACTATCTTTTGCCATTGACGCGCGAAGGCAAAATTCCGCCATGACTCCGTTTTAGGCGTATTTTTTATTTGCCGCTTTTGCATTAGTGACGCAAAATCCATGGTCCAAACAGGTGATGTATTTACAAATTCCATTTTCGAGTTCTTGTGACGAAAATATCTTGGTTTCCACTTTCCCTTTTCCTGGCTTGACAAGGAAAATTCGCTGGTGGTAATAGAGCCATTAGAAGAACTACTGAACCCACATAACTGAACTCTCTGTTAACTTACACCTTGTAGCTCCTAAAGTATTGATCGTGGAGTAAAAATGTAAATCCTGTAGGAAATTTCAACCTTTAAAAAAGGTACCTTCAAACCACCCCTACACCCTCAGCACAGCCCCCACCCTTGAGGACTGTTAGTATGTTCATCTGGATACCTTTTCGAGGTATAATTATTGTACAATTTTTCAACACAACACCGATTATTTTCAACTAGCTGCTGCCCGCGACTTCGTCCGTGTAACTTTGTAAATTATATACTAAAACCTTCCTCGAGAACCGCTCTATCTATTGGTGAAAACAGCATGAAAATCGGTGCAGTACTTTTTGAGTTTATCCCGAACAAACAGAGAAAGGGACGCGGCGGAGGACGTTGCTTTAACTCATATACTAGTTTTGAAAAAAGTAGTCAAATGAATAAATAAGAAAATAACTATGATTTCATTTTTTTTAAATGTTCACAAGCTTGTTAGTGTCTGTAAATTCCTGCTCGAATGTTCGTTAAAATTTTGGTTGCCGGATTTTTTTATCGTATGACGTATAAATAACTCTTGCAACAGCAAATCCTAGTTCCATGAAAAACTAATTTCAAAACCTTTTTTAATATTCCATATTTCATATACTCACTGGAAAATTTTATTTGGAACTTATTAACTTGTTTTCAGGTCAAATATATTTTACTGGTATTTTCCATTTTCATTATTTTTTTTTTCAAGTGAAAGTCTTCTTTTCTTTAAGGCACGTTGGGTACTTTTTGTATGGGGAAAAACACTGTACTCGTTTTTTTTAATGGCTCAGCTAATCTTATAGCAGAAATATAGAAAAGGGGTTTTAATTTTAATATCGGTCGACAACATTATTTAGCATCAGTTCAGCAACTACTTATACAATTCTTTTCATCTGTCATTCGTTTTTTATATCATTTTTAGAACGTAAAACTACGTCCTTTTGAAAACATTCGCAGAGAGGTCTACACCTCACTGCAATCATCCATCAAAAGTGAGTTAAGTAAGCCTGAACTCTGTTTTTTTACACATAAAACATACGGAAAAGCTATTAAAACTCGTAAACACAAAAATGAAATTGCACATATTATGTACTTGTATGTAAAGTCGGGGTACGAAAACCTTCGTCAGTTTTCAAATTCATTCCTTTATCAAAATCGTAGACTCTTAGTACCTTATGAAACTAAACCACTAAGCAGACAACTGACAATACGTTTGAAATGGAATTTTGGCATAACTGACAATTTTATTGCCCTGGTGCAAGCAAAAATCGACTTTAAGGTGACTAACCTTTTCTTATACCGACTGTACGTAATAACAAATGAATGTGGCCACAAATGGCTTAAAATGTCACGAGTAATTCTCCATTTGTCACGCTAAACCGATGCGACGGTGTGACCGTGTTTGTCACGTCACACGTCACGTCATGAATGTGTCGTCGCACGTCACGTCAAAGCGCCTACACAAGGACCTAAAATCGGTGGCAATATCGGGGCAGTAGTGGGGAGGCTTTGATCGCCACTAATTATGTATTTCATAAAACATTCGGAACGTACATATCACAGACAGTTTGCAATATGACTAGTTCCGGTACGACGAATTCGGCGTACTAAAAGTTGCCGCATTTTTCAAGTACGGCGGCTGTATCTAGTCGAGCACAGCGAGACCAATCAAATATGTTTTATTACTTTTTTTGTAAATACATGCCTTATTATAAATACAAAACATCCATGACTCAGGTACAAGGGTAAATGTTAACAAATAAACATTTACCGTGATTTACCTTACTGGGATTCGAACTCGTGACCGTTTGACCAAACGTATCGTCACGATAAGGATAGTAGGTATATATAGATAATAAACAAATATAAAATATTCTACATGTTATATTTTTTACTGGAAACTGACTGGGCCGATAATATAATTATTAAGTCTTAAGAGCTACAAAATATTACAATATATACAATCTCCTAATAAGTTTAAACGGTTGAAAGTAATTCCGTGACATTAACTAAGGATTAGTGTTATCTAACAAGCGCCTTGTTAAAATGGATCAACTGAAATGATGTATAACACCCGCTAATGGAGTGACGAGGCGTTTGTTTATTTAACTCATCAACATTGCCCACCGGGTTAATGCTGAGTAAGCCAAAGGTTGGTTATTTTGAAATTTCGCTGCCGGACAGCGAATTAAGAGCATCTATGGCTAACCACCTAGGCACTAGGGTTGGTCATTGGTCAAGTTTGCAGTTAGTTAAACACGAACGATTAGTTGACCTTTAATTGTATACAAAATAATCGTCTAATTTGTGAAGTAATTATATTATAACTAATAATATGTAAGGGTTGTCGCGAACTGCATGATTTTAGAACGGTTTAATCAAGCAGTAGCGAATTACTAATATGATTATTTACCTTTACATATCGTACACACGTATCTGCTTCGCTGATTTACTGGTAGTACCGCTTTACACAAGCGAACCATCCTGATATCTGTTGATCCACTGATCAACTGATGTCTGAATAGGCGAGTCCGAAGACAAGCTCAATTGATAACTGAATAGGCGAGTCCACAGACAAGCTCAACTGATAACTGAATAGGCGAGTCCACCGACCCTGTAAAAAAGGCCTCCAACCTCCCCTTAACTTAGTCTGATTTCTGGTACTGTTTTCTGATACTGATTTCTGATACTGATTTCTGATACTGATTTCTGATAATGATCCTGATTTCTGACACTGATTACTGATACTGATTACTGATACTGATTCTGATTACTGATACTGATTTCTGATACTTATACTGCTTTCTGTTACTGATACTGATTCTGATTACTGATTACTGATACTAATTCTGATTACTGATACTAATTCTGATTACTGATACTGATTCTGATTACTGATACTGATTACTGATACTGATTCTGATTACTGATACTGATTTCTGACACTGATTACTGATTTCTGATACTGATTTCTGATACTGATTTCTGACACTGATTACTGATTTCTGATACTGATTTCTGATACTGATTTCTGATACTGATCCTGATACTGATCCTGATACTGATTTCTGACACTGATTACTGATTTCTGATACTGATTTCTGATACTGATTTCTGATACTGATTTCTGACACTGATTTCTGATACTGATTTCTGATACTGATTTCTGATAATGATTTCTGATACTGATTTCTGACACTGATTACTGATACTGATTACTGATACTGATTCTGATTACTAATACTGATTTCTGATACTTATACTGCTTTCTGTTACTGATACTGATTCTGATTACTGATTACTGATACTAATTCTGATTACTGATACTAATTCTGATTACTGATACTGATTCTGATTACTGATACTGATTACTGATACTGATTCTGATTACTGATACTGATTTCTGACACTGATTACTGATTTCTGATACTGATTGCTGATACTGATTTCTGACACAGATTACTGATTTCTGATACTGATTTCTGATACTGATACTGCTTTCTGTTACTGATTCTGATTACTGATACTGATTACTGATATTCAACTGATATTGTGCCTGAGCCGAACTGAATTGATACTGATCTGATATTCAACTGATATTCAACTAATATTGTGCCTGAGCCGGAACTGATCTGAAACTGAACTGATATTCAACTGATATTGTGCCAGATACTGATTTCTGACACTGATTTCTGATACTGATTACTGATTTCTGATACTGATTTCTGATACTGATACTGCTTTCTGTTACTGATTCTGATTACTGATACTGATTACTGATTCTGATTACGATTCTGATTCTGATTCTGATTACTGATACTGATTACTGATATTCAACTGATATTGTGCCTGAGCCGAACTGAATTGATACTGATCTGATATTGAACTGATATTCAACTAATATTGTGCCTGAGCCGGAACTGATCTGAAACTGAACTGATATTCAACTGATATTGTGCCAGATACTGATTTCTGACACTGATTACTGATTTCTGACACTGATTTCCGATACTGATTTCTGACACTGATTTCTGACACTGATTTCTGATACTGATTTCTGATACTGATTTCTGATAATGATTTTTGATACTGATTTCTGACACTGATTTCTGATACTGATTACTGATTTCTGATACTGATTCTGATTACTGATACTGATTTCTGATACTTATACTGCTTTCTGTTACTGATACTGATTCTGATTACTGATTACTGATACTAATTCTGATTACTGATACTAATTCTGATTACTGATACTGATTCTGATTACTGATACTGATTCTGATTACTGATACTGATTTCTGACACTGATTACTGATTTCTGATACTGATTGCTGATACTGATTTCTGACACAGATTACTGATTTCTGATACTGATTTCTGATACTGATACTGCTTTCTGTTACTGATTCTGATTACTGATACTGATTACTGATTCTTATTACGATTCTGATTCTGATTCTGATTACTGATACTGATTACTGATATTCAACTGATATTGTGCCTGAGCCGAACTGAATTGATACTGATCTGATATTCAACTGATATTCAACTAATATTGTGCCTGAGCCGGAACTGATCTGAAACTGAACTGATATTCAACTGATATTGTGCCAGATACTGATTTCTGACACTGATTTCTGATACTGATACTGCTTTCTGTTACTGATTCTGATTACTGATACTGATTACTGATACTGATTACTGACACTGATTACTGATTTCTGATACTGATTTCTGACACTGATTTCTGATACTGATTACTGATTTCTGATACTGATTTCTGATACTGATACTGCTTTCTGTTACTGATTCTGATTACTGATACTGATTACTGATTCTTATTACGATTCTGATTCTGATTCTGATTACTGAAACTAATTCTGATTACTGATACTGATTCTGATTACTGATACTGATTACTGTTACTGATTACTGATACTGGTTACTTATACTGATTACTGATATTGATTACTGATACTGATTACTGATTCTGATTACTGATTCTGATTACTGATTACTGATACTAATTCTGATTCTGATTACTGATACTGATTACAGATTCTGATTACTGATTACTGATACTGATTCTGATTACTGATACTGATTCTGATTACTGATACTGATACTGCTTTCTGTTACTGATTCTGATTACTGATACTGATTACTGATTCTGATTACGATTATGATTCTGATTACTGATACTGATTCTGATTACTGATACTGATTACTGTTACTGATTACTGATACTGATACTGATTACTGATACTGATTCTGATTACTGATACTGATTACTGATACTGATTACTGATACTGATTCTGATTACTGATACTGATTACTGATACTGATCCTGATTTCTGACACTGATATCTGATACTGATACTGCTTTCTGTTACTGATACTGATTCTGATTACTGATACTGATAACTGATACTGATTCTGATTACTGATACTGATTCTGATTACTGATACTGATTACTGATACTTATTACTGATACTGATTACTGATACTGATTCTGATTACGATTACTGATACTGATTACTGATACTGATTACTGATACTTATTACTGATACTGATTACTGATACTGATTCTGATTACGATTACTGATACTGATTACTGATATTCAACTGATATTGTGCCTGAGCCGAACTGAATTGATACTGATCTGATATTGAACTGATATTCAACTAATATTGTGCCTGAGCCGGAACTGATTTGATACTGATCTGATACTGATCTGATACTGAACTGATATTCAACTGATATTGTGCCTAAGCCGAACTGAATTGATACTGAACTGATATTCAACTAATATTAAACTGGTATTGTGCCTGAGACAAACTGAATTGATACTGATCTGTGCCTGAGTCGGAACATGTGCCTGATTCTGATTCTGAGCCTGAATCTGATTCTGATTTTTGATAAGCAACAACAACGATTGTTCGCTATTCTTTCGGTCCCACTCTAAAGTTCTGGTTTCAGACCTCCGACGCCGCTGCCTCCGCAGCGATCATTACACATGGCCTTATATAGTATTATTAATACACTTACCAGTATACACACACAAAGAGGCACAATAAATTAAGCTAAATATCGTAAATCACCCACCAAATTTAGTCAAACACTCACTGAATAAATATACGTCGGTTTGGTTCGGCCGCACTAAGCAAAGAGAAATGAAACTAGATAAAATTGCATCGGCTCTAATTTTTAATATTTTTAACTTCGGGTAGGCTCAATCCACACCTAACAAATTTGAGTCTTATCGCGTAGGTAAAACGCGATACGTTTAAAATGAATTGCGGAGGCTTACATTGCAAACCTACCCAACTTCAACTATCACATTTGACTTTGAATTGTGACTTTGACTTTGACAGTTTAATTTGTTTGAATTGTAGACGTTTTAATAATTTTCATTACATTGTAACCTATCAGTCCTTCAATCCGCACACTCACGAATTTGACTCTTATCGTGTACTTAATATGCGATACGTTTGAATGAATTTGACTCTTCACGTACGTAATACGCGACAAGGGTTGGTCATGGAGTAAGTTAGTATGAAGGCTCTCTCAAGGCTCGTCTCCAAGTACGGTCATAAATAGACGGGGTCAGGTACAGATCTTCAGAAATGCGCCCCGCTAGATATGTCATATTACGGTGTCACTAAAATTACGCACACTCGCACATACAAACGTGGTTCATTAGAAACAGTGAAGTTCACGAATACCTGAGCGTGCCAACAGTTAAGAATGAAATAAAAGCATTTGCCAGCACATACACAATAAGACTGGACAATTATCCTAACCAGCTCGCTGTCCAGCTCACGTTACCTGACTGTCTAAATCGCCTGAAACGGCGCAGAACCTTGGATCTCGGCGCCAATGAATAAGCCAATGTATTAATATGGAGGATATTCCTATTGAGGAATATCTCCTCATGAATAAATAGTCAATCCACACATCTGCTCATAGTCGGAAGGGCTGATAGCATGATAAATATATTGAAAAAAAAAAAAAAACGTACAAACAGCACACAATGACAACCGATTCGGCGTACGCACTTACACGCACACAACTGTCGGACCAATAGAATTTGTTCGCTCGCTTGTTCGTGACGAAACACGTGATTGAATTGTCGAGTTAGACAATTCCGTGGCATGCTTTATTCTTTATTGAGCGGTGCCATATCTCTATCTAGCTGGGCCGCGCGCGTTTCCGAAGATCTGTGGGGTCGGGTAAACTAGTACAGGGTGCTCTTAATTATTGTTTCACGATCACTTTAATTCGCAGATACGGCAGCCCACACCACTCTAGATCTCAGTCAGTTAAGGCAGCTCGGTCGAGAACAGGGGAACGCCAACTGCTGGGTCTACCTCAGCAGCGAGCGAGGGTCGCCTCGATGCCCAACACTGGTGTCGAGGAGGAGTACTACAGGCTGAGGCACTTCAGCATCACTGGCAAGGGTGTCGTCAATCGAGGGGATTCGCTTCGCTCGCGTCGCTCCCGCTCGAACACGTCTGTGGCGTCCAGCGCTTCCAGCACCGAGGCTGCAACGAGGGCATCCGCTCCGTGCTCGCTTGCATCTTCCAGGTTTTCTCTCACTTATCCGGGATATAACTGCAGTCCTTTTTTATATTAAAATACTGTTGTGTCAATTACCAATACACAAAAGCACACGTCATCTTATATCATAATAATATATAGTGGCGATCTTCCAAAAGAGGCTGAAAATTTTAAATGCGTGCGAAGCCGGAGGCGAGTCGCTAGTTATAAAATTAAATCACTGTCCACCTCTGATTGTTCTCCGCTAACTTCTAAACCAGACAACGGATTTTGATGCGGAAAATAACGGAATGAGAATTAAATTCATTCATAGAATGAGAATTTATTTTGTTTTCCAAATGTCAGGTTTTTAGACTCAATAGTTTTGGCTATTAAGTCTAAAATATACAATTTTATGAGTATACTAGCGACCCGCTCCCAGGTTCGCTCGGGGTGTTCCCTGATATCCCTCTATCCATGACTGAAGACAGAATTAAAATCTGTCCAGCCGTTTTTGAGTTTTGAGTATACCTAAACTTACTGATTTATTATTAGTATATCAATCAATATAGATAATATAGATTGTGCATTAAATAAAATCTGTCTGATATTTTGTGCCTGTTCCTAACAAACAGGGACTCCTCGGCCGGACTCAGCTCGTACAGGGTTGTAGTGATCGGGGCTCCGGGAGTCGGCAAATCTAGTCTGGTCGGTCAGTTCATGACTTCGGAGTACTTGCACGCGTACGATACCAGCATCGATGACGAGTCCGGAGAGAGGTCCGTTTGCGTGTTGCTAGCAGGCGAAGAATCCGAGATCACCTTCCTAGACTCGCCTCCAGATAACCTAGTGTCCGAGGGCTGTGCCCACGGCTATTGCGTGGTCTACTCTACGGCTGACCGTGCCAGCTTTGGAGTTGCAGAGCGAAGGTTGCAGGCTCTATGGGCTGCAGGTCACACGAGTCGTCGTGCCGTCATTCTGGTAGCCAATAAGGCAGACCTAGCAAGATCTAGAGCTGTGCCTACTGACGGTAATCCATTTTGTCTATCAAATCAAATCAAATCATTCATTTGCACGTACAGTGTGTGTGTGTGTGTGTGTGTGAGAGAGTGTGAGAGGGTGTGTAATTTGAACCAGTAACCAAACAAACAAACTCTTCGATCAGATCATACATAGTCATAACGACAAAAAAGGCATAATCATTCACCACGATAATAATAAATAAATAAATATCTTCACACATTCCACACAGCGCCATCTAGTTCCACTCTAAGCAACTGATGCTTGTATTATGGATACCAGACAGTTGATATACTATATAGATTTTTTTTTTGTAAATACATACATGTTATAAATACAAAACATCTATGACTCAGGTACAAAGGTAAAATATTAACACATAAACATTTGCCCCTAGCGGGATTCGAACCCGCGAACGTTTGGTTAACAGCTAGTGTTACTAGCCACTAGAGCAAACATCTCTGATTAAAAAATTAAAAAATCTTTTTTAAATAAAGAAAAACAGGAAGCTCTAATATAGGATAACCTTAAACAAAATTGAAATTTTCCTATTACGATTTAATTAAAATATTAGCTTACAGGAAATCATATATTAATATAATATTTTTACATTGTCTGTCAAGAGAAGAGGATAAAGTTGCTACAAGTTAATTTAAATTTACAATTTTAATTAAAAATGGATTTAACTTGCCGCAGGTCTAATTTCCATTACTGAAGCCCGTCAATCAATTGGTTAAATTTTTTCCTGTCCTTCGGGAACATGTTACGAACATGTAACCTAGACAACCTTCCTCTACCGACTTTACGCTATTCGTCATTTACTGACATTTAGGATATTCTGAAACTGAGCCATTGTATTTTCAATCGACTTCCAAAAAAGAAGGTTCTCAATTCGATTGTATTTTTTTTTACGTTTGTTACCTCATAACTTTCGACTGAGTGAAACTTTTTTTTTTTTATTCTTTTTAAAAAATTCTTTCTTTTAAAAAAAAGTTATTCTTTTTTTTTAATTTGAAATCCGGTGCTTCCCGTGTGGTCCGATTTCAATTTGGTCCAGTTCTGACAATGGCATCCATGAGAAAACGGTTTGAAGTCGGTTTATTAACAAAAAATAAACCGACTTCAAACCGTCTCATGGTCTTTTCTCATGGATGCCATTGTCAGAATTGGACCAAATTGAAAGAAAACGGTTTGAAGTTAGTTTATTTTTTGTTAATAACGCTTTTTAACAAAAAATAAACCAACTTCAAACCGTCTCACGGTCTTTTCTCACGGATGCCATTGTCAGAACTGGACCAAATTGAAATGGGACCACACGCTAAGCACCAAGTTTCAAACAAACAAAGAATTATCAAAATCGGTTCACCCAGTCGAAAGTTATGAGGTAACAAACATTTTAAAAAAATAATACAGTCCAATTGAGAACCTCTTCCTTTTTTGGAAGTCAGTTGAAAAGAGTTACAATTGTTAAAACGAGATTTTTATTTTTCAGAGGGCAAAGCATTGGCGACTTCATACGAATGCAAGTTCATCGAGACTTCAGTGGGTATCAATCACAATGTGGACGAGTTGCTGGTTGGACTACTCACTCAGATTCGGTTGAAGCAGCAACACGCCGATAGAGTCAAGTAATCTACTTAACAATTTCAATTCTTATACACTAACGGCCTCTTCTACTGTAAATTAGGGATGGATATAAAGTTTCGGATCCGGATATAAGAATAATATTATACCAGTTACGGATACGGTTATGTAATTATTTCGGATTATCCGATAGTTTCGGATAATTTCGGTTACGGATATTCGAATTAAATACGCGTAAATATAAAGTTGTAAGTAATATGATCCCGCAATGACTGACTATGTAAACAAACCATGCATGAATCGCGCGAGCGGTGTGTCGTTTCGCCCGAACAAAACAGAAACCGAATCCGAAATTATCCGAAACTTTTATATCGGAATCAGTTACGGATAGATTTTTATTTCGGATATCCTATAGTTTCAGTTACGGTTACGGAGCTCCATAACATCCCTACTGTAAATCAAGTGAAGTCGTGTAACAAAGTAAAAGTGTCGTCTACGATTCATTACACGACAGGCTGAAAACACATCGGATCAGATCACAATATGGAACGACTGAGAGCGTTTTAAATCATTACTTTCTAACTGTAAAATATCTACTCAAGATTTTCTATAATTTTATACAATATTAAGGGCCTCTTTCACCGTTTGTCAAGTAGGCTAACCGTCATTCATAGTCATCTTTAGCTGATAATAATACCTTTGATGTACGTTAAAAGTCGCAAACATTAAAAATAATAAATAAAATTCTCCTATCGAAGGATACACTAAACCGAGTGCATAATTTAATAAAACCTAAAATTATTTCTATAATTAACTAATTAACAATTAACTTGTAGTTGATGAAAGAGGCCTTAAGTCTCTTATTATGTAACTTAGTTTAACTGTGTCACACAGACCCTACTACGCTGACGGTTTGATTTGACGTTCTTACAAGAGGGAAAGGAAATTAAACGTCACTTACTTAACACTAAATAAATGTTTAAGTCTAAGTAAAAGCTAAAGTTTCTATTTAAGTTATTTCTTTGACAGACCACTTAGTGTAGAAATCGGTGAAAAAATTTTCGCTTTGACATACACGAGGCTTGTCATACATAAATAAGTATAATATACTAAAATATGAACTGAAACCTAAACCTTTTGAAGTTGTACCGTTGTACCTGTGAAGGTCGATTATTGCACTAATAATACTAGCTGTTGCACGCGACTTCGTCCGCGTAACTTTATAAAATATAACGTGTCTGTGAAACCATGGAAATACACATACACAGCCGTTTAGTAGTTGACATACCGACAGCAGCGCCACCTACCGGGTCCAATTGTATTTTTAAATCATCCAGGAAACCATCGAAATAGCCATATAAAATTTCAACCCAATCGGTTTAGCCGTTTAGAAGTTATGTGAAAAATATAAATACGGAAGGATAACTCTTATTACCCGTTGTCCTATTACCCGTTTTCCCGTAGGAATGAAGCATTTTCCCGCGGTAAAAAGTAGCCTATGTTCATCACGGATAATGTCGGCTTCTAATGGTAAAAGAATTTTTCAAATCGGTCCACTAGTTTCGGAGCCTATTCTATACAAACAAACAAACAATCAATCAAATCTTTCCTCTTTATAATATTAGTAAGTATAGATTGACGACACGTTTGGTCTAGTGGCTAGTAATCCTAGCTGTTAACCAAACGGTCGCGGATTCGAATCCCGCTAGGAGCAAATGTTTATGTGTTAACATTTTACCTTTGTACCTGAGTCGTGGATGTTTGTATTTATGATACTTATGTACATATATATTTATAAAAAAAAAGTAATCTGTGTAGTATATCAACTGTCTGGTATTCATAATACAAGCATTAGTTGCTTACTGTGAAACTAGATGGTGCTGTGTGACATGTGTGAAGATATTTTTTTTATTTCTTTCTTTATTTCCTTCTTTATTTATTTATTTATTATTTATTTATTTATTTCTAGACAGCTGGACCGATTTTGATGAATTTCTTCATGAGTGTATAAAGTACTCGATAGATGGTGCTGCAATCGAGTTACATTACAAGTTCTAAAAACACACACACTGTTAAATGTAATTTAAGAATTGTAGATGGCGCTAGGTGTACATTGAAATGTTGATTAGAACGGTTGTAGAAATGCATCTAGATAACGCGCGATTGTATTAATATTGTCTCCTACCAGGGCTTGGTGTTTTATTTAAAGGAAGTAAACCCGAGTTAATTCATTCATATTACAAGAGTAAGAGTCTAGGAGTCCTTTACACACACACACACAAATCTATTGATGTGTTGCAGAAAACGTAGCGGTTCCCGTAAAAACCGCAGTCGTGCGAGGTCTCCCCTCGAAAGCGAGACTGTGGCGACGCCGACGCCTGCGGTTCCCACTTCGGCCTCCAGCACGCCTCGCAAACGCACCAGACTCTCTGCCAGCGTCAAGGTCAGTCTCAGTTGATAGATTGCCAAGTGGACAGCATTTGTGCTTTTATGATAGAGCTGCAGATATCACAATGAGTCGTCATTGTCATAGGGCTGACACCTCATATTATGCTAATTAGATTCATGGAGCAGTGGTATCTTTACTACTTTAATTATTATAAATGTGAATGTAAGTTTGTTTGTTTGTTACGCTTTCACGCAAAAACTACTGAACCGATCACCGTGAAATTTTGCATAGACGTTTTTTGCGACACTAAAAAGGACATAGGTTACCTTTCATCCAAGAAAAAATTACTGTTCCCGAGGGATTATCTAAAATAACAAAAGCGTAACTAACGCCTGGCCAATGTGTTTTAGGAACTAGACGCCAAGCGTTATATTTGCATTTATATTTTTAATTTATCATTGCGTACGAAGTCGCGGACACCAGCTAGTATAAATATATTATGTCAGAATATATTTATACTAGCGCAGTGGCGAATAATGAGAGCCTGGCGACGTGTTTCAGGTGCGAGGCTTACTGGGACGCGTGTGGGCGCGCGACTCGAAATCCAAGTCTTGCGAGAACCTTCACGTGCTGTAGCATTCGTCCGCCGACCCACTCACCTGCTTCCCCTTCTTCGATTGTGCTGCCAACTATGCATAATTTCACCTGTCACTTCGTCGCCATTTTTAAAATATATTCTATTTTCGAATTTTGGTAATTAATTTCAAAATGAACCAGATTCATTGTGAATAAAACGCAAAACTTTTGATCGCCCGCTTTATGGGCGACTTGTGACGTCACACGTGTTGTGAGCGCTCACTTTGACAGCTCGTAACGTTTCTATTTTATGAGATATTCCAATTAAATTTTTACTGGTGCTTATATTTTTTCAAATACAAATTATTTTCAATATAAAACAAATACGGGAGTTTTACTCGTTGCGTAAGAAAACATTTAAAAAATGGCGACGAATTGATATATACAAAGCGCTTGTAATCTGTTGTATTAATTTCAAAACGAGATATTTTTTTTTCGCACTTAACTATTACTAAGAGAAGGGGTCGGCGATAATTTAGGTGGTCATTGAGACACCATAACGAGATGACATTTTAATATTACGGTTTTGGAAATGAAGTAAGCTGTGTATCGATGGAAAGACATTGAAGAGGGAACATTTACCTTCAAAGATGGCGCTGCTGTATGTATGTTTCACTCACACAGACGTGAAACATACAGCGCCATCTGTGGGTGAGTAAAAAAATTCTTACGAAAATCGTAGAAAGACGAGCTCACATACTTTCCAAGATGGCGTGCGCCTGCGTGAAACGTACATACAACGCCATCTGTCGGTAAATAAAAAAAATCTAACGAGAATCGTAAAAAGACGTAAGACTTAGATTTGTGCAGTATTCGCGATAGAAAATGAAGTATTTAGGGAATGGTTTTAGAAGACTTGAATGAAGTATTACTAGTCTTAAAGAAAATGATATAAAAAAATATATGTGATCCCATTGTGTCTCCTAAATATAAATGTAATCCGTAACAATTATTTATAAAGTTTATAAAAGTATATAATTATAATTAATAAAATATTCGTGTAAAACATAGTAGCGAAATTATTATTGGTTAGTTAATCTACAATTTATAGAGGTGTATATACCATTTTTCGGTAAAATTCAACATTTTCCCAAGCATTTTCAACATTTTTCTAAACATTTTCAACATCTTCTAAGCAAATTCCACATTTATTTAAACAAATTCAACATTTTCCCAAACAAATTCAACATATTTCCAAGCAAATTCAACATTTATCCAAACAAATTCAACATTTTCCCAAGCAAATTCAACATTTTTCTAAACCAATTGAAAATGATTGGAAAATGTTGAAAATGATTAGGAAATTGTCGAAATAGCCTGAGAAAATGTTGAAAATGCTTAGAAAATTGTTGAAATAGCTCGGGAAAATGTTTAAAATTTTTGAGAAATTGTTAAAATAGCTCGGGAAAATGTTTAAAATTTTTGGGAAATTGTTGAAAATGCTTGAGATATTGTTGAATGAAATAGCTTGGAAAAATTTTGAAATTGGCTGAAAAATGTTATATATTCTTAAAATATATAATTGACTATTCTTAAAATTATATGTTAGTTACTAAATGTTTATTAATTGTAAGATACAATTTACGTAAAAAAAAGGTTATATTTTATTTGTATATTTCACTAATTACTCGTTTTAAGTATACTTTATATTCATGCACTATTTTTTCCTCCATTTTTATTCTTGTAATATTAAAAGTATATATAAGTATATATGATCACAGGCGATAAAAACGAAATTTCATTATATTTTGGATAACTTATTTATATAATAATAATAATAATAATAATCATTTATATCTAACTTATCAGCAATTTCAACTTAAGTCAAAAATATAGAAATATATTACTTATGATATTACGACACGTTTGGTCTAGTCTAGTGGCTAGTAACCCTAACTGTTAACCAAACGGTCGTGGGTTCGAATCCCGCTAGGGTCAAATGTTTATGTGTTAACATTTACCTTTGTACCTGAGTCATGGATGTTTTGTATTTATAAATATGTATGTATTTACAAAAAAAGTAATGTATGTAGTCATGTATATGTCAACTGTCTGGTATCCATAATACAAGCATTAGTTGCTTAGAGTGGAACTAGATGGTGCTGTGTGGAATGTCTAAAGACATTTGTTTATTTTTTATTTTTTATTGATTGCCCTACATTCAAGTGTAACATCAATCTGCTTACAAAATTACGCCTGTAATTATATATATGTATATGTATACAAATTTAATAAATGATTCCATGTAGAAATGTTAGTTTTAAAAGAAAGCTTAAACAATTGGGTCCACAGCTTCAAAATTTGAACGAAACGAATTAGGTATATAAGTAAAAAATGGGTTTTTTAGTTACGTTACATTATTATAATATATTAGATGAAATATATGTATAGATGTTTACAATTGTTTAGACATTAGCTGTAGTCGATTTTGTATTAGGTTCAGTTTCAGACAAAGAGAGAATCAAACGCTTTATATTTCAATTAATTTGAACAAGTTTAAAAACGCACATTGCCTCAATTACATACATAATTAGGGGAAAATAACCAATTATTGGCACTTTATGAAATAATAATATGACCATTTATTGGCACCTTTCGACCTATTTGTTCAACTCAACAAAAAATTTGAAAGTTTGACAATGTTTAAATCATTTGACTGTTTAGTTTAGCAATTCTCATAAACCTAAGATTCATTTATTTTTTGGTGGGAACACAGTTTATGGAATTATGGAATCTTATTTTTAGTGAAAAGTTTAGGGTGTCAATAAATTGGAGGAGTGCCAACATTAGGTCATTTTACCCTATATATAGGAGCTCCTATTTCCATCTCGCTCACAATATATTTCTGTCTAATCTAATAGGGATGTTATGGATATAAAGTTTCGGATCTGGATATAAGAATAATATTATACTGGTTTCGTTTACGGTTACGGTTATGTAATTATTTCGGATTATCCGTTAGTTTCGGATAATTTCGGTAACAAATATTGGAATTAAATACGCGTAAATATGAAATTGTAAGTAATCTGCGTAAGGACAAAGCTGAAGCTACTATTACATGGCACCGACGCGTTGGTGTCAAAATTGGAAATTGGCACCAATTTAAGTATTTATTTTTTACTATATTATTTTATTTTTACTATAACTACAGCAAGCTATGTATAATTTAATAAAAACCCTTAAAGTGAGCAGCTTATTTTTATTCGACACGCAATAAAATTAATTCCTCATTAATGTCAAACGAGGCAATGTGCGTTTGTTTGTCTTTTTTTTAAAGAAATTATATATTATAATAAACAAAACTCGAATCCATCCAAAACAAAAATTTGCCAAAAAAATGTTTTAAAAAGCGTTCCTTTTGTAAACATTGTTTTCGTGTCGTTATTAGTTTATGTAGTTTAGGCGCATAGGCTATGCGTTTAGACCCCTCAGTAATGTAAGTATTGTTTCTAAAGGCAATGGTTTCAATTTGAGTGCCTCATATTTAGTGAAATAATTGTTTAATCCCTCCGCGAGACGTGTTTGCCTTATTTTAATAGGAATAAACCATCCACTGGCGTCATTAATATGTGATCTTTCAAATAGCTTTTTAAAGTAATTAACTGAAAAGCTGTCATATGAAGTAGTCTGTCAAAACAGAGTTTAAATTAAAAAGTGCCAATACTGTAGTGTTGTCCCGTTCTAACCATATAGTTGATAGGAAAGAGACAACACTATATATTATAGTATTTTATTTATTTATTTATTTAAAAAGGCTTACCAACTAAATACATACTATATCATTATATACAACACTACTGAAAGGAATATTACAAGTATGAGTTTAAATTAAAGGGAAGCACAACATTATATAGGTATTTCAAAATATTTAGAACAACCTACATATTATTATAATCAATCAGTAACATAAAATTAAATCAAATCAAAATTCAATAATGTTAAAATAAGAAAAAGAAAAAACATATTCATGCATTACTATGGTACACTGTATATAGCCCTTTTAAACGCTCCGATTTTATTTGTAAAAATGTCAATGTCACATTTGTGAAATATTTCATTGTAATAACGTAAAGCACAAGAAACCGATGTATTTGTAAAATTGTATGATTTTATTTGTAAAAATGTCAATGTCACATTTGTGAAATATTTCATTGTAATAACGTAAAGCACAAGAAACCGATGTATTTGTAAAATTGTATGATTTTATTTGTAAAAATGTCAATGTCACATTTGTGAAATATTTCATTGTAATAACGTAAAGCACAAGAAACCGATGTATTGCTACCACATTTATTTTTACTAAATCTTATATAAAACGGTCTAACGTTATGTGCTCGAGCATATGTTTTTGGAGTATTCAATTTAATCATTGATGTGAGGGACGGACAATCAATATTCTGGTTAACTATTTTAAAAAGAAAAACTAGACTCAGAAACTTTTTCCGCCATTGGAGTGACTTCATGCTAAAGTAATTTAGTCTATCATCGTAGTTGTGGACTGAACGATGAATTCCTAAAAGAAAAGAGAGTCTCTTTAGAAATTTCTTTTGCACTCGCTCAATGCGCTGAATATTATTTTGATAATGTGGAAACCAAATAAGAGAGCAATAGTCTACATTACCACACACCAATTCAAAATAGAATGTTTTCAGTGCTGTCACTGATTTAAACTCTCTAGTGTTTCATGAGTGTTTCTAATTATAAATGCCAACATTCTGTGACATTTATTTATCGTGTTTTGTTCATATGGGTGATGAATCGCATCTCAGAGTCTACAATGATCCCCAAATCTTTTATCTCTGATACAGTTTTTAATATATTGCGTTAAGTATTGCGACTTTTTAATTTCAACTCTTATTAGACAGACTGTACGTTCGCTCATATGTAAGTTTTTTCACGTTGGCAACACTGAGTCGCTTGTATTACAAATACAAACTTCCTTATTACGTATACGTGCCATTACAATGGTTTAATTTAAAAATTGTGATATAAAGTTAAATCACACATATTTTTAAATTTTTTTTTTTAATCACCATGCATTTTATAATATTTTAAACTTAAGCATTAATTCTGTTTAAAGTTGGATACTTAGTTGCATGATACCGGACTTTTTAGTCGACCCATTTGATTTTTTTTTTAGTCAACTTTTTAGCCGATTTTTTTTTAAATAGAAATCAACGCAATTATTAAAAAAAAAAAACATTATACAAGTAGAGGTATTTGTCGTATATATCCGACTCTGGCGAAATGGACTCGAAAATAATTACCGGCGGCTAAAGGATTAATGACGTCAGTGTCTTGGTCTTGATTTGGTAGTGAGTTTGTTTAATTAGACGCTAGGACAGTTATGTGTATAGACGTAAAAGCGTAATATTTATAATATGTATAAAACATCAATTTATTAGCCAATAATACATCTAATATTATTTAAAAAAAAAATTATCTTAATGTTAGTAAAACATAGTTATACTTATACGTTTCATTCAGACAATTGAAATTGTACTTTAATGACATTGCAGCACTGTTCATATTTCATTGTCTTTAATGTGAAAGATTTAATTTTTATTTTAGTCGTTTTTTTTTATGAAAAAATATAAATATTTAAACGCATTTTTTTTATATATATTAAGACGATTTCTCGAAGCTCGCCGGGCCTAACTGACCCGGGTACAAAATAAACTTAAGGCTAAATAAAAAAAAATGCACGCAAATTCGTTTTATGAAAATCCCACAGGAACCTAACATTTTTGTAGGATAAAAGTTATCTTACAGTTTGATCCGGATAATCGCCAATATTTCAGTGAAAACTGCATTCAAATCAAATTCAAACACACAGACAAACAGACAACAAATCCAATTTTTGTAAAAAAATTTTTAACGACTCGTGTACGATTATTTTTTTTATATGTATAGATAAATTTTGCAAATTTGAGCAGTGTTGTAAAATGTAATTGATTTACTTAAAAAAAGAATATTGTAACAATTTAGGCTCGTCACAGGTTTCGAATACTCTTAGTCAAATAAAACTTAAAAATGGTTCATATTGATATTGCCTACATAAACTTAGGTAATTAGATCTAAACCTGTGGCGATCCTAATTTTTTTCTATAAAATCAAATTTGGTATTTAATGCAAAATTAGGCGACTTCGTCCCCGCCGGGGATGAACTCTCGGGGACGAAGTGGAATAATCAATAATCCATATGAACTAAATATCTTATAAATGTCACATATTATTACGTATGTAAGTTATGTAATGTAAAGGAAGAGGCTGCTTCCAAAACCCATTTAAATTATAAATTTTTGAACCCCAGGGTCCAATCGATAACACCAATTTTCTTCCTAACACCTCCAACTGTCCTGGATCACTCTAGACCTGATTCTAGGTCTAGTCCAGCAGCAGTAGATAAGAAGTTAGCTCATAAAAACGAATCATATTAGACTACGAAGTGTGAATGTCATTTGAAATAGTACCATGATACTTGACAATAAAGTTGAAGTTCGTTCAAACGTGTAATCCGTACCAATAAAGAGACAAATATCAAATTCTAACATTTAGGACATATTAATTATTTCTTTATGTTAATTTGCAAATCCTAATATCCTAATAGGTACAGTCGGGGTAAAAAAAATGTTCGTCACCTTAAAGTCGACTGCCAAGGCAAAGTTTCAGTTAAGTGATTAGTGCTTTAGTATCAAAAGCTACTAAGAAACTAGGTATGACTTGATAAAGGAATGAATTTGAAAACTGACGAAAGTTTTCGTACCCTGACTTTACCTATTAGCTAGATATTATGCGTTCTTTTTTAAAAATTCAGTTTTGAAATTAAATTAATTTTTCCAAGTATTTTTTTAAGACCATAGTCCAATTAAAACTATTTTATTCGTTTCTTTATTGGCATTGGTTTTATCTGTAGGGTACCTGTCAAATAATTATATTTGCCATGAGTATCATTAAATAACATTAACAATAATAATTATACTATATACCTTGCTATTGACACTTAGTGAATATTGTAATTGGTGGCAAGCAGGCTAACGATCCACTTGATGGTATGTGGTTACCGTCGCCTAATAGTCAAAGAGCTAGTGAACCATCCGACTAACCCGTTTGGCTAAAGTCTGAAATTTTAAGGGCAATTGCAACTTTACTATCGTCTGGCACATATTTGCAAACATCGAAATAGGTTGTCAATTTTACACTCAAACTTGTGTAAATTATAACATAAAAATTATTAAAATGCCTTGTGAAAGTAGGTTACAAACATAGATAAATGATTGGTCTCGCTGCGCTTGACTAGATACGGCTCTACCTAAAGCAATAGCTCCGTGAAAGCGGCAATTTTTTATTGTAGTGTGTGTAAAACATCGTCACTACTTATCACTTTTTACAGTTTCATTATATTTTTACACAGTTTCACTACGCATATTGGCATTTTAATTTCTATCATGCCCAAAAATTAATAAAACATTCGGCACGTACACATCACAGACAGTTTTCAGTGTGTCTAGCTCGGGTACGCCCACTTCGGTGTAGTATTTGTTGCCGCATTTGTCAAGAACGGCGGCTGTATCTAGTAGAGCGCAGCGAGACCAATCAAATATCTTTGGTTACTTACATTTTTTTATTTTCAAAAATTTAAGGGATAAGTAATGACGCAACCGCGAGATGCCCGCTTAACCGGTATTTTCTTAATTGACCGATAGATAAAAGATCAATTAAAAATTTTCTAGCTTTGTGCCAAACGGGTTAGTCGGATGGATCACTAGCTTTCCTACCATAAGATCATAAGCAACATCAGAGGTACTACCTGTTTATATAATAGCTCGCTTGCCAAAGGCCATATTGTAGCTAGGCGCAAACACCAAAGAAATCTAGGTAAAAGTATGATTAGTGCAATTGAAATAGTGATAAAAGTTGATAGATTTAAATCTACTGCTGTCTCCTTCCTTCTGAATACCCGCTTAGTTAAGCAAAGACTTGCCTGAGTAGTGAGAGGACTCAAAGTGTTTCGAAGGTTTACTTCGCTTGCCGACAAACTTGATCTTTTAAAAAAAAATGATTTTACTGATGAAAATATTGGCACCGGTGATACTTTTTATTGTTAATAAATGGTATCCAATAGATAGATAGTAATAAAACAATAATTCACAAACACAAAATTATATTATTAATAATATTATGAATTAAAAAAAAAATACCTATTACTACCAAGCTACGTTAATAATATTACATTTTCATATAATCTTTTTAAAGAATACCATATCAAAATATATTAAAACTTGTTTTGTTTCTGAACATAACAAACGCAGACCTCGTACAGCGCCATCTGTTGCCCAATAAAAACCATATAAAAACAATCGTCATGTTTTTAACAATTTTTAAAGAACGCGCTTTATGACTTTGTTATTGTTTTGTTTTTTTATGTAATTCAACTTATTTTTCTTTACCGTTAATATTTTTATATTGCCATTAGTTTCCAATAAGTTAAAAAAATATTGTTATAAAATTATCAAAAAAAAGATCTTTCAAAAATTTTCAATTAAAAATTAAATTAAAGTAATTCTATCGGTAATGCATCTATAGTATGGAAAAAGAAGTAAAAAAAAAATGCCATAACTAATGTAAAAAATTTCCAACTTTGCCTGCAACATGTCATTGTCAGGTTTGTTATTCAGAGACAGTTTGTGTCCTCTCTGCTGTAGTTGATGCCTAGTTATAATCCCATTGGACCACATTAAGCAATATCGTATAATCCTTATATTATATAATATTATTACTATAGATTTTTATAGTTGTAGTATAAAGTAGCAAGTATACAATTTTATATTACGGAAAAAAAATAGCATTGATTCATTAATTATTATCTGTACCTATCCAATGTGTAAATACATCTCTAATTACTCGGTGTAATGTAATTGTAATTCAAATTTGTGTGTTGACAAAGATTTAAATCGCAAAGTAAAGAAAGAAAGAAAAAAATGTTGACATTGTAAAGTATTGGGTATTTTAAAATTTACAGAAAAGTGTTTCAAAATGATCTCCGCTCAGCATATGGTCGTTAAAATACTGCTGAAAGTTAGATAATAATTTATTTTTTGAATATAGGTTACAATGGTTTTATTATAGATAAATCTCGCTACATTCTGTCTACCCTTTGAGTGTATGGAAATATTTTAAGTATATGAACTACATAAAAGAATAAAGCTAATTGATATTACTAATTATTACAATAATTGTGTCTGAAATTGTTTTATTCATATTTTTAAACTTGCCCACTTTTGAACATTTACAGTAACATAATATGTCTTATCTCCGATATAAGAGAGATAAGACGCGTTTGCATGAGACATTGTCTAGTCTAGACCTAGACTGTCGGTTAAAATCTAAACATTGCGGTTAAAATCTGAACATTGCTGTTAAAATCTAAACAGTGCGGTTAAAATCTTCGTCAGTTATATACAGACTAGGTGTCATTAACTGTTGTATGTTCGTTGTATTACATTCAGATAAATTGTGTTGTTTCAAGAGTCACAGAAACTATGAAAGTATTCGTTTAATGTGTCCACTTGTGCGTCTGTAAATGAACTTTATGTCTTTGATACAAAGTTCATATTCTGTTATATTGTAAGGTTGTTGCGCATACAGATGGTGGTGAGGACTTTTAGACAATTTCTTTTTTATAAATTTAATTTTTAATTTTAATAAGAAATAAATGATTATTGATTAAAAATTATTATAATTTTTTTTTGTAAATTAAATAATGTCTAAATCATCTAAGTCTAAATCGATGCAGACTATTGCAGATGTTTAAATCGACAAGGAAGTTCCGCATTTGCGTATGCAGATGCAGTTATCCGCAACAACTCTGGTGTGATATTTATGCATTTATTTCTATAACATACTTATTACGCACTTTAACCGTAACACAAAAAAAATATTACAGTTTTACTATAAATTATTTATGATTGTTTGTTATACTGTTTAATTATTATTACAAATGGTCCTGTCTATGAAAAAATAGCGTTTATCGATACTTATACTGCATCTTGTTGGTATTATTACAATCGTATAAAACTATTACAACTCATAACTTAGCAACCGGTGGTGCTAAACAATTTATTATTTTTTTATTATTTTATTTATTATTAATTAAGTTTTTAAATGTTATTTTAAGAAGTATTTTTTTTTATTAAAATTAATTAAAGTTATTTAATCAATTACTTTATCTACTAAGTTAGATTCAAAAGAGATTGTAATAATATGACGCAAGCTTCAAAAATTCAAATAATTTATTATTATTTCAAATAATTTGTATAATATATTAATATTTTTAAATAATTTCATACTTTGGGTGTATTTTATTTTTGAATTTTTTGATCAGCTATCATAAATAAAATTTAAATAAAATAGTTCATTATATTCGTAAAATTATTGCCATTCGCGAATGTGTGTATTTTGTCAAAGGACTGCAACCATCGGAATATCATTTACAAATATATAATATGTTATGTACTTATAATATAATATACAGTTTTCAACATATCTAATATACACAAAGTTTCTGAAAACTTTTTGCGCACAAGTTGAAGGAAAAATAATATCACAACATTTATCAGCATCAACATGTTTACTCGAATTTTGAGTGAAAATTTCTCTGTTTCATTTAATTTAAATGTTAAACGATTTTTGTTTTAAATGTATAATAAATTGATCCATTATTGGATGTGAATATTTCGAAATATATTCTGATGTTTCTTGTAATAAAATCTAAAAAAGAAATTCATGTTGTTTCATTTATTTTTTTGATCACGCATAACTTTTGACAGGGTGGTCCGATTTTGACAATTCTTTTTTTATTTGAAAGGGTGTACCCCCAAAGGGGGTCCCATTTTAATTAAAAAAAAAAATCCAATCCTAAGGGTAGGAAAACAGGGGATGATTGACTGCTCACTCACCGATTGTAGCGTATAACCACGCATAACTTTTTACAGAGTAGTCCGATTTTGATAATTCTTTCTTTAATGGATAGGGTATACCTCGAAGTTGGTCTTGTATAAATTTGGAAAAAAAATCCTACCCTAAGGGTGGGAAAATTAAAAATTAAGCATGTAGTAAATATTAGATTATAGCCACAAAAATATATAAAATAAAACTTTTTAAGAAAAAATAAAACCGCCGAAAAAACTGAAAAGCATAAAATAATCTTATTATAATTTTACCTAAGTAATTTTGAGTCGGCGCCAAACAAGCAAAAATTACGTAGAGTGATGCGCGGCGGCGACTCAAAATTACTTAGGTATAATTATAATAAGATTATTTTATGCTTTTCAGTTTTTTTGGCGGTTTTAATTTTTTGTCAAAAAGTTTTTAGATTTCTTAATATTTTTTTGATTTATCCACTTATCCACTTTGCCAAAAATTAAAAAGTAAATAATTTAAAAAAAATCTGCATACCTATGTAACACACATATTATATAATATGTACATATGTAACACACATATGTACATATAAAATAGAAAAACCACTTTTAAATTATCAAAATATATTAATTTATTTATTTTACTTACATCTACAATCTGCATGTCAGTAGGTTTTAGTATTTCAACTTTTACATTTAATCTTACATTTAATTACGATTTTTTTTCATTAATATATATACCTACAAAGTTAGTCTATTATTAATTTTTAAATTACATTATTATACACTGATGACTTTTGCAAAGAACTATTTTTTTATATAAACATTAAAACTTACAACAAAATGATGTTCCCATCTCTTTCTCTCTCCCAAATTCACAGTCAAAAAGTTCTCAAAAGAGGCTTTTTGGGGTAATTTATTGCCCTCAAAAATTATATTTGGGCAGCATAGGGTGGCTTAGGGTATGCTTTGATGACTTTGCTAGAATGTTTCATTGTCGAACCACTGCCACATTTTTGGTTTCGTATAATCCATTTCGTATTCTTCACATTTCTGTCCGGTTATCCTAAACGAAAGAAATGTATGTTGTGTAGTGTTGGAAGGTCACTTTCATGGCTAAAATTTCATTTTAGTTTTTAAACTAAAATCGAATTTTTAATTAGACGGACTAAAATGACAGCTGAAATCGGCCTTTTATTTTTTTTAATGTTGCAAGCATGAAGCGTAGTGTTGTAGTATGACTCATTTATAACCGAGTTCGATCATTATGGTCAAGTTGTAAGTATCGATCACGTTATAGAAGAGAACAAAGTAATGGAACTCAGCCGCCTTATTAATGGACTAAAATGACAGCTAGCAACAACTATTAGTCCAAATAAAATAAAAAAGATTGAATCACGATTCTTACCCAATACTCGATTACTCAGGATACAACACTATTTTTACATTACAATAAAATCGTAACCCACCAAATGTCATTTTAGTTCATCTAATTAAAAATCCGACTATAGCAGGCTGCGCGTTTTATCGCGAACAGACAGACAGACGCGGCGTAGAACTTTGTTTTATAATATTTAAGGATGGACATACGCAATGCGAATATTTATTGAGATTTCATTTTAATATATATAGTATCATACTAGCTGGTGCCCGCGACTTTGTCCGCATTGGAAATTATTATCTTTATAAATAAAAATTAATCCCTAAATGTATACCTACTTATATGTTTATTAATTCTAAAGTTTGTAGTCTAAATGTCTAAAAATATGAAAACTTTTTTTTTTTGAAAAATATCTACTCTTCATTTGGCCTTTGCCACAGTTAAAAGTAGGTTTTGATAAGTTTTAGGATAGGATGTAGGTTACCTGGTTCGTCGTATACACCTAAAAACATGAAACCTTTTTTTTTACTCTCCATTTGGCCTTTGCCACAGTTAAAAGTAGGTTTTGATAAATTTTAGGATAGGATAGTATGTAGATTACCTGGTTCGCCGCAGACACCTTACGATGGGATGCGCCTTCCGGAAGCACTGAGGTCCTAGGACATTGAAGTAGGTCAAGCCTATTTGGCCGGAGACTAGAGAGTTGGTTTTGCGGAGGCATTCGCGGAACTTTATGTCGCAACTGCAGTGAGACCTGAAATCAACATTGTGCAGGCTGATACTAGGTCTTTTGTGTAAAAAAATATTTGTTTATGCAGTCTTAATTAAGAGTCTGTCTTAATTAATTAATAAGAGTCTGTAAGTAACTCTTATAATAACATTCATAACTCTTAAATAAATTAACCGATTTTCATGAAACTTAGTTGATCTAAACTTAATTTAGATGTGCAGGACATAGGATAGACTACTTTTGTCTTTTCAACGCGGACGAAGTCGCGGGCTCCAGCTCGTAATGAATAAACTCAAAAACTACTGGACCGTTTTTGAAAAATCTTTCACCTATATAAAGCTACATTGTCACCGAATAACATAGGCTATGTTTTAAAATTTAGGATTTTATAATCTATACTAATATTATAAGTTACGAGTCCGAATTGGTGTGCAACAGCTAGTCGATGCTAATATTATAAAGAGGAAATATTTGATTGTTTGTTTGTATAGAATAGGCTCCGAAACTAGTGGACCGATTTGAAAAATTCTTTTACTATTAGAAGCCGACATTATCCGTGATGAACATAGGCTACTTTTTACTGCTGGAAAATGCTTCATTCCTACGGGAAATCTAAAATAAAAGTAAATGCTAGCAGCTTGGCCCGGGATACAATTGACAGCGCCATCTATCCAGAATCAGGTGAAGCGACTAACATGACAACTGCTTGGTGATATTTTTAGCGATCTGCTCCACTGTAAATGGCGTTTTATACTTTTCAACGTGGACGAAGTCGCGAGCACCACTTGTTTTAAAACAAAGAAATGATATAGGATAACCCAACATTTTTCCTAATCAAGTTTAATGTTTTTCTGTGACAAGATAGAGTGAGGAAGCTTAATACATTTCTCAGTTATTAAACATGGACAGTTGTTAGATAATGGTCAGGTTTTTACGTAACGACCATGTCTGCGTTGTCACCGCTGCACTAGGCAACGCCCGCGTCTCCCCTCCCCTGGGTCAATCGGTGAAAGCAACTACCGAACAATAAAATGTCGGTATTATGTTTAGTGAAATGACTCCGAATCAAAAGTCAGGGGTCCATTTAAGTAGTATTTCTTTATTATATAAACGCATAAACTAAGTTATCTAAGCAAATCTTTTATAGTTTTATGTCTTTAAATTTCTTTTCGTTATTATTAATTGCATTAATAATAATTAATTATTAATATTAAAACGTCTTTCTTCTACCTCTACTCCGCTTCCCCTGTATTTTACCTTGCATCACTAGCTGAAGAATACGGTTTCTTTCGCCCCTTATTACGTGCCCGAAATGCAGCTTCCTCTCCTATATAGTTTCCCTTATAATGACACGTTTGGTCTAGTAGTCGCGGGTTCGAATGCCGCTTAGGACAAATGTTTATGTGTTAACATTTTACCTTTGTACAGTCGGGGTAAGAAAAGGTTAAAGTCGAAATTTGCTTGTACCAGGGTAAATGTCAGTCATGCCAAAATTTCAATTCAAACGTCTGTCAGTTGGCTGTTTAGTGGTTTAGCGCCTGTTTCACAAACGTCAAGTAGGCCAAACTGTCATTTAAAGTCACCGGTAACCGGGGATATTGGAGCTGATATACCTTTGTTTGTACGGTAAACGTCAAAAACATTGAATAGAAAATAATAATAAAAAATCGGCTATCGATGGATGAATTAACCGAGTGCATAATTTATTTTTATTTTTTTTTATGTTAAGGTCGACAGACAGGCTGACGGTCCACTTGATGGAAGGTGGCTACCGTCGCCTATAACACAAGCAACGCCATTAACAATTCAATAAAACAGAAAATGATTTCTAAAAGTAACTAATCAACACTTTACTTGACGTTGGTGAAACAGGCGCTTAGTTTCAAAAGGTACTAAGAGTCTACGATTTTGATAAAGGAATGAATTTGAAAACTGACGAAGGTTTTCGTACCCCGACTTTACCTGAGTCATGGATGTGTGTGTTTACAAAAAAAAGTAATCTATGTAGTATATCAACTGTCTGGTATCCATAATACAAGCATTAGTTGCTTAGTGTGAAACTAGATGGCGCTGTGTGGAATGTGTAATGATAATAATTATTATTATAGTCCTCAGCACCTCCATTGCTTTTTTCATTCGACGCAAAACCTCAACATTTGTTACTCTCTGCATCCACGATATGCCGAGCATGTATCATCTACGACTACCAGTCATATAGGCCCTCAACGAGGAAGGCATCTAACTATAAAACACTGTTCAAAATAATTAGCACAAAGCGGATGCCGCCGCAATTATAGGAAGCTCGATAAACTCCAAGCAACATCCTAATGTACTACCTTAATCTAATCTAATGTAATCTCACTACTAAATCTATTAAATGGGAATGAATAATTGAAATATATAGTATAGTGTTACATTACATGTCACGTCCATCAAATAAAAAGTCAAAAACAAACATACAAATAAAAATTACATTACAGAGCCCATTATCCCTCCCCTGTCCCTTATCCTTAATCCTTCTATGGTCGGCAGAGCACTTGTAGCACTTAAGAGGACGCATTGGAAATTTTGGTGGCAGGGATTTAGATTTTTCTCAGCAATGACAAAACATATGAAAGTAATATTTGGTAATCTGTTTCTTCATTTTATTAACTTCATTTTTACGGTTGGATTTCACGATTGATAAACTTTTATAAGATTCAAAGAAACCTCTTTTAAAACACAGATTTACATTTTACAGCCAAACGGAACCAATTTATATCTCCAAATTTTCTATGTACATTAGTATAAACATACACTTTAATTTGTCGGTTGGATTTATTTGTAGTTTTTTATTTAATCGATAAAAATCGTATTGTCGCATACGACCTTACGACATAAGCAACGTTTATGTATGGAATCAAAGCCTCTAAGTCTCTGCTCAGATTTTAGATTAATTGTTTATCGCTGCGTCGCCTTAAGACGTTGCTTGTGTTATGGGCGACGGTAGCCACCTACCGTCAAGTGGACCGTAACATAAAAAAGCCTGTCTGTCGACCTTAACATAAAAGAAAAAAAAACGAATATAGTTAAAATGTCAGGTTTAGGAACCACGGACGAGGATGACTCTCTTAATCTTCGACGACGCATCGTCTTATTACGTAGAATATAATATGAAGACGTGAGTGGATGAAGGTGGTATGTCGCATAATTCCAATTTTGAATAAATGAGGTTAAAGATTTACTTTTAATTTTTGAGATAAGTCGGCACAGAACTGATTTTTGTACTAAATTATGATGGGCAAACATTTCCCCACCATCTTCTTTATCGGTCTGGCTTTGAACGATGCTGACATTCAATTGGTAAGACATCTGCCGTTGGACGCAGGTCTTCTATACTAATATTATAAAGAGGAAAGATTTGATTGTTTGTTTGTATTGAATAGGCTCCGAAACTTTTTTTCGCTCAAGATAACATTCATTTGACTCAATTCTATTGAGAAAAGTACGTTAAAATGTTGTTTATGGGTACTCCTTCGTCTTAATGTCTATATTAGTTGGAGCCCTTAATAAAACTATATTTATACTACTGGTGCCCGCAACTTCGTCCGCGTTCTCTATAGCCAAAAAGCCTTTCTCGACAAATGGACTATTCAACACAAAAATAATTTTTCAATTAGAACCAGTAGTTCCTGAGATTAGAGCGTACAAACAAACAGACAAACTCTTCAGCTTTATATATTAGTATCATCAATCAATACTAATAATAATAAATCTGTAAATGTAGGTATTGTATGTATGTATGTTCATCCATGACTCTTTATCGAATTAAATGATTTTCATAAAACTTGGTAGATAAACATTTAGACGTACAGGACACAGGATAAGGCTACTTTTTTATTTTTCAACGCTAACGAAGTCGCGGGCGCCAGCTAGTCTATACTAATATTATAAAGAGGAATTTGTTTGTTTGTTTGTATAGAATAGGCTCCGAAACTACTGGACCTATTTGAAAAATTCTTTTACCATTAGAAGCCGACATTATCCGTGATGAACATAGGCTACTTTTTACCGCGGGAAAATGCTTCATTCCTACGGGAAATCTAAAATAAAAGTAAATACTAACGATAGCGTCATCTATCCAAAATACGGTAGATGGCGTTTTATACTTTTATCTACCAGCTAGTAGAATATATACGGATAAATTTATTATAAAGACGCGTATAATAGCGACCAGTTTACACGGTGTAATCGCTTGCTATTATGTACTTTATGTAATCCAATTGCGTCACTAAGTACTGTGCCGATACGAAGCGGCTATGCGCTCCTTATAACCCTATAATAAACACAGCACACTTATGAACCACATATTTGCCGGATGTGAGGTTGTGAGGTGATATTATGGTGATCTTAGAATGCAGTATTTTTTTTTATGTTAAGATCGATAGACAGCCTGACGGTCCACTTGATGGTAGGTGGCTACCGTCGCCTATAACACAAGCAACGCCTCAAAGTGCTACAAGTGCGTTGCCGACCATACAAGGATTAAGGATAAGGGAAGGGAGGGATAGGTTAAGGGGCTCTGGCATCCCTTACTCACTCACCGAAACACAAAAGCACATATGCTGTTATTTCATGGTGGTATTCTGTAAGGTGGTGGTTACTGCCGCCAGATGGGTTGCCCAAATGACTGAGAAACGCAGTGTGGCCTACCACTACTTTTCAAATCCAGACCAGAGTCAATTTTGAAAATTACATTTTAATTTCCAAAGTTGACCCGGCCGGGAAACGAACCCGGGGCCCATGAAACGTTAGGTAAGCACTTTTGCCACTCGTCCAACGGGCTTACTAACTTTACTACCGTTTAAAATAACATAAAGTGTTCTTTGAGAAAAATATTCTATCTACGATATTTAAGGTACTATCCTTTCATGTCGCATAGTTCTGGTGGTTTTGGAACGTCCCTGTATAACATTGAAAACGCGAACGAAGTTGCGGGCAACAGCTATAAGTCTTTATATAAACGAAAGTCACAACAAGATCCTCGTTTGTGTAATTTCATGTATCTTAATATTTTATTTTATTTATATTAGGGTAACATAAAATTTCTCGATACACATACATTAATATGAAATCAAAGCAGCGCTTGGCCGCGATCTCACTTGATGTTAGGTGCAGATGCGGCCAAAGATGGACCACGCTTACCTAGTAAGTGCCCATTTACCCTAGACTTGAAGACCCCGAGGTTGTAATTTTGGGGAAACACGGACGCAGGCAATGAGTTCCACTCCTTAGCAGTTCGGACAAGGAAGGTGGAACTATAACGCTTCGTGCGTGACCGGGGAACATCAACCACGAAGGGATGAAACCCCCGCCCGCGCCTCGTGTTCCGCAAGTGGAACGGCTCTGGCCGGATCAGATCCCATAGGATGGACGTTCTCCGTGGTGTAGATGATAGAATCAGTAAAGTTTTCACTAAATTATGTAGCAAAACTAATCCTGGATTAGTTAGCGACATTATACATTATTATTTAAATAAATAAATATCTTCATACATTCCACACAGCACCATCTAGTTCCAAATTAAGCAACTATAGGCTTGTATTTTGGATACCAGACAGTTGATATACTACATAGATTACTTTTTTTTGTAAATACATACATATTATAAATACAAACATTTGCCCCTAGCGGGATTCGAAACCGCGATCGTTTGGTTAACAGCTACGGCTACTAACCACTGGACCAAACGTGTCGTCTCTTATGATGTACGTGCTTTATTAAAACCTGTACACCATCAGGGTTGAGGCTTTTATATTTATTGCACAACGACAATTTTGTAACATAAACTTGACAGTTCTTTTTTTTAATTCACGGGCGCAGTGAACAGAAATGGTAACGCAAGTTTTTCGCAAAGGGCAAAGCCTTGAAAAGCACACGAAAGCCTGTTCAGATCGACTTTTATTTGACCTCAAAAAATATCTCGTCAGTCAGTCACGTATCAAAACACATTTTAAAAAAACATACCTATCTAAGGGAAATCTTTGAAACATGAAAAACATTATGATAGCTACATTTGTCTTAATTGGATGAAGTCATCTATGTACTAGCTCTTGCCCGTGACTTCGTTCGTATAGTATACTAGCAGGCGCTCCCAACTTCGTCCGCGTAGAAAAGTATAAAACGCCATCTACCGTATTTTGGCAAGCCGCTAGTATTTACTTTTATTTTAAATTTCCCGTAAAAATGAAGCATTTTCCCGCGGTAAAAGTATCCTATGTTCATCACGGATAATGTCGGCTTTTAATGGTAAAAGAATTTTTCACATCGGTCCAGTAGTTTCGGAGCCTATTCTATACAAACAAACACTCAAGTCTTTCCTCTTTATAATATTAGTATAGAAATAGACTAGCTGGCGCCCGCGACTTCGTCCGCGTTGAAATAGAAAAAAATGGCCTATCCTATGTCCTGTACTTCTAAATGTTTATCTAACAAGTTTCATGGAAATCAGTTATTTCGTTTAAGAGTGGCGACACAAGACACATATTTCGCTTCCAACGCGGACGAAGTCGCGGGCGCTAGCTAGTAAAAAATAATGACAAATTACGTACCTAGTAAATAATCCTGTGTTTGTAAGTCCATATTTAGTTTCTCCAGCCTTGATGAACAGTTTGCAAGCGTCGTGCTGTCTACAACATGTGTCGGTGAAGAAGAAAAGACCTAAGTCCGAAGACCTAGCTTGAGCTGAGTGTCCATCGCCGCACCAAACAGTTCCTAATCAAGAATAGTTTAGAAGAATAGTAGGATATATAATTATGTTATAGATATACTAGCTGACCGGGCAAACGTTGTTTTGCAAAAAAAAAAAATATAAAAAAATTGGGGTGGCCCCCTTATCACTTAGGGGTACAAAAAATAGTCGGTAGATTCTCAAACCTACCGAATTGTTAGAGGTTTAAATTTAATACTGGCTAGTTTTATTAAAAAAATAAAATAGTTGAACCTCGACTTATTCAAAATTGGAATTATGCGACATACCACCTTCATCCACTCACGTCTTCAAATATTTTCCCCTCCCGCACTTCGCGACACGTTATTGGTAGACTGTACTGTTGCATACAGATTGTTTTATCGTATTAGTAAATACGTCATGGTGAATAAATGCCTAAAAAAACGTTGTCCTTCGACATCGCACGATGATTTTATGGAAGGAATATCAACACTGCCTGTAATGTTAAGTTAGTGAGGTGTAAAATTACTAAATAAGAAAAAAAAATGTCATTTTCCTTAGCAATTTTGTGCGCAATTGTACACATGCGCCGATCCCCCCACAAGTGTCGCCTTCAAACCTTAATATAATAATTCACCTATACTTATCTTTACCTGGATAAATGGCTTGCACCCGGTCCTTGAAAGCATCAGCCAGAGAATTGGCAACGTTCGCCACGCTGGTGACTCCGGAAGCCAAACTGTTGACAAACCCTCGGTCGTTGTCCAAGGATCCAATATCTCTCACGCCGGCCATCAATTGACTGAGAGGCTTGCCGATGCCGGAAGAGATCGACTTGAGAATACCCCGTCCGAATTGACCTTCAGTTAAAGTTATATTTTCTTTTAAGGACGTGTTTGCGAAATGAATAGGCGAAATGAGAAATGTATAGGCTGAGTGAGGGAGTGATCACTGATATTTCTTTAGAAATGTTTTGTGTAGACTAAATAAACCCTTATTGTCACCCATTAAGATTCATGCATAATATCAAAACATATGAATATTTTGACGGGACTTTTTAATTTTTTGTGAGGCAATTTCTAATATTTTTAGAATTTTTTTTTTACCAATGTTGAGTTGATTATGTCTGCTATCCTTCAGTATTTTTAAACAAACAAAATTTGGAACATAAAAAACATAAAAATGATCCTAAAGACCAGCACTTTTCGTAAATTTTGTGTGATCAGAAATTGTATTTATAGTACTAAAAGTCATATTTTTTAAAATTATTTCTTATAGCATTTGCAGATAAAGAAGTAATCTAACTGTGCCACCTGTTAGTTTTATTTGATTTGGTTTCATTTGGTCGCAAAATCTACCGAAAAACAACTAAGTTTTGTCAGATTCGTAAACACGTCCTCCTGGCCGCCATTTTGATGACGTAATCTAGTGACACGCTCAGTACAGACAGTTTTGCTAGCTGAATGTTTTATTTGCGTGTGACGTCAGCAATTTGCGGGGATTACAAAAATATAGCAACAGTTTTCATCATAGAAACAGAAGGCATTGAATATGCAAACTCGGTTACAATATCAATAAAATGTGTAAGTTACTTAAGAATTATTAACATGAACATATTATGCATATTTCGCTTTTTAAAACTGGGATTTTAGAACGTTTGATGCTCTTTATGACTTAAAGCAATTATTGCCAAATATCTGATGAAATACAACGACAGCCAGCTGTTGCAAACTTTATTGACATTATCAATGGTGATTTGTTAAAGAAACATTTTGACATATGTCATATGTTTATTAAATAAACTGCTATTTTACTATATGCAACGCCAGGCGAACTCAGTAATGTGCGGGCCTCGTGTCTTAAAGTTCCCTAACCTCCGCTCATAGACGGCGCGAGGAAACACCGTGGGTTTAGTGGGTAAAAGTCCCACAAATCCCACCGATTTTCCCATGGTCAAAAGGGACACAGATTCATTTTCTAATACAGCAGTGAACTTGCCTTACCATAATTGCTGATAATGTTTCTAAAATACTGTAATCTACCATCAAGTATACCGTAAAAACATACCCAGTCCACCGTTCTCCTCTCGACTTCTAAGCCGCTCCGCCTCTAACGCCTCGCTCTGTCTTTGCATACGTTTGAATAAATCAAAAATACCCTTCGGCACAACTCTCTCTGCTACGCTCTCTACTACACTCTCAACTACACTGCCCGCTAGGCCAAATATCACGGACAATGCGTCCGTGTTTGGCGCCTTTGTTGGAACTATATCCTTAGAATCGTAATAATCTTCGGGGACTTCCGATTGATCTTCAACGTCCAGTTCAGTGAAAAGGGACACGTCTTCGTCATCTGTTTCAGTACTCTCGACTGATTTGTTGAACGTTTCAACTTTCTCGGTGGAATTAGCTTTCAATTCTTCATCGAAGTTTTCCGTCGACGTTAAAACTTCTGTCGTTACTTCCAAAGTGTTAACTGTTGAATAGTCCATATCTTCGGTAGTATATTCACTGGGTTTTATCTTTTCTGTCAATTCTGTTGTAGCAGTTTCTGTAACTGTGCTCTCATTAACTTTGGTATCTGGCATGTCAGTCGTAGTCGTTTCATGTTCGGTGGATGTGACATTAGCTTCAGTACTTACATCTGTCGATTGTGTAGAGCTAGGCAGTTCAATAGATTTTTCTAATTCGAACTTAGGTAAGACCTTTTGTGTTGTAGAAAGAGGAATCACTGTTAAATCCGGCTCGGTTGTGCTCTCCAATATACTAACAAGATAATTTTCCGTAGTACTCAATAATTCTATAGGTATTACACTATAATCTGATGTAGATGTTGAATCAAATATTGAAAAAGTTGAAGTTGATTTATTTTTTCTTTGAGCTTCATTTTTGTTATTTTTCCTTAATTTGCTTTCAAATTTAGCATCACTTATTCTTCTTATTTCATCTTTCACGTCATCATTAAATATTGTGTACCTGTGTGATTCTTTATTCCAATCATTGTTGCTTCTCCATGGAAATGTGTCGTATTTTTTGTTGAAACTTACAGAATATTCGTCATCGAAATCTACAATGTTATTGTCAAAGTTATCCTCGTTGCTTTTAGGATTATCATCCGTTTTAGCAATAGATCTAGGTAGAGACCGCGATGACGGCAAACTTAGTAATAATATGGCACCGATGATGTTATAATTCATTTTTCGTCTTACCCGATGATACATTTTTTGAACTTCATCTGAAACAATTGACAATATTTTTGTCATTAATAAGTCACAATTTACGTATTATGTACAAATTTAGACAATAAATTATTCCATAAATCATGAACTATCAAAAGAAATTAATCATGACGAGACTCGACGGGCGAAGCCGTGAACTGGTCGCTAGTACATTACAAACAAATGTATGTGAATTTCGCTATATATTCCAACACAACTACATTTCCTAACGTTGCTATGCGTTGCGAGTTGCGACGTACGTTTGTTCTCATTTTTTTTATGATATATTTCTCATTTCACACCACAAGTTGTACGCGTCGAACCTTAAAACTATGCTAGTTTTACCATACGCGCTATAATTAAATGCGCAATCCGACCGAGGCGTATGTAAATAAAAGCTTGGTTAGTAATATGTGTAAAAATAGTACCGGTTTTTATGTAACACATACCTATATCAAATATTTAGTTCACAACGGCTGCATTGGATTGGAATGCTAAGATGATAATTACTTACTTTACACTAGCTGTTTCACGCGACTTCGTCCGCTAGTAACTATATGAAATATAATACATTCGTGTCTGTGAAACCATGGAAATACACATACACAATTTCAACCCAATCGGTCAAGCCGTTTAGTAGTTGACATACCGACAGCAGCGCCACCTACCGGGTCCAATTGTATTTTTAAATCATCCAGAAAACCATTGAAATAGCCATATAAAATTTCAACCCAATCTGTTCAGCCGTTTAGAAGTTATATGTGAAAAAGATAAGTACGGAAGGATAATTCTTACTACCCGTTTTCCCGTAGGAATGAAGCATTTTCCCGCAGTAAAAAGTAGCCTATGTTCATCACGGATAATGTCGGATTCTAATGGTAAAAGAATTTTTCAAATTGGTCCAGTAGTTTCGGAGCCTATTCTATACAAACAAACAATCAAATCTTTCCTCTTTATAATACTAGTATACATAGATACCTACACTTGCAGATTTATTATTAGTATTGAGTATTGATTTTTTCAATTCGAACCAGTAGTTCCTGACATTAACAACAAACAAACAAACAAAACTTATAATATTAGTAATAGATCATTACCTGTTAATTTATTGAAAACTATTTTTAACTAATGTGTTCTTTAGTTTAACACCTATTAAATAAAAAAAGGCAATTCCAAATTAATACAAAAGTTCAACTTCATATTATACGAAGTGGCCTTTCGTTTGTCAATTAGTGAATATTGTCACTCACACAATACGAATGCGACACTGACATTGAATAAATTTCCAACATAATAATATAATTGAAGACGTGATGGATGAAGGTGGTAAGTCGCATAATTATTATTTTGAATAAATCGAGGTTTACTTTTATTTTTATTCTTTTATTTTTTATGTTAAGGTTGACAGACAGGCTGATGGTCCACTTGATGGTAGGTGGCTACCGTCGCCTATAACACAAGCAACGCCATAAGTGCTACAAGTGCGCTGCCGACCATAGAAGGATTAAGGATAAGGGATAAGGGAGGGATGGGGTAATGGGCTCTGGCATCCCTTACTCACTCACCGAAACACAACAGCACATATTGCTGTTATTTGACGGTGGTATTCTGTAAGGTGGTGGTTACTGCCGCCAGACGGCTGCCCAAATGATTGCGAAACGCAGTGTGCCCTACCACTACTAAAATTTTTAAGATAAGATGCCACGGAACTGATTTTAGTACTAAATTATGATGCAAAGTTGCGTAAACACCCTAAAATATTAATGGTGTGATAGCAATTAAACACTTCTATTATTTAATTAATTAAATTAATTAATTAGAAGTGTTTATGATAGCAATTAAATAATAGAAGTGTTTAATTTCTATCATTTTAAGTGTTTAAATTAAACAATTGAAAAAAAAGTGACATTTCCATTGACCCTTTTCCATTGACAAAAATAAACTTTTGCGCACTCTTTGCTTTTTAAAATTAACCTTTTTCAACTTTTTATTTTCCAAAAATGTCTTAAATCGACGATCTTAAGGTCTGTAATATCATTCATAAGGACATATTACCTTCATTAATGCAAAAAACGAGAAAACCCAAAAATGCGACATAGCACCTTCATCTGCTCAAGTCTTCAATTGCAATTTGAGAATAATAATAATTGTCAATGAGATAAAATTTCAGAGTAACCGAATACTGATTTCGCAATGCCATTCACTTCTGCGTTAAGTATCTCGAGTTGCTCATAGATTAAGTACGTATTTACAGACAGCTCAATAGGTTTTATTTGATATTTAATTTTTTATGCGATTGTGTAATAACAGAAACAGACTGACGAAGGATAAATTTCATTATATGTAGTAAAATTTATTTTTTCGTCTGTCGCAAAAAACAACCTTTTACGACGTTTCGCTTTCGAGCCTAATCTATGAAATTTACCGTTGCGAGTTAAGCGGGCTCATTAATGACCTCGCTCATTTCGCGGTCGAGCCCAGGCTTGATAGCGGTTTAATCTGTGCATTCACAAAGAAGTGTCGAGTCTGTTTAGTCTATGATTGCAGTCGGCTGGCTGTTGTGCGATTGTCATTAGCTGTAGGCCTTCTCACGCTCCATTAAAGGGCCTCTTATGAAACTACCTTCGATTTTACTAATATAATGCTATTTTAATTCCTTTTTTTTTGCGAATTATATTATACTAGCTGGTGCCCGCGACTTCGTCCGCGTTCAAAAAGAAAATAAGTAGTATCCTGTGTCCTGTGCGTCTAAATGTTTATCTACCAAGTTTCGTGAAAATCAGTTAATTCGTTTACGAGTTATGGACGAACATACGTACATACATACAATACCTACACTTACAGATTTATTATTAGTATCGATTGATGATTAAGAGCGTTCTTTATAGGTAGGTATATAATGTGTAAGCATGAACATTGAACAGAAGATCAGAAAGATTACATTTTTGTATGTACACACTAACAAAATGAAACTTAGGTGGTTAATGAAATTATTATTAATATTTAAGCTAAGTTAATTTTTTTAATTATTGAATTATTTTTTAGGATTTTCATTTTTCGTGTAGATGTAAACATAGCATAAAAAAATTAGTAAAATCAAAGAATTACAAAAATTTATTAGTTAGGGATCATCGAAAAACCGTCTGCAACCGTTTTTCCCACTGGGATATCATTGCATAGATGCAATGTAAAAGCTTACATTACAATAAACACAATAGGTGACATTTCTTTCTTTTCAATATTATAAATGAAAAATAAATATTCAGAGTAAACAATTAAACGTAACCATAGAAATCGTAATCATTACAAAATGCCATACCAAGCGTGACGACCGCAATCAACTTTAGGGAAACATACAGAAGTTAATTGCGACCGGGCGCGCGGCAACTTCTTCTTAAAACACACCATCATTGAATGCAGCATTGTATTTACAGGTAACGTCATGTAACGCCATGCCGTCATGTAAACCAATAGCCAACAAAGTCAAAAACTACCGATTTTCATGCTGTTTTCACCAATGTTACGCGTGCGAAGTCGCGGGCACCAACTAGTGAGTTATAATTTTTTAAACTAACCACTGACATTCTGTTAAGGCCATTCAAATGAGACCAAACACGCTATATCTGCTGAAAGTCCAGGTCTTATATTTGCTGTAATTGGGTATCAAGTCTTACTATGGTCATGGAAATATAACTGAAGTAACAGTACACCAAATTTCAAATGAATAGAAATTATAGCAAAGAAATATTTCATTTCATTCATTCATTTCATCGCGTCAGCTTTGAAACAAACAAAACCGGATCAAAATGGGTCCATCCGTTTGAAAGCTATGACGTCACAGACACATACAACACCACACTAGACAGACAGATAAAAGACACACTTACAACACCGATCAAACTTATAACACCCTTCTTTAACATCGGAGGTTAATAAAAATTAATTTTAGAAATAATTTTATGTTTTATTGAATTATGCACTTTGTTTACTGCATCATTCGATAGGCGATTTTTTTTATTATTTTCTTTTTAATGTTTGGGACTTTTACCCTTCAAACAAAGGTAGTATGTTAGTTCCATTATCCCCGGTGACCGGTGACTATAAGTGACGGTTAGCCTACTTGACAGACGGTGAAAGAGGCCCTTAGTATTGTATAAAATTATAGAAAATCTTGAGTAGATATTTTACAGTTAGAAAGTAATGATTTAAAACGCTCTCAGTCGTTCCATATTGTGATCTGATCCGATGTGTTTTCAGCTTGTCGTGTAATGAATCGTAGCGGACACTTTTACTTTTTTACATGATTACACTTGATTTACAGTTTGTCATTTCAGTTTTCAAGCGAATAAAATTAATAATATTATTTTTTTTCTTTTTTTTCTTTACAAGTAACTAAAATACTGTATGACCCCGAACAGAGGGAAGTTCGTGTACACAATTTTCAGAAAAAATTGCATCTTTTATTTGTTTATTTTGAAATCTCTTTCATTCATTTTGAAATTTTATTTATATGGTCAAATATTGTTGCTATGTCTGGCGCCGGCTTTAAACGAATTAACTGATTTTTATGAAACTTGGTAGATAAATATTTAGACGTACGGGACACAGGATAGGCTATTTTTCTTTTTCAACGCAGACGAAGTCGCGGGCGCCAGCTAGTCTATACTAATATTGTAAAGAGGATAGATTTCATTGTTTGTTTGTTTTAATAGGCTCCGAAACTAGTGGACCGATTTGAAAAATTCTTTCACCATTAGAAGCCGACATTATCCGTGATGAACATAGGCTACTTTTTACAGCGGGAAAATGCTTCATTCCTACGGGAAAACGGGTAAAAGGACAACGGGTAGTAAGAATTATCCTTCCGTACTTATCTTTTTCACATATAACTTCTAAACGGCTGAACCGATTGGGTTGAAATTTTATATGGCTATTTCGATGATGTCCTGGATGATTTAAAAATACAATTGGACCCGGTAGGTGGCGCTGCTGTCGCTATGTCAACTACTAAACGGCTTGACCGATTGGGTTGAAATTTTGTATGTGTTTATTTCCATGGTTTCACAGACACGAATGTATTATATTTTATAAAGTTACGCGGGCGAAGTTGCGTGCAGCAGCCAGTATATTATATTTATGGTGTAATTGTTTTCTCAAATAAAATACATAAAATAAAATAAAAACCTTACAATGAGAGTTTAAATAATTAAACGGATCGACTAATGATACCTTAACCTTATTTTACGCCCATGACCTTGTAAACACACTAATTATAGCTACGAGTATCATAAAGAATAGCATCATTGTGTGTCTTTATGCTACGAAATATAAAGCTCCATTATCTATACTAAAATTATAAAAAGACAAAAGATTCGTTTGTCTGTTTGTTTGTATTGAATAGGCTTCGAAACTTCGAATTATTCTTTCACTATTGGGAAGCTATATTATCAGCGAGTAACATAGGCTATCTATACTAATATTATAAAGAGGAAAGATTTGTTTGTTTGTTTGTATTGAATAGGCTCCGAAACTAGTGGACCGATTTGAAAAATTCTTTCACCATTAGAAGCCCACATTATCCGTGATGAACATAGGCTACTTTTTACCGCGGGCAAATGCTTCATTCCTACGGGAAATCTAAAATAAAAGTAAATACTAGCGGCTTGGCCCGGGAGATAGCGCCATCTATCCAAAATACGGTAGATGGCGTTTTATACTTTTCTACGCGGACGAAGTCGCGAGCACCAGCTAGTATTTTATAAAGTTACACGGACGAAGTCTAGTGCAACAGCTAGTCAATGGTAGTAATAATAAATCTGTAAGGGTTGGTCATGGAGTAAGTTAATTTGTTTTCAGAAATATGGTGTTTATAGGCTCTATACGTGATACTGAAACTAAATTGACCATTTTTACAATTTTGTCTGTATATTGTATGTATGTATCCTCTATATCTATAACTTTTAAACGAATTAACTGATTCATGAAACTTGGTAGATAAACATTTAGACGTACAAGACACTGGATAGAATAATTTTTCATTTTCAACGCGGACGAAGTCGCGGGCGCCAGCTAGTTATAAATATATTCAAGTAGGTACGTGTGTAATATTTTTATTTATTTATTTATTTATTTATTTATTCATTCAAAACAGCAACAGCCTAGCACACTTAACATTAACATTTATCGTTCAACATCTACGTCCAGTGAGCAAGCCAATTAGAGCTGAGCACGTAATTCATTTTGGTACATAACTCCAACGAAAACAAAAATAACAAAAAAATATATACAAAATCAAAACAAAATAGAAATTAAAAATTAATTTCTAAATGTTAAGGTCGATAGACAGGTTGACGGTCCACTTAAATAGTAGGTGGCTACCGTCGCTTATTAAAGCTCGTCACACACGTCATTTTCTCTAATTTATGGGGATGTGTTTATTTGATACAATAAGTCAAATAAATCTATTTTAATAAATAATTATATAAACGAGAAATAAAAATTTCCGTAAGTAATTAATATTAGGAGCTTAAATTTTACAAAAAAAATACATTGAGAAAGTTTGCAAAGAAATTAAATGAAAAATGTATTGAAAAAACTTTACTACACATAATAATATATTCTTATATAATATAGATAAGTAATTAAATATAACATAATGTAGATTCATAAAAATATTTTTTTTAATACAAATTAATAAAAATTAATAAGATTTTTTTTTTATTTTCTTCTTCTACAAGTTCTAATTAATTGAAATCCATAACTTTCAAGTTTGACATTAATTTCGAAATATAACCTTTCCGCAAAACTAACACCCAAAAATATTACAGAATAAAGACTCAAGTACCTACCTAGAACACAAAAGAATCACTATAAAAGCTTGACAACAAAACAACACTAAACTTTGAAATCACAGACTACTTTAAAGTAGTAATCAAAAATCACTTAAAAGTTTAACGAAGGTCAATTGCACTTTTAAAAATATAAAAGAACTAAAAATTAAATTATGTTTGTTTAATGTTGCAAGTAAAAAAAAATACAACATTCACGCGTAGCTATGCCGCCAAAATGCAGTGAAATGTCAATAGTGGCGGGAATTTGCGCGAAAGGTCGTAGTATGGCGGCCGCCAGGGGATGGGAGGGGGACAAAACTAGTTAGCATTGTTTATGTTATAAACCACAGCACAGCAATAAACAAAATAATGTCTAGAGGTCAGTGCGGTGATATTAAAAAAAATAATTCGACGTCCGGAATAAATACATCGTGTATTTTTTTTTGTAGGCTGCCTCAATGAGGAGGCAAAGAAACTCGGGTATAAAGCCTATAATAGCAACAGAGTAGTTTTAAACATTTATGATTATTTTGCTTACTTAATCAAGATTTTAATATATTTTTTCAATTTTGTACTTATTAACAAAAAGGTTATTTTATAAATATAGTATAGATGTATGAAATTTTAAATAATATAAAGGATCTTATTAAACTAAGCAATCTAAATTGATCATAACAGTCTGATGGAAAAGTACATGACAGATGAAAGACTGTATGGTGAGTTTCACCATCAACCATCATTGACATTCGTGAAGAAACGTCATCATTTTCATGTTTCGAAATTAAAATTGAACCGTCCATACGGATGAGAACCGAGATCGAAATCTGTGTCACGACCGGAGGCTGCGTAGATGCCTCACAAACAATATAATAATGTTACCAAATATTAAAATCTCAGATAAAATAACAACTAAAGATACACGCGCTGTGGACAGAAGAGTGAAGCCGATAAAACTATGCCTTCACCATGTACATACACGGTCTCACGCACACAAATGCGATCAACCCGCCCTATTAAAATATTTACTAGTAAAAATTTTTAGAATATTTTTTCTGTATGTATGTTCCTCATGATTTTCATGAAACTTGTTAGATAAACATTTGGACGATAGATAGGCCACTTTTTCACGATCACGATAGATAGATAGAACACAAAATCTAAATACAGTAAACGGCCTACGCTGTTGTCCTGGTGTTGTCCCCGAAATTCTGTCTATAAATTCTTATTTGGTCTGAGATCAAAACTTGTAGATAACTCGCAAGTACACATGAGCCAAGGTCATTCAAATAGGGCTGTCAATTTTCCAACTTTGTTTTTTTTTATATAGTTTTCAAAAATTACTATTATGTTAAATAAAAAAATGTCTTCGAATGTTGTTACAGCATAGCATAGAACCCTACTGCGTCTCTCACCGACGAGCCCCTTGGATGAGTAGTTGGAGCACTCGCCTTAGCGCTCCTTCTCTATGGTCCCGGGTTCGATACCCGACCCAGTCATCTTTCGAAAGGATGCCATTTTCCTATACTTTTATAATCGTTTATCTTTAATCCTTGCAACACCTGTGGTGGCGGTATCATAATTATGATAATATATTTTTGTCTTATTTCTCTTGGTCACCTCACTCTCATGAGAATCATCAAATTATCTACTACAATTTATCATAAAATATATAACTATAATTATTATAATTTTTTTTTTCGTTTTTATAATATATACTAGCTGTGACACGACATACATACACACATATTACATAGAACTGCCACCGCCTTAAAAATTTAACATAAGTAAACATAAACACTATGATCACGCATAACTTTTGACAGGGTGGTCCGATTTTGACAATTCTTTTTTATTTGAAAGGGTGTACCCCCAAGGGGGTCCCATTTTAATTTCGAAAAAAAATTCCAACCCGAAGGGTAGGAAAACAGGGGATGATTGATTGTTCACTCACCGATTGTAGCGTATAACCACGCATAACTTTTTACAGAGTAGTCCGATTTTGATAATTCTTTCTTTAATGGATAGGGTATACCTCGAAGTTGGTCTTGTATAAATTTGGAAAAAAAATCCTACCCTAAGGGTGGAAAATTAAAAATTAAGCATGTAGTAAATATTAGATTATAGCCACAAAAATATATAAAATAAAACTTTTTAAGAAAAAATAAAACCGCCGAAAAAACTGAAAAGCATAAAATAATCTTATTATACTTTTACCTAAGTAATTTTGAGTCGGCGCCAAACAAGCAAAAATTACGTAAAGAGTGATGCGCGGCGGCGACTCAAAATTACTTAGGTATAATTATAATAAGATTATTTTATGCTTTTCAGTTTTTTCGGCGGTTTTTTTTTTAATACTCACTCGCACATGCTGTTGTTTCACTGTACGCTTTAAAAGCTAGCTGGAGCCCGCGACTTCGTCTGCGTTAAAAGTAAGGGATGTGTAGCGCCTGACTAAATGTGTAAAGCAACATAACGCCCGACATCTTTGCTGTTATAAAACTTTCAGGGGTTGTATCTTTATTTTTAATAGATAACTGGTGCCCGCGACTTCGTCCACGTTGAAAATTATACACTCAAACCTTCCTCATGAATCACTCTATCTATTAAAATAAGCCGCATCAAAATCCGTCACGTAGTTTTAAAGATTAAAGCATACATAGGGACAGACAGACAGGAAGCGACTTTGTAGTGATGTTAATAAACATGTGGTTACGGACTTCAAACGGGGTGTCCATTAATGACTGAGTAATTCAGTGAGTCTTACCATTACTAAAAATGAATTTAACAACAACAGTGTTCACACTAATTAACTTAGAATAATAATAATAATAATAAGAAAATACACAAAATAAGAGAAAAATCTAGAACTCTGGCCGCCTTACTGTTTGAATTTTGTCTTAAATGAGATATAACGGTGGCGTACAGTCCAAGTTATAAGTGTCTGTGTACATTACGACTATTTTCGTGTTTAGAAAATATTCACATTTTAACTAAAGTTCATCTATGTGTATATAGAAAAATCATAAACAAGTACATTAAATATTTTTTCAAAAAACTTCAGTTTGGATTTTTTGATTTTTTGACTGCTTATCTCAGAAACGGCTATTTGAATTCGGTTTTCACTGTTGTATTGTAGCAACAGTTTCTGTGTTAACATTTTACCTACGTACCTGAGTCATGGATGTTTGTTTGTATGTATTTACAAAAAATAACTAATCTATGTAGTATATCAACTGTCTGATATCTATAATACAAGTATTAGTTGCTTACTGTGGAAGTAGATGGTGCTGTGTGGAATATATATTTCTTTATGTTACGGTCGACAGACAGGCTGACGGTCCACTTGATGGTAGGTGGCTACCGTCGCCATAAGTGCTACAAGTGCGTTGCCGACAATAGAAGGATTAAGGATAAGGGATAAGGGAGGGATGGGGTAATGGACTCTGGCATCCCTTACTCACTCACCGAAACACAACAGCACATAATGCTGTTATTTCACGGTGGTATTCTGTAATACCAATTTTGTCAATTTTGAGAATTACATTAAAATTTCCAAAGTTGACTCCGCCGGGAATCGAACCCGGGGCCCCTGAAACGTTAGGCAAGCACCCTTGCCACACGTCCAACGGGCTCGTCAAGTTCAATTCCGCTACCGCTTGTATCTTGAGTAGTATAATGATAGTGTTGTGCGCAGTAATGTCGCAAGAACGACCATTGCGCGTTCCGGTCTACCGCCTTCCGCTGACATCGCGGCCTTCCAGCCTTCGCATTAATTTACTCTCTAAAATCAAATCATCGCGTTTATCCATCACATTTTACCATTTTACATTTTTTAACATTTTACCTTTGTACCTTAGCCTTAGTTATGGATATTTTGTATTTATAATATGTATGTATTTACAACAAAAAAAGTAATCTGTGTAGTATATCAACTGTCTGGTATCCGACTTTAAAACTACGTAACCGATGCTTAGATCTTTAAAACTACGTAACGGATTTTGATGCGGGTTTTTTTAATAGATAGAGTGATTCAAGAGGAAGGTTTTAGTATATAATTTCAACGCGGGCGAAGTCGCGGGCACCAGCTATCTACTAGAAAATTTTATAACAGCAAAGATGTCACTGGTTATATTACTTTACACATTTAGTCAGACGCTACACATCCTTTACTTTTAACGCGGACGAAGTCGCGGGCACCAGCTAGTTCAAAATAACTTAGAGAGTACAAATTACTGCGAAACTCAGTATACACTGCCACTACTTTTCAAACCTAGACCTGAGTAAACCTTTATCATGAGTTTACCGCACTCAATAACGAGAGCGTAAAATATTCTTCTTCTTCTTTTTCTTCTTAGGTTATAGCAATGCGGCTCATTTTAAAATGGCTATTATCTGCCAGTGTCAAGTTAAAATAGCAATTTGTAATAACCTCTTTTTTTTTTAAAAAAAAAAAGAGGCAAAATTGAAAATAAAATCAAAAGTAGCAGACTCAAGTCTAGTCAGTCAAGTCAAGTCAGTCAAGTCAGTCAAGTCAGTCAAGTCAGTCAAGTCAGTCAAGTCAGTCAAGTCAGTCAAGTCAGTCAAGTCAGTCAAGTCAGTCAAGTCAGTCAAGTCAGTCAAGTAAGTCAAGTCAGTCAAGTCAAGTCAGTCAAGTCAGTCAAGTCAAGTCAGTCAAGTCAAGTCAGTCAAGTCAGTCAAGTCAGTCAAGTCCGTCAAGTCAGTCAAGTCAGTCAAGTCAGTCAAGTCAGTCAAGTCAGTCAAGTCAGTCAAGTCAAGTCAGTCAAGTCAAGTCAGTCAAGTCAGTCAAGTCAGTCAAGTCAGTCAAGTCAGTCAAGTCAGTCAAGTCAGTCAAGTCAGTCAAGTCAGTCAAGTCAGTCAAGTCAGTCAAGTCAGTCAAGTCAGTCAAGTCAGTCAAGTCAGTCAAGTCAGTCAAGTCAGTCAAGTCAGTCAAGTCAGTCAAGTCAAGTCAGTCAAGTCAGTCAAGTCAGTCAAGTCAGTCAAGTCAAGTCAGTCAAGTCAGTCAAGTCAGTCAAGTCAGTCAAGTCAGTCAAGTCAGTCAAGTCAGTCAAGTCAGTCAAGTCAGTCAAGTCAGTCAAGTCAGTCAAGTCAGTCAAGTCAGTCAAGTCAGTCAAGTCAAGTCAGTCAAGTCAGTCAAGTCAGTCAAGTCAGTCAAGTCAGTCAAGTCAGTCAAGTCAATCAAGTCAGTCAAGTCAGTCAAGTCAGTCAAGTTAGTCAAGTCAAGTCAGTCAAGTCAGTCAAGTCAGTCAAGTCAGTCAAGTCAAGTCAAGTCAAGTCAGTCAAGTCAGTCAAGTCAAGTCAGTCAAGTCTATAATTTTCTCTTGTTAGTATTCCAAAACAGGTCCGTCAAGTCCAAAACAGTCAGGCCAAGTCCTTTTTTTGGTGATCCCGACAGCGTAAAATATTGTATTTATATGAAAAACTGTCAACTGTCAATGTCAAATTGATGTCTACTACTCGCTAGCGAGTGCGGTCATTATAACTCATGGTAGAGGTACAGGTGATCTGATATTGAATCTGAATAAAACCTGATATTGAAAGAGTTTTTCTCTAATCCCAAAGATTCTTAATATATCTAAATTGGTTTTATTAAATGAAAACAAAAAACAAATTAATTCATAACAATATTATTTCTAGTGATTAATGTTTGATCATAGACAAAGATTAACAAGGATAATATTTTTTTTTAAATGTTATTAATAAAAATAATACAACTTAATAAATCTATTAAAATGTAGAATAAATCTACTGTATGTAGATAATAATCTACAGTAGATTTATTCTACATTCTACATTCTTTCTTCTACAAGCTTTTTCTTTAAAATTATAATCATATAATACGAAATCGTTCTATGTTCACTAGCAGTGATTAAATTTGATTTATGGTCATTAACAAATAAATATGAATAAATTTTTTTTTTTTTTTTTAATTAAAATTGAAGTTACAAATCATATTTATTAAAAGTCAGCTCATATTTTACAAGATATCTTGAATTTGTATGTAAAATCAATTTATCCAAAATTTAACCTTACCGCATTGTCAATGCTGTAATTTACCTTTCATTCATTTATTCCATTTTTAATTTATAGCTTACAATTATTTGATTATTATATATTTAATGAAAATTATTTTAGTTGCTGAGGAAATTAGGAAAACCATCTCCAGGGTTTTCTCCATCGTGTAAATGAACAACTTCTGTTTTTTCCGTTACGTAATCTAAGGAGTCTAACAGATCTAATTGTTTCTTCTTCATTATGGTTTCAATAGTTTCCTTTGCGGGTTCGTTATCGATTTGCATTTTTCTTGCTCTTGTATTGTCTGAGTCGTCCTCCAAATCCGACTTCTGTTCATCAGTCGCAGTAGTGATCTGGGTTGTAGTTAAAACTGATTTACTTTCATTGGTTAACAAATATTCTTTGAATTCGTTCTCGTAAACTTCGTCGAGCCAATTGACTTTATCTCTTTCTGTTCCCTTTTCGTTGCTGGAAACATCTTCAAGATCTGGTAAGTAATATTTGGCCCTTAAAGGTTTGAATTTGGTTATGTGTGCCTTTGATATAAAGGAGGAGTGTGATGGCAGCGTCGCTATGGTCGTGCTAAAATCTAGATCTCTCTCTAAAGACGCTTCTGTTGTAGTAATAGGAACATCTTCTTCCTGCTCTTCTTCTACTTCTGCAGCGTATGCATAATACTCCTTTTTCTCATTATTTTCTTCATTTCTTTGTTTGGAATCAACGTGAATTTCTTTTTCTTCTTTTATTTCTGTCTGTATAGAGGTTGTTTCAGCTTGCACTGTGTCTGAAAGTCGCGATTGAAGTGATCTTTCAAATACATTTTCAACAGATGTTTCATTATTATCAACGTATTTATAAATTTCACGTATATTTTTTGGTATTTCTGTGACAGTATACACTGCAATTGAGGTTTCTTTCTCCAAATAAGGCGCATCAGTGTTATTAAATATTAAATTAGAGTCCTGTTCTGTTTCTGATTCGATTATATTGATTTTTGCATTGCTCTTATCCTTTTCCATTAAATTATCATTTTCATCATCATTTGAAAGTTGCAATGATTCGAGTTCGTGTTTAATTACTGTAGAAATATTATTGTCTTTTTTTGTTATCTCCGTACTAGAAACATCATCAAAGTCGTTAGTTATTAACGGTTTTAAAGGTGAAGTGGCCTCTGTAGTTACCAACATTCTTCGCAAAATATTCAAAGATTGATTTTGAGAATGTATATGTTGTATGATTTTAATATCAGGCGCATTGCTAATTACTTGTAGTAATAAATCTATGCCATCATGTACGTTTTCAACTGTAACAAAAAATATAACTGAAGTTTAATAAAATAAGTAAATTATCTAAATTCTCTTAATTTATACAGAGCAGTTGAATTAAGTTTAATTATTATTTTTATTGTAAAAATGTTCTAGTAATTTTTTACAGTCCTTCAAAAGCAAAAATCCAAATAATCGCTGAAATATTTTCAAACATGATTTTCTCGAAAATATTTAATTTTTGACCGATATATGACTGGGGTTAAATTACTTCAATGTAGTCATAGTATCGTCTCTCGAGAGGAATGTCACCCTGTATAGATTATTTTATGTGTAAATGTGAGAAAAGTATATATAACTTTTATTTATGTGGCAAAAAAATAGTTTTTAAGTACCTACCTTGCTTCTGAAAGGGGTAATGTTTCAACAAATATTCCATTATTGCCAGTAAATATTCAACAGTGCCATCATAGTACATCGTCTCGCGTTTTCTCCTGTCGTTATAGTTCATCTTCATTGCCAAGTTCCTGAGCCTCCTGAGGTTTTCAATTATATTCTTCGTAAACATTTCTATAGATGCAGTGTAATTCTCTTGGTTATTCTTCAAACTCACCTTTGGTATAAAAGTTCTCTTTGTTTCTATTTTGCTCGGATATTTCTTTTCTAAACTTCTCACCGCCTCTTGTAATCGCTTTAGAAATTTGTTTTGAGCCAAATTATAAGTTGAAATCAAATTTTGAAACTTATCTAGAGATTGTTCCATTGTTTGACTTTTTTTAAAGCCTCTAGTAGCTCTAGCGTGCTTTTTCAAAACAGATTTAATGTCGTCGTTAAAATTATGAGTCTTCAAAGTACGGATTATGTGACTTAAAATGCAAGAAAAAGCTTCCATTGATTTAATAAACTCGTGAGTATTATTTTTTATATATTCTACTTGACGTATTTGTGAATCGGTAAGTTTATTGATGTTGTTATCATACTTTCCTTTAAGAACGGCGTTTAATTTTTGTATATCATCATTCATTAAATTGCTGACGCCAGTTTCATTTTTCTTTAGAGGTTTACCTTCAAGATCAAAATCAAGTACTCGAAGTAAATCTTTCAAAATTTTTAAAATTCTCAATATCTTGTTGGCTTCATTGTATAACTCTTTTACTTTTGATTGCAAATGTGACATCATTTGTGGATTTATTAAACCATTATTTTTACAAAGCATATTTAACATATAGCTTCTCTTGTGTACATTAGGTTGCTTTTTTTCATTTAAAACAAACATACGTCCAAAAAAATTTCTGAAATATTTAAGGAAATAAAATTTCTTCTTCTTAGGCGTGTACGCGGAATTTTTTTTCATTTTGTACCCTTTGTACCATTTTTTTATCCACGAATCAAATTTATTTTCGGTATTATTATTATTAATGTGTACATAATCCGTCTCATTATTCTTGGGTGTGACCTTAAAATTTAGAGAATTATTTGTCAAAATGATAGTTCTTGCAGATATATTATGTGCTATAATATTTGATATATTTCCGTTTATCTTCTGTGTGGTTTCGGTTTCATTATGAGTAGTAAAATTAATTTGCTTTACTGAAACATCGTTTTCGCTTTTAGCAATCTTCAACAATAAATTGTCAACTTTTTCGTCCAAATTTTTCAATCTTTCCCATTTATTAGGTATCAAGTAACTTACATCTGAGACAGTTGTTAATTTTTCTTTCTCAGTAGTATCTGTAGTTTCTGTTACATAATTCATGTGAGTAGCATTTAAATGCTTAATATTTTTGTCTCTGATTAATTGTTCGTTATTGTTTTTCACCTTATGCTCATAACTGTCAGCTTTACTAAAGTCAACTTCGTCTAAAATTGGTCTCATTAATAAATCTTTGTTCGATGGCTCCATTTTGGATTTTGATGAAATGGTAACAAAATCTCTTTGGTGTTCTTTTAAATTTTTTGTCATCTGCTTATCATGTTTAAATTCCAAACTACCTATAGCTACGTTAGATATAACGTGAGCTTTGTTAAATTGATTAATAATGTCGATTGCATACGCATCCTTATCAGTAATGTATATGTCATTTATTGGATAAAAATTGGCATTAACAGGAGATAACAAATCATAATTAACTACTTTAGTTACTTCTGTGTGATCTGGTGTGCCTGAAAAAAAATTTGTATTAACTAGGTATTTAATATTATTATTTTAATTTAATCAATTTTTCTCGTATGTGATTTATTTTAAATTCATTATTTTTTGCTTATTACATATCATGTATATTAGTATTTTATAATGTATTTTTAATTTTTTTATGTATTTTTAATTGTTGCACAATTTTGTAATTTTAAGAACACAATTAAGTATTACAAACGTCCAAACTAGATAATATTAGAATAGATATAAATAAACGAACCTGCCTCGTACGTCGCCTTAGTAGAATTATTTGTCAGATTATCATCAGACACCGATCGTTTGTTCCTGTGTAAAATTTCTTTGTCTTGCATTTTGATAACATTTTTGCTGATAGCTTTCCGCTTAACTACTTTTTTAATAAAGCCCTTCTTAGCTTTTGCTCGATAAGCGTTTTCATTTTTACCATTTACTTTGTTATCATCTTTATTATTTTCAACTAAATTATTAACATTTTTCTTGTTTGTGGCAGATATTGCTTTTTTATTTTGTTTTGCTTGCAATTGCTTAGATTGATCCTCTACACTCTTTACAATTATCTTATTAACTGTCCCCAACAAGGTCCTTACAAGATTCTTAGCATACATTACTGAGTTATTCGATTTACTAAAACCACTTTTAATTAATGGTTTGGTTTTATGGTTCAGCATTAACGCATTTTTTGTTACATTTTTTCGTAGAACGACAGACCCATAAGTCAAATCGCGTTCTTTTAGTTTTGGCATCAGAGTTGGCTTCGTGACGTTATGTTCTATATGTTTCTTTGACATTTTGAACCACTTCTTGTTATGCCTCTTGGTTGGTTCAGCAGATGGCGTTGTTGTTTTTGATGTTGTTCTAGTCTTCTGTCCGCGTCTCCTCAAGTCTCCTCGTTTATTCGTCGATTTGTTATCATTCTCTGAAATAATAGTTTACGTAACAGGACATTTCATACAGTAAATAATTATGAGTGTAATAATATAATAAGAACTCTATAGTTTACTATATTCATTCCCCCAGTAACTAGGGGAATCATTATACATCGATTTTCTTCATTTTAGTTTATTAATTAAATATTACAGATTTTCATATACGATCGAATCATCGGCTGATTATCTTCAAGCGCATAAACAGATCTTCATAAAATATAGCTACGGAAAAATCCATCTGTTTCGAATCTTCGATTCCACAGACATCAGATACACAGACACACACGTGGAACCTATAACACCCCGTTTTTGCATCGGGGTTAAAAAACGTTATTCTGATCCATTAAATATTTACCATCGTCGCAGAAACTCAAGACACGACAATCCCAACGGCCATTGGCGTCGCATTCACAAATAGTACATCCGGTACACCAATCCACTGAAACAAAATAAGAACCTATAACCTACACAGCGTTTCGCAGTCATAATTTGAGTAGACATTGCGGGGGTTATTTATTTATTTATTTACTAGCTGGCGCCCGCGACTCTTTGAAAAAATATCAATGTTACACTTGCACAAAAAACCGGTGTATTGGTACCATATTTTTCTGTGAGGGCCAAATCTGTAAGGGCCTCTTTCACGAACTACAAGTAAAGTGTTGGTTAGTTAATTGGCGAGTAAATGTTACGTGTATCTTGTGTCAATTTCTATGTATTAACTATGAATTAACTGATTTTCATGGAACTTGGTAGATGAACATTTAGACGTACAGGACACACGATATAGGCCACTTTTTTCTTTTTCAACGCGGACGAAGTCGCGGGCGCCAGCTAGTCTTATATAAAACGGTATATAATTTCATTTAATTATTATAATTTAAGTGAGTATGTAAAGAATACTATTTGTAGGATTAAGGTTCTAATTTTTAATCATACTCGTGGTTTCAGAGTTTGGACTAATTATGAAATAGTAAAGAAATTTTCCATTTTCGTATCTGGTTATGAATGTTACGAATGTAGCTGAAGGACGAAATGAATAGGCGATATGAGAAATGTATAGGCTGAGTGAGGGAGTGATCACTGACATTTCTTTAGAAATGTTTTGTGTAGACTAAATAAACCCATATTGTCACCTATTAAGATTCATGCATAATATCAAAACATATGAATATTTTGACGGGACTTTTTAATTTTTTGTGAGGCAATTTCTAATATTTTTAGAATTTTTTTTTTACCAATGTTGAGTTGATTATGTCTGCTATCCTTCAGAATTTTTAAACAACCAAAATTTGGAACATAAAAACATAAAAATGATCCTAAACACGACCACTTTTCTTAAATTTTGTGTGAAGAGGCGAGCAGAAATTGTATTTACAGTACTAAAAATTATATAATTTTTAAATTATTTTTTAAAGTATTTGCAGATAAAGAAGTAATCTAACTGTGCCACCTGTTAGTTTTATTTGATTTGGTTTCATTTGGTCGCAAAATCTACCGAAAAACAACTAAGTTTTGTCAGATTCGTAAACACGTCCTTAAGGGATTCAAACAAACTAACAGTCTACATACTAATAATTTTTTGGTACTTTACCCACCTGGTGGACATCCTTCACTGTAGCTTTCGATAAAAGGTTTGCATTGTTCTGGCTCACGCAAATTAAACACTAAAAAAATCAAAAATAAACGTCCATTAGTCATAATTAGGAGATACATCTTGTTCGGAGATAAATCAATACGTCAGAGGTATTTTGTAATAAAAAAATCAAATTAATTTAAATTTATCATTATTTATCGTAAGAATACATATTTAGATTTAGTACAATCCTTCCTTTAAATATTAAAGGCTAATTTATTAATTGTATAGTCTAAGAGCCTCTTTCATCGTCTGTCAATTAAGCTAACCGTCATTTAAAGTCACTGGTCACTAGAGATAATGGAGCTGATATATAACTTAGTTTGTACGGTAAAACTCCCAAACAATAAAAAAAAATAATAAAAAAAAAAATCGCCTATCGAAGTAAACCAAGTGTATAATTTAATAAACCATATAATTATTTCTAAAAGTAACTAATCAGCACTTTTAGTTGGTGAATGAGGCCCTAATATGTATAAATTAACTCCCTTTGAAAATTCGCCTTAATAAATTAACTAATTAATTATTTAATTAATAGTTAATTAATTAATTTATTAATTATTAACTATTACATTAATAGTTAATTAATCAATTATTCAAAATCAAAATATTTATTTATCAATTAGGTTTGTACAAGAAACTCTTTTGATCGTCATTATAAATTTAAATTTACCAGGGTTTCGGAAAAAAGCCAAGATGACTAAGTTAATTAACTAATTAATTACGGTAAGTGTAACTACTTGATTAAAAAGTAAGAAAAAATGACTGTATTTATTACAGTCGTTAAAAATACTTACAATCTCTTGCAGCATCGCGAAAGAAAAGTGCACTAAACCCTACAGGACTTCGCTTAACTCTTGACTCACTGTAAAAAAGTGAGTTTATTATGAAAATGGACGCTGAAAGGACATCTATACTCGTACTTTAGAAGCAGCTAGACATTGTAACGATCGACGCAAAATCGGAGTGTTATAAGTTTGACGTGTGTGTGTGTCACGAAAATAATGACAATAATTTTCGTGTTCAGTTCGCCAGAGTCATATATATGTGTATACCACAAATTCCTCTACTTGTATATCATCATGTTTATTTTTTAATCATTGCGTCGCTTTCTCTTAAAAAATAAATTATAAAAAAATTACCAATCAAACACTAGGGTCACGACAATTACAAAAATAAAGCAGTTATACTTAGGGTCAATAAAGTCGTACAATATGATATCCCATCCTATGGCCTCAATGTCCTGAAGTCCATTCCTTCTCACACAGAGAAAAGAAGAGAAAAGACTGTCCATCAATTTGAAGAAGTGTTTTCTAAATATATCATCAGATACAAGTACAGTCGGGGTAGGAAAAGGTTCGTCACCTTAAAGTCACCCTTGGCAATTGTCAGTCATGCCAAAACTTTATTTCAAAAGTCTGTCAGTTGTCTGCTTAGAGCTTTAGTTTCAAAAAGCACTAAGTGTCTACGAATTTGATAAAGGAATGAATTTGAAAACTGACCTAGGTTTTAGTACTCCGACTTTTCAGTGAGGTTGCACAAATTTCTAACCTTTTAGACACTTGACCTGACTGCTTTGGACTAGCTAAACGGACCTGTTTTGTAAACTAAGAAAAATTATAGACTTGACTTGACTGACTAGTCTCGAGATCTGCTACTTTTGATTTTTTGATTTTAATAAAGGCTATTACAAATTGCTACTTTTACTAATGACACTGGCAAAATCACCGGAGAAGATCTGATGGAGCCAAGACATTAAAAGAGAAGAAGAAGAAGAACCTTTTAAACTTTCGCATATTTTCAACCTCGCATCGCCAACTGTCTCTAATCCAGCATTCGGCAACTCCACCATCCTTGCAGTAACACAAGTAGCAAGCTTTGACACCTTGAGCTTCGCTTTGCCTGAAGAACGGTGTAATGTTTGAACACGACTCCAGGTGGAGAATCAGAGCTTTCCCAGCGACCGCAGAGATGCTGGCTTCCACTAAAACCGATTTATTAAAATCAAAATCTATACTAATATTATAAAGAGGAAAGACTTGATTTCTTATTTGCTTGTTTGCATTGAATATGCTCCAAAACTACTGGACCGATTTGGAAAATTATTTCACTGTTAAGAAGATATATATCAGCGAGTAACGTAGGCTAAATTTTATAAAGTTACGCCGACGAAGTCGCGTGCAACAGCTAGCAATATATAAAGTTATGAAGTTTTCAAAGAAAAACTTGATTCAAAATATGACAACAAAATAAATCCGAATCAAAAGAACATTGAAATCCGTTATTTTCTTACTGATATTGAATCATACCAAATTCGGAAGAATGAAGCCACCAATACCAGGTTAGTTAAAACAGACAATGATGTTAGGGTTCCACAGTTATAAACAAAATCATGAACATCACCACATTCACATTCTCTTGTGTTTCTGTACTTAAGTTGGATGCCAAGCAGTGCACTTATATCATCATGAGTATATTGCATGTCTTTGTGGAGACGAAATCTTGCAACATTCGTTTACTTGGGATTTTCTCAGAAAAAATGACTTGGAGAATTAATTCCTTTTGAAACCATCGGATTCAGTGTATTCAGATTCAGGAATTTACTCCATTCAGTTGCCAATACCAGCGTCAGTTAAGGTGTTCGCTCTAATTCTGAAGGGTGTGTCCATGGCTTCGATTTTGGTCAAGATCGACAAGAATTAACTGAGTTAATCGATACGTTATATCGGTATTTTCTAACAGTTAGTACTAAAAACGATTGTACCATAACTCTCATTGTCTCATCATCAATAGTATTAAAGTATCGATTGAAATTGATAATTATTTATATTCAGAACCTAATTTTGATAAAAAGACAAGCTTCTCCAGAGTTTCAGTAGTTAATGTTGCCATGATTTGAAGGAGTACCTAAAACAAAAGATCCTTACCAGCAGGCAGTCCTCCAAATAACGAGGAGAGACGAATCAGAGTCAAAAGCAGTTGTATTAACATGCTTGATGTAAAACGAACACTGCGCTGCCAACGAAATCGCCAGCTCGCCCCGCAAGCGCATGTTTGTAAATACAGCTAACATTTTTGTATGAACAGTCCAGAGACGGATTTATTTTAAACCGTCTTTTAAATGCCATATGAATGAGCCAGGGCTTTTACTTATTAGCTTTTACTTATTAGCCAGGGCCTCTTTCACCATCTATCAAGCGGGGATGATGGTGCTGTACCTTTGATGGTACGGTAAAAGTCCCAAATATTAAAAAAAAATAATGAAAAAAAAAATTGCATATCGAAGGATGCAGTAAAACCGAGTGCATATTAATAAAACGTAAATTAATTCTAAAAGTAACTAATCCACGTGTACATGTAGTTGGTGAAAGAGAAATGTAAATATCAGAATGTGTTATGCTTATCTATACCAATATTAATAAAACTAGTGGACTGATTTTGAAAATTCTTTATTTTATAAAATTACGCGGGCGAAGTCACGTGAAACAGCTGGTTATAATATACAATAAAATATTACAGTCCTGAGGCCGTTTTTTAAAGTTTCTCTTGCTTTTCATTTTCAGCATTTTCTCATAGAGCTTTCCAAATTTTGAAATCACGGGCCTTTCCTACCCAGTTTTCCTTTTTCCTTTAGACTCCTTGTCTGCCTTTCCTTATTTTATATTGTCTCGGACATATTCCGTTACGTCTCTGGCCCATTTGTCTTTCTGACTTCTTATTATGTGTTATAGATACCAATGTACAAATATACTGTTACATGAATAACTTATTGTTAACACCCTCTACTTCTGGTACATTAATTAAACCACTTTATGTTTAGTCCAACTATAAGATTAGCGGACATACGACAACGACCTTAACGAATGCGTTCGTTCAACTGACTGATACCTTTTCAATGTTATAACCACCGAATGAATCTGAATGAGTGAATGAACATCTTTTTGAAACGTCACAAAACCCTTTTTATAAAACTTTTACTGCGACCCATTTTACTATTAAATTTTTTGTAATAACAATAATAATAAGAGAATACTCTTAACAAATGCTAACTAACTAAAATTATTTATCAATAAATGCGCAAATATCTGTGTCCGTCTGTCCATCTGTTAAGTTGTGTGTTAATCTACCTGGGGACAGCTTGAATTTACATTAAACGAACGATGAACCAAATATTTTGTAATCCTCCATTTCCAAATAAAACGATTTTGAGTGAATGCAAGAAATCGAATACTGCCCCTCAATACCCAACAGAATTTCTCAAAACAATGGACTTGTATTACGAAATTTGAGTATTTTCAAGCATTGTAACGTTCAACAAGCCCTCGACATGAACCGCTTTTGTGTTTACATGTTTGTTACTGTGTTCGTCGTATCCGGTAAGCATATCCTCTGTGTGACTAATATCGCTAATCTTAAAATCAATTTAATTAAACTATAATACAAAAGCGCTAATCGGTACAACTCTCCCATTCCCTTAATTCCTATTCGCCCTTTAATATTCTCCTCTCAACCTAATTATAAGATGGAGAATATGGTACTTTTCACCCCTCAGGATATGACCCAGATATAATATTTATTTAATATTTATTTAATAATAATAATAATATTTATTTATTCACACAAATCTATAAACATATAAACGGTTGTAAACACAATTAAAATCAACTTTACGAACCCTAATATTCTCTCTGTTAGTATAATATCTTCGGATAATTTAATAAAATAATGAGATATTAATTATTTCAATTTTTATACAACTATTCTCTATATTCTCAGATTAGATTTATCTAACCTCAGATAAAACATCAAATTCGCCTTCGTCAAAGCTAAGTAAGCGTCAAAGCAAGAGCGAACAAATGAATTAGGTGATTACTTAATCTAAAATTTAATTACTGCCAAACTTGTTAAATTTAAATGGTGATCTCATGAGTGCATTTAGTGATCTTATGTCATTCCTTAAAATAAGTTTTTATATAAAAAAAATAATATTTTTCGATTCCTTTTTACTTATTTCCAAACTCTAACTTCTATAGGTAGAGACTCTAGCTAATTTTGGACTAATAACTAAATACTTAGGAAGAAAAAGCAATTTTAAAATTGTAGTACTAAGTTTTGACGGCTAGTGTATTGCTTGAATTCCGGGTTGATCATTGATCACAAATTGTTAAAGAAAAAACAGTAGAAAATAAACCAAAACTTGATGTGTATAGTTACACAGATGTACTTAACTGGTGGTAAAGTGCAAAAATTACAAACTCTGCCATAACTGCGAACAATATTGAAACAACAAACAAACCTATAAACCTTAGTAGGTTTTTATTGAAATCGAAAAAGAATTATGGTAAACTATTCCAGTAATTCTAAACAGCCTTAAGTTAAGTTAATTAAGTTAATAATTAAGTTGATTTAATGAAATGAATGAATTAATAAAAATGTCGAATCATTCACATTTTTAGTCATTTTACTACATAGCGTAATTTAAGAGACTTTTCTTTATATTTTTTTATCTTTAGTAAAAATATTCTATCATCGAAATATGACAATTTTATCAGATAAACGCTACGTTTTACAACAAATTCAAATGGTACAATACAAAATATAATAAATGTCAATTACAGATTCAGCGACATCAAAATTCGTCGATGTATCGGGTGCTGAAAACGTGGAATTTGAAGATGTACTGAATGATATCGTAAAGGACTATGAGACAATTTTTGAAAATAAAACTACTTTGAGTGATCAAACTTATGATCTTACTGAAAATAACTACAATAATAAAGATACTAGGAATATAACCGCAAAATTTAAGGATACAGAGAACGATCCCTTTTATTACATCATAAATGCGATAGAAGGAAACGATCTCGTTGAATCTACTTCACAAAGTAGTAAAGGAATTATCATTGATCTACTTAATACAGGCAAAGAAAATAGTTTGTCAAATTACTCAACTTCATCAGGTCTGAACTTTTGGTTTTCAAAATATTATTTCTTATAAGATAAGATTTTCTTAATGTACGTTTATGAGATTTTTGTCTCGATACTTTTTTTTCAGATTCTCCTAATATCGATGACATATTTATTGCCGATAGCTTAAATGTTATGAAGAGAGAAATCCCAATTTTACCTATCGACAATGAAGTAAATGAAACGGAAATCGAGGTCGTCACTGAAGCTGCCACTAACGTTACCGATGCATTAGAACAACTCAAAGAAATAATAATTCCATTAAATAACATTATAAAACATAAACAAGAAGAAGTAGAAGAACTCGTATTCATTGAAGAAAATCTTATTAATTTTATTAAAAATCATACAGAAACAGATTTCAATTTAAATTTAGATATCAACAAATTAATGGACGTTTTCACTTTATTAGATTTTTCAGGTACAACACCTAATAACGCCACACTTCTCGATTTTATTGAAAGTCGATTTGAAGATTTTAAAAATGCAAGCATTTTTGACGACGTGATACAGAATTTTAACAAATGTCTCGAAAATAATGCATCAACAGAAAAATATCTTACACCACAATGGGAAGAAAACGATTACGCAAATGTATCTAAAAACAAATTGACCTTCAAAAGAGTAATCAATTTGATAAGAGAAACTAAAAATGATATATTGAAAATAATACGTGCAAAAATTTCTGAATATAAAAGAATCAGAGAACACAATAAGAAAAGTGAAATAAATAAAAATAAGAAACATTTAACAGAGTTCGAAGAAGTAATAAGGAAATGGCAAGAGACTTTAAACCTTTTGCCCAATAGAAATAAAAGATCAGCGATTAATTTTAAAGATACTGAAAATCGAATGAAAAACATATTACCCAAATACTTAAGAGGCAAAGTTAAGCCTGAATTGAAACAATCTAAAAAACAACGCACTGGCCCAGTTCGGACAGGTACATATTAGAAATATTCACAATTCAATAAAGAATTTTCTGGTTATTTATTACCAAAATTTCACTCGGTAACCGCGAAGTACTTGCAATGAGAAATAGCTATCAGTTATACAAAAAATCCCTGAATATGATGTAATTAGCTAATTGTAGCTCAAAATCAGACAAAATCGAAATAGAAACCAGTTTTAACATTTTTGCTTATCTTTATAGATTATGTTTCAATGTTATCGATGACCTCTTTCAAATATAGTATATACTACTAGCTGCTGCCCGCGGCTTCGCCCGCGTATAAAAAATAGATAAAAACCTCAGACCTACCAAGTGTACATAATATAAGTATGGCAACTAGCACTGTTTTTTTTCCTTTTATTTTCTCTGTAACTTGGCAATCTGTCAGTTACAGAGAACGAACAATGAGCCAATCGTTTGTAGTTCTTTTTTTTCCCGTCTTTTTTTTGGATAGGAACGTCCATCGACTTCTTATCTCCCAATTAGAAATCTGGTCCCCAGATTGGGAACACTGTGTCTTTTTAATCGGGAGTGCTTGATGCTGCCTGACCCTTCCAGTTTTGTAGCCAGTTGATTTACGTGGGTATGTAGCCGTTTTTGATAGTGTTGGCTGTACTTAGTAACATCTTCTCTGACAGTTCTCATATTGAGATCCATATGTATGTACTTGTTACTAACAAAGTAAGAAATGTCGAACATGCTTCGCAATGCTTTGTTTTGAAATCGTTGAAGGATCTCTATATGTCTGTTACTAGCTGTTCCCCAGAGTTGGATACCGTATGTCCAGATTGGTTTCAGTATAGATCGCCATTTTATTTTACTAAGTAGGTACTATAACAAACCTGTATCGAGCCGGCCAATATCGAATTTTAACCGTTGTATAAATGGTGCAACGCATATTATGTAAACCGAATATTTAGCGGCTGGTTTGGATATGGTTACCGTTAAAGTTAGATGGTGCAACCCACCCTTAAGTATCTATTATTTTTCCGAAGTAGAGGCAAAGGCAATAATCTCATTTTTTTTTTATTTAAGAAAAGAAATCTGGAAGCAAAAATAAGGACAGCAAGCACAAACGTAGGACATCAAAGGCGGCGATCAAAAATGCTAACAATTCGAAATAACTAAACGCAGTTCTCCTTCTAAATATATAGAAAGGGATAAAATAAAATAAATATTTTTAAAATAAAAAGGAAATTTCTTTGTTTTAATGCAGACCGGACAGGTTTATTATGATACACCATCAGTGATCTAATACAAGTATGAATTTCGCATGGCATACAAAACGCTATGTACGAATTTTATGGAACATTTAAAGGCCACCATTTACAGGCACTCCATTTGGCAGCGCTCCACTCCATCACTCCAAATTCATGCTTCATCGTCAATGTAAATAACTCTTTTAAAGAAAAAAAAACGACTTCAAACTGTTTTCTCATAAATGCCATTGTCAGAACTGGACCAAATTGAAATGGGACCACACGGGAAAAACCAGCTTTCAAATAAAAAAAGAATCATCAAAATCGTTTCACCCAGTCGTAAGTTATGAAGTGACAAACATTAATAAAAATAGGTACGAATTGACAACCTCCTTTTTTGGATTTTGTGTGATAAGAATTTGGATATCGTCTAACGATGTAGAGCGCTGCCAAATGGAGTGCCCGTGAATAGCGGCCTAAGGTAACAATATGCGTAGAGCATGAACTCTCATCTGTAATTTAAAACCAACCAAACATGTGTCGTTTGAAGGAAATGTGACTTTACGTCAACATATTGGAGTTTGAAATTAACAGTGGAACTTGGTTGTTACTACCTTTTAACATGAAATCGAAATACTGTACAAATATTGAAAAATTCCCATGAGCTACTCCATGGCGCGTGCTTGATGGCCTTGGACGATATGAAGCTTCTACGATAGAAATATTGTAGTCTCTTTAACGCAATATATTTTACTAGCTGTTGCACGCGACTTCGTCCACGTAACTTTATAGATATAATACATTCGTGTCTGTGAAACCATGGAAATACACATACAAAATTTCAACCCAAAACGGTCAAGACGTTTAGTAGTTGACATATCGACAGCAGCGCCACCTACCGGGTCCAATTGTGTTTTTAAATCATCCAGGAAACCATCGAAATAGCTATATAAAATTTCAACCCAATCGGTTCAGCCGTTTAGAAGTTATGTGAAAAAGATAAGTACGGAAGGATAAAATTCTTACTACCCGTTGTCCTATTACCTGTTTTCCCGTAGGAATGAAGCATTTTCCCGCGGTAAAAAGTATACTATGTTCATCACAAATAATGTCGGCTTCTAATGGTAAAAGAATTTTTCAAATCGGTCCAGTAGTTTCGGAGCCTATTCTATACAAACAAACAAACAATCAAATCTTTCCTCTTTATAATATTAGTGTAGATTAACCCCCGACGCCCGACGCAAAAACGAAGTGTGTATAGGTCTGCGGAATTGTAGCTCCCAATATTTGGTCTCAGTTTTTTTTTTGTTTGCAAGCTGACGTGATTGAGATTGTTTGTAAACCATCCTCTCATTTCCTAGTTAACGAAGGTATTTCACTAGCTTTCACATTTTCAATTGATTTGAAATTTGGTATGCTGTTAGTTCGGTGGTATTTCCATGACATATATTGAATTTTAAATAAAATTTGATGTCGCTTTCTTTTACAGATTAATTTTGCTCTCTCTTGTCACCCTATTCGTAGTTATGTATAAATTAAGTAGTGGATTATTTTGTATTATATATTAGGATTGTCCTATAATATACCGTAATCCCCTACTTCAAGGTTCAAAATTGGTTAAATTTAAAAGCGATTTTATTGCTAGTTCAGTACAATATGCAACATCAAATTTCAAAATCCCCAAAAAATAAATACCAAAGGATTCAAATATAACAAAATTTAATTTAAATCATTTATTAGGACATTGTTAAAAAAATATAAAAATAGAAATTACACTTGTTGCCTAAATGTTATTCATATGTAGCCAATAATAACTTCTTGAGAAGATCGTCGCGCTCCACATTTGTAACCAATTGACTGTTACCGGTTTTAATAGGATCTTCAAACTTTGTCAATGGTTGTTTTTGTAAGTTGAAAATGTCGACTTTCAATCCGCTGGAGACGTCTGGTCTGTTAGAACCTGCAAGGAATACCCCATATATTTAGAGTTATAATAATTCAGTTGATTCGTTACTTAAACAGTCATAATTAAACTTTAATTGTATCAAAAACCCTTGTGAAGTGTTTCCGTCAAGCTATAATATTGTTCGTTCAAGCGTACTGTACCTAAATTCCTGCAGGAATGTGCCTACACTCCCTCTGGTACTACCTACAATCCCACTGGTACTACCTACAGTCTCTTTAGTACTACCTGCGATCCCTCTGGTACTACCTATAATCCCACTGGTACTACCTACAGTCTCTCTGTACTACCTGCAATCCCTCTGGTACTACTTACAATCCCTCTCGTACTACTACAATCCCTCTAGTGTTACTTGTTTCCTTAGTGATGGTAGCCCTTAAAATATTTTCAATTATGAAAATATACATTACGCACATACACACGCACGTACAATTTATGTTTCTTCTAATTTATTAAATTCACAGTAATGTAGTAGCAAGGTACACTGCGTTTCGCAGTCATTTAAGAAGCACCACCTTACGGAAGACCACAGTCAAATTAATTTTACATACATAGAATTAATATACCTTTGAAAACATCGAAGTCTTCCTTCTGTTCTTTTTGAGACACAAAAATCTTGAACAACTCACGAGCTAATAAGAAATTCCCTCTCTCCAAATTAATCAAAATGTCTAAGGCGATTTTATACAGTACATCGTTACTCAAATCTCCGCCTTTGGCTCTTCTGATTCTCAAATATATTTGTACTCTGTTTTTAATCAACTGATTGATGACTTGATCTCTGGTTACTTTCAAATCTGCAGTACTTGTGGTAGTCTCTGAAAATTCACTGGGTTTATTGTCTACAATTTTAAAATCAGATAATTTTTCCACCGAATTCTTTTTCTCTCCCTTATGCAAACTCTTTAGAATTTCGTCATTCGTCTTTATGTTGGTTTGGACGTAATTGATGAAGTCATCGATTTTTGCAATATTCTCCGAAGAAAGTTTAATTCCTGTGTTATATGAAATGTTCAGTTTATTCAACACGTTGACATATTGTTTCGTGTGCATTGCAAGTGTTTTCATCAACATCAACTGGTCGGAAGGAGGTACTTTAGTTAACAGAGCATTTTTTTTAAAGTTTGTCGGTAGTGATGTAGTTGATGCCATCATTTTATTTAATACATCCAATGGTTCCGGTGATTCCCCGTCCATACTTCTACGGTTGTTTTTCCGCAAACTGTTTAAATTTTTAACAGTCCTTTCCCACACAATTGCTGAAGTCGGGCGATCTTCAGAGGTACCACTTCTTCTTGAAGAGGGAACTTTTGCATCCTTTTTGAGAAACTCAAACATAGTCTTAATTTTGTCGACAGGGTCGGCTTGAACATAGTTTTGATGTTTACTCTTACTACTGTACTGTTTATTGTGAAATTTTGTATCATCTGGAGTTTTCAAAATGTGATTTAAACACGGCAATAATTCATTTATTTTTATATCACCGTTTTGAAAGGACATTCCTTTTGAATTTTGTAAATCGATCAGATCCTGTATGATCGATTTCAAATGAGATTTCAATTTCTCTTTAATATCATTAAATTTTTTAAGACTTGTTCCAACAGTCTCTTGCTCGACTTGCTTTGTGTTACGCAAATGTAAAGGAACATAAGGCTTCTCTGTGGTTGTAGTTGTAGTAGTAGTTGTTGTAGATGTTGTTGAAATTTGGTCTGTTTCTAAGCCAACCATTTTTATTAAGTCAACAAATGATTTAAGTTTAAAATATTCTGACAAGTTAAGCAATATATCTCCTTCTATATTAGGAACAGATGTCTTTTTTTCTGATGTGTCGGTTTCAAAGATTATCTCAGGTTTATTCTCAGACTTACTCAGATAGTCTAACATCAGTTTATCTTTTGCTGTAAGTGTAACGTTTTCTAAATTAACATTAGGCATACTTTTCAATTGTTTGTTAGACAAACGGTCGCCTTTCTGCAAAAACGTTTGACTTTTTATTGTGTTTAACATTTTTCTCCTACTTCCGTTGGGCATCATTAACTTTGTTATCTTTTCTAGTATTTTTCCAAACAAATTCAAAGATGCATTTTCGCTGTCTTTTAAATTCTTTTCTGCGTGAAATTCCTGCGAATCATTTTTTATTTTGTTCTTGGCAATATTCAAATTTCTTCTGACTTCATCAAATTTTTTCATCATAGTTAAAACATCGTTTAATTTCGATATTGCTTTCTCATCAAATATATTTCCTTTTTTACTATCATTTAAGTGTTGTGTTTGTTTTTGATTTATATTATCCACAGTGGGTTTAGAAATCATATGTTCATTGTCATTATGGGATAAATTATCTTTACTTTCTCGGAGACTTTCACACAGTGATATATTGTTAACATTTTTGTTTTTATTTAAGGCTTCGGAAATCTTTCCTAAAGCATTTTTTAAGAAAGTTTCTTGGCGCAAATTTAAGGGTTCTCTAAATAATTCTAGTAAATCGGCAATCTTTTCATGTTTTAGCATTTCAGTTTCTAATGAATCGCCATTAGCATCCTTTTCCATGTCCCATAATTTGTTCAATAAATTACCAGCAATAAACGCCATTGCCGTAAGAGTGTCATTTTCAGGTGTAAAAGTGACATTGGACGTAATAGGACCTTTCTTATCTCCAATAATTTCTGAGCCACTCTTAAGTTCACCTACGACTATCTTTGATAACTCCTTATTTTTCACTTTCTGAGTGATATTGCCGAGCAGTTTATATTCTTTTTTGAGATTTTTCATTTCTTCTCCATCAATTGTGTCTATTTTATTATCTGTAATTTGAAGGTTGTGTTTATCTATATGGGGATCATTGTAATCAATGTGCAAGTCATTTAAAGCAGATTTATTACTTCTGTCTTTTAAGTCTACTCTTCTAGTATTCATTTTAAGTGCCAGGTCAAACTTTTTAGCGCTAAGAGTTCCAGATAAATTTGAAGATTTTAGTGTATCTGAAACAAAAATGTATAAGTATACTATACTATAGTTATTTATTTGTAAAAATTTAATGTATATCTATGTTTATGGTTTCAAAGAAAATCAGAAATTTTTGTAAATATATTACCTTCATTTATTTCATCAACTGTATTATGAAATATAACAGTCTTATTGTATTTCTTATTAGGTGAAGACCTTTTGTATCTCGCTAGACTTGGGTGTTCCCTTTGCTCTCTCTCAACGATCCTGTCTGAAAATGAAAGTAAAGATAAATAGAAAAACATCTAAAAAAAGGTTTTAAAATTTATAGAACTTACCTTTCTATGATTTTTTTTATATTAAAAAAAAAGTAGAATGAAAAGAAATATGTGCTTTCAGTGCATCTTTATTAATATTAGTGCAAAGTGCTCTGATCATATTACTAAAATATAACCTGAAATTAAATAGAAAAATAATTATCAAAAATCATTAAAATCTTTTAGGATCTTTTAGGCTTTTAGGATACTGAAACATTACAAGTCCAACAGTGGACTTCCTGTGGCTGAGATTAGCCATTTTATACGATGTAACTAGCCATTTTATCAATTTCGGGTCACAAAATCATTGGACGTAGACATTTTTTTTAATTCACCAATTTCTGTTCTCATTTAATTAAACTTTATTCGATTAGGATATTGTTAATGGGATTGTTCAATAAAAGTATAGCAAATAATGTAATAGAAAAATGATTTTTATACCTATGGGTGACCTCTTGTTGAAACGTGGGTTTCTGTATGCCATTGAATATTTGCTCTTTTTACGGTCTACATCTGAAATATGGTTAACAAAATGTATTCTCATGACTACTTATTGTGGCAATTGGCACAATAGTAGTTTAATAATTTCCACGTGCTCCATTTAATTGCCAGGAGTCGAATTGGAATGAAATGTGAAATAGCAATGTAAACACTCATTGCCAGAGACGTTGTCACAGCAGTGTTTAGGGAAATGAATACAGCAACGCGAGCGGCAATGGCAATGGTTGAATGTAAACGGGACATAAGAAAAACTGACCGGCTGTAATCATAGATAAAGCATTATCCAAGTCGTCTTCAGTGATTTGATTGCCTTGGTCAATACACTCGGAGACTACGCGGCAATCCCACTGTCCGTCAGCGTTGCAAGTGCATCGCGTGCAACCGGTGCATACATTGGCTGAAACACAATAATTGGCTAAATATTTGACAAGATTTAAAATTCACGTAAAATCATTTAAGTATAGGTCGAGTAGCGAATAAAGACTTCTCGGCAAACATGCGCAGAAATCTATTTTTAGGTATTTGAGGGGGCAGAGGAAAGTGAGGGGCGGGTACGCGTCGGTGTGCCGACACGTTGTTGGTAGACTCAGTCGCTCTTCCCCTCCCGCACTTCGTTCGCGCGTCTCAAGTCTCTTGGGTACTGTTGCGTACAGATTGTTTTATCGAATTAGTATTACGTCATTGTGGAAAAAATGCCTAAAAAAAAACATTTCAACACGGCAAGCCAGAAGAATGGTTTACGACGTGAATTGTTATGTTAAAAAGGAAACAAATGAAATCGTGGGTAAGTTAAAGGAGGTAAAAAATACAACTGCAGTAAAAAAAAATCCATTGGCACTTTTGTGCGCAATTGTACACATGCGCCGTTTGCCCCCACAAGTTTCTCCTTCAAACCTTAATATAATAATAATCTGCCTATATTATCATTAAAATATGTACATACCTTCCGAGCAGTCAGAATACTCCGATAAGAATGGCACGCAGCTTGACTTTTTATTTAACCCATTACCAACTAGAAAAAACAATTTTATTGCAATCTCTTTTGACTAGATCCAGGTATTATAATACTAGGAACCAAATATTACAAGTTTCATAAATATAATATTATGAAAGATGAAGATGTAGCTACAGAAATTCTTAATAAACTATGTACATACATCCAGTGAAGTACAGTCGGCCGCATAAGTCGATTAACACATTCAAAAGTGCAAAACGATTGAACACTCAACTTACTTACTTATTTACTTACTTGCTGAAGCTTTTTACAATCATTTGTATTTTGTTCTCTAGTCGAGACAACGATTTATGGCGCGTTGAGTGTTCAGTTGTTTTGCACTTTTGAGTGTGTTAATCGACTTATGCGGCCGACTGTACCTACTCACTGAGTATATCTCTAAGTTGAATTTTTAAAATATATGATAACTTGTTATTATATCTTTTATATTTAGCATTATAGCATTAATAATTTAGGCAACCTGTCTGTGGTTGTAACCACTGTGAAATAATATCATGTATGCTTTTGTGTTCAGCTTTAGCGCTCTTATAACACCTATGGCGAATCTCGTTTTAATAGGTGAGCGGTTTTAATATCTAGTGAATCATCAGCCTGTAAATCGATCTTTACAAAAAAAGAAAAAAAAACATGTCATAAATATCTGTAAGTATCGTCATTATATAGATGGAGACTTGCAAAGTTTTGCATTATTTGGGGTTTAATAAATAAAAATAAATAAGATATTATATAAGTAGCGTTACATGGTGAAATAATTGAACATTTTTATAACAAGCAAAAACAAAATTGAAAGGAAGTCGGTGCAGTTGTAATAATATTGTGCCAAACACTGTGCTCTGAAATACTGAAATATCGTGCGTTTGAAATGTAGTGCTGAGTTGAAAAATCATAAGAGAAAATTACGAGGAAACGAAAAACTTTGTCACATAAAAACCAAAACATATTGAAAGTTAACTTTTTAATGACACACTATAAAAAAATAAAAAATGCACAAAACACAAATAAAAATCACATCACTAAAACTTTTTTACAAAATCACTGTTCAACGGGTTTATCATATTTTTAATTTTCTGATCTTTCTTCTATTTTCAAATCATTTTTCTCAATAGTTTATTTGTCATTATTGACGATGAAGTCGTCGTAGTCCCCGAGCGTTCCCGCCATCAGATTCTCCTTCGGTATTTTCCTCTTCATCTGCTTGATCATGTTTCTAATGTGGTTGTGAAGATTTCTCCTATGACCGTCCGGATGGCTGCAGCACAGCGTATCGCCTCCTGCAATCACCAATCTCAACTTAAAAATTATGGAATTTATAACCTACATCCGCAACTTGGGGATCATCAACAAATCAGTCAATTAATTAAGATTGGTGGCAGGAAACGACACGCCGTCAAACGAAAACCAATGACGATAACTTTCCAAATTTTTTTATTAATCATTCTTTAAACAATCACAAATCACAGTTAGCTAAACACACCAAAATTAAACAAAACGATACACATTGAGAGAAAGAATTGAAAAAGAAGTGAGTGGACCCAGAATACAACCTTTAGGCACTCCATACCATTTTCCAACAACTGATAGATACCATCGCTCATCGTTCTCCTGACTCTATAGGAGAGTGTTCTGAAGTATTTCGCTCTGTCCTGTCTAAACAGTTTTGAGTACATTTGTCTCGGAGAATCGGGATCTCGTATGTATTTGTAATAATCGCAGAACCAAGCTGTTCGATTCAGGCAGCTCACTTCCATTCCGTGCACAGCACAAACGCAGTATAAGCATACAGGATCTCCAATTTTCTTCTTTTTCTTATTTTTACTCGCCTCATCGGTACGCTCAGTTATAAAATCAATCCAATTGTTGATGTCTGTATTGTTATTATCGTCGTCTTTGTTCGGTATAACATTTGTGTAATAGGAGGTACCTCGACGGCAACGCGCATTCGAAGCGTATGGAATCTCGTCGTAATGCCACAGGTAATCTGTTTGAATTCAACGTCTTTATTACTCCTATTAACTTTGGGGGAATAAGGACAATTCGTCGTTATTGAATCATTAAATCTGGATAAAATTCAGTAGGCGAAATACCAGAAAATGTCCAATGGGCAGCCAAACACCAATTTTTTAGTTGAATCATAAAATGGGGTTATGAATACAATAAACTTACTTCATTATTTTTTGCTGACCTAATATTATACGTTATCCCTAAGTAAACATAATATCGATTCAGTCATATGAAATTAATACAATACAATAAGAAAGTCGTACTAAGTATGCCATTTTTTTTGCTTTTTCTACTACTACCACTATTTTAAATTCTTTTAAATCACATTGTTAACGCACGATATTTAACTGTATATTATTTAGTATACATACATTTTAAACATATAAATTGTAAGTATTATATGAAGGCGTATGTTCGATGACTCTTGGTGTTGGACAGTTATTATTATTCAACTGCTCCGACTTCTTGTTTGGCACAAACCTCTCCGGATCCTATTCGACAGTACCCTCTCGTGTTCGTAAGGCTCATTTTTCTGGAACTTTTCATTCAAAGTGGCCATTCTAATGCATTCGTTTACGTTCTTCGCCGGTCGTTTCGAACAATACTCGTGTTTACCGTCTACTGCACAAACGCATATTGAACACGTTTCGTCATCAGCAGCTTCGAAGTTCATGTGACCTCTTCGTGCATTTTCCTCTTCACTTTCTTCTTCACTGTCCGCCTTCAATTTTACGTATTTCTCAATGACCTTAATGACAGTGCGACCTGGCTGACAAGTCATGTTTAACTCCGTCAACCTCTCAGTTTCCGCCAAAATGCGATCATATCCAAATTCTACAAAAACCTCAAGCAACTAAGTTCAATTCATTTATTTCTACAATTATATTTTTTGTATTTACTAGAAATGTTACACTAGGTGGATGTCTTCTCATGGTTATTCTCATTGCTATGAATTGCTATCTTGGCTCCGTTAAATTTTTCTACTATCCTCTCCTATACTATTGGTTTGACATTGGCCATTGAACACTGTCTATCACAGCCATTAACTGGCTAAATCCTGATTGAGACATGCAGAGACAAAAGACCAGCTTTATATTAAGAGCACATGTACTGTTGTTCTCAGGTGCGTAAGATATAAAGCAGCTATCACCCTATATCCTATATACTTGGTCTTTTATGCATTGGCAAGAAACGCCAAGCCAATGCTTTTTTTTTAATATGAGGAGAAGAAATCCTTCGTTGGACACTTAACCTGTTTAGCCAGTTAAGTAGTGCCGGACTCCTTCCGGCTAAAACCTCTCATGTCTGCCATCAGTTGTCCATGTACTCGCCGTTACCGACTTAACCATGGTAACTTTGTTTTCCTTACAAATACGCCTTTTCATCTGCCTCTTTTGTCTTAATCACTAACTCCAGCCTCTCTCGAGGCTTCGATTTAGATTTTTAGAGACATTTCAGCAATGTCCACTATTGATAACCGCATGTCTAAACTGGAAATAAGCATTGGTTGTGGACTTTCGTCCTAAGGCATTGCCTGATTGACGATAAAAAATATAGCCAACTCTATTTTTCTGTCCGTCTTTGGTTGTACTTTTTACTCAAAGTACTTCCTGAACAACCTCTATACATACATAATTATCGTATATACATAAATAAATAAATAAATAAATAAATAAATCGATAACCATTGGTCAAAAATCGTGGAACGAGATGGAAATGAATTGGTTGTAGCAATCTGCCAATGATATTTCACTTTTAATTAAGACATTATATTGAATATATCTTTAATAATAATATGGATCTTTCCAAAAATTGTTTTTTTTAAATATGTGAACACAAAATATAGATATTTTTTAATTAACCTAAACTAAGACTTTTTCTAGCAGCGAAGTGAATTTGAACGGTTTCAACTGAAGAAGCTTTTGATCTGATAGTGTCAACACAGACACTATCTGTCTGTCCTTTGATCCAGCTATCAAGTAAAACATCTCGAAGGGAAATAACACATTACAAATAACATTTATAACAATAAACACCAAGTAAAGTAGGAAAACTCACCGGCGTCAACCAGATTGAAGACTACGAACACAATGACCACTAATCCGAAGCACAAGTATTTCAGATGCATCTTGTATAAATAATGTTACAGTAGTTTAACGCATTCGTTCATATGTGAGGAGGTTTTATAGGATTTTACGCTTGAATAGACACTTTGATACATTGTTTAGAGTACAGGGCCGGACTCGTAACTCACCATTATTAAACCTAAGTATACTTTGGACAATGAATTCATAAATTTACGTAACGCGAAGGGATAAAAGGTATTCAGAAGTATATTTTTTTAAGTATTTTGACGACGACATATTTGGTCTAGTGGCTAGTAACACTAGCTGTTAATAACCAAACGATCGCATGTTCGAATCCCACAAGGGGCAAATGTTTAAATGTTAACATTTTACCTTTGTACCTGAGTCACGCGATGTATGTTTTGTATTTATAATAATGTAAAAAAAAGTAAAGATAGTATATCAACTGTCTGGTATCCATAATACAAGCATTAATTGCTTAGTGTGGAACTAGATGGTGCTATACTGTGGAATGTGTGAATATATTTATTTATTTATTATTTACTAGCTGTCGCCCGCGAATTCGTCCGCGTTATTAAAGATAAAAAGAAGCCTATCACGTGTCTCGTACTTCTAAATGTTTATCTACCAAGTTTCATGAAAATCGGTTAATTCGTTTAAGAGTGATGGAGGAACATCCATACATACATACAGAAAAAAATTGTAAAAATCGTCAATTTAATTTCAGTATCATGTATAGAGTCTATATACACGATATTTCTGAAACCAAAGTAAATTACTCCATGACCGACCCCTACACATTTATTATTAGTATCAATCATCAGATTGATTCTTGACTTCAATCGAAGGAAAGTGGCAGGTTTAAATATGAAAACCTGATATTACGTTACTACTAAGTTTTGATTAACTACTATATTTTGAAATTTTTATAATAAAGTTTAAAATTGTGACTTTTGTAGTAAGTCCGTGCCTGTTTGTAAATGTATGAACGATTGTTAGCGCATTGGTTCCAACAAATAAGACGAGTAAGCTATTAAATCCTTATCGCTTTCTGCAACACCTGACATTCGGAACCCATCTGTATTATTTTAAATATTTATTTTATTAATTTTTCCATAGAAATTAAAAAAAAAACTATACGAAATTATGTTGTCACAGTTAGAAGCATTCGGCACTTCCTACTCGTGCGTGTGTAGACACTTTTAGCTAACATGTGAACAAATAAATGTTTTATTTAATGTAAGCATATTTTATTAGCCATGCCATACATATTTTCAGGAAAAAAAAGGTTAAACGAACCGCGCTATTCTAATAGCTATTGTATTTTTTAACGCCCGACGCAAAAACGGGATTGTTGACGTGTGTGCTGTGTCTATGAAATTGTAGCTCCCAAATTTATGGAACGATTTTTATGTTTATTTTTTTTGTTTGAAGTGATCAAAAGGAATTAAGTATTTTTTCAAAATATTTTGTTTTCCATACAAAATGTATGAAAAAACTCGTTCGCAGCTTAGAGTCTCAATGTGCAGGCGGCCTTACATTAGATCGATATATCCAGCATCTTTCGACTTTCCGTACTAAGTATATAGTCTGCCCATTAAGGGATGATTTATATTAGACCGTGGCGTGTCCGGGCCGTGCCTCGGATGTGGCCCGGACGGGGCACGCGTTTGGCACGTTACATATAATTTGTATGAAGATGTTTATATTACACCGTGCGTATTCCGGGCCCGGACGGGACACGGTGTAATATAAACATTAGGTACACCGTGTTATTACACATACCTAAGCCTCTGTTCACACGAACCACACAACTACACCACATCGCAGCGAAAAAAAGTGGTCAAGCAGTTATTACGTGTGAAAGTGTCGCAGTTGCATTTTGCAGTTAAGGCGTGGTAACTACAAAATGTAGTTGTGGTTGCGTTGTCGCTAGTAGTTGCGATATGGTTACGTTGTGGCTAGTGTTTGTAGGCAGACAGATCGACTTCGGCTTTCGTGCTTTTACACCTCATTACAATACAGAATGAATGAAAGAGAGAGAGAGAGAGGGAGGGCGCAGGCGTACGCGTAGTGTGGTTGCGACGACGCTACGTTGTGTTTGCGAGGTGGCCGTCCACTAGTGCGCGGTGTCGCAGGTGGTTGCGTTGTGGTTGCGTTGTGGTTGCATTGTGGTTGCGTGGTGGTTCCTTTTTTGTTTTGTCGGTACCGACTACACGGTTAAATTTGACGGCAAAATGTGATCCGTGTGAATGCACCGATTAATTTTCATACAAATTAGCGCCCGTCCACGTGTTGTGGTTGTGGTGTGGTTGTGGTTCGTGTGAACAGAGCCTTAACAACAGCAAAACTTTCACAGTTTTCACACATGTAGGTATTTCTCCAAGCAGCATCAAATCGAAGAGTCAATCAAATGCAGTACCTAACCAGGTTTCGAATACATCTGCCTCGTCGACAGCTGAGCAGTGAGCATTCGTCGACCTGGACTATCACCAGTTAGAAGTAATTTGTTGAAAATGTGCAAGTAATTATTAAAAATCAATGTACCCTATATTTTAATATTTAATGACAAGCAAATACGAAAACAATGTCGCACACCGCTCAAATTACTACACATTGTTAAGCGATCGGTGTCCGTTGGATATAGTCAGCAGAAAAAAAAAATTGTAACTGAAAATACAAAAAAAAATTAAAAAAAAATAAAACATAATGGTTCGTATAAGAATATTGACGCGTATTTTGTTTAATCCACTTAGAAGGAGGTGTAGATTTAATCAAGGTAAGTTTTTTTTTGTGTATACGTTGACCGAGTGGAAAATCCTTACTTCCTTACTAAATATAAATGTGAATGTGAGTGTGTTTGTTACGCTTTCACGCAAAAACTAATGAACCGATTACCATGAAATTTTGCATACACGTTGTCTGCGACACCAGAAAGGACATAGGGTACCTTTCATCCAAGAAAAGAGTACGGTTCCCGAGGGATTATCAAAAATATAAAACTGTAACTAACGTCTGCCCAATGTGTTATAGAAACAAGGCGTCAAGCGTTATAATTGCTTCTATATTTTTAATTTATCATCGCGTAGGAAGTCGCGGGCACCGGCTAGTTTTTAAAAACTAGCTGACCCAGCAAAAAATAAATAAAAAATGGGGTGGGCCACCCCTATCACTTAGGGGTATAGAAATAGTTTAAGACCTATTTTCATACAGTATAAAAAATAGGTCAAGCCGTTTCGGAGGAGTTTGGTTACAAACACTGTGACAAGAGATTTTTTTTATATGTATATAGAAGACTAGCTGCTGCAAGCGACTTTATTTTATGAAAAACATAGCCTATGTAACTCGCTGATAATGTAGCTGTCTATAGGTGATTTGTTTTTTCAAATTTAGTCCACTGGTTTTTGAGTTTATTCATTACTAACTGTTGTACGCGACTTCGTCCGCGTAATTTTTTTTTATAAAATATAGCCTATAGCCTATGTTACTCGCTGATAACATAGCTTCGCAATAGTGAAAGAAATTTTCAAATCGATTCAGTAATTTCGGAGCCTATTCAATGCAAATAAACAAACGAACGAACAAGTCTTTCCTGTTTATAATATTAGTATAGATATATATAGATAAACTTATTTAATTAACTTAAATAACTTAACTTAACTTGCACACACACACACACACACACACACACACTAGTTTTAGTTAGGTATATGATTATCATTTTTTTAATTTTAGGTACTAGCACTTATAAACTATTAAGATGACTAACCATGTAATAGGCTATATAAAAAATTAATCTATTTCATGTATTTGTTAAATATTAAATGCTGTATGGTTAGCTATTAAATTAATTAATTAATTAATTAATTTTCAGCGTCTCTGAGATTGTGTTTCGGACGTTTAATCCTGGCTTCGTTCGTGTTGGCGATAGCAGTTGGCCTTTGGATGGCAGAAGTACACCGTCAAGCGTCCCTCATAAGGCAGAAGGAACGAGAACTACACCACTTCAGGGAGAGCAGACTCTTGGAGTTTTATCTCGACTACGTGTTCGTATTTAGCACATTTTTATTTATTTATTTATTTTTCAAAAGGTGACACCAACAGCACAAACAGAAAACTTACAAAGGGTATGTAATACAAGGCAATTTTAACGTATACATACACAGCTATAAATTACAAAATAGAAATTGTAACGAATGATAACATATGCGTTATTATTCGTCACAATTTATACACACGCTGTTGCACGCGACTTCGTCCGTGTAACTTTATAAAATATAATACATTCGTGTCATTGAAACCATGGAAAATGGAAACACACATACAAAATTTCAACCCAAACGGTCAAGACGTTTAGTAGTTGACATATCGACAGCAGCGCCACCTACCGGGTCCAATTGTATTTTTAAATCATCCAGGAATAGCCATATAAAATTTCAACCCAATCGGTTCAGCCGTTTAGAAGTTATATGTAAAAAGGTAAGTACGGAAGGATAATTCTTACTACCTGTTGTCCTATTACCCGTTTTCCCGTAGGAATGAAGCATTTCCCCGCAGTACAAAGTAGCCTATGTTCGTCACGGATAATGTGGGCTTCTAATGGTAAAAGAATTTTTCAAATCGGTCCAGTAGTTTCGGAGCCTATTCTATACAAACAAACAATCAAATCTTTCCTCCTTATAATATTAGTATAGACAAGCTGGTACCCGCGACTTCGTCCGCTTCATGGTGATCTGTTCAGTATAGAATAAAGCATAGGTCCCATTATTTTTTATATGATTATTTTTTCAACATACTTTACCTACTGTAAAATATGCATTCGTAACTTTTCCACTGTCAACTGTTTCATGTTTCTGTCGAATTAGCAAATTGGGTAACATTTTTAACCTTCAGCAAATTATCGATTGCTTGCTAAAAAGAGGAATGAGCAAATTTAAAAACACTGTGCCCAAATTGCCCATAATAATATGTCCACATAACAAATCTATTGTTAGTGTTAAAAAAATTGCTAACTGCATGGTTATTTCAGTTAATCTTTAACTGGCTAGTCTTTCCCATTTAGTCTAAAAACTATTTTAGGTAATCCAGTTGAATATGAAAAGGTGTGATATATATTTTTTTATTTCAGAAATGTTCTAATAGAGCCGTCCGTGTTTCCGTGTGAAGAGACGACGGAGGTACCGCTCGCGGTGATGGTGACCAGCTCACCGTCGCATCGCGAGCAACGTGACACAATCAGACAGACGTGGGGCAAACATTTCCCCACCATCTTCTTTATCGGTCTGGCCTTGAACGATGCTGACATTCAATTGGTAAGACATCTGCTGTTGGACGCAGGTCTTCTATACTAATATTATAAAGAGGAAAGATTTGATTGTTTGTTTGTTTGTATTGAATAGGCTCCGTAACTACTGGACCGATTTGAAAAATTCTTTTACCATTAGAAGCCGACATTATCCGTGATGAACATAGGCTACTTTTTACCGCGGGAAAATGCTTCATTCCTACGGGAAATCTAAAATAAAAGTAAATACTAGCGGCTTGGCCCGGGGGTCAAGTGTATCTTGACAGCGCCATCTATCCAAAATCAGGTGAAGCGACTAACATGACAACTGCTTGGGGATTTTTTTAGCGATCCGCTCCACGGTAGATGGCGTTTTATACTTTTCAACGCGGACGAAATCGCGAGCACCCAGCTAGTGGAAAATATGTTGGGTTAAGGTGACATAAGTCGGCGGCTCGAACTCATCGGTGCGTGTAGCTAAAATTCATTCTGTCTCATACAGCACAAAGCGCGGGAAGAGCAGTCGACTCAGATGCACAATGATTCATACCAAAAATAAAATCATAAACAGACCCTTGGGCGTATACTCTTTTTGACAAAACTACTGCATATATCTATTTCGTGTAAAGCTATTTGAACTCTTGAATAAATAATCAATGTTTGTAGGCAAAGTATTTTGGAGTTTTTGTACACTGGATTGACCTAATCACCCTCAAAGTTGCATTAAAACTTGTGTACTAGAAAAAACTAGACAGGGGATTAAAGTTAGTCCATAAAACAGCAGTTTTACATCTAAGGTGGAAAATATAACCCAAATCTTTTCAAAGGTAGAGGGAATAGGCGTCTTCTGGGTGATCTCACTCCATCATAGGCCTCGTCTTCGCTACACAGTTGGTTATTGGCCAAGAGAAGACCGATCTGTAATAATAAAAAAATAATTAAGAAATATTTTTCCACATTTTAGGGAGAGAATTACAGGGAAAGCAAATTCCACAGCGACCTCGTGGTCTTTGACTTCCTCGATCATTACCAGAACTTGACACTGAAGACCGCACTCATGCTTAAGTGGAATATGAAGAGGTGTCCGCAAGCAGAGTTCCTCTTGAAGACTGACGACGATGTCCTGGTGAATCCGTGGACAATGCAGAAGATATTGAAAGAACACGAGACCTCGCAACTTGTCGGTGAGATGATGAAAACTTCTATAGCCACGCTATACGACTTTGGGTAGGGAAAAAAATGTATAGGTTCGCTTCAGCAACACGCTAATGCTCACAGTAATGCGATCTATATACCCGATTGTATGTGTGTGCGTTGGACGCTCAGTTTTTTTCACTTCTGTCGGCAGTCCTCATGACTGCCTCCGTTTTTCTTCTTTACTTCTATTTCCACATCCACACCTACCTACATATCGCCGCTTTAGAACTAAAGGGACACAAATCAAAATTACTTACACTTTTACAGGAGAGCGAATCGAAAATAAATAAATTATTTTATGTCTATTTTTTTCTTAGTAGAAATATCAAATATAATTATGCATATTATACATAGTTAGAAGCGTATTTTTAAGTAGCATTAAATGTTTAAGTACTTTCATATATTAAAGTGAATACTTGAGGAGACATAAGCATATATATATAAAAGTTACTTTTGGATATAAAAAAAATATCTATGTATACTAAATATTGAATAAAACAACCGTAAGTCTTTTTGCAACATACAATATGAAGGATTGTGACTGTATTTTTGCAATAAAAACCATTTTTGGATTTTTTTGTTTTATGACCCTTTAGTTTTTAAGCAGCGATATACTATCGTCGCACATGTGTAGGTATATTTCTTCTGAAAATTAATTTTGTATTAATTTATTCACAAAATTGTTTAAGGTTACAAAATAAAAAGCTCTTCGCCACACCGTAGCGGTGGCAGCAAATGGTATATACCCAAATGGTTGTACCCAGAAGATGTATTCGGCGAATATCTGACAGGCCCTGGATATCTTATAAACGGTGATAATAATTTTAATTTTTCATTTAAAAATATTATAAAAAATAGCTGTTGCACGCGACTTCGTCCGCGTAACTTTATAAAATATAGCCTACACTGATAATATAGCTTCCCAACAGTGAAAGAATTTTTCAAATTGGTCCACTAGATTTTGAGTTTTTTCATTACAAAAATCGCGTTGAAAAAGAAAATATATGAGTAACTAGCAACCCGCTCCCGGTTTCGCCCAGGGTGCATTTTATTATGCCTCTATGCATGAGTGAAGACAGAATTAAAATCGGTCAAGCCGTTCTCAAATTTTGCGCTGAGCAACACATTTAGGGATTCATTTTTATTTATAAAAAGACTAGTTGGTGCCCGCGACTTCGTATGCGATGATAAATTAAAAATATAAAAGCAATTATAACGCTTGACAACTTGAATGTACATTGGCCAGGCGTTAGTTACACTTTTATATTGTAGATACTCCCTCGGGAACATTACTTTTTTCCCTATGTCCTTTCTGGTGTCCCAGACAACGTGTATGCAAAATTTTATGGTGATCGGTTCAGTAGTTATTGCGTGAAAGCGCGACAGACAGAGTTACTTTCGCATTTATAATATTAGTAAGGATGTATCTATTTACAAAAAAAAATATCTATGTACTATGTAGTATATCAACTGTCTGGTATCTATAATACAAGCATTAGTTGTTTAGTGTGAAACTAGATGGTGCTGTGTGGAATGTGAGACATATTAAAAAAAAGCTAGTTGCTTAACAAATATATACTACGAATAACCACCCACAGTATGTTTTAATGACATTTAAAAAGTATACCAAATTAGATTAATTTATCTTCAACAGGAAAATATGTTGAGGCAATCATGAAGACGGCGTTACAAGTGCCAATGATCAATTTGGAAGACGTATACTTCACTTCACTGATCGCAAATAGAGCTCTGAACCTCACTTTAACTCACGAGAGAAGACTGAGTCAGTGGAAGCCAATGTTTTCTTTGCGTTGCGCGTATTTCGAGCTCGCCTTGATGCACAGCATGACGCCAGGGGAAATGAGAAAAGCTTGGTCCTACTTAGAAGACCTTGTCAATAGTTTGGGAAGCGATGAAGAACTTTGTGGTCTCTACAGCAAATATTTAATAGAAAACTGGCTTTTGTACTGAATAGTAACAGAGTTACTTAATTAAGGCAAACAAAAATGATTAATGTTTATGTTTGTAGAGTTTAAAATTATTTTAATTGTAGATAGATACCTCATTTTGAAAAGTTTTTTTTTATAAATTAAAATTATCTTTAACAGGTGGTTTTTTTTTTTTTAAATTATCTATGATTATTATGTAAATATGCAGGTAGGTATGTCATTCTCCTAAAAGGCTAAATAAATAAATAAAAATTTGATACCTACCAGACTTACATATAAAAAAAAAAAAAAAAAGTTACCCACAGATTACAGATTCAATTTTCATTTGAGCTACTTTAGTAAAAAAAAAACTTTTAGCACTTTTAACGTAGGGTTATAAAAAAACAAATTTAAAAGAGTAGAAATTTAAAATTTAATATCACTTAATAATAAGAAATCTCCTAACACAATGTCTTTGGTTGTTTTTATTGTCAACTGAAACGGGTCGTTTGCAGACAGCTGTCGAGCTGTCAGTTGTCTACTGATCGTCAGACGGTTGTTTGACCCAGAATCCCCAAGGCGCGTATCCGTCGTGCTTCGTCGGACCTCTGTACACTTTGATTTGGACTCTGGCGACGTCATCTGAAAAATAGTTCGCCGCTTATACATCGCCGCTTAAAAAGTAAAGGGAAAAATACAATCAAATTCAAATTCAAATATTTTATTGCAAACCATAATGTATAAACGATGTTACAATATAAAAATTTAGACCAGTGTTATGGACCCTGTTGGGCATGCAACTTAGGGACTAGGAGAGAGGAAGCATATATATATACATATATCACAATCCTTCAAAAAAAAAAAATTATATGTTGCAAAAGACTTTTTACGGTTGTTTAATTCAATATTTAGTATATTTTGATATGTTTTTTTTTTATATTCAAAAGTAACTTATATGCTTATATCTCCTCAAGTATTCAGTTTATTAGAAAAGTACTTAAAACATTTAATGCTATTTAAAAAAAAACTTCTAACGATGTATAATATGCATAGATATATTTGATATCTATACTAATATTATAAAGAGGAAAGATTTGATTGTTTTTTTGTATTGAATAGGCTCCGAAACTAGTGGACCGATTTGAAAAATTCTTTTACCATTAGAAGCCGACATTATCTGTGATAAACATAGGCTACTTTGTACTGCGGGAAAATGCTTCATTCCTACGGGAAATCTAAAATAAAAGTGAATACTAGCGGCTTGGCCCGGGAGATAGCGCCATCTATCCAAAATACGGTAGATGGCGTTTTATACTTTTCTACGCGGACGAATTCGCGAGCACCAGCTAGTACTTAATATATGTAATAAGGAAAATGTAGACAAAAAATAATTTATTTTTGTCAATTAGGTCTCCTGTAAAAAGTGTAATTTTGATTTGTGGCCCTTTATTAGTCTTTAAGCAGCGACATATTTAGGAAAAACATATTTTTGACGACACATTTGGTTTAATGGCTAGTAACCCTAGTTGTTAACCAAACGGTCTCGGGTTCGAATCCCGCTAGGGACAAATGTTTATGTGTTAACATTTTACCTTTGTACCTGAATCATGGATGTTTTGTATTTATAATATGCATGTATTTACAAAAAAAAGTAATCAATGTAGTATATCAACTGTCTGGTATCCATAATACAAGCATTAGTCGCTTAGTGTGGAACTAGATGGCGCTGTGTGGAATGTGTGAAGATATTTATTTACTTATTATTATCGTGGTGAAGGATTATTACCTTTTTTTTCGTTATGGCTATGTAGTTCCTCATCATCATCATCGAACTCTTGAGGCCTGGCAGCAGCTAAGACCATCAGCGACAACAAAACTATTACACTCCACGTGCTACTCTGCAATTCAAATAGTTACACAAAAATTACCCTTTTTATGGTTTTCAGTGGTAGACAGGAACACAGAAAACTGAAATAAAAATAGTCAACCACTATAGAAGAGCATTATCGTACTAATTTATATTTATATTAATATTATAAAGAGACATTTGTATGTTTGTAAATTCAAAAACTAGTGGACCGAATTTGAACAATTCTTTCACCAAAAATAAGGAGGAAAGTACCTTAAATATCGTAGATAGGATATTTTCTGAAAAGACTTTATTTTCAGTAGTAATCTGCATTCAAAGATTTTATAAAAATTAAATGGTATGGAAATCGAACCGACTGAAAATGTGAAAAAATACTCCAGTATTTTTGTGATGCCAATCGAAAGAATGGACAAAAAATAATCATACTTCTTAAGAAACATAGTATCTTAAAAGAAAGGAATAAACATTTGATTCAAATTTCAAGAATATTTATTGCCAATGACTATGTAATTTTTAGAAAATCTTTGATTACAGTATCTAACTTTTAAAAATTACATAAAATCTTCATTTAGCCAAATATCCTATCTATGATATTTAAGGTGCTTTCCCTTTATGTCGCATAGTTTTGGGACACCTATTAAAAATCTATATATATGATATATGAAATAAAATACTTTTTACAATACTTAAACCTATTTTATTCCTCAAAAACTTAATAATTTACATTTTAAAATACAATTTGTTTTAAACGCACATACAAACAAATCATACATTAACAAATAATGCAATATTTACAATTTTCATCCCCTTTTTTGACTAATAAACCAAAAATACCGGTGAACGGAATGTAACTGTACATATTTTAATTTAAGATTTTAAAGCGGGGCATGTTTATACATGAATATAGTAAAATTCCTATAATAAGATACATAATTTAAAAAAAATACTATATTTTATTAGATTCAGGTAGACGGTCCGATTCATTGCCACTATCGGTGGACACAACCTGACCAATACATGACTTTGTTTCTTCTTCATCATCATTACTTAATGATGAACAGTCTGACAAGTCTGCATCAATCCACAATTTAGATTTCTTAGCATTTGTCTTTTCCGCTCCTGCTTTTCGTTTTGTGCCTGTTTCTTTCGATGTGCCTGCCATCTCCCAACCAGCATCTACGGCTGCGCTGACACGCTCTGGCAACTCTTCACGCTCCTTCTCATATGAAGAGTTCAATTTAACGTCAATCTTTGGCTCTGCAATAAGTTTTTCCAACTTCTTTTTTTTCCTTTCGGCAGCCTCCCTTTCCCTGTCTTCCTGTCCCTCTAACCATTTCCTTAACCTTTTTTCCTCGTTGATGTCTCGTAAGCGACGTCCAGATAAGTCGCGACAAGCTTCGCGATTAGTGGTTTTCTCAATTTGAGCACCAATGGCGCGCAACATGGACCCGAAACCTCCCTTGCCTCCGACGAGTTTCGTATGAATTCTGACCACTTCATTGCAACGTGTAAAGTCGTAGTCACTTTGTACAGTCTTCCCGTTGATGGTGACGAGGAGATCGTGAGAAGGTACGCCGTAACGTTGTGAAATTTCACACTTTAACTCGGACAGGTCATGAATACTGTCAAGGGAGGGTGTTAATGTGTTTTCGAAATAAACTAAACTCGGCATTTTGAGTGTATTAATTGTACAAACTCAAAACAAGTCAAAAACAATATCACCAGTAAATACTAGGCAAAAATTGTACTAAATAGAAATGATTTGATTTTCTTTCAAAAATGAAACGCAAATAAACCACACAAACAAGTGAGAATGAGAACTGAAACTGGACTGAGTTGAGTGATTGAAGGATTGAAATGAAACCACAGCAGAGTGAAACAAGTCAGTCACAGACCAACGAATCACAGACTCACTTACAGTCACAGAAGAGTCACAGTGGGCTATTTCATTCTTTTTCATTTTTTGTCACAGAACAATTAAAGGTTCTTAGTGTTAATTTGTAACTTGGTTACAATATTTTTAGCTTACTTTCAGATTTCCAAATGTTTATGTGATTCTTTCCTTTTTACATATTGGAAATGAAGTTGTCTCATTCCACTTACTAAAATATACTTATAAATACACATGTGATAAAAATAAAACTAACTGAACATATTATAACAATATAACTAAACTAAGTTGAACAGTATAAAACAAATAAAAATTACCTTAAATGCCATCGTAATTCAGTTGTTTATAGATTCATTTATGCACCTTAAAGCCTTTATCTGTACTAAGCGGAAATAAAAGTATTCCGAGTCTTTTATACAAACTTTGTCATCACTCTCTAATTTTATGCTTGAATGAACATTTAATCCACTATGGAAAGTGAAAGTAGTGAAACCATTTATAATCAACCAAAATCATAAGTAGCTTATACGAATGCTATAAACCGTAAATTTATTGATATTAAGTTATTTAATTCAATAGAAATTATTTGGGCTAGCTAAGCACATTTTATTTCTTTTTTAAATTTAAAGGTCGTCAAACAAGCTAACGGTCTACTTAATGGTAAAATTGCTATTATTAACACAAGTAACGCTACAAGTGTAAGTTCTTAATCAAGGGATTAAGAAGGGAAAGGGAAATATCGTTCGGCATTCCTTACACACTCACCGAAACACAACAACTCAAGTTATGAAATATTATTTGTTAATTTATTTGCACATTCATTGACTAATATATCTTATACTAACCGATGACGGTTCAAATAATAGTTTTGATAGCAAATTAAATTTGTTACCTCTTTAAATGTAGGTTTTAATTTATGAATTATTTATATAAATGATTTTTGTCTACTCTTGTAAAAATTGTAAAAATTGAGTAAAATTAAAATAACAGTTTACAAATTATTAAAATCAGAAGTATAGTGTCATAAAATTTAAGTATATTTTATAAGTAATATAAAATTTTTTTTTTAGATAGGCACATCGACCTTTTTTTTTTTTTTTATTAGATATGGGTTTGCTCTTGGCCAACAACCAGCTGGGTAGCAAGGGAGAGGCCTAAGATGAAGCGAGCTCACCCAGAAGATGCCTATTCACTAGAACTTTGAAAAGATTAGGGTTATATGAACTCGGAAACACAGACGCAGGCAGGGAGTTCCAAACCTTGGGCGGTGCGCATTATAAGGATTATACCTTATAAATTTATAGCACTGGCAACATTACCAAATCCATCTGACGGTTATTTGACAGCGACGCCATTACGCATTTCTGTCAAACAGCTAATAAACGATTGGAGTTTTTGAAATTCAGTCAGGAAGTCGCCGTCACTAACAGAAAAATTATAAGCATCAAATTTCGACTTTTTGTTGTAATATGGCCCAGAATATCAATCCACATTACGCGTCGTCATCCAATCCGGCAAAACAGAACGAAGACACGATAAAACTGAAAGACAATCACGCTGTGAGCAAACGGTGAGTAGAGTCTCGGACGTTTACATTTCTCTTTGTATTTTGGATTTATGTGTTTAAAAATCACTCATTTCTTTGTTTACAGTCTTCAGAAGGAGTTAATGGAACTAATGCGATGTGCTGACAAAGGAATTTCAGCGTTTCCGGAGAGTGAGAACCTTTTCAAATGGATAGGTACGATAAACGGCCCTCAGGACACTGTGTACTCGGGACATAAATACAAATTATCTTTGGAGTTTCCCAATTCGTACCCTTACGCGCCGCCAATTGTTAAATTTATAACACCATGCTTCCATCCAAACGTGGACACGTGCGGTCTAATATGTTTAGATATATTGAAAGACAAATGGACGGCCTTATATGACGTTCGTACAGTTCTATTGTCCATCCAAAGCCTTCTGGCGGAGCCCAACACTCAGAGCCCCCTCAACCAACAGGCGTCATACTTATGGCCAAATCAAGCTGCCTACAAAAAGTACCTAGACGAATTTTATAATAAACACAAAGACTCATAGTTCTTTTTAATGTTTGGTTGTAATTTCTCTTAATATGATTTGATTTGCATTGTATTTTGTGTTGTGTATGTCTGAGCACAAGCGGTTTAGCTTTGTATGGATACTGACAAGTCACACTAACGGTTACAACCGACATTAATATAAATAATTATTACATTTTATAATAAATTGCCCTATAATTTAATAAATGGAGCCACCCATAAAAAGATATCAATGATTTTGTGAATAACATAGTGTGAAAACTCCTCCAGAAAAACAATGAATGTCAAAAGATGACTAAACCTCTTTAAATGTACATATTTCTTTCATTGTATGCTCTTTTTATATAACTAGCTAGAGCCCGTCACTTCGTCTGTATTAAAAAATAAAAGTATAATCAATATAACGCCTGACGAAATACTTTGTTTGGGTTTTTTATTTTATTTTGGTTTATCCCTAAGCAAAATTTCACGTTGATCGGTCAAGTAGTTTATGCGTGAAAAGTTAACAGACAGACAGACAAGAGTCACTTTCACATTTGTAACATTGCTGTGGATTGACTGTAGTTAAAAATATGCTCCAGTTTTATGTTTTATTGATTTCAAAATGTCTGTAAACAGTTAAGAAATGAGTTTTAATTGACATTCCTGTTTCTTGCGATGCATGAAAAAGTACAAATTGAATTATTAATTCTACTAACTACAATGATTTTTTACCAAATTCTGATTTTTTCACAATAAAAGTGACATTCATTGTTTTTTCCCTGAAGTTTTCATAAGACATATAAAAGACCAATTAATCGTAATAATGACGAAGTTTATCAAAATGTTCCATTATAATAATGAAATTATGTATATTTTACAACAAATATATTATGGCTTTCAATTTATAAATATTTCTTTAATAAAATAAACTGTATTAATTTTTATTTATACGACTGCTGCTATTTTATATAAATATGTCATTTTTGAAAACAATTATTGGCTTAAAGACTGACTGGAATATTTTTGAAATTATATTTTCTTTGCAAAATTGTTTTGTCTCATACGAAATTATATTTTTTATAAATTTAATAATACTAAGAGCTCCTAATCAACATGTTACAGTAATATTATGTATACTGACATTTTTTGTTTATGTAGCATTTTTTATGGCAATTATTCGATTGCAAAGAATTGCAGACAGTTGAAATTTCAGCAAGTTAAATAGATGAATGTGAATGTGATTTTTTTTAGATCTGATTAAAGACAATAGGTTCATTTTCATCCTAAATATGAAGTTATTTTGACTATTAGTTTACAGAAATGCTCTTTTTGTGGAATATAATTATGTAATTCGACTAGGTAAAATGAAATTTATTAAAATAAAAGCCATTAGATGTTTTTTGTGGCTGTGTGTGGCTTGTCACATCCACGGTTTGTATGATTGTAAAAGCGAAAAATGGTATTTATGTAAATTGAGAAATCACTGAAAAATATAAGTCTTTAGAGCAATTCAATACTATTTTTATTTTCCCATTACCTACACTAATTTTTTTATTTAGTTTTCAACTAAATTTAACATTGTAAAAGGAAAAATCTAATAGTGCCAAATTTTTTTTTACAATAGTATCAAAAAATTATCTATATTGTAAACTTTGAAACACATTTATAAGCTGTTATGTCACAGTGGTCTTCTGTAAGAAGGTGGTTATTGCTGTCTTGTAGGAAAAGTTTCTTCCGCCTTTATAGTAGAGGAGCCCAAGCATTTTGAGATTTACTCGAGCGCGTCAGATTTTGATAATGTATGTATATTAATGCCCCACACGTTTCAGATAACGGCTACATGTTAATCTGCGGAAGGGGTTAATCGAGCGTGTCAGATTTTTCAGAGCTTAGTTTGGGTTCACTCAACATGAGTGAACTCAAACTAAGCTTGGGTTTAAAAGACCGATGATTCTGTTTTTTTAAATTTCATCTTTTTCAAAATGCAGAAAAGAAATCGCCATTTTGAGATACTCGAGCGCGTCAGATTTTCATACAGACGGCTAAATTTAAATTCCCAGTCGTGTTGATTCATAATCTGACTATTATTTTGAGGATTTTTCATACAGTACTCGAGTAACTACACATTTAACACTGTGGGCTCACCTACCATTAGAAGTCACAAAGGTTGCTCGGAAAACACAAATAAAACAACTTTGATAAAATAAACGCCCAATTTGTTATTATTATTATTTATAATTATACATAAATCAAGTTATAACAGTAATTATTATTATTCTATCTACGGTTGATTTCCATTTATTAAGTATTATAATGCACTTGATGATAAGTATGTGGTCATTTGTAGTTTTCATTTTACTATGGAATGTTGAAAATTAGTAGGCACCTAGGTTATTATTTTGTTAAAAATAAATTAGAAAGAACACAGGACACAATGAAAGCTTTATGCAAACTTCGTTGGGTTATTACCTACTAGCTGTTGCACGCGACTTCGTCCGCTAGTAACAGTATAATGTCTGGTAGTTATATAGAGAGTACAATATCTGGTAGTTATATAGACAGTATAATGTCTGGTTGTTATATATAGACAGTATAATGTCTGGTTGTTATATATAGACAGTATAATGTCTGGTTGTTATATATAGACAGTATAATGTCTGGTTGTTATATATAGACAGTATAATGTCTGGTAGTTATATAGACAGTATAATGTCTGGTAGTTATACAGACATTATAATGTCTGGTAGTTATACAGACATTATAATGTCTGGTAGTTATACAGACAGTATAATGTCTGGTTGTTATATATAGACAGTGTAATGTCTGGTAGTTATACAGACATTATAATGTCTGGTAGTTATACAGACATTATAATGTCTGGTAGTTATATAGACAATATGATGTCTGGTAGTTATAGCAGCCCAACGAAGTTCGCATGAAATTATAATTTTACGTACATACATACATTTCCAGTTCCACACAACAACCATAAATAAATCACTTTGAAATTATAACAAGTAAAACCAACATATACATATTTTACATGTTTACAATTAAAATTAATAATATACACTAGTTCTCCATTAAATGAAAAATAAAGACTAGAATATGCCTCACGATTCTTATTAACTTAATGAATAAATAAATAAATAAGTTAATAGCAGAGACCAAACACCATTGTCTGGTTATGGGAAACCGTACAATGGATCCCGGATAAGGATGCACACTCGGACCGTTCATTTCCAAAGTAGGTCCTGTCGGGAATCGAACCTGTGACAGGCCAAGGCAAACATCTTATGCGGATAGCCTTTTTCGGTTTTTTAATTAAAAATACACGCACTTTCTTTCTTCAACCATATCAATTATAATTCTTCAACATCAAACACACTCTTCTAACACTTGCAACAAATATTATTAACAATAAATACCTTAATTAATATCTATATTATTATATTATATTAATCAATTCTTACTATTATATAATATAATAAATACAAAAGTCTGTCTGTTGTTCTCTTGCAACATAAAAATATCTAAAACATGTCCAAATTAATGTTAACCATTTGTGGCGATCTGATAAATTATTTTTTATTTTAAATTTGATACCTATGCACATAGGTTGAACTGTGAAAAAGGGCATAGGCTGGTTATTTTCTCGCAGGCGAAGCCGCGGGCGAAAAATAATACGTAAAAATGTCCAACGCACCCAAACAAGTTTCACTTCAAAAAACATTATTTTTTTGTTCAAAATTAATAATAAATTTTTATTATGACATATTTTTGCAAATCGTTTTATTTGTTTATTTATTTATTGAGAGTTGTAAATTATGCCTCATTATATAGTTTACTAACACTAGCGAAATTTTCAAAATTCAAACTACGCAATATAATTAATATATTATAAAAGGGCAGCCTATTATTTCCTCTATTTTGATTTATTATTTAAATTTAAAATATTATTGCTCGACTTTTTATTTTGGCTGTCCTCTTTTTTTTGTCAGTCTATGTAACAGTTCAATTTTTTAGGGGTACTTTTGTATTTTTTAAAAATTAAAAAAAAAGCAAACAATTTTATTAACAACAAAAAAACTCAAGAAATAATTATCATCCATGTCACAAGAAATGAATTTTATTTATTTAAATTTTTACCTCACTTTGTGTATAAATGTACCTTTTATTTTTTGTATATATTATTGAATATGAATTTATGTTTGAGTGTCTTATATTATTTTTTATTTTTATTTAATTTACGGACACTTTTTGGATTTTTGTAAAAAATTTTCTACCCAACAATTTTCTTCCGGTGACAAAAACTTAAATTTTTTTTACCAAAAATCTCCCGACGACTAACTCTGAATTATTAGCAACAGAATTAAAATGACAACTATAATCGCCAAAACGAATATACAATACATTTTTCTATTTTTCCTTTGATACCTTTCGGCTTTTTGCAATTGTTTGTAACCTTCGCTCACCTGAACCTGCGTTTGCTCTATGTTATAATCTATCCTATCGAGGACCGTACCTTGTTCGTGGACCATGTTCCCCAAATCCTTGAATATTTCGTTTAAATCCACAATGGACTTGACAATTTTGTTCACCTCCTGTTCCCTTTCTGCGACCATTTTAGTGTTCTCCTCCTCTATAAGCAACATTTGCTTCTGCGCTTGAACGTTCTGCTGAAAACCCTCATCGTCCGTGTAACTTTGAGCACCGGACGTGCTTGGCAGGGAGAAAAGCAAGTCCGTCTGATTGCTCGACAGTCCCGGGAGCAATTCCTCATCGTCCAAACGCAACTCCTCAAAATTGGGCAAATCGAAGTAGGCGTTCGAACGTTCCTCCCTCGACGTGAGAGATTTCAGATAGTTAGACTGAGCCGTTCTAAATGTTAGACTCAAGTCTTGCAGGCAAGTGACTAGGGCCAAAACGACATTTTTGGCTAGCTTTTGCTCAGTTTTATTGCCTAAAATGACAGTCAAGTAATAAATTAAGTTGAATACAAAACATACTATACTATCCTTACATAATTATTATGTAAGGATAATCCTTACATAAGGTATTAGCACTTTTTTTTTATGTACTTATAAATTTTAAGACGACTAACCTTTGTAATAGACTATACAAAAATTTAGAATCTATTTTATGTATTTGTTAAATATTAAGGACGTGTTTGCGAAATAAGAAATGAATAGGCTGAGTGAGGGAGTGATCACTGACATTTCTTTAGAAATGTTTTGTGTAGACTAAATAAACCCTTATTGTCACCCATTAAGATTCATGTATAATATCAAAACATATGAATATTTTGACGGGACTTTTTAATTTTTTGTGAGGCAATTTCTAATATTTTTAGAATTTTTTTTTGACCAATGTTGAGTTGATTATGTCTGCTATCCTTCAGTATTTTTAAACAAACAAAATTTGGAACATATAAACATAAAAATGATCCTAAACACGACCACTTTTCGTAAATTTTGTGTGAAGAGGCGATCAGAAATTGTATTTACAGTACTAAAAATCATATTTTTTTAAATTATTTTTTATAGTATATGCAGATAAAGAAGTAATCTAACTGTGCCACGTGTTAGTTTTATATGATTTGGTTTCATTTGGTCGCAAAATCTACCGAAAAACAACTAAGTTTTGTCAGATTCGTAAACACGTCCTTAAATGCTGTATGGTTAGCTATTAAATAAATAAACAACGTAACTTTGTAAGTTATACACTAAAACCTTCCTCGAGAACCACTCTTACTATCCATTGGTGAAAACTGCACGAAAATCGGTGCACTAGTTTTTGAGTTTATCGCAAACAGACAAACAGACAGATGCGGGGGGAGACTTTGTTATAATAAGTAGTGATTTAAAGAGTCCTCACCGTGCCTCACTTGCGCCTTGATAGCGGTCAGTTGCGTGTGCGCCTGTGTAAAGTGCCTCCCAATTTCGGTTGTTAGTCGACCAATATTTTGTTGTTCCGTTGTGTCGTCCAACGCTGGCCTGTTAATCTGTTTCTCGTGTCTCGACTGTAACTCAGATAGCTTTGTTTTTAACCTGAAAAGTAATACATTTTTATTATTATACTAGCAATATTATACTAGCATTTTTATATATTAATTTTATTATACTAAGGAAGCTCAATGTCGCTCAACGAGCTATGGAAAGGGCTATGCTCGGGGTTACACTGCGAGATCGAATCAGAAATGAGGAGATCCGTAGACGTACGAAAGTTACCGACATAAGCCGTCGGATCAGTAAGTTGAAGTGGCAGTGGGCAGGGCACATAGTACGAAGAGCCGACGGCCGCTGGGGCCGGAAGGTTCTCGAGTGGAGGCCACGGACCAGCAAGCGCAGCGTAGGACGTCCACCCACAAGGTGGACAGACGACCTAATAAGGGCCGCGGGTCGACGGTGGATCCAGGCTGCTTCTGACCGGTCCAATTGGAAAATTTTGGGGGAGGCCTATGTCCAGCAGTGGACGTCCTACGGCTGAGATGATGATTATACTAGCAATTACACATACACAATACACATACAAAATTTCAACCCAAACGGTCAAGCCGTTTAGTAGTTGACATACAGACAGCAGCGCCACCTACCGGGTCCAATTGTATTTTTAAATCATCCAGAAAACCATTGAAATAGCCATATAAAATTTCAACCCAATCTGTTCAGCCGTTTAGAAGTTATATGTGAAAAAGATAAGTACGGAAGGATAATTCTTACTACCCGTTGTCCTATTACCCGTTTTCCCGTAGGAATGAAGCATTTTCCCGCGGTAAAAAGTAGCCTATGTTCATCATGGATAATGTCGGCATCTAATGAGCCTATTCTATACAAACAAACAAACAAATCTCTCTTCTTACAATAATATTAGTATGATGGCCTATGTTATCATTGTGACGACGAAACATTTTTTTTTTTTATTTATATAGCCTTAGATGTCTTATTCTATATTGTATAAGCTATATTATTGTAAAGTTTCATTGAAATGCATACAGTAGTTTTTGCGTGAAACAGTAACAAACATCCATCCATACATCTATATAAACTTTCACATTTATAATATTAGTACAGATGGGTTTGCTCTTGGCCAACATCCAGCTGTTTAGTGAGGATGAGGCCTATGATGGAGCGAACTCACCCAGAAGGTGCCTATTCACTCCAAGATTTATACTCACAACTCAACGACCAAGTGATAGATAATATCTGTACCTAGTAATGATATAATGTGCTTCCTCCAGTGCATCAATCCATGGCGGTGGTGCATAAGAATCAGTCCGCTGCTCCATACCTTCTTCCAAATCATGAGAACTGGATCTCATTAGACGCATTCTCTCGCTGTCATTATGCTGTAAATATCAGTGTCGCATTTTTTTATTTATTTTATTTTATTTGGGAAAACAAACAATTACACCATATATAGTAAATTTAAATAGAGAAAGAGAAATACATAAATAGAGATAATAGCGTAATCAACGACATTTTCCACGAATTGGTACATTGGTACATTTTTGTTTTACTTTGTAACTAGCTGCCTGTTCCCGGCTTCGCACGGATGCAAACTATATAACAAAACTTTCCTCGAGAACCACTCTATCCATTGGTGAAAACAGCATTAAAATCGGTGCAGTAGTTTTTGAGTTTATCGCGAACAGACAGACGCGGCGGAGGACTTTGTTTTATAATATGTAGTGATTTTGTTTTTCATTTAGGTAGGTAAAATCAATGAAAAAATGTTTTGTATGTTATTTTTAAAACACCTTTTCTCAAGATCTAAATTTTGCATAAAAACTATAGACACCTATTGCATAAAATTTCATTGTATCATGTTAAAACTTTCAAATCTATAGTACATTCAAATAGTCAATAATCATTATGAGAAATATTTAATATTAATCCTCGAAAATTAGAAGACAATTTCAGTACTTCTTAGTCTATATATAAAAGATTAAAAATAAATAATTAATATTATTAATTTTGCATACCTGTTCAGTAAATATCTGACGACTATGTATTGCATTGTTGCGCATCAACACAAATACTTCCGTTAAACTACGGGTAACCATTGTTTTTAATATTTGTCACAGTCCTATTTTCAATATAATATGTTGGGTAGTTCTTAAAAGTACCCTTAAATTTTATATTTTTTAGATCTTGGAATATTTGTCACAACATTATTTTATAATAAATAAAAATAAATGTCAAAAAGGTTGACTTTCACTCGGTTGACATTGACATATGTAACCCATGTTTAAATTTAAAGTGTTCTATGCAGCAAATTGTAGGTACTCACCGTACTCACACTAGTCACTAAAGCAACAGTTGATTGGTCTGTGATTTTAAGCTTAAATTAAATATAGTACTCTGCGCCTGCGGAATAATCAATAATTACTATTTGTCGTTGTCGTGAGTTAGGTTATGTTTATATTTGTATTGTAATAAAAATTGCACTAACTAATGATTCATAGAAATCAATTTTAATAAATTAACTGTGAATAAGATTCTTAATACGTTATTTAAAAAAAAAAAAACATTTCAAATGAGTGCTCCAGAGCCGAATCAACAATTTCAGCAATTTCCGGCTAACCGTATAATCGTAATACATCCAGGATCACTATATGTGCGAATAGGAAGAGCTTCCGACCTTCTTCCGGTCAAACAGCTCCATTGTGTAGCTAGAAAAAGACGTCCCGGTGGCAAAATATACAGAGACCCTTTCATACCACCAAGTGTGCCGAAAACTAAAGATTTAATAGAGGAACTTGAAGAATGCCGGCTTCAAATATCCCATACTCTTCAATCGTGTATGCAGTCAAATGGCGCACGACGTTACGCGACCCCTCCACAGCAAATAGCTGCTTTTAACCGACGATCCCTTCCAGAGACTGTAGGCGATGGGGAGCCCTGGCCACAAGTTCACTGCGACATTGTCGTAGGCGACCTAGTCCTCGATATAGACCCGGAATTACCATATAACATTCACTTCCCATTCAGAAGGGGCGATTTTAATATACACTCGGAAGTGGGTGGCTCCATATCATCAGTCCTCAATGATATGTATACTATCTGGAGTACTATCATAGAACATAAGCTCGGGATATCCCTAATAGAGCTAGTGAAGTATAGATGCGTACTATTGATCCCCGATATTTACAATAGGAGTCATTTGAAATATTTAATGTCATTGTTGCTGAAAGATTTAGGTTTTGGACACTGTTTTTTGGTTCAAGAAAGTGTGGGCGCGACTTTTGGTGCCGGGATAGGATCGGCATGCATAGTTGATATTGGAGATCAGAAAACGGCAGTATCGTGTGTCGAAGATGGCATTTCACATAAATCGACACGGATAAGAATGGATTACGGGGCCGGTGATGTTTGTCAAGCTCTCTCTTGGATGTTTCACAAGAGTGCCTTTCCATATAAAAATTGGAATGAAAATGTCCCACGGGATATAGCGCTCATGCGTAATTTGTATTTAGAATATTGTCATGTGAACTTGGATGTGTGCGGACCTCAGGAGAAATGCTTTCTTGTAGATCATCCAGGAGACATAATCAACAAATACACGTTACAAGTTGGCGATGAATGTATTATATCGCCTCTGTCTATGTTCTACACGGATTTACTCAAAATTACCGGTTTAAAATCAACAAAAATGCTCTATAGACAGCCAAGTGATCCAGAAGATCCGTTTGATGCTGAATTCCTAAGGGAGACCGGTCGAAAAAGGGAACCGGCAGACGCAGCCACTAATGATAGTCAACAGTTTGAAACCGCAAATGAAGTTCAACCCTCCACGAATGCTGATGAAGATATTGTGGTGGATACTTTAGAAAGCGGTCCCGTCGATGTAGCCTTAGTTCCCGGTCAAGTGTTGGGTCTCGATGCTGCCATATTACAAAGCATAGACAGAAGTCCAACGGAAGAATTGAAGAGGAAAATGTACAGCAGCATTTTGTTAGTCGGGGGCGGTGTTAAGGTTCACGGTTTATCTACATGGCTGCAAAATCGTCTAGCCCTACAAATACCTTACATATATAAAACTGAACAATTAGAAATTGTGACTTCACCCAAAGACATAGACCCTGCGAGTACCGTTTGGAAAGGTGCAGCCGTAATGTCTTGTTTAGAATCGGCTATAGAACTATGGATTAATCAAACCGAATGGAATAAATATGGATTGAAAATATTGAGAGAAAGAGCGCCCTTTATTTGGTGAATTAAATAAATTATTCTATTTAAATTTCTTTTAATTTATTTTTTTTATTTTGTAGCTCCATTAGGAATTTAACACAGAAATAAGAACACAAAAAATTAAAAGGAAAACACTTTATTCTTAAAATATAAATAAGACATGCATTTTGGCAATCGAGATTCATTATAAGTATTATTAAGTTATACAATAATATCAAAAATAGAAAATTGACATTATTTTAAGTGATACCCTTGTTCAGTAATCTATTTACTTAATAATAACTTAAAGTTACGTAATAAAACTAATTATTTATTGGTAAACAGTCTTTTTGTACTATTTATTATAAAAATACTATGTTTTGTTCATGGGTGAGGATTTTATTATTATTATTATAAACTAGGATATATAAAAATAATATTCAAAAAAAGAAAACCTTGCACATACAATTTCCACAATTTTCTTTGAAATTTTAAAACTCACATTCATTCACAATATTCACTAAAATTTATACAAAAACTAATTATGGATTGTTGTGCCTTTTTATGTCCTTTAGACTTTTAATGGATTATAAATATCAAAAAACCCATGAAATTGTTGCAGACAAATATTAAAAAATATATGTATAGTATTTATTGTTATTATTGTTAGCAGACTACTAGATAAAAAAAATATCTAGTCTCTTTTATCATTGAGTAGAAATTAGTATCTAAATCCCTAAAATTTTTGATAAAAAAAAATCAATGAGTAATTAATATTTCATATCTAAACACATTTTTATTTTATCTTATGTATGATTTTTTAAATTTCTACTAACATTTTAATACAATTTGAGATCTTATTTGTACAGTTTTAATAAATGCTTTTATCTCAGTTCTGAATAAGTCTCTCTTAATTATGAACCTAAAGTTATTTTTTGTTATTTAATTATTAACTTAATAATTCCCAAACTTATACACCAATAGTGAGCTATACGTTAAATATTATACTCTTGAGCAAAAATCTTATTAATCCTCGTTAGGAAATTATTGTAAGAAATCGTTAAAAAATACTATTATTTTGCTATTATTAGAAACTTTAAGTAAGTATCGTAAAATTTTGATCAATATAAAAATATGACGTTTGTAATTTTTACTAAGACTTAATGCTAATATAAAATGATATCAGACAAAATTATTGTAACATTTTTTTTTGCCTTTTTTGATATATTCATCTACATTTTTCGTTACCTCAAAGACTTGAGGGCTAAATAACTTTTCACGTTGACCAAAAAAATTAAGTATTATTATTATTATTATATATTTAATTTAATTAAAACATAAATACTATAAACTTTTACAAATTGAATACAGTTGAACACAATTTTACCAATTTTCAATTTGAATTCAAAATTAAAATATTGGAAGGATAATGAAGGATTTATTATTTTATTGGCATTTGGTGGCACTTTAGTTTACATATTATTTTTACAATTATGGCAGGACACCTGCCTGCCTTAACAACCTGATCTGTTACTATTTTTTTTTTTTTAAATCCAATTGTTAGTTAGCTAACATCGGACACGTTTTCATTTCTTTTGAATGTTATCCTAAACTCCTTTAGATCCCTCCTAATTTTTGGATGAAAGTAGGCATAATATATCACCATACACGTCATGCCCACTGCGAACGGTATCACGGTCAAACACAGGATGGGATAGAAGAAGAAGGACAGTCTCAAGATGTCATTCACAAAGACGTACCATAGGACACCGCAGACTAGATTTTGAGTAAAGCATAGGGAATAGTATAGGGCGTATCGATACTTGGTCCTACCCTCGGTGGGTAGGATGTAGGTGAACAGGTAGACCGTTCCGAGGGCCACCGAGAAGGAAACCTCCCCGATTTTGTTGTGCGAACAGAATGGGGACCTATCGAAGAGTTGAAGGCACGTGGCCATGATCAGGACGTGTATTGCGCAAGCTAAAATGGTCCAATAGGGGAATAGGTATGCTATTACGGATAGAGAGATTATGCGGCTCACTGCAATGGAAAAAAAAACCACTTTCTTACTCAAATTCTTATCATATCCCACGCGCACACAAACACACATAAGTTTTTTGTTTTGAGGACACATTCGTGTCTAGTAACACTAGCTGTTAACCAAACGGTCGCGGGTTCGAATCCCGCTAGGGACAAATGTTTATGTGTTAACATTTTACCTTTGTACCTGAGTTATCATGCTGCCCGCGACTTCGCCCGCGTAACTTTGTAAATTATATACTACTAGCTGTTGCACGCGACTTCGTCCGCGTAACTTTATAAAATAAAAGTATAAAACACCATCTACCGTGGAATATCACCAAGCAGTTGTCATGTTAGTCGTTTCACCCATCGAAATAATATATCTCTGTGAGGTTTTACTTCATTTGGATAGATGGCGCTATCTCCCGGGCCAAGCCGCTAGTATTTACTTTTATTTTAGATTTCCCGTAGGAATGAAGCATTTTCCCGCGGTAAAAAGTAGCCTATGTTCATCACGGATAATGTCGGCTTCTAATGATAAAAGAATTTTTAAAATCGGTCCACTAGTTTCGGAGCCTATTCAATACAAACAAACAATCAAATCTTTCCTCTTTATAATATTAGTATAGAAAACCTTCCTCGAGAACCACTCTATCCATTGGTGAAAACAGCATGAAAATCGGTGCAATAGTTTTTGAGTTTATCGCGAACAGACAGACAGACGACGACGGCGGAAGACACAGTAACACTGTGACGGTCTGAGTTCACTTACTGTTTAAACCCTGTAATTATGTAACAGAAACAGTACTCACAAGAGACTAGGAAATGCCAGACGATCTGGAGGCCGGAGCCCCTCCAGTCCATGTTGAGTTTGTCCTCTTGGGTGTACCGTATGGACCTTTGGTACGAGGCCAGGCACCAGGCCATGCTCACTATGGACGAGCATATCGACAGCACTTGGTGCACTAGAAACCAAATTTATATCAAAATAAAAATCAAAATATTTATTTTGATCAAAATCAAATCTGAGGGATCATTTAAATACACAAAAAGATCAACACTGGATAGAAATATTTGTTAGGCATTGAATTTTTTACTTGAGAAAGTCGCGGCAAAAGTTCGTATGAATGATTCTCACCAACAAACTGATCGTGAACGAGCAGAAGGCTGGTCTGCAGAACCTGCTGAGGAGCCGCTTCGAGGAAGCATTCGAAGATCCTGAGCAAGGCTGCGTCCGAGTCTTCCTTCAGCATGAGCCCATAATATTTGCGCTGAGAGGTCGGGTCGTGTTTGCACTCCGCTTGACGCGATTTTAGGGCATATCTAATTTATCAATAAATTAAAAAACATATAGTATGTATACATGTTCCCATATGGACTCGCAAAACAGCTGAACCGATTTTGATGAAATTTTCAGACAATCTCCAGCGGGTGATCCTGTGAAGTTTGGTAGCGATCGGACGCGGACGAAGTCGCGGACAAAACCTAGTAGGTGCAATGTGTCATAAGTTTTGTAAGTTTTTGTATATTAATAACCTTCCTCATGTAATGTTGTTTCCATGAAGTGAAAATGTGTAGTTTAAAAGATCTAAGCGTACATACACACAGAGGGACAAACAGGGGGAAGAAACTTTGTTTTAGATCTTTACCTTGTAAAGCTGTTTATTTATTCATTTATTTAAGAAGGCTTTTTAATTATATTTTTTTTTTTTTATTATAATTATAAAAATAAACTAATACATTTTAACGTAATAAATAAACTCCTTTAATAAAAATAATAAATAAATAAATAAAGCCCTTTATTGCTGATATTTTACAATATTTCTTAATTTTTTTAAGAAGTACTTACCCATTTGGTTTTGCTTTTCTTTTTCAGCTTGCCTTTTGGCAAAGTTTTACAATAATAATAAACTCATTTCTTATAAAATTCTTCAAAATTATAATAGCTCATTTTGATTTAACAAATATCACATATATCTTAGATCTTCCCCTTTCTCACTCTATCCCAAAACTGTAGGTACTCTTAACATATTTCTTTTCAGATTTTAAGTTTCTCTTCCTATTTCCAATAGGTATCTTATAAAACTTAAACATGAATTACTTACATGAGAGCATCAGTGAAACGCAAAATCGGGGCCAATTGTAGCACCAATATGAATATTCTGAGCCAATGTCGTCTCGTGACTTCATTTGTGACAGAGTGTTGTTGCTTATCTTGTGAATACCTGATAAACAAATAAGCTATGTCAAATAATATTATTCAAGTACAAAACTAATATTAGGTATAAGGAGGAATTTGTTTGCTTGTTCGTTTGAATTGAATAAACTCAAAAACTAGTGAGCCGGTTTTAAAAATTCTTTCACTTTTGGGAAGCTACATTATCAGCGAGTATCATAGGCTATCCTTACTAATATTATAAATGTGAATGTGAGTTTGTTTGTTACGCTTTCACGCAAAAAGTACTGAACCAATCACCATTAAATTTTGCATATACGTTTTCTGGGACACCAGAAAGGACATACCTTTCATCCTGAAAAAAGATACTGTTCCCGAGGGATCGTCTATAAGTAATAAAATAAAATATTAACACCTAGCCAAAGTGTTATAGCAACAAGTTGTCAAGCGTTATATTGCTTTTTTTTGTTTTATTCAACAAGGACGAAGTCGCGGGCACCAGCTAGTGTATACTCACATTCTTATCGAAACAGCAGTGTTGACAAATGCAGGAACAAGTATAAAAGCCAGGGTCCAGCCAAACTCCATCATGTTATCGGTCAAATAGTATCTCACGGCCACATTAATGTCCACTCCCAAATCGATAAAATGCCCAACAATAGCAACTATGTACATGAAAATATCGAAGTTGCTAATAGAAATGTTATCTGGCATTTTATCCGTTTCATCGTAAGACCTGCCGTTTTGAAGCATTTCGCGGATCGCTTTAGGCATTTTGTAGTTATTTATTTCTTTACATAAACACACTACAAAATAATAAAAAAACGAGCACAACACACGTACGTGTAAATAAACAACACAACACAACAGAAAATAAATGCAAAATAATTCAAATAGGTATTCAAATTCAAAATCAAATCAAAATTATTGTGGGAGTTGCGTTGTTGTTATTGTCACTTGTCTTGGCAATCTTGGCATGTCATTGTCAATGCCATTGTTGCCATTGAAAAGTATTAAATTGCCCAAAATATCTGGTAAAATTCCTGGAATTTGGGGAGAAGAAAACCCGTTTTACAAGTAGATAATTTACATAATATTTAACAAAGAAGTGAATTTAAATAGTATAGGTATATAGTAAAAAACATTAAAACTGTCTCCTTGTTTCTCTATTCCTTTTTTAGCTCACTTTCACCGTTTTTACTGTTAATTTTGCATTTATCAATTAAACTCGTGCTCGCAATCGCAAACACCTAGATACACATATTTTTGAGTCTTTTAAGAGCAATATCTTGAAAACGCCAGTACATTGATAACTCGTGCGAAAAAACATACAAGTATGTTACGATTTAAATCTACCAAAACAAATCTTTTAAAAAATGAAATTTTGTTCATTTACTTCTCCAGGGGCCCTAGACAAAGTGACATGACGAAGACGATAACGAAGTTCGAAAACAACAAAATGTATGGGAAGTATCACGTGACTTAACGAAGGCTTATGTCAATCCCATACATTTTATTGTTGTCGAACTTCGTTATCGTTTTCGATTGGTTACTTTGTCTAGGCCTGGCCTATCCTATCATACTTATTTCTTGTACAAAAAGTTGGCAACCCTAATCTTGTACTTATAATAAATGTTGCCAAGACAAAAATGTCAAATGTGAGCGGGAATCTCGAATATTTATTGAGGTTTTAGTATCAAAGTAGGAAAATAAAAATACCCATTTATATTGTTTAAATTAATATTAGATGATAAAAGTAGTTTATTCTTTAATGTTATTCTTTGATTATTAATTTATAAGCATAAGTACATTTGAAAGGATTTTAAAGTTCAATGATACAACAATTTCGCAGCATAGGTATTATATTATATTTATTTTGTTCTTAATCATATCCGAGATTTGAAAGTCCATGAGATAATTGATCATTTTCCATTTTATTTGAAAACGGTTCCAGAGATATAACACCATCCGAGACAACATTTAAATTTGGTTCTTCTGATATTATTAATCTAAAAAAAAATTATACATCTATTTTAAATTTATTCACAAAAGATCCTATAAAATAAAATATTATAAAGACAGAAGATTTGTATTTTTGTATTGAATAAACTCAAAAACTACTGGACAGATTTTGAAAATTCTTTCACATATAGAGAGCTACATTATCAGCGAGTAACATAGGCTATATTTTATAAAGTCACACGGACGACGTAGCGTGCAACAGCTTGGGGGACCTGCGCACAAGGTTGGCTAACTGTGTGTGCCTGCACAAGGTTCCCCCGTCTGAGGATTGCCTGGGTGTCTCCGGGCAATCCCCCATTGGCGTTCGCCTAGCCAGCAATGGCTAGGCCGCCCTGGGGTGGATCGGAGTTGTTGCCTCGGCAGAGCCCGGTCCACCCCGCTCAAGGGGCAAGGAGGCACCGGGGAGTTTTAGTGGGTAGGGGTCAGTTCTGCTGGTCGACCCCCACATACCCCTGCCGCCTAGCCACCGGTAGGGGATCAATAAAAGGATTTCTCCTCGATAAAAAAAAAAAAAAGTGTGCAACAGCTAGTATAAAATAAAGTCCCTCTAGCTCTACTTATATGTACGCTTAGATCTTTTAAACTACACAACAGATTTTAATGCGGTTTTCACTAATGAAAAGAGCGATCAATGAGAAGGTTTGTGTACACAATTTGTTGAAAAAAAAAACAGTGTGGAACTTGAACAATTACGTCTGCATTTTTTTGAATCGTCACGAAAGTACATAATTATATACCGAGGTTTCGGTTACATTACATTACCTAACAGGTCGCGAGTTCAATGGTTTTCTCCCATCTGAAAAATAGTTTCTTTTTTTTAAAATTAATATCAGCTACATCAATGGTTACATTACATGACAGTGTCGCGAGTTCAATGTTTTTTTTTTCATCTCAAAAATGCCCAACGCGTCTAAAGAAGTTTTCACTTTAAAATTGTACCATGCGAAGCCGGAGGCGGGCCGCTAGTGTTCTAACAAGTATAACTTACTTTGTTTTCAAAAGTTTCAGAATTGGCTGCCATCTAGTTACAAACAACGTGTTGTTTAATTTCCAATCATATTTCCTAAGGTCGGTTATGGAGGCGTTGACGACTTTGAGGAACTTGGACTCGCCAGTGTAAGCGTCCAATATCAAATTGTCGTAAAAGTTCGGAACAAAGTCTTGGAAGCACTTTTGCACTTTGTGCAAAGAGGCATTCATCTCAAGGGCGTGTTGTTTCGTTTTCAATTCCACTATAGTTGTGAGGCTTTCGTTCATTAATTCGTTAAGACTGAAAACGCAATTTTTGTCAAAACAGTGCTCCTAGTTCAAGCAGAAGAGAAGCTTCAACGTAATGTTAGGTGATTAATCCTTATTATAATATACTCTAGTCCCAAAAATTAAACGATATAAAAAATATCCAAATTTTTAACAGGCTTTATCTTCGAAGCTACAATTTACTTTTTTAATGAGCTCTGTACTGTATGACTATTTCAAGTTTTGAAGTTATAGCCTGTTGAAAATCACCTAAAAATTTGTTTTTTTTTTTTATATTCTTCTATTTTGGCGACTAGAATATAAATAATAAATAAATATATTCACATATGTCCACACAGCACCATCTAGTTCCACATTAAACAACTAATACTTGTATTATGGATACCAAACAGTTGATATACTACATATATTCCATTGATATACTACAGAGGAAAGATTTGATTGTTTGTTTGTTTGTTTGTATAGAATAGGCTCCGAAACTAGTGGACCAATTAGAAAAATTCTTTTACCATTAGAAGCCGACATTATCCGTGTTGAACATAAGCTACTTTTTACCGCGGGAAAATGCTTCATTCCTACGGGAAATCTAAAATAAAAGTAAATACTAGCGGCTTGGCCCGGGATACACTTGACAGCGCCATCTATCCAAAATACGGTAGATGGCGTTTTATACTTTTCTACGCGGACGAAGTCGCGAGCACCAGCTAGTATTATATAAATACAAAACATCCACGACTCAGGTATAAAGGTAAATGTAAACCCATAAACCAAATGGTCACTTAACAACTTGTGTTACTAGTGTTGTATTAGGCCAATAATAGGCACTTAATTGAAGTCCCTTCCGCATTTGTCTGTCTGTATACAACATGTACTTGCCATGCCTGTATATATGTACTTACAGTACAGCCTGATGCAAAATGCAATGTGCGGTGGCCACCTCATCAGGAAGCTCTTCGCGGCATTTCTCCACCTGTTCGAAATTCCTCACATCCTGGAAGTTTCTTATGATCTCATTAAAGTGCGACTGTATTTCTTCTAATTTCTCAACGGGCTCCACGAGACAGTGCTCGGTTATTTCTCTCATCTATGAAAAATTGTATTTAAGCTCCAATAGGTACGCATTTATTTTAATAATTATTGAAATAGAACTGCATAGATTATAATTAAATGTACAAAAATGTAAAAATATGGGTCTAGTTGCCTTCAAATTAATTAATTTGAATTAATCTAAGTCCACGCTTTAAAATTTTAATAAGTTGCTGCAGGTGGTTATGACAAAAAATACAATTCATGTAAAGAGATCAAAATAAATATATGTAGATCTTTTTGTTAGGTAACTATATGGGTACAAAGTGTTCAGAGACTCCAATAACTTAAAAAATTGGTCTTGTTATGGTTAGGTTAAAAACTTTTTCTATAAACCAGGTTCTTAAACCACTCACCTCCTCCATAGAGATGGCGTAATTAGTGAAATCGTAAAAGTACTGAACTTTGTAGAACTTAAGTATAGCACTACGAATCTCCCCAGCCATCGCAGAGTTCATCAGGCGAACCACATCGAGAAACAAATCTATGGCTTCTAGGGATTTTACTTTTAATTTGTCATAATTCGTACGACCTTGGTTGAACAAATTCTTCGCTAGACCATACGCTTCGGCGACCAAATGATATTGTCTCTCGATATTTGCAAATGTTCTTGTGCACTATAACGTAAGAATCTCAGATGAAATATGAACTAAAGACAGAGCCCTGTGGACGGCAGAGTGGAGCCAGCGTAACTACGCCTTCACCGTGTAAATACACGGTACACGCACACGAATGCAATCAAAGTACACCTCGTCTTCGCCTTATTAAAATATTTACTAATGAAAGTGCGTAGTGAAAGGGTGTAAAAACTAGTCTTCAAAAAATAAAAAGCAGGATGGAATGGAATCACATTTCACACGTAAATAAACTTGGAAACAAATATTTTCAATAATAAAAAAAGTTGAGGTTTTAAAGATGACATAAAAGAATGATATTCTGAATTTCTTCCGAGGACAGGATCGTCACCATCTTGTTTTTTTTTTTCTAAAACCCCGGTTTTTTTATCACGACTATTAAAAGAGTTTCTTGGTTTTTGCACACGTTTATAAAACCGGCTTAACTATGTTTTCGCGCAAAATTCTGTCTATAATTCTGATTTGGTCTGAGGAATATAGTGGAGTAATGCACTAGAAAGCACTTATAGCGCAGGCAGTGGAACAAACTTCGCTAAGTATTATCGCTTGCTTTAACTTTGAAACATTGCGATTTTTTATTATTATTATTAGATATGTTAATGCATCTTACATTGTTAAGGTGAATTATTTTAACACAAGGATTAGGCTGAAAACTAAAATTTCACAATTAGATTAGATTGTTTTAATTAACATACTAACCTCACGAACTTGTATCGTTAGAAGAAAACATATAACGACGACACATCTAATGATCATCTTTTTCTTTGACCTTTTTAAAATTACTACCAAAAATAACTTTTGCCAATTACAATTTTCAATTACACGCTTCGTTAACTAAAAATTAATCACTGGTTTATCGAGATTTGATAAAAAAAATTGTGAAAACCTTTTAAATAAATGCGTGTGGATCTATTCCAAAAATTTTGGGGACATTTTGGGAATTTCAAAAATAAATATTTTCATTGTTCCCAAAATGTATTTTTTTTTCTGTACTGTCAAATACTGCAAACCCTAATTCATTATAAGATATATTGAGGTAGTAAAAAATAAGATTTTATTTAATATTTTATTCATGAAATTGTAAAATTATATAGTACCAAAAAAAAACCAATTTAATATTTTTGTAAAATATATTAGTGTTAACATACGAGGATTACATAATTTACATTTAAATTCATTATTATTACAACTATGATATTGTCCATAGTAAAATTTATATGTAGATATAAAGATAATATTGATTACTTAAGAGCGTAATAACAGTTTTAACGCATGCGTCCTTTTAAACGAATTTCTGAACATGATTGTGATTCACTTCAATAATACAAACAAAACAAAAATTAAAGGATACCACTATTTTTGTTGCAACAAAAAAGGGGATTTTTTTTTGAATCCTGTAAGTGTTTTTTATGGTGTTTTAAAGCTAAATTAGTTAGGAATGGTTGTTAGCTTTATAAAAATATAGTTTTTATGTCTAGGAAATCCATTCAAAATTAATTTTATAAACATTACATTATGTTTTATAACACATTTTGAAATGAACCAGAGTCATAAACATTACAAAATCTAACCTATTTTGTTACCAATCTTACTGCTACAACCTGTATTACGGGTGGGCTCGCTCCGCTGCGCTCCGCTCGCATTAATTTTCATAACATTCCGGAACCTAACCTAACCTATTTGTTTCCAGTGAAGTAAGTATTGTAACACATTTTGTAATAAACGCACAATTGTTATGTTATTATGTTTTAAAATGTTTATAAAAATAATTGCGAATGGATTTCCTAGGCATAAAAACTATATTTTAATAAAATTAACAAGCATTCTTAACTTATTTAGTTTAAAGACACTGTAAAAAACGGTTACAAGATTCAAAAGCCAACCCCAAAAGGGTTAATCTTTTTCTATTTTTTTTATTGCAACAAAACACGTAATCTATTTCTATTTTATGTTGTAACTAAAAATGTATTCTAAATATTTCTATTTTTTTTTTCTTGCAACTAAAAATAAAAATAATTGTTTAATGTGATGAAAAATTCTGTTTTTGACGACTCGTATAATAATTTAGGAAAATATTCCTAAATTAGACAATTTTTTTTTTCTATAAACTACTAGACTACTACACTGGTGTAACTGGTGGTACTAGTATAGTAGATGCACCCATAGGTATACAACACAAAATTTGCAAAGATGGCTCTCACTTGTATATCTATTATATACGTCCACAAAACAATATTGATAAATCGATTAAATTACATATTTGTTTGGGTTTTACTTGTTCGAAAAGTATGTTTTAATATTTACTTCATATTTATTGTGCAATAAAAATATAATGTGCGATTTATTTTTTACCTAGAACAAGTTTAATATTATTACTTTTATATTATTTTTGTAAATCATGCTTCCGGTAGTATTTAAAATATTTTCTTTTGGTAATTAATTGTGATCATTATTGTAAATATATATATATTTTTTTGTAAGTATATACATATAAAAAAAAAAACAAGTATTTGAGTATTTTTGTAACAATTTTTTTACTAAAATAAAAACATTAATCTTCAGCACGTTTCGCGATATTAATTTTTGTGGTGTAGGGAAAATTGTGATGCATTTATTTTCATTACGTTTTCTTTATTTTTTTTAAAATTATTCAATTAAATAATCCCTTAGATTTAACTTAAAATAGCATTACTAACAACCTGTGTATATATTATATTAGATTCTACAAAGAAGCTACTTTTAAATACAACAAGTTTGAGCTTCTATTGTACCTGAAAAGAAAAAAAATCATTTGAGTAAATTTTTTAGAGAAAAAAGAAATTTTGCGATACTGAATTTTCATGCATTTTTTTTTAAAACCTTTCCTTGCGTTGGTCACCTTGATTAGTATGAAGGATAAGGATGTCACATCTCATTCCAAAAACTGACACAATATTATTGAATTACGACCACATATAGAAGGTTCTCGAAATCTTGAGAGTTAGTCCATGGAAAAATTCCACACGCGTTCGTCACGCCCATAATGAGTAGCTGTCCCCTTTACTGAGTGTCAAGGCAAACTGTTCCTTATGGTTGCGACCTAAGGTTCACATTCCACTAACAGCAACTAAAGTTTAACGTAAGCATGTTTACATCTTTTAAGTTTCTGTTAATTTCCAAAACAGTTCTGCCACAACTAGCGATACCCAACTTTTGGGAGCTATTGCGAAGATACGTTGACGACTTTTGGCAAGTTTTACGGTTAAATTGGAGAAGCTATGTTGTATTGGAAGTCATCTTGGTCTGCGAAAATAAATCGTGTTCTTACACCCCTAAAACTGTATTTTAACTTACCCAACGAGTAACAATAATAATGAAATGTAGACATACCGTGCATTCAGTTTCGTTCAGTCCTTGTGGAGGAACTTATTGAAGGCTCCGTACGAAGTCTCCAGGTCGAACAGCAGTTGCCTCACCTGAGCCTCGGAGAGCTCGTCCGAGGCTGACATCTCCGACAGCTTGTCCAGCCACTCTTGAACCTTTACGTCAAATTTATTGATGGTTCACCTTCACTTTACTTCAACTTAACAATTAAACGGATAACAAATACAACATTCCACTGTGAATTTCGTGTTAATTGTTTTTTTTTTTTTATTTATGTGATTTATCAAAAAAAAAAACTTATCCAACTTAAATAAATGCATTTTCAATCGTCTTCCAAAAAAGAACTTTTTTAATGTTTGTTACCTCATAACTTTCGATTGGTCGAAACAATTTAGATGATTCTATTTTTATTTGAAAGCTGGTGCTTCCCGTGTGGTCCCATTTAAATTTGGTCCAGTTCTGACAAATGGAATCAACGATAAAATGGTTTGTAGTCTGTTTTTTTTTTTTTGTTAAATAGAGATAACTTTGCTTCCCTTGTGGTCCCATTTAAATTTGGTCCAGTTCTGACAAATGGCATCCGTGAGAAAATGGTTTGAAGTCAGTTTTTTTTTTGTTAAAAATAGATAACTTTTATCGTTCCCATGTGAATTATGCATAGAAACTTTGACTTATTGAATGTGATACCTTAAGTTTCCCTTCAAAGTCTTCGGGCAGCATGAGCAGTCTATCCATGGTGTCGTGCAAGTCCCTCAATTCTGGTTGTATCATGTCCATCGCCTTGAATTCTAGACGCAGTTTGTCCATCAGTGTAATGAATAGCTGAAAAGAATTACAGTGAAAAATCTTTAAATAATAATAAATGTAGCTACATATTAGTTAACTTAAGAAAATAAATAGACTTACAGAAACAATCTCGGCAATATATTTGTTCGTGTTGCCCTTATCGTCCTTTATCAAGTTGGGTTTGTTCTCCTTTATTCTCTCTAGAGCAGCGGGACAGTCTAACTGAAAGAAAAAAAAAACAGGTAATGTGAAGTTGAGAGACACAGGCTGATGATGCCTTCTTGTAACCTGTTTTCAAAATTCATTATCATTTTGCATCACAAGCTCTCACGCATGGGTCCTCCAAAAATGGTTGTCGTCAAAGTTTGTTGCACTTAATATCAGTTTACTCATATCATGTACCGACCACACCATATTTATAAAGCGCCATTTACTCTTCACCGAGTTGTTAACAGAGTGTTCATAATGAAACGCTGAGGTGTTGTATAATTCATATAATCTTCACTTGCAAAGAGATCAAGAATTTAAACAGTCCTCTCCCCTGTGCTAACCACGCAAACCATATATTGTTTGGAACCAATTTTATTATTAGTAACCAATTAATTCTGGGCCTTAAAGGAGGCCTTGTTTGTCAATTAACATACAATTGACAAACAAGGAGAAATAATTATAAAAATAAATAAAAGCTGTCCTTATCTTTTTCTCGTTGCTGTCAAAATTGGCAGCATAAAAGCATTTACTCATGGTAAAACTCTAACGACAGTGACCACCTCCATAGAGAAGATCACAGTGAAATAATAGCACATAAGATTTTGTGTTAGAAAAAAAAAATCTTGTTGAGAAATAAGTCTCACAAGCAAGTTACTTTAGAGATTTCAAAATAATGCCAAAATCGACAACACATTTAGTCTAGTGGCTAGTAACCGTAGCTATTAACCAAATGGTTGAGGGTTCAAATCCCTCTAGGAGCAAATGTTTATGTGTTAACATTTACTTTTGTACCATTATCTTATAAATACAAACATACATGGATGTTTTGTATTCATAAAAAAAAGTAATCTATCATAATACAAACATTAGTTGTTTAGTGTGGAATATTTACTTATTTAAATAAGGTAATAAAAATTAAAAAAATACATACTCTGAACTTAGAAACGAATGTGTCTATTGTAGGAAATTCGTCACCCTGCACTTGCTTCCAAGCAACTCTATATTGGACTAGAAGTCTGCTGCAGGCTGCAGTGTACTCTTGTGCTCTCACACAATCTCTCATGTACGCCTTTTCCAAATGCTGTATTGTTGACACGACAGCATATAATTCTGCCATATTATCATGCCTGTAATGTTATACAAATATTACTTATGTTATCATCAAATAATCAATAAAAATTATTGGGAAACTATTATTCTTATACAAACTAACTTTTCGCGTTCTCTAGCATTTCTATAGAGCTTCACCTCTTCATACAATTCCGGTCTAGTGTCTGTAAAAATTATTAAACAAAATGCCATTAATTTAAAGGAACAACTTTACACAAAGCTGCTAAAAAATTGTTAAATGTTACCTTGCATTATTTAACGTTTTTTCGTGCGAATTTTAATTGTTATTGTTGAGAAATGTTACTTTACAGAAAAACACTAACGATACTGTAATATAAATGATATTAATTAAACAGTAGATTACATTAATTATAAATAAAACGAAAATTAAACACAAGCAAGTCACAAGTTCACAACAATAAATAAGATTTATTATAAGTGGATTTAATAAAACACAACAGACACAGAGTCATTTTATAGTATAATGAGTGATGAGTCAGACATGAATCAGACTGTCATTCATTTGTCAGAGTGTCAGATGATCAGCGTACAGTCCATTTATCTGCAAAATGTGTTTTATACAATAGTTAAGAAATATGAGTTGTTTCTTTATTTGACGGTAATTAAATATCTACATTAATAATACATATAAATACTTTAACTATCACATAGGTATGTACTGAATCACTGGAATTATTGGTATATTTTACTCTATGTCGTCTTTTTGCCATACAGAATTTCAGACTGTGTTCCAAAGAGAATATAATCATGCTAAATACCCTTGCTAAATACTATCAAGTGGACCACTGCTTGTCTGTCGACCTTTAACATAAGATAAAAAAAACCCTAGCCATTGAAATAACAAGTATTTATAATATACAATCTTTCTTTCCAAAACCAGTCAAACTAGTTCTGTCCCATTAAATTTGCCTTTTTTGCTCGATGACGTAATTTTCAAAATGGCGTCAGACGCGCGACCTCCCTTCCCTCCTCCTCATGGTCTCTTTTTGTCTATGCTCCTGTCTACTTTACTACGTCGGTCGCCCGCCCGCCTCACCGTAGTTTCTCGTTAACGGAGTTGGAGCGCCGATTCGTTTCGAACGATTTCACTTTGCGATGAATGAAAATTGTGGCGGATAGTCTTGCGTGCAACATTTTACTATTAAAAGTTTGCCGCTGAAAAGTGTCGTGTGTGCTAGTGTTTTCCTTAAAGGTGGATTCGTGGTGTCAGTGATTATTTACCAGTTCTCCCTTTATTTTACTAGACACGGTGTTTACGTGCGGAAACACGGTTTTGTGTTGGAACAAAACACTTCCTCGGGTGTCCGATTTGCCGTTTAATGGGATCTTGTTGTTAAACAGGTATGTGTGCTGTTTTAATTCGTTTAAAATATGTGTCGTGTCTAATGAAAATTGGTGTAGAGTTCGCACGGTAGGGCTGTTTACAACGATTAAATGTTTTCACAACAATTACAAGGATTTGTCTATCCGTTACAAGAAATTTTGTACATATATAATGATGTTTCCTTTCTTATTGGAGTATGTACGCGACAGGCGGGGCCCTATTTGGGCGCGGCGCCTCTGCCGTCGGCATGTAGTTCGTTCCACTTTGTTGATAAATACCTACCAGGTAGGTATATATCCGTAGCCTACAAATGATACAGGTGTTATTATCGCGTATTCATTTACTTAGGTATGTTGAACTTAATAGTTAACTAACTAAACTATGAGAGTTTTGAGGTCAGAAATACAAGTAAACAATTGTTTTTTTTTTTATATGTCCCTGTAAACATTTTTTGTATTAAGTATGTATTAAAAACATAACATAACTAGAGACTAGTTTTTGAATATTTGTTTTTAAATGAAAAATAATAGTACTGTGTTACTATAAATATTTTTAACTAGCTGTTACCCGCGACTGCTGCTACTGAAACCTTCCTCAAGAACCACTCTATACATTTGTGAAAACAGCATGAAAATCGGTGCAGTAGTTTTTGAGTTTAACATGAACAGACAGACAGACGCGGCAGAGGACTTCGTTTTATAATATATAAGGATAAACAATAATGATTGCTTAGATAAATATTAATCTAATATGAGGAAAGTATAATATACTAGTATAATTTACTAATATTATGAAAATGCTTGAACAGCCGAATCAAATTTGTTGAAATTTGTTGAAATTTGTCGACAACTAATAAGAGACCAACCTGAATAGCTGTTAACTAGTTTTGTGCTGGATATCTGTTCCGTTCCGTATCAATTACTTTTTAGTTGGTCTCTAGGTAAAAGTTTTTAGTTAAAAGCAAAAAGGTAACCCTTAAAAAATCAATAAGGTAAATTTTACCTTATTAATTTTTAATTCATAGCTGAAATTCTACATAATAGGTGATTAGGTAGCAATGAAAAACTATTAAATTTAATTCAACAGATTATTTTTTATTTCTTAAAATCAAACATTTGGCACAAGCGTCAAGTGGCGGGCGTCAACTGTCGTTTCGAGGTCACACGCACCAACACTATTGAACTAGGACGATGAACAGGGCTCACTTTTCAAAATCACACTATTCCTAATAAAATGTGCATCAATTCAGTCAAACCTATGCTCATGAATAGTTAAAAAATTTGTTAATTACATCAAATATTAAATAGGTATATTATGTTACCTATTAATTAAGTCAAAGTTATTTAAAGTTATTCAAACAAGCTTGCTTATCTTATCACTGTTTAAACATGCTAAAATAAACTGGGTGATTTACGGCTTCTAAGGAAACTGTCACATCTTAAAAACTCACTATTACAATATCTATTAGTTCGATAAGAGATTTGGTTCGTAATAAATTAGTAATTAATGGTAATTAATTAAGAATTTAATTTTTTTATTGTATGTTATGTTATGTACCTAATTAAATAATATTATATAAAAAAAAAAAGGTTTCGCTATTTTTGATATTATAAAAACTTTGTCTAGTACTAAATAATATTATAAATCTCTAATAGTTATATAAAAATTTCGTGTCACGTTCTTTGACGCCAATGAACTCCTAAACTACTGAACTGATTTTGATTTTGAAAACTTTGTAACTATGTGTAATTTGGCCAACTTAAAAGATAGGATAGTTTTTATTTCGAACCCCGGTGAATCCGGGAGCGTGTAGCTAGTATATTATAAAATTAAGTCACTGTTTCTGTTTTTCTAAACAACCTAATGAATTTTGTATTGGTCTTTAAAAATGGAAAGAGCAAAAAATAAGGAAAATAAGACAACCCAATCAATATTAACTATGAATAATTTTTAATCGAAATTTCAAAGATACATTATTTCACATAGATTCCAATTGGAATGACCTAGACCTTTGATTTATCAGTAAAATTGAGTAATGGGTAGGTGACATCATTCTATGAATGGAGTGTGAGTGGTGATTTGATGTTATTAAATGAGGACCAGCATGACATAACGCCGACACCTAGACCAGGGACAACTTTGACCCTGAAATTCACTCACTCGCACACTCATGGTTATGAACACTCACATAATAATACAATTTTTGTAGTTTTTGTAAATAACTATTTCTATTATAATAATTTTGTAAATTATGCTTTGAAGTTACATAGTTAATTATACTTTGTGTAAACAGGTTGTAACTTTTAAGCTGTAAGCTTAACTGTAAGCTTAAAGAGATATATTGAAGCCTAAGAATTGTAAGCTTAAAGATATTCAAGCTTACAGTTCCAGCAAGTCTTCCATTTTATATTGGTTGTTCAACTATTATGTTTATTTTAATTTTTTTTAAGTAATTTTTCTCCACATAACATGGTGTTAAATTTGTTTTAAAGGTATTTAGAGTTTTTATTTCAAAAATGTAACAGCTTGTCGCACAAAAAACATACTTTGTCAACATCACTTAGTGTTGAATATATTATGGATACATTATACAATTTGATTCAATAAAATTATAAAATGTTGAAGTCACAACAGAGACAAAGTCGCGTGCAAAAAACCAGTTAGTTGTGTGAAAAACGAGTTTCCACCTCGTTTTATTCCAAGAACTCTATAAAAATGTGTATGTATAGGATGCGTAAACATTTTAACCACACTATAAACAAACCATTAAGCAAGACCACCCATCACATTAGCTCCGACTCTGTCCAACTAAAAATACACCATTTAAGATTGATAAGAATATCTTCTCTGCTCACGAGAAGGTCTTAAAGCAAATTATTTTAAATGTCATACCAATGACATTGATTGTGGAAGAAGTTTATTAATTTTAAAACTAAATATTGTCCAACTAGCTTTTGCCTGCGACTTTGTCTGCACCCCCTTTTTTAGGCGTTAAAACCTGACAAAAATCTGTTTTATTTATATGTCTAGTCTAGTCTAGATTAACTATCACTTGGGAACAGTGCTTCTGTTTCTGTCAAGGCGTGAAAGTGTAACAAACATACAAAATCCCTTTCGCTATTTAACGTTCGACGCAAAAACGGGGTAACTATAAGTTTGACGTGCGTGTCTGTGTATCTGTCTGTGGCATATTTGCCCCCAAAGGGATGGAGTTTTTTTTAAAGCTGACACGCTTGGACTTGTTCAAATATGTTCATAGCCATAATAGTTTATGAAGAAAGATCTGTTCAAGCATTTCCTAGTTATTGAAGGGATTTCACTATTAATTCCCACATGTTCTATTTGATATGAAATTTGGTGTTCTTTTACTTTGCTGGTATTTCCAATTTCCATGACATGGTAACCTTGATCTGATGCTGCACCATCAAGTAGTCTGCTGGTCAGATTTTCAGAGGGGATGTTAAGGGAAGCTAAACTAAGTTCCCATTTAAAATTAAGACGATTGGGATGTAACGCAAGCTCATAGCAACTTTTTGAAAATGCAAAAAAGAATTTTGACGATTGCCGTATGTCATAATCGAGATTTGAGGATGTTTTAAAATACAGCGCCTACAAAATTTTGAACACCTGTAGACCCTTACCCCACCGCTGAAATGAAAAACTTCATATAACCTTTTTATTTTTACCATCCAATCTTCAAAATCCCCACGACCCTCGAGTGACTCCACATTTAGCATCGTGGGCTTCTTGTAATAATCATATAACGGTCATATTATTTTATTTTTATGACACTAATGACATCATATTTAAAATAAGCACACCGTCATAGTGGACTATCATTTCTATTTAGTTCGCTTAATGTCGAATCACTGCTATAAAAAGAGTCTCTTTGTCAGGATGTGTGTAATTCGTCATGCCACTGTGACCTCTTAGCATTGTCGGTTTGTTCGTCGTAGGCCTTTCAGTGGTAGCCCCGCCAGTAGGAACTATAATACACATTGTAGTGATAATACCTTGCATCCATACAAGGCAGCAGATGATACAATACCTTCAGGGACTTATACAAGCAATTTATAAATTTAAATAGTTAGTTATAATCCTTTTAATGTTACCTAACCTAAATGTAAAAGTTTGCAAGGATGTATATTAATTACTCTTTCACGCTAAAACGGATTTGGATGGAATTTGACACATAGATAGTTTATTACCTGTATTAAGTATAGGGTATTTTTATCGTGGAAAAATATTAGGTTCCCGAGGGATCATTTAAAAACATAAAAATTTAAGCGCCTCTGTGGTCACAGCAATAAAAATGTAAGGTGTTTTTCAGGTGTTATATTATTAATTTTTCAACGACGACGAAGTAGCGAACACCAACTAGTTAGTATAAAACATAATGCTTCTCACTCTAACAAATACCTTGTTTGAGACTATTTCTCTTTCTTGCAATAAAAAACGTCAAGTTTAATACAATAATTAATTTAATTTATTTTCATTTCGTCCTGTTCTGATATATAAATGCTCAATGGTAATTCTATTAATATTAGCGACCTGCTCCCGGCTTCGCACAACAAATGAAGAGACTTGGAAGCCCTGGCTACTGATGTATAATAATCATTTCACTCGTAATATGCTGAGAATGCCTTCTTCGGGTATAAAACGTGATCCAAGGCTGAGAATATCTGTCGTAGGCGTTTGTTTTGTACTGATATGACCTCTTATGATTGATATTAATTAATTTTGCTACAAATTCAAGTTTACGAGTAGGTTTAAACATTATAAAATGTATATATTTTTTAACATTTCATTGGTGAACTTCCTATAGTTAGTATGAGTCACACCAATATATTTTATAAGCAGTGCCCTTGTGCCGTTTCAAAAGCATTACATCATTAGTGACCTAACGTTCAGTCGCAAATAAGTCTAGATTTTTATCAAACACAGTACAAACAGTCAAAGTGTCTGCAGCCAATTAAAAGCCTTTCAAGACTGCGATTAAAACATTAAATTTTATTGGAGCAAAACGATTTAACCTTGACAGATATCGCACATGACGTAAGTATCGCACACTATGTGATGCAGCAAATGTACCAATTTAAGAAGTCAAAATTGGGCCAGAGTTGATGAAAGCTAAAAGATCATTTTGTTACCTCAATTGAAAGTCTAATTTCATTTTTAAATTTTACAGGGAATAGTTACTTTTGATATTAATAAAACTTCTTAATATTTTTTTATGGAAGTTGGCGAAGAACAGATAAACGCGGACAGTTTCGGCGGTTTTGGTAAATGTCCCTGATGCAAGCTAAAAATGATGTTCGGTCTAAGCTGAGGACTAACCTCAGCTCAGACCGAACATAATTTTTACCAAAATGATCGCAACCTAATATCCTATGCATTAAGGTGCAATGTTGCGCAACAAATTTTTGTACCTCTTTGGAGATAACCGAACATAGTTAATTTAAAATTGGAAGGCTTTTCTTAAATATTGTGTAAAATATGAAAAAAGAAATAAAAAGTAGCCGATTAAAACTTTAGTGTAGAACGTAAGTTAATTAATAAGCCTAAAAACAAAAGTAACTATGTACTTAGTTGTTACAGAATTTTTTTATTACTGTGAACAGGTAAGTTTTTTTTGGCATATTTTACAAAAATTTTTCAGAAAATGGATTTTTTTATAAATCTGCCCGATTCACACTTTTTTCTATATAGTTAGTCTATCTATTATGCATTATATTTTTATGTAACTTGTCAAACTAAGTAGTCAAACTAGGCGACGAAAATAACGCTTTTCTGCTAAGTCCTCGTCTTAAGTCCTTAGACGTTTAAATTAAAACCTATCTAACTGTTTTCTCTAGTAGTACTGTTTTTTGCACGAGCATGTTTTCTCTCTAACGAACAAACTGTCCTCAAGAGCGATTTTTTTTTATAAATACGCTCCGCTAATGATCGCCGACAGTGATGACTAGTGAAACTGGTTTATTTATTAGCAGGAAGTTACGTCAATTTGTACTTGTGTATATGTATACCTCTACGTTTAATGGTCTCACTACACAATATTAATCAATCAATCAAATATTTATTTGTAACTTAGTAATATAACAAAGACAAAGAAAAAGAAAATGACATTCGCTTTGGCCTATCTAGTTAAAAAAAAATTCTTTTACAATTTTTGTGCCTATAATCTACTATTTACTACATCCTTGTTTAATTTTTTATTACATTTTTCAATTGTAATACTCAACTCAGCATTAAAATCTGGGACTAAACGATAAATCACCCCTATTTTATTTTCTTCCCTTTGGGTAAGAATTTTTTTCCAAATCTATATGGGACCAACTTGGAGGTATAACTCTATCCATTAATTTTTTTTTTAAATTGGACTAACTACTCTGTAAAAAGTTATGTGTGGCCATACACTACAAATAGTGAGTCAACAATCAATCATCCCCTGTTTTCCTACCCTTAGGGTTGGAATTTTTTTTCCAAATTTATATGGGACCACCTTCGGGTTACACCCGAACTCCTTCCTCCTCCTTCGTTTTTGTTTTTTCTTTTTCGTCGGTTGAAAGTGTGCAAAAACTCGTTTGAACCTATTAGCAAATATTGACCCAAATACTGGAGTAAAGATTACTATTATAGTGATATTTCAAAATAGACGAACAATATTTGTTATTGTAGTAAATGAATAAATGACATTGTTTGTTTACATTGTAAAACTGACGTGCACTATCAATTTTACAACATTTTTTTTTTATAAACAGCAGCACAATCCGCTGCCCGCCCGCGCACCAGATAAAAGGGTATGCGCTTGACACAGATTCACGAGTAAAGTCGAGACTTGATTTATATTTACACACGTCGTCGCGCGTCTCAAAAAAAAAGGTTTCAGAGAACGCTCATTGATTTAATAAATTAATGTTTTCATTAACAAGTGCATTTTAAGATATACAATATTTTCTACTAGCTGTTGCACGCGATCTCGTCCGCGTAACTTTGTAAATTATATACTAAAACCTTCATCGAGAACCGTTCTATCCATTGGTGAAAACAGCATGAAAATCGGTGCAACAGTTTTTGAATTAATCGCAAACAGACAGACGCGGCGGAGGACTTTGTTTGATGATGGTGATTGTTTGAGTAGTTAGTTAAGTTAAGGCGTAAAAGCGTAACAAACGTACAAACTATAATAATATTTGTAGCATATAACTAATAAAATTGTTCGGAATTTTTCTTGAAGAGAAACATCGCTGGGAAGGTTTTTTACTAGGGATCTTAATGGCTAATTTTATTTTATGTTTAAAAAATATTTAAACCATATCGTTTCTCTTATTTGACGACACGTTTGGTCTAGCTAGTGGCTAGTGACCCTAGCTGTTAACCAAACGGTCGCGGGTTCGAATCCCGCTAGAGGCAAATGTTTTAAATGTGTTAACATTTAACCTTTGTACCTGAGTCATGTATTTAAAGTGATCTATGTAGTATAATCCACTCTCTGGTATCCATAATACAAGCCTATAGTTGCTTAGTGTGGTACTAGATGGTGCTGTGTGGAATGTGTGAAGATATTTATATTTATTATGTCATAGTAACGTAAATTTTGACTGGTCTGCATCAGAAAACCCTTGACCCACTGTCGTCCCACACAATGACAATGATGGCCGATAATGTCTAAATATAGATTTTACGTAACACAGCTCAAATTTGATATTATATTCAGATTCGAATGGATATAGTGACGGATGACGTCATCTATTACTAATGTTGTATTTAGTGAACCGGATTTTTTTCAATTGGCAATATAAATATTTCCGTTTAATATTTAAACCAAAAAATATCCTTATGCAAATAAATATTTGTTTCATAAAGATATTCAAAACAAGTGAATTAAATTAGTTTAGATTTATATTTTTGTTTCCTATAATAGTCCAGTATCCCTAACCTCGATATTTTTCTGATTACTAAACAGGCTGAAACTCCGTGAGTAGCTTCGGTTTGCTGAGACGTCCAACTTTTTCTTCTTTTTAGGACTATGCGGCCATTTTATTATACAAATGTTTACTAAGCTGCAGACAAAAAATCAGCTCCCAAAAAACCACTCTTAATATATCACAATAAGTAGGTCATAAAATTATGTTTTCCCAGTCCAACGATTGGAAGTTTTTTACGGCTGCTAACTCCTTTAGCTACCTCTATCGAGAAATTTCGCAGAGACAAAAGTTGGACGTCTCGACAAACCGAAGCTACTCACGGAGTTTCAGCCTGTTAATCAGAAAAAAATTCAGGTGAGGGATACTGGACCATAACGGAATTTAAAGAATGCGTTTGGTGACCAGCCAGAAACGAATTGTGACACGACATACAACATACCTCTCGCGTTGCAATCGATTTTTAATCTTATCGCCACGATAACAAGTGTCAATATTGTTTATGGTTTATTGTTAGTGCAACGAACTTTACACTCATGTTTGCTTGTGCGCAAAAAATGTTTGTCCTTCGAATGGGTAGATTGTAATATAATAGAAAATTTCTTTACACACGGTTTAAATATTTGATTTTAATTTGTTTATTTTGAGACTGATTTTTCTTATGTCAAGGTTAACACAGACAGGCTGATGGTCCATTTGATGGTACAAACTAACTTACTCCATGACCAACCCCTAACAGATTTATTATTAGTATTGATAATCACAAGCTGTAGTTACTGAGACCTGAAAATTATATTTTTCAATTGTCTAAAAATGTTTGTTCAATGGAATGGATTTGAGGCTATTATAAATCTATTTAAAGCATAGCATAACCAGGGACTTGTCTAATTGTAACAAGGCTCTGATAAATTGTTTGAGAATTGAGTTACCTATAAATATTTTTAAATATGTAATGAATAATTGAAATCGGTGCCCGCATGTAACGGTATCGTCAGCTTTGCCCGATGCCGCATCGTTGATTGACTCCTATTATACTGGTTGTCAGATTGAGAGACATATCCTGGACTTACGTACGGATAACTGTCCGGCAACAGAATTAGCTTCTTCATATAATAATACAATTGATCGGACTATTGTAATCAAATTAATAACAAGTTCAATAGCAAGTTGATCTCTCTAACATCTAGCGGCTCGCCCTGGCTTCGCACGGTCGTAAAACCTGTCTGATATGGTGACTAAATATACCTATGTAAAAGTCTGTTTCTAGATTAGATTCAGATTTAAAAAGTGATAACCTTTTGGAATATTTTCTTCACACAACAACATTGTTGGGGTAATTAAATGTTGACTAACTACAAAAATTTTACTAAGTTTGTCTCAGACAAAGACAGACCAAACGACATAATTTAATTTTTTAATGTATAATTTTACATTTTATAGTTAGGTATTTGTGAATTTTGTAAACATTAAAAAAATGAATAACTAACCAAGTATTATATTTTAATTATTACGCGTTCGATCCACTTCAATCATCATTTATTCATTATTCTTGTAAAGAAAGCAGGGCTTTCTCATAGATGGTGTACCTATATTAATATTTGATATTTATACGGATATAATTTATTTATACCGTATATCTATATGGTGCATATGATATTTTACTGTCTTCAGAAGTAGAAATTTAGCAGGCAAATGTTTACTGGCAATCTTCACATTATCTATCGTCATAATTAAAGGGATTCGAAAAATATAATATTAATGCTCACTTAAGTGAAAAACACTTTGTTTTAAACTATATAAAAAAAGATAAGAAAGTTTTAAATAAGATAAAAAAAAATAAACAGAAAATTTATGAAGTCTTAACTGGAAAATGTACTACCAAATGACGGATTCATTCACCCTGCTCTAAATTACTTACTAAGATTTCTACTAAACTATAGCCAGGCCGCAGGACTGGAAGGAAAGATCTTTCAAAATAATTTGAATTATTTCCTTCAAACCCGAGTGAGAGAGTTTCAAACGAATATTATGACATCGCGACTCCGTTAATTTCCAATCAATAAAATGGTATATTATAGTGTAATAAAAGTGCCATGCAATTCATGAAGCTATAAAACTCATGCCTTATGGGTACCAACTAATTAAACCTTTTTATTGGACTTTTGAACGCGCAGCGCTCACTATTAACATTACCATAGAGGCGCAATTAGCGCTCTTAGATACATTTAACTCGATTGATCTTTTTTTATTAAAAACAATCGGAACTATTGGTTTCTTTGTTGAAATGGTGTTCTCTAACGGTAAACGTGTGGCTACCCGCGAAGACCAATCTTCAAAAAATTCAAAGTTCATTCAAAGTGAGTAGTTAACATAGGCTACCTATATATTTTCTAAAGTTACACGGACTAAATCGCTTACAACAGCTAATCATTTATTAGAATCATGAAAGAATGATTTTTAAGAATAACTAGTTAGATTTAATACGAAATGGAGTCAATTGAGTATGATTTATTTAGTAACTAGAGTCTGTTTATCCGAACACAAGTTGAGATGAAATTAGCTTAACTTTCGGGAAGTGTCGGGCCTGGTTCTCATGTACAAGCGTCTGGCCAATTTGGGGCGCCCACGCTTCGTTTGTTGGCGTGGGACGTGGCGTGGCCGCGATAGACGAATACACTTAGCTGGTACTGTACGAATTTGTACGCACATGGCAAGCCCTTGTTGATGCTACAGTGCAGGTAATACTACTTTGACTTTATTAGAATTACTGGCTGTTGTCTATAACATATTATGAAGAGGAAAGTTCGAAAAATTCTTTCACTATTGGGAAGCTATATTAGTTATCAGCGAGTAGTCTATTTTAAAGGAATTTTTAAAATAGGACTACAAGTTTTTGAGTGTTTTCATTACAAACAAAAATGTAAATCTTCTCTCTTTTCATCTACCTTGCCTAAAAATTAATAAAGTTATTGCATCCGACATAATATCGCGCGCACTCATTCGATTAGCTCACTCCATGACTCAATCTGCAATTTGCAACGATGACGTATGACTCAATGCTCAACATGATAAAAACAAGGTTATCACGGAGTAATAAGTAGATGCTATTTTTCGTAATGCTGGGCAGTTTTAACGATTCCTTTGTGATTTATGGCCATTTGGCTATTATATTTTAAAATCGCCCCGGGTTCGACTCCCGGCGGGGTCAACTTTGGTAATTTTAATATAATTTTCAAAATTGACTGGTCTGGATTTGAAAAGTAGTCACACTGCTTAATCACAAAATCTAAATTAAATTAATTAATTAAATTGCTTATTTTTAATTTAAATTTAGATTTTTAATCACAAAATTGGCACACTGCGTTTCGCAGTCATTTGGGCAGCCCGTCTGGCAGCAGTAACCACCACCTTACAGAATACCACCGTGAAATAACAGCATATGTGCTGTTGTGTTTCGGTGAGTGAGTAAGGGATGCCAGAGCCCATTACCCCATCCCTCCCTTATCCCTTATCCTTAATCCTTCTATGGTCGGCAGCGCACTTGTAGCACTACTTATCGCGTTTCTTGTATATTGTATTTCTCCTATAACAGGTGACGGTAGTCACCTACCATCAAGTGGACCGTCAGCCTGTCTGTCGACCTGAACATAAAAAAAAAATTCGTGACGAAAAATTATTTAACTATATTGACTTAGTAAAACAATCTTGGCTATTTCACTAGACAACTCGGTCACAATATTAGATGATTCCGTAAAGTTGAACATAAAAACTTAAAATATTAAAGTGGATACTAATTATCTACTTCGTATTCTTATTTTTAAGCTATATTTTGACAGTCCCTTAAACCTTATTACATTTTATTAATTTAAAAGTGTACAGGATGGCTAATCTTAATGTAGCAGGAACTAAATAAAATTAAACTTGTGATTGAACTCCTTACAAAAATCCTCCTTGAGACTGAGAAGTCTGAGAACCGATATTCCAATTACGATCTTAGCCGGGATAACTCGCGATAGTTCATCGAACTGACTTACCGTTTTGCGATTACTTAGATAGATTACTATCATCATAGGAGCTTTTGAGGTACTCTTTTGAGGTAAAATCTGTATTTACTTAGACGTCGATTTATCACCACTTAATTTTATCAATATGTATTTTATAATAGTGTCCACAGCAAGATAATATTACTATATAGTTTGAATTTAGCATAGCACTCGCCTAATGGTCTCACTGACCGTCTAACGGTTGCAGCAGTAACTGCCGGTCGTAAAGGAAATATAAGACTAGACAGATCAAGGCTCGCATTTAAATGCCACACTTTATTAATGGCCAGTATTTTAAGCGCATTTTAGAATAAAGAAATTTTTAAATTTTACCTTTGTGCGGTTCATGCATTATTTGGATGCATGCGGTTTCCAATCTCTTCCGGAAGGTTAACCTTTATGTTCTAACGTTATGTTATATTTTATTTTTATATGATGAATGTATAATAAACCAGCTTTTGTCCGCGACTTTTTCATTTCTTGGTAAAACATTTATTGATTCTTTATTAGTTAGCTCATATAACTATATCATATATCATTGTTTTTGTCAGGCGTTATTTGATTTTTATTTTTAGACGCTTTTATTGAAAGTACATTTCGCTTCTTAAGCCGTTTATCCTATTAACCAAACTACACGAGAAGGAAACCGTGAGAAAGCTAGTAAATTTTATTAATAGTAGAGAAAAGACCACATTTTTAAATCAATATTTTTAAATAAGATTATCATAATCTTTGTTGTTTGTCGAAAAATCTCCAAAAAACGATCATAGTGCCATACAATTTCAACAGATGTATAATGATGATAAATCGCTCGTTTTGGCAATATTCCCCTTCTGTTGGCACGATGAACACAACATTAATTAATCTGATATGATTTCCAAAAACCAGTCGAGCCTTTTGATCAGTAATAAGCTCGCGTTACAACTACGTCATATTAAAAGAAAAAGAAAGAGAAAGACTTCAATATTGTCGCAAAGACCAAACTTGATACAACCGAGGAAGATCACCAATCTGCACACTTCCAACAAGACTGGGTGGTCTCGTCCTTTGGGTCACTTATTGATGTAAAACTGCATTAAGTTTACGAGCGAGTCGTTTTGTTAAAGGATTCAATTTATGTTAGGCGTCTCAAACGTCCCAAATTGCAGGGACAGCGTGCCACAAAAACATCCTCCCGGCAACCGGTCCGTCCGCTTATAAATGCAGCTGATGTCACCATTTGGTTGCGAGCAACCGACAATATCGTAAAGCAACTTTTAACACTCGGCCACCACTTAACATTTAGGCGATTCCGATTCGGCCGGATATCTCGCGTTTCGTATTTTCGCTACGGTCAGTTGAACTGACAATTTTTATAAACCAGTTGCTTCAGCGTGTCCTTGGGAGAGTTTCGCTCGGAACGTTCACCATTTGAATTCCAGCCGTTATTTGGATCCGTGGATCGGAGATATTTTTAACGGCTAATCGAACCTTTTTTATAAAACATAGTTTTGTTTCTTTTTATATTAAATTCAGGCCTCATTGTTTTATTGACTGTTTCAAATGTACTTAAAGTTCAGGTAGTTACTAAGTGTTTTAGGCATCAATATAGTTTTTTACTTCCCCTCTTACTCCAATTTAACAGTTAAGATTTGAGTAACTTCTAAAATTACCTTAGTTGACTTTTAACCTTATATTGCTATAAGATAAGAAAACGACAAATCATTATATGCTCGACGAGATAAACAAGCGGGCCAAGTGTGAGAGCATTGCTCGACCAAAACGAAAAAAAAAAATGGACTCCAGACAACATAATGGACCCGTTTTGACAGATTTAATTTGACTATCAATTATTATGAACGTTGCTATTCAAGTTCGCTGGGACGTTGCAAATATATACTTTGATATTGTAATGTGAAAGTCTGCAAAGAACCATTGAAAGGATTTGAATACTTGTTACTTTTATTTGCCTGAACAAATGTGCCAGAAAATATGACATCAATAAGTAGACTGTTTTTTCTACTCTCCAAGGGTGTACCAATATGCATGATAACTAATACTTACCTTAATTTGAATATAATTGAAACACTAGTTAAAAATGTAATCAAGAAACTAGGTATAAGTATAAAGAATGTCAAGGTGGATAATAGGATTAATATCTTTAGCCTATGAATAGCCCGTGCGATAATAAACATTTAATTTCTTGCATTGTTGATATACAGTGTGTATTCAAAAAATTGAAAAATTGCCTGATTATCCTCAAACGAATTGAATTTTGAACTTAAAGATTCAAAGAAATCAAACGGTTTAACAAACTATCATGATGCCGCACATTCTCTATCAGCCTTTTCGGGTTCATGGAACATAGACATATTTTATCAAATGACACGTGTAAAGATATACTTTTTAATTTAACATGTATCAAGTTTTCTACTGCTTCCAAATAATCTACAAAATGTGATTACATTGTTAGTGAACGGGCCATGACGAGATTTGACGATACGTTCTCTGCATAAGAGTATTCATAAATGCATTAACCATTGTGACCGATTCAAACATTATTCAAGGTTTTTATGCTATTCAATTCAACACATTAGTAGCAATTTCATACGATTACGTCTCTTACAATAGAATAGCAATAAATGAGATTTTAATTCAATTGGTTTGGATATGATGTCTTCGAAAAAGTTCTGTGTACTTTTAACTAACTTAAACTCGATTAAAGTCGATGAATCAAAATCATTGATTCTTTTTTCGATTGTGGGTTCATAATGAATCAGTAACCGATGAATGTCAGTCAGAGCTATCATCATCATCTCAGCTGTAGAACGTCTACAGCTTTATTTTCTAGACGAACAGAAGTCTGAATCTCTCGGAATGTGATGGTGTTTTTACGTATAATTTCTGTTTTATCAATGTTTTAGCACGAGTACGTCCTTTTTTTTTCCACAAGGAAGTCGTCTAATTTATTAAAACAAATAAAGAAATGTATTTTCACTTAATTGCTGCACGAAAACTTCAAGTTTTACGTTTTTCATCCTTGAAACACTGATGAATTTTGCAAAGCGATTTTGTTGCACAAGTTGCAATTTTGTATGCAAAGCAAGGCCTTAAATAGCTTTACGATTAGAAATTATATTATAGCGTGTCAGACTTCGGTGGAATTGTTTTGTAGGTAAAAAACGAAAAGTTTTCGACGTGCACGTCATACGAGGTCGGATATGGAATAGTGTCACGGCATGCCATGCCGTCACGTACGTCCGTTCCTGCGTGTTATTGAATCGCGAAGGGTTATGTATGATGCCTGTGTATTCCCTTTGATTTCCTAAAAATAATTAATTGAAACTATACTTTAATAGTGTCGTTATTTTTGTGATAAGATTAAACTTAATAGATGCTGTGCCATTTTGCTCTAGTTAGTCTATTCCTTAGGAGACGTTATATACCTGTCTAACGAATCCTTGACTTCTAATATTTTGCAATATTTCAGCTTGATGCTGAATACTAGGGAAGCAACAAGATGGCTGGCTGCTTTCGTATTCTTTCTGCACTTTCTAAAAGTTTCGAGGTTTGTTTCTGAGATAGGTACTACATCTCATACTTCGTCTTCAGCTGTAATTGAATAGCCAGTCGTTTTTACAGTTTTACTTTTAGGGAATTATTATTGTGTTCTTTGTAATTCCATCTTATTTTTTGGTATTCTAATTTCTAAACCTCATAGTTATCTACTAAAATATCTCTTTGTATCTCTCAATATATTTTTAATAACATCAAATATTTTCTTATGATTATTTATGAAATTAAATTGTGAATAAAAACGAAGCCTCCGTCACATACAACGCGATTTCAAAATGTAGGCATACAATATGCTTTAGTGTTTTGTCATTTTGGAAGATTTTTTGTAGGAACTCTATATTGAAAATAGTGTTTTTACCAAAATCTGTCGTTTCGTATGACCGATTCCCAGTTCTTCACAATTACAGCAACTCACTGTAATATCAATGCGGTATTCTCAGTATGCTGACACGTGAGCCACCGCAATTTGTTTATATTACAAGTTACGTAAAACTCTGATTTAATCATTAATTTTACTCTCAACCAGCGGCTTCGCACGTATGTAATTTTCCGGGTATTTTATTCAAATTTTTCTCTTCATAAAGAACTTCCTCGGATTTCAACAAATATTTGAAAAAATATTGGTAGAATAATTTGTCCAGCCGTTCTGAGTCGAATTTTGAGCTTAGCAATATAGATGATTCTCTATTCCTGACTTTTAATATGTGCGGTTGGAACAATGAGTTCATTGTTTCCCCAAATTATTTTGTTTTGTCGATTTGTTTTAGTTAAGGATTCCGTGGTGCTGTGTAGCGCCTGGTACCACAGTTGTTTGGATATGGTTTCGAACTAATCATGTCATACTTAACAATGTCAAATTGCAATATTGTGTCATGGAACGTGAAGTATTTTCAAGGAACAGAAAACTGAATACGAACAAAACGCAACATTTCTATGCTGTTCTTCCTGTTCTTTTGTTGCTTGATTACTGGTTGCTCGATCCCTGTCCCTGTCCCGGTTCTAACTTTGAAAATGAACTTTTCAAAGTTGGCTCTATTCTAAATATGCAAGTAGTGTGATTGGTTCACTTTGCATTAATTTGGACTGTCCTTTTGGCGACAGTAGGCGGTACACTTTGAATGAAACAGATTTTGCAGCACATGTGGCGTTGCTTGTGTGATGGTCAACCACAGATCTTCGGAAATGCGCGCGGCCAGGCGCCCCGCTAGAGATAGATATGGCATAGTTATTAGAACAAACAACCGTGTCACTAAAATTACCCACACTCACGTACAAATAGTACACAATAACAACCGACTCGGCGTACTCACTTACACGCACACAACTGCCGGACCAATAGCATTTCTTCGCTCGCTTGTTCGTGACGAAACACATGATTGAATTGTCAAACTAGACAATTCCGTGGCACGCTCTGTTCTTTAGCGGTGCCATATCTCTAGCGGGGCCGCGCGCATTTCCGACTATCTGTGTGGTAAACAGTAGCCACCTTATCATCAAGTGGTCCGTCGGCCTATCTGTCTACCTTAACCTTATCTTTTCGCGCTTGATGCTTATTGAGGGCGATTTATTTCGAATTGCAATAGTTTTTTTTTATTTGAACATTAGTTTCAGTTTATTATCCCATAATAAACGCTTTTACGACGCGTTACGACATATTGAACGTTGACGTCATATCCCTAGAGTCCAGCTTCTCGTGTGGTATTTATACCGCGCCCTGCGATACCAACGCCCGATTTAAACATAGGAATGCTCCACTTTTAGATAACGTTGCTATTTTAATTGTTTTTACCATTCGCCATACATTTCCGTCACGGTAAGTGCTCAACATCTGGAATTTCTAAAGCGTCCGAGGTAGTTTTTCAGTTGTCATGAGGTCTTAATTGATTGCTTGTATGTATGTTCCCCCATAACTATTAAACGAATTTCATAACTGATTTTCATGATATAAACATTTAGACATACATGACACAATATAGGCTACTTTTTCCATTCTCAACGCGGACGAAGTCGCAATCTAGTTTAATCAAAAATTTCAAAATATATTTTTTTAAGCGATTGCCCGTTTTGCCCCCGTTGCGCTATCTAAGATTTTTTTCTTTTTTCTTAAAAAAGCTTTAAAAAGTCCACTAAGCTCTGAACGAGAAAAATCTCTGTTACATATAATTTTATAGAGTCGGCGGCACCTTGCAGCCAATGAGTAAATTTATCAAACGAGCTAGATAAATGGAATAGATGAAAGGGCTGCTCGGGGTCGACACGCAATTATCGATGTTAATAGATGAGTCATAGTGTCGATAACAGCTTTGACCGATTGCACCCAACACAACTTAACCTTTAAGGGAGTAACTACAATTTATTCAGCTCAATTCAGCTTCTCCGCCTTCCGAAGCTTAACGGACGTGTACGACGTATCTCCATATAAAACTAAGGTTTTTTTATACGTACAGAAGTTGAATTGAGCTAAATTAATGTAGTTAGAGGGGGTTCAAGTATTACGTGACCTAATTTTTGAAGATTTTTGACCACCCTCCCCATGTAACGCGACGTAACGTTTTTCTATACCCTCCCCTAGACGTTACGTTTAGGACCACGTTTACCAAGTGATCATTTTTACCAACGAAAAGGGTTGCCAACTTGGAAGAACAAAATAAAAATGACGTACAATACACCGGGAGTGTATACAATATACAATACCCTGTAAACTGTAAAGCATCGTAGCGTTTTACATTTCCCTTCCTCATACGTTACGTACTTACTTGAACGTCCCCTTACTCCCTTGATCAGGCTAAGGCTATATACACCGCACATAGGGGTATTTGAACGATTTGTGCGGCCAAAATTATTTTACTGACAATATTTGTTCTAAACGATATTAGTAAATGAAACAAAGATTCTAATATTACATCGAGATATTTTTTAGCACCGGCTATATATTATACCACCTCCCACATGTTAATTCCATAAAATACTTACAGAAGCTGTTTTCATCGTTGTTGTGTGTTCTCTACAGTTACTGTCGTTTTACCATCAATCCCTTTCAGGATAAACCTAACTTTGTTTTTGTTTTCACGATAAACGAAAGTGATTGATTTGATATGATAACCTTTGTTAGTTCACGGACATTTAATTATAAACCAAACTAAGAAAATATTGATAAGACCTGTTTGGATTGGAAAATAAGTTAAATAACTAAGTTCATTGTTGGTTTTATTTGTTTTATTGTTGTTCCTTTAAAGTAACGATAAGAACAATTTTTTTGTATGTTGATTTTAAATATTATGTTAATGTGATACAATTCGCTCGTTTCAGGTAAAGGAGTCCAGACATTAATGTAGTTTAATGTTTAAATAACAGGAGATAAAAAACGTGCATAGGTAAGAAGCCCCTAGGTTTGGTTAGATTTTCTATTCATTTGGAAAATTTAAGGAACATGCATGCCCATCATCATGGCCAGAGAAGAATCTCATCATCATCTCACCCACAGGACGTCCACTGCTGGACATAGGCCTCCCCCAAAATTTTCCAGGCTGCTTCTGACCGGTCCATTTGGAAAATTTTGGAGAAGAATCTAAAACAATTTATTGAGTAAAAGTTCTTACAAATCACTAATAAAGCTGTATCTCTTATTTCTTTTATGATTTTTTTAATATTTTTTAAATGTCGTTGGAAAAATTACTTGTAATTCAAAATCACTGCATATTATAGGTGCTCTAAATACAGAATAGTATAAGTAGTAGAAATAAATACAGTATTTTTAAATGATGATAGGTAGAGCTACGAGTATGAACGATTCATGCGTACATGGAGTGTTGTAATATATATATTTTTTATTTACGTTCGCAATTACACGAAGTCATCCCAACGAGGCCGGATTGCATTTTTAAGTGCACTAGTAATAATTGCAGTACCGTCAGAGTAAAAACTGTCTGTTTTGAACAAAATATTTTTATGATGATACCTAATAATTGCAGAGGCTTTATTAATTTATTTGACAAAGTGATAAATGTTTGAAAAACGTTATTTTGCATATACAAAAAAGGACATAGGGTACCTTTCATCCAGAAAATAGTACTGTTCCCAAATGATAATCAATTAATACTAATAATAAATCTGTTGTATGTTCCTCCATAACTCTTAAACGAATTAACTGATTTTCATGAAACTTGGTGGTAGATACTACTTTTTTCTTTTTCAAAGCGGACGAAGTCGCGGGCGCCAGCGAGTCTAAAATAAAATAAAACCCAACGCCTGAGCAAGCAACAAGAGGTCAAGCGTTATATTGCTTCTCTATATATATTTCATTTTTCAACGAGGATGAAGACGCGCGCAATATATATACGAAGTTGATAAACAGCCAGGGATAACTAACTATAATGTGATTTGTTTTGCTAACCGTACATAATTGCTGTTACAAGCATTACCAGGCACGTGAACATCCTTTACTAAAAATATAATAATAAAAACGCACACAAAAGTTTTCCCCGTTAAAGCCCACGCGGAGCACACTTAGTTTCCCCCGGGTTCATGGAAAACCACCCACCGGAAACTCCCGGTAAACCTCCCTTTTCCGGCGGGAGATTGCACGCTACGCTAACACGGACGCTCTCGTTTTGTGTACATATACGAAATTTCCCCTTATTTCCAGAGGATCTAATGCCATTTCAGATTGCCTCTAATAAAAATCTTTGCCTACCAATCTAATAAAAAATTTGATTACAAAACAAAGATAATATAAAATATGCTCTCATGAGTGAACCGACTCTTATCTCACGTCCACACTGTCAAAGCACAATATGAAGCTCAAATATCTAAATAATAATATTAGGTACTTCAAAATCAAAGAATGTTTCTTAAACGATGTCGCAATACAGATGAGTTAGTCCAAACAGTTCTTCTATTAGTTCTACGATAGTAGAACAGTTTGGACAAAAAGAATCCAAGTAGTTCTACAGCACAGTATGACAGATTGGACTATCACAGAAGAAATAACAGAACTTGTTTATGCGATGTCAGAAAAAGCTCATCCCATTAGCACTATTTTGTCTCAAAAACGTTCTCTATCATGTCTCTATCCAGAGTAAGCGCGTGAGCCCAAATAGAGTTCCTTTTGAGTTTTTAGGCAACCTCGTACCCATCTAAAATCAAATGGTCTTTGATGCATTTGTGGTAGACAATATTAAAGAAAATATCATTAAACAAGGCCATTACTCGTTTAATGATTGTTTGACTAATGGATCCACTTGAATATTCTATTTATTCATGTTATAAGAGCAACTATGAGGTTTCTTGCCAGTTCTTTTTCATAGAATATTCATCCCGAGTGATTGATGAATAATCAAAATAAATAGACTCATTCAAATTTTTTTAAAATATTATCCAATAAATTTATTAAAAATCGAAACGAAACATAAAATACAAGAACAAACAGGAATTTGATTCTAATTTCTTCAGTCGCACATAATTTATGATTTCAATTGCCCCCAATGTGCTCCCTAAAAGTGCAGAGCCCTAATAATTATTATATCGCACGAAATCGCGTTCCCCTTTCTCACTGATGCGTGAATAAGAGCTGGTCTTGCCAGTTATAAAAACACGATGCAATTTGTCAATTCTCCCCACCGTGGTCCGATTTTAAATAAACATAGGAAATCACCGCGAGAACCATTTGCGAGACAATGCCCTGACGAGTAGGAAAGAAATGCGGCTCCATTTCATAAAAGAAATTCTTAGAATCTATTTAGGCTATAATTAGAAAAAATCTACAAAACTATTTGTTGTATGTTATAATCAAACTTCATTTTTTTAAATTAAAAGTTTTACCTCCACTTTTTTTGCCATTCAAAAAGAAAGTTAAATAAATGACTTGATTAATGTTATTATAGCTAAATATAACATTGTAATCACTACATATTATGATTCCTCCACCGCGTCTGTCTGTTCGCGATAAATTCAAAACTACTGCATCTATTTTTATGCTGTTTTCACCAATGGATAGAGTGGTTCTCGAGGAAAGTTTTGGTATATAATTTGCATCCGTGCGAAGCCGGGAACAGGCCGCTAGTATTATATAATTTCACTACAGTCGTTTTCTTCATAACCTTACTGTTTCTAATAGTACATACATTAATGTTCTGAGGGTTGTAACGTATTGTTTTAATTATATTGCCTCCCTGGTTATGCAGCCATTGTATCGATAAGGTCATATCAAGTGAGCTTGTGACCCGATTCCATCAGGCTGGCGACCGCGCGTGACCTCGCCCTATCCCGGGATCGATAGCAACCGGTCCAGACTGACGGGGCTAACGGGAGAACGGGATTGCTATATATCTACTTTTACTATTGGATAGGTTAGGATTTTGTTATCAGCGCCCTTCAATATAATTTATGCACAACTCACTGTAAGATATACCTACTAATTAAATTCCCCAACTTTCTATTGAACCCAAACACGCTGTATCTTCTATACGTTTCTGAGGAGTTGAGTGCTCCGCAGACTATTGACGCTGCAGCATCAGGTCAAGGTTACCATGCTATGGCTAGGTTACATCAATCGAACATGCGGAAGTTAGTGAAAACCGTTATAAATTATAGCCAAGACCATCCCGACCACGTTAGCTTTCAACAAAAAGTTACTACTCCACAGACAGATACACAGACACACGTCAAACTTATAACACCCCGTTTTTGCGTTGGGCGTGCGGGGTTTTATATTTTTGATTAGTCTTCCGGACGTTCATGTCATGAAAATTTCTCTAAAATACTTTGCCATGTGTTCTGCTGAATCGGCTACAGACCACTCGGCTTCCGAAATCTGATATTCATTTCGCTCCCAGTTTGTGGTGTTCATTTGACTCGATTTATTAATAAACTAGCGACCCGCCCTGGCTTTGCACATGTAGTAGATAATATAAGCCGATATTTTTTGCATCAGCTTGTTGCGTCGAGTACGAATTAGATTAACGTAAAATATTACCAAAGAAATATTAAATATATTTACAAATAAAACATTATAAAAATAAATCTAACATTAAAAGAGCTAGCTCTAGCAATACAGAGAGGTAACGTTGCCAGCATAATGGGGTCCATGCCGCAGGCGGACTTGTTAGACGGGGTATTCTTTTTATAATTGTTTGATATTTTAGGTTTAAATATTACCATACTCACTTGTGGTATAAGCGACCTTCCAAAAACCTTCCACCTTCCTTGTCAGCCTGTTTGACAAACTTTACATTAAAAAAAGTATGTTTGATGGTGTTAAAAACAACAGGTGAAGTGATAAAGTGTCGTTGAACCGAAACACGGAGTTGGTGATTTGCCAACTCTCCTCACTCGTTCAAATCGTTAACGTGAAAAACTTTTCAAACTTAGTAATGTATGAATAATGAATAAAAGAATAAAGAAATTTATTTCAGAAAAACAACTATAGTTACTTATAGCATATTGAAATTCAAACTTTTCAACCAGTACTTAGTTGATGTGTGGATGCATTATACGAAACAGTGACCTTAATTAATAATACCAAGAACTTGGTGCGTGTTTTGATCCTAACACTCGTTCCCTGGTCCCCACAATGTCTCTTTTCCTCCCTGGACAATTCACTCGCATCTCCCTGGATTTGCTCATTGCTTGTAGGCGAGGACAGTCACCTAACATCAATCCTGCTTGAATAGTTTTATCACACCAAATCTGTGAAATCAATTGCTATCTTTCAGGGTTTAATCTTCCATTTGTAATAAAATTAATAATATTAAAGACTATAACGGGAAACCCTAGTGTCATGCAATAAAACATTAGAAGCACATCCCACGCTCTTAGTCACTTAACTCTTAATCTTGATTAATTGGAGGAGGTCTTTGTTAAATTAATCAATAACAAAGATTAACCCTTTGTCACCTATGGTTGAGAATTAGCTATATTAGATTTTAACTATGCTCGTATTTACATACGCTGCGCGTATCTTCTTATTATCCTCTTCATTTTCACATTATACTAAAGCAGCAAATGCGAAGTTTATTTTACCAATATAATATTCCAGATTGAAGAAAGGTTTCCGCCTGTTCGATTAAATACAGAAGTAACCTTAAATGCAGGTTTTTTCCGAATTTCTATTCCATTCAATTGAATAGTTTAGAATATTTTGAAATGGTAAACAAACCGACACGGGCCGCTGGCCGACTTTCATCAACCGAGCTGACAGTTTGGTTGGAGTCCCGTGTTTGTCACGGCTGCGTGCGACAGTCCGTCGTGTCTCGTTATAAACGACAATCTTCGTCACACCTCCGTTTGTTGTGATCTTTGTCGTGGGAATCCGTTATTCCCGTGTTTACATAACGAGTCGTGTCAAAATCTAGTTGCTACGCACAATGCACACTTGAACCAGTGATCGTTATCGTTTTAAGGCATCAGTTCCATCACATTCATGTACCTATATATCAACGGCTGTGATATACGAAGCGGAGCAGTTTAGTTTTCTTCTGAGAAAGAATTATCCACGGCTTACAAACATTGGAAAGCACACGTGAATTCACGCTGGTATATAAACTGTTTACAAACGCCGGTCCTTTCGTTTCTTTATTTATCGAAAGGGTTGCTCTTCAGGCCAACTTTAGTTTCAAATTTTAAATTAGCCACCATTGGACAGATTGAATCGTTGTCAGCTCTGTTCTATCAATAAAGTACTCGTCTATGCACGTGTTATAAGAAATTTTACGCACTTTGTATTTAGTGTACAACCTCCACACGCAGGTTGTACTCAATCAATATTATATTTGTTACGGTACGATGCGATCAGACTTGTCGCCCACTGTACGCCAAGTTGTATGTTGGGTTATGTGTCCATTGTGTGCTAATGATGGTGAAATCTATGGGTTTATATTATTATGTGCACCACCTTCTACGGAGCCCGTGACGCTTTGTCGAGTTTCATTCGCTCGCGTCGCGTCTTATGTCTCACTTTATCCAATTAAAATATATTGTAATGATTGTGATTGGTTCATCAATGACTGACGCCGACTCATCCAGATGAGTCGAGATTGTCGCTTTATGATGTACCTAATAATAAAAACTTCATTCATAGATTAATGAAGTAAGTACTAAAAATACATGAATCGGGAATCGAATAGGTCATTTAAAAAATGAGTGTCCTAACCCACTAAAAGTTATCTAAATTAATATTTAGATGTAAAGTTGTTTTTGTTATCTAAATTAATATTAGATTATTAGTATTGGCTTAATATTTATTAGTATTGGTATTATTAGCTTTATTATTAGTATTGATTATTTCATTTAAGCGAATACAATCATATTTTAATAGAAGTTAAATTAATAGCAGATTTAATGTTATAATGTCTAAATATACATTAGCTGCTGACCGCGACTTCGCCCGCGTAACTTTGTAAATTATATACTAAAACCTTCCTCAAGAACTACCCTATCCATCGGTGAAAATAGTACGAAAATCGGTGCAGTAGTTTTTGAGTTTAACGCGAACAGACAGACGCGGCGGAGGACTTTGTTTTTTATAATATGTAAGGATAACTCCGAGTGTGCAAGTTTCGTCATAATATGCTAGCATTACATTACAATTTACCGCAACATTTGATATCGGTATAGTAGGTGCATATTTTGGTTGAACTTATCGAATAAATTTCCTAAAACTTTTTTCGTTAGTGTTGCCATTGTAAAGACGCTAATACTCGTAGTATGTATGTGAACTCTTTAATGCATTCATAATGATTTCACAATCCACCGAGTCGGTGTTAAAATGGGCCCCACATTTGAGCGGCTAGTTGAACAATTGGCGACCACGTGACCGCCAAAAACGAAAGCGGCACATAATTTTTAACTTCACCTCTGTTGTGGCTGCTTGCGGTCAAAGATTATTACATTTCCACAATGGACTCTCATGTTGATTTATTCAAAAGTAAAAGTCTGAGGTTTAAACACTGAGCTGACCCTCCTTTTTTAAGAAATCCTCTCGGATACACGGCAGCATAGAGTTACGAACTGTTACTGTTACTACTGAACAGTAACAGTTCGTAACTGGTATTATATATTCCTACTTTCTATGCTTGCTCGGCGGCAGTGTATGCGGCATAGTTCGGGTTTTAGCCGATACGAATCCGGCATAACTTATGTCGGATTCGTACCGGCTAAAACCCAACGACTTCCTAGCGCGGCCGTTCATGGGGGGTCGGGGTCGCGGGAATCGTACCACGTATAGATGGGTCAACAATACCTACACTTCGAAATATTTTGCCCACTCTGTTCCTATTTGTGAATAAAATATAGGATAAAATAGATTAATATAGCATTTGGTCAAAATTAAACATATAGGATGCATTTATGTTCTTCTAATAAGTATATAACTACATTTTTTATAGTTACGATATCACAAAAAATACCTACTCTGGGAATTTTTCGTTTTCAAATTCGTAATTATTCACGTTCTATTTAAAAAAAATAATGAACAAGTTGACCTGCGATGGTCGGCTCTGCGACACGACCTGACAGTTGCTCTATGAGCGGGTCATGGACCGCAGGTGTGTGACGTCACACGGCTAACTGTGCCCTACCACCGCTCTTATCCGACAAAAGCGGCCTCTCCTTCCTTTACTACGGAGCATGTAGTGCGTTCATAATATATTATATTTTTGTAGTATCTACGCACACTTGTCTTTTCATAACATACTAAAATTTAAAATGTATCCTTACTAATATTATAAATGCGAATGTGAGTTTGTTTGTTTGTTACGCTTTCACGCAAAAACTACTGAACCGATCACCATGAAATTTTGCATACACGTTGTCTGCGACACCAGAAAGGACACAGGGGAGTACTTTTCATCGTTCAACGCTTACGAAGTCGCGGGCACCAGCTAGTTTTTATATTTATATATAAATAAATAAAGTAGCCATTGCACGCGACTTCGTCCGCGTAACTTTATAAAATATAGCCTATGTTACTCGCTAATAATATAGCTTTCTATTGCACTGAACGATTATATTATTATCGATAAGTAGGCAAAGCAGCAACAAAAAAACAAATGATATAATCTCTAGTACAATATCCATTGATAAATGAAAACAGTCGTGGCCCTGTCAATTTCGTATAAAAATACCGGACCGATTAAAAAAAAAAATCACCTATATATTAATAAAAAAAAACCAGTTTTTAGTAATGCATACAGATTCTAGTATTCTAGTACATTTATTTGTTACCTAATTTACAATTGCTCAGAAATCCTAATTGTTTGTTACATTTATTTTGTGACGTACAGTACAGGGTACAGAAACATCACAGGGTATACCTTTCCTTCATCCTGAAAAAGAAAGTACTGTCCTGCGTCGAAAAAGGTACACATTAATTAAATATTTATTAAATACCTAATTCATGAGTGAGTTCGCAATGCAATATTACTAATGCGCTTATCAGCGTGAGTAGTTTTATCAATAAGCGAAATCGGAAAATATTTAATTTTAGTGCAACAGTGATTAGGCGGTGGTATAGCAAATCAAATAAAAATTGATTTGATTTTGTTTTGCACAACGACCCACTTTTTTAAGATAGACAACAAATACCACTAACTTAAAATGTACAATGTACAAAATAAACATTGTTTCTATCTTTCTTTCTAATACGTTTTGTACACGCGCACTAGACGTGAGTGGATCCATCTTCAGAATTTCCTCAACTGGGCCCTGATTCTGTATGACAACTACGATTTCACACTCTTGTCTTACTTTTCCAAACCACGTCCTTGGTCTTGCCTTGTCGTGTCATGGAATTCTTTGGTATGCCTCAAGACAAATTATCTATGGCACGTTATGATTTCACAGAAACCACAGTATACTATTGTATGTATTTAACAATTCCACTGATGCACAGATAACATTATGTTACCTCGGCAATGTTTCACTTTTATTAATATTTTAAATAAAGTGAGTAAATAACGTTTTAATTATCAAATCCTTATAATAATATGATATTAGTATTGTTTAGGTGTTTTATCATTTAAATATTATGTAAATAGCAGTTGCCAAATGGCGACGCTAGATGTCGGTGTGCTCAGTCAGCAGTCAGCTTGTTTTGTTTGTTTACATTTTAATTCCAACCAAACTATTGTCTAACTAAAGTATGTTATCATTCATAATCAATTTGTAAGTATATCGGGTGAAGGATTGTGTGTATGTGCGGTATTTTATTTCTCATTTTTGGAGAGTAAAATCATTTATAAAAGTACCTAATTGTAAGTAGAGGTATATAAAAAGAAACTTTGATGTTTTATATTACTTTTATAATTATCTATAAAAAGTTATTTCTTAATGTTGGTGTTTATTTTATTAAAATTTGCAGACAAACGGAGTAAATAACTATGTAATGCACTTATTTCATACGATTCCACACGATTCCGGGGATTCCGCGTAGTTTAAAAGCGTGGAAATTTTGACAGTTCAAATCGTGCCCTTATCCGTTCATATCGTGCAATATGTCATAGAGAATAAGATGTCGTAACAATTTAAGGAATTGACATTGTTTTCACGTAAGGAAACGCGGAATGGCGCGGAATATCGTGCAATATGTCATAGAGAATAAGATGTCGTAACAATTTAAGGAATTGTCGTTGTTTTCACGTAAGGAATCGCGGAATGGCGTTACAGAATTAGGGCCCTGGTGGTTAAAGTTATCGCTGCAAGGCATGAGAAACGTTCATTCAGAGAAACTATAGCTGAAGTCATTGTATTTCTATTTCTCACTAATAAATAACATAAAATATTAAATTTAATGAAATGGGGATTTACCGAGCGTCAACCTGTCCATCAAAATTCCGCCACCCCCCTCTAAGGAAGGCGCGGCCATTAGGTCACTAGGTGCGGACGTCGTTTCTGTTAATTTTGATAATAGCAGTTACGATTGTAAATGCTCCATTACGCATTCAGGTTAATCTAATTTATATTTAACTTGTTAAGGTTCTCGTATTCAACACTTATCTATATGTAACTAACTAGCAACTTCGTCCGCGTTGAACGATAAAAGGTACCCTATGTCCTTTCTGGTGTCCCAAACAACGTGTATGCAAAATTTCATGGTGATCGGTTCAGTAGTTTTTGCGTGAAAGAGCAACAAAACATCAATACATCCATACAAACTTTCGCATTTGTAATATTAGTACGGATAAGTACGGATGAGAAATAAGACAGAGTTTATTGTCCAAAACTGTGAATTGTGTTATTGGTGAAATTCCTTCTTAATTGTTAAGAAAACCCAGAAAAGTTCTTTTATAATTGTCAACAGAGGTGTCGATTACATTACGTTACATCAGAGGTCGCGAATTCAATGGTTTTTTCCCCATCTCGAAAATTTCACTAAAGAAGTTTTCACTTCAAAATTACATTTAGTTATTCAAGAATCACGCTGTCCACACCACACTCCTCAAATATGTAGACATTAAAATAAGCTAGGCATCAATATTGTTTCAGCGGTTTAGTTGTGAAACCAAAACAGTCTCGCATAATTTATATGATGAGTATGAATGTCGAAGTGTATCTCATGAATAACAAATCTGCCGCCCGCCTTCCTGTCTGGCCGTATCGATTCGTTCGCTTTTTTTTGTGTTTACAAGTAACATCTCTCCTCACTAACTTTGACTGACTGACAGTTCTAACATGTCAAGGACAATTTTATTTTATGCGAACGTGAAGGATGGTCTATGGATATGAGACGTGTTGTGTCGCCTATACTTACACGTGGAAAACTCTGGATGAAGAACCATTGAGGTTTTCGAGGTTGACAGAGGGAAAAGCAAAGCTAGTCTGATTGTACATTTTATGGTTTTACTTTGTTTTGTAGTAACCGGCCAGAAAGGCGCCAAAAATAAATAAATAATGTTTTTTTTACCCACAGTGGGTCAGACGGACACTCGAAGGTGCGTCGAATGGGCACTTTTACGGGTCAAAAGAGTTCGACTCCAGACTGACGGTCCACTTGATGGTAGGTGACTTCCATGGCCTATAAACACAAGCAATGTCACAGGTGCTGCATGTAAACCGCCGACCATAGTAGGATCAAGGATATGGGATATGGAAATGATCATTCCTGTATATGTAAAAAAATTGTAGGGAGAAAATTTGAAATTATTTAACTGAATTATTTAAATTTGAATTATTCCGCTTAAAAGGAGTCTTCAATCATTGTTATTGTAAACGAAATTCTGATTGTTAATAAACATTTTTATTATTTTTATTATTTTATTTTTTATTATTACACTTTGTAACAAAGTGGAAGAAAATACATTATCTGGGTACGAACGAATCAATAGATATTACAAAAAGTTTAAAAAAAACTGTTGCAGGTTTATTAGAAGCAATTATAATACTATTTTTTGATAAAGGCGACAGGGCAGGCTGATGATACGGTCCACTTGATGATAGAGCTCTCTACACTACAGACTTTTAAGAAATGGGAACACCTACGCTACGAAACAAAGCAACGTTCTCATATGTATGTAAGGCAGTAATTACAACCACCAACCAGACACTATATATAACACTTGCTTATAGAACATGACTTCAAAGCGAGGGCCTAAGGGAGTGTAGTGAAGTATTCGTATCATTGTTAACTGGTTTTATGTAAACAACATGTTACTCAATAAAAAGAAAATCAAACGGCTTTAAATAATAAGATTAGCTGGGGTTAAAGAATTCAAATTCAAACCATTTATTTTACTGTACATGGGTGTATAACTTGACCAGATTCTACAAATATAACAGCATCCTAGCATGTAAAGTGTGCAATAGAATCCCAGCATCCATCAACGCGTCGATTTTGATAATCATAAACATAAAATTAATAGTCACTTATGAAAACAAAACCACCCAAAATAAGCCATTCACACTATAAAAGCATTTAGGTATTTATCAAGCAAATAATCTCATTTTCTAAATCTATGGTTTTAACATCACCAGAGAAGAAAAATGTCTGTCCTTGTTTTTTAAAAGTATAAATTAAGATCTTTATTGAGTGTGTGTGTCGTGTTATGTATAAATAACATTCTTAGACTTAATATGAACCAATATAATTCGAAACAACACAATCTATCTTGAGATGATTTACCGCGAATCTCCAGACATGTGCCTCTTATATCGATACAACTGATATTTACCACTCGGGCTGAGTCATTGAACGTCGAATGTAATAATTATAATAATTAAACACCTATCATGTCGGTAACGATTTATTCTGCCACTGCCACTCTTTATGAAGTTCAAGACATCGAAGAATTTCCGATCTTCAATAAAAGAATTCTTCATTGACGAGTCTTAATAATGCATTTTAGATTATGTTTATCGTGTCCAATCGCGACTTGCTTATTTATGTATGGTTCATTGAATTTGTTGTACACCAGCGATCCGCCTCCGTCTTTGGACGGATCTATTTTTTCTTTTGCAAATTACATATACACAAACCTTCCTCGCTCGTCGCTCTTTCAGATAGTGAAAGCCGTATCAAAATCCTTTGGGTGGCTTAGTAGAAGTTAGCGAAGAAACAAACGCAAGCTAAAAAGCCCCTTCACTTTTTACCAAATTAATTTTTAATGTCAATTTAATTAGGTACATTTAATGGCTGCATGGTGTATTCAAAGAACAGTAGTCACAGCACCGTGTTTAAAACTGTTCAACAAAATGCTATAAAGTAATAGATGGCAAGCTACAAGTATTTATATCTGGCCCTTGTCCGCGATGACATCATCCGTGGCGCAAGGAGTACATAAAAACCGAACGCCGCACGCCACAGCTTTTCACACAATAACATTCATATATTTAACCTAATTTCACACTTTTATCGCCAACTAGCGAGCCGCTCCCGGCTTCGCCCAGGAAGAAACTTAACTAGGTTTTAAAATTACGTGTTAAATTATCTAACCGATGGTGTTTTCCGCATCAAAATACGTTGCGTGGTTTATTAGGAGTTGCGGCCAAACAAACAGACGCGAAAAGCGACTTAAAATTATTCTACGTCAAGATATTGTACCAGGGTTTCATTAAAGTTGACTGGTTGTTAAGACAAATGTCCATCAAGTTCTTGTGATCAAATTTTTAATGCTTTATTATCGCAGTGTTTTTTTTTGGCTCCTCTGTGGATTAATGTCAGACCTTGAAGAATTGGCACATGCGGTACATCTGGGAGTTTTCGCCACACGCCATTAAATATCTATTGCCCGTTTATCATTACTAGGAATATCTGACCGTCTCCATAAGTAGCACCATTAAATGTAATTTAAACTGAAGTTATTGCGCACTAATGACACGCCCAGGCTTCGCACGAGTGCAAATTGAGTAAAGGGCAATTTTAACCTACATTTTAATGCCCAATTACCTTGATTTTTTAGTTTGCGTAAGTTAAAATGTTTATTCTCTCACTTATGAATATTCTAAAAGAAATATACGGAAATAGTTTAAGAGAATTAAGTGAACAAACAGACAGACATAAAACACCCTGTTTTTTGGATTTTGTAGCAAGACATGCAAGTTGTGTGTGTATGATGTCGCCACATCCGATAGAGGACAAGTTCGGATGAATTTATTTAGACCTGTTATTCTGGTCAACCAATTCTGAAATTTTTGTTCTTGTACTAGTGAATTTAACTTCATATCCAGTACTAACTTCGTAAAACTTACATACTTGTGAACATAATGATACTCCAAATTTCTAACAACAAACTCCCTTACTTACTTAGGTGCAAACAAATTGTTGTAAAACCGTGGTAATGTGGTCTTACTAGTGGAGTAATATCAGTAATATTATTCAATTGACACCTACTTGCACTTGGCGCCAGCAGCACACCAGAGTGGATATTAAAATGCCTAACAGTGAGTCATCATACGCTCGTGTCGGTGCTCGTTGAAACTTAATTATCAATTGTTTACTAATTTAAAGCTTGTGCTGACTAGTACAGTACAATCTATACACTAAGTACTATACTTGTCACTAGGTATGTATCTGTTTCTCACTCCTCGTTATCAGTGCATAAGCAATTAGCGAAATATTGCTATCTGTGATTCATCTATTTATTGTATAATGTTTGAGCTGTTTAAAAGTTTAACTCAAGGAGATGTAGTTTTTCTGTTGTTTTTTTCTACGTGATAAGAATTTTTTTACTAAACTAAACACTATGGTTGTATTCATTGTCATTTCTTGTCACTTTGTTGTTTATGATTCAATCTTTTTCAGCATTTTTTGCTGTTCTATCTGAATCAAATATTATTAAAAGTAGTTTATTCGTGGTTAATTTATCAAAGTATTGGAAGTAGTTAGTTAGTTTAGATCAGTGTGCTCAATAATTCAGTCAGCGCAGCCAAAAAAGAAATGTAAATTTTACTATGGCTAAACAAGAATTAAGATGTAACCCCAAACAACAAATAGCTCATAACACTCAGCCATAATAAACCTATTTTAGTGCCGAATATTCACCCAATATTTGCACCGTTAATAGGTTTGTTTACGCGAATAGTCCAGACGCATGCAAGGTGAACATACTCTGTGTTTACTTACTTGGAATTGGAATTCGGCGTGCAGCAACGCTGCCGCTGATGAACTCATAACCTAAACAGATGGTTGCATATTTCATTTGGCATGACACGAACCATGCACAAATCTCTGACTCATTCTGGCTTCCGGCCAAATGGTAAACGAGCCTCACTAACAGATTTGATAGTTCAATTTGACTCGTCAGGTCGCGAGAGTCGGTTAATGTTATCTAATATCTACTAAAATACTGCGTGTGTCATTTACATTATATTGTTAACTAGAGACTAGAGCCGCTCCCGGCTTCGTCCAGAGTGCAATTTGTCTATCCTATCTTTTAAGTTGTACCAAATTACACATAGTTACGAAATTTTATCAAAATCGGTTAAGTCGTTTCGGAAGAGAATGGTAGCAACTGACACGAGAATTTTATATATTAGATTTTCAAATTTAGTTTATTTTATGAAAACTCTTTCCTACATTGCCTTCAATCAATGTTTGTGGTCCCATCAAACCACGAAAGACATCTTAATAGGAAGTTGTATAATAAAAGTATTTTTAGTCCCGGTGTCAATTGATCAAATTAGGGACGAGGTCTCTGAGGTCGCGTCGCGTGCGCATCGAGATCAAATACTCTACTATAAGAAAGGGATTTCGTAAGAGTTTAAATTGTGGAATTTTTTAGTTTATTTCTGATACTATAGTCTACAGTCTACAAATGCATTCGGAATGTTTTTTTATTTGTCTTGAAACTACTATATTAGCCGAATAAAAAATAGTAATGAAAAGTTTTGTTCCATTTCGCTGAGAAATATTGTGCGAACCAGAATCCGTAATGAGATAGCATGTGGCGGAATTAAATATTATAGTATTGGCTGTTACACTTACTGGCGTGTTGATGTGGCAATAAGTCGCGATCACATTGCTCATAGAATCGATAAACCTTTGGGTAAGGAAGGTTCTCAATTTGCGGCCACGTACCAGGAGACTCCCCCACTAGATGTTTTCCCTACGACACAATCAGTCTGGTCTGTCGGCTGTTCAAAATCAAAATCTTTTAGAACTAAACAAACTAATTTGTCTCAGTTCGTGTCAGAAATTGAATAAATAACTCGCACCAAAAATAGTTAATTCAATATACATAAATATATTATGTATTTAAACATATCCTACCAATGCCAAAGTAATTGCAGATAATAACACTGAGAAACCAGTTTTTGTGTTACAAGGTGTTTACAATGTCTCGTGGAATGGCTTAAAACTGTCTTGTTTACTTGGTGACCAGAATTCACTATATTATTTGAGGTTCTTGCTTGAAATACTTTGAAACAGGGAATAGTATACTGTCTGTGTCTACTGTTAGGGTAAAATGACTCTATTCCTAAAATTCTTTGCTCTTCCTCATCTAGAACTCATTTGCGCTTGCACATGGCACTCTCACGAATGCGGCAACCAACACCTTACAATACCTGTTATAATGCGCTGTCCACTATTCATATTTTTCACGAAAGCTACACTGAATTTAGTAATGAAACAAGTTCTTACTCTCATCAATTTTACTGATGGACTTAGTTGAACTTTTAATTTCGAAGAAAATTCCAGCAGAAATTCAGGACTTATTATCATTTGTGGCTTTTATATTTCAGAATATTTCAGCAATTCTTTTACCTACCTAATGATATATTGCCCTTGCATCTACTCTATTCCTTATATAATGAATTACTTGAGAAGCAACTTTTTAAATAATAAAATAAAACAAAATATACAACTTGGCACTCTTCACAGTGGATGGCTGGCTATTCGGGCAAGCGAACTCCATCTTCGACCTCATCTTCACTTACCATCTGTTGAGATTTAGGCCAATCGATTTTCTTCAGATACCTTTTTCTAATTTGCGAAACGATTCTTTTTTCTATAGTTTTGACAAGCTTTGTTATAACTTCGATATAATTATAGTCGAATAATACTAAGTATAGATAGATAGATCCTCACAATTTACAGTGGAGTGATAGCGCAAACACATCAGAAAGGACTCGGGTTGCTTTTAACTATTTGAAGTGTAAGCAATGTGTTTGAAAATGTGTATAGACACTTTATAAAACCCGGTGAACATTGAGGAGAAACGTCACCTGTATTGTACGCTCGTTCCCACGTAGTTATAGGCTAGGAGCGGAGGTCGTAATGACGATCGAGTGATTTATACGGCCATTGTGAATGAACAGTGCGACCGCGGTGCGGTTTAGCAACCGCTACATTCGCACGACAAAGTGCGAATCCAGAAAAAAAAAGCCTTGTATTATATTTATTGTCACTCTGTAACCACGTAGCGTTTTCTGACAGTTATGAAAAAGGAGTGATAACATTTTTTGGAAATTTTATTTAATTTGACGAGATTTTTGAAGTTTTTTTTTTACTTGTTTTCGTACATAGTATAAAATAAGTGTAAATACGCATACACAGTCTGACCCTCTGTATGTATGTCCGCTTAGATCTTTTAAAGTACGCAACGGATTTAAATGCGACGAGGAACAGGATTTTGTAGATAATTTGCACAAAAAAAATTGCATCCTTGCGAAGTCAGGAGGAGGTCGCTAGTTAGTTATATTATACCATCTATCCAAATTTGAGGCATCGCAAATATGCTAGCTGATCTAGTTAGTTGTCACAAAGTTTATCTTTGATATTTTTTTGCCAGAACCTTTACCAGAACTTTGTCCATATTAACGGTGAATGTTAATTTGTTCCAGTTGAGGAAAGAACGGCAAGATGCCGGAGGGGGTGACTAAAGATGCGAAGGAAGACGCGAAGAAGGCCAAGGAGGCGTCCCCCCGCCGCAACAAGACTTCCGGAAACACAGTCAAAGTCAAAATCGAGCTGCTCGATGGATCCGAAATGCAACTGGACGTTGAGGTGAGTCATCATAGTGAATTTATTCTACAATAATATCATGATAACAAGATTGCTGTACACTTAATTTTAATTACATACTTAGAAATAGTAGAATTTTAGACCAAAAATAAAGCTACATAAGTGATGGTGACTACAAATTCAAGTCACGTTTAATTTGACACATAAAATGTTTGCCATTTTCAGCGCAAAATCCGCGGCCACGAACTCCTTGGCAAGGTGTGCGACAGCCTCAATCTGGTCGAGAAAGATTACTTCGGACTTCTATACGAGGACCGCGGCGACCCTCGCGCCTGGATCGACCTCGACAAAAGAGTTTCGAAAATGCTCAAATGTGAGTTTTTATTTCATTTTTATTGTCTCAGCGAGTAAAAAAAATATCCAAATAAAATGTGAGAGAATTTGAACAACTTCTATTATTATTATCATCAGGCTCCGGTAAGCGTATAATCATTTTTTTTCCTCTTAAATAAGGAAAGACAAGTAAAAACACAATAGAACACCAATCGTAGCGAAGACGACATTTAATCAGAGGATATTATAGTGGTATGTCACGTCAGTGGTATGTATGGATATTATATTGGCTATGAAGGTGGCTTTTTGTTAACGAATTTATGCTTAGCGGTCTAAAATCATTTTTCGTAAAAAAATGTAGGTTAAGACCTAGTGTCTGTTTTTCAGATATGTCGCCGTTCCCCTATCGCCTTTTTACGGGCGACGTCGTCGTCTCGTCATACCGTAACTTTAAATTATCTAATAGGGATGTAACGATACATAATTTTGCCGATACGATACCGATACCGATACCGATTTTTGTAGTAAATACCGAAACCGATGGCTTATAATTAAATATAATTAAATACATAATTAATCAAATAAATAATGAAATAGGTAACTTGTATATATATCTTTCTCTATTACACATAAAAGTTACTTAAAATTAAGGCCGAGCCTTGAGAAGTGTTAAGAACAAATTAATAATAATGCACGATCAAAATTTAAAGGCAACATTTATTTATATTCATTTTTAATAAATAAAAAAGAAGAAAGAATTAAGTTCAATTAGAAAAGTGGCAAAAAGGAATGCAATGACACAATGACACAAATTATAAAATAAAAAATACACCAAGTGAATAATCAAATATGGGTGGTATTATAATCGGCAATGCCGATATATATTGGTGTCGGAATCGGTATCGTTACATCCCTATTATCTAACAATGTCTAGGTCGTTCATTGAATATTTATAAGGCATTTGTTGCCAAGTCAACTGACACTTAAATAAGTTATGACTTATTCGGATTTTTACTATAATATTCTACTGTTTGATGTTAATGATTTTGTTTTCATCTAGTATAATAGTATTTTCCTTACATTAGTGTTGAACGTTATTTTTGTTAATTAAAACCATAATAGTTATGATTTTTTTGTTGTTGTATTTCAGTTGAACCATGGCGAGTGAGGTTCGCTTTGAAGTTCTACCCTCCGGAGCCGGCCCAGTTGCAAGAGGAGCTGACCAGGTACCAGTTGGTGTTGGCGATCAGGAAAGATATACTCGAAGGTACTTCTGTGCTTCAATTTCATGTACACGTTTTTTTTTTTTTTTCAACTTTTTTTAACACTCATGTTGGCTTCAAATAAAATTGGAGAATATTTTTGTAGCCGGGGATATTTTTTCTAACAATTTTTCTAAAGTGTGATAGATGTTAATAGATGTAAGGTGTAATAGATGACCAAAAGCATTCTATGAATTTTTTTGTGATATATTCGGTAGGTCCGACAATAAGTTGTAAACTACATATTTTTTTATTTTATACCCCTAATATAAGTGATTACGGTGGCCCCACGCCAAAAAAAACAAATGTTTTTTGGCAAAACAACGTATGGAAAATGGCCTAGTATTGTATATAATATACAATGATTTTTAATTGCAACAAAAAATTGAAATTGAATAATTATTGTGCTAATGTCCTCTTTTCGATTTTTGTTTTGTTTGTGAATCACAATCGTGTTTTGAAATTCGTGTAAAACGACGCGTAGGATAGTACTTACGGTATTGTACTGTTTAAATATGATATTAAAATACATTCATGTCTCGTTCGTGTAAACTTTTTAATGAAATTTTATTAGAGGACACAGATGTCGGACTTGTCCCACAGTTTCATAGTTAAAACAAAAAATATTATAGCCGATAAATTTTTCAATGGCCTACTTTAACATTCTCTTTATAATCGTTGTTATTGGACTAGTTTTCTATCTGTAAGTGGATTTTTTTTTTATTATGTTTAAGATATTCACTCACCACTGTTATTATGTAATTTTTTGTACCTGTAAATTTCCCTAGAATGAAAAAAATAAAAAAATAAATAAATAAATGACTATGAAAATGTCAGGTCGCCTGCCATGCTCCTCGGTGACCCAGGCCCTGCTGGCCAGCTACCTGCTGCAGTCGGAGCTCGGAGACTACGAGGACAGCGAAGTGGGCGCCGGACTCTGCAAGCAGCTCAAGCTGGTCCCACCGTCGGCCTGCACACCTGAACTCGAGGAGAAGGTCGTGGAACTTCACAAAACCCACAGGTCGGTCTCTTCACCTCACTCACCTATAAATGTCTACATTTAAATTTATACACCTTCTGAACAAAACTGTTGTAACTCAAAAACTTAAAGAAACTGTTTTATTTGGTTAACGTCGTTTTCAAATAAATTTATAAATAAAAAAATGTTTACTTTTAATTTTAATTTTTAATATATATTAATAATTTATTTCGTTAGTTTTGAATTTGTAATGTAATGATGAAAAGATAATATTATAGATATTATGTATGTATAGATTACGATAGTAATTATTATAGGATACTAATTACTAATAGGATATACGACAGATCGGTCTTAGTAACCGATCTGTCGTTGTATCCGGTTTTTACTGTATTTGATTGATGTGTATTCAGAGGTCAGACCCCAGCGGAGGCGGAATTGAACTACTTGGAGAACACAAAGAAATTGGCCATGTACGGGGTGGACCTTCATCCGGCCAAGGACTCGGAGAACGTGGACATCACCCTCGGAGTGTGCTCCTCGGGGTTGCTCGTGCACAGGGAGAGGTACCAACATTTACCTACCTTTTAGGGCAATACTCACTTAAAGTCTTCTCCGAGGAGTGGAAAAACGCAGTGTGCCCCGACTTGCCATCTACTTGCATTTAAATATAAAATTTAATTGTACTTAAAAATTTATTAGCAATAGAGAATTTTTTTCTTGAATCTATACTTCTATACTAATATTATAAAGAGGAAAGATTTGATTGATTGTTTGTTTGTTTGTATAGAATAGGCTGCGATACTAATGGATCGATTTAAAAAAATCTTTTACCATTACAAGCCGACAGTATCCGTGATGAACATAGGCTACTTTTTACTGCGGGAAAATGCTTCATTCCTACGGGAATATTAAAATAAAAGTAAATACTAGCGGCTCGGCCCGGGATACATTTGACAGCGCCATCTATCCAGAATCAGGTGAAGCGACTAACATGACAACTGCTTGGTGATATTTTTAGCGATCCGCTCCACGGTAGATGGCGTTTTATACGTCTTTTCCACGCGGACGAAGTCGCGAGCACCAGCTAGTATCTCATAAAATGAAAAGTTATAAGGTGTCAAAGTAAGCATTCAAAACATGCGTGACGTCACCAGTCGCCCGGCTGAAATTGTTTTTAATTAGGTATTTTGAAACAATTGGAATGCTAATGGATTGTTATTTGTGTCGTGTCAGATTGCGCATAAACCGGTTCGCGTGGCCGAAGATCCTGAAGATCAGCTACAAGCGGCACAACTTCTACGTAAAGCTGCGGCCCGGCGAGTTCGAGGAGTTCGAGTCGACGGTGGGCTTCAAGCTGGCGAACCACCGCGCCGCCAAGAAGCTGTGGAAGACGTGCGTGGAGCACCACACCTTCTTCCGGCTGACTAGCCCCGAGCCGCCCACCAAGAGCGGCCTCTTCCCGCGGCTCGGCTCGCGCTTCCGCTACAGCGGCCGCACGCAGTACGAATCGCGCGCCGCGCCCGTGCAGAGGGCGCCGCCCAACTTCTCGCGGACGCTCTCCAACCGCAAGCTCTCCTCCCGCAGCATGGACGGTGAGTGCTAGCATTAGCCGTGTAGCGAAAGTAGCAACAGGCCCCGCGCCTAAGGCGGCCGTGCGTCTGAGGGGGCCGCGCGCCTAAGGGGGCCGCGCACCTAAGGGGCCCCCGCGCCGCGCACCCAATATACATACCAATATACCTGCGTAAGCGTAAAATAATTTCATCAGCAAAAATACCTTAAGGAAAACAACCTTACGATTAGTAATTTATAATTTACTCGCTGGTGCACGCGACTTCGTCCGCGTAGAAAAGTATAAAACGCCATCTACCGTATTTTGGATAGATGGCGCTATCTCCCGGGCCAAGCCGCTAGTATTTACTTTTATTTTAAATTTCCCGTAGAAATAAAGCATTTTCCCAAGGTATAAAGTAGCCTATGTTCATCACGGATAATGTCGGCTTCTAATGGTAAAAGAATTTTTCAAATCGGTCCACTAGTTTCGGAGCCTATTCTATACAAACAAACAAACAAACAAAAATTTCCTCCTTCTAATATTATAGTATTGATTTTCTTCAGGTAGGTTAATTATAAATTAACGTATTTTTTTTCAATATTAAAACGTATTAAAAATGTGTTAAAGAACACATCAATCATAGGGGCTAAGAACATGATCAACTTGCCTTTAATTGATGAAATCGATGTGAATAGTATTTATTAGGATAGGTGTCTCTAGATTTGTTCTCATCTTGTGACGTCACATAATACGTACGTAAATGAAACTGTCCGTCAGTCGAATGCATTACAAATACATGTGTATGTGATGTGACGTTTCGTCTATTAGCAGACAGATGACTAATATATAGTTTTTGGAACTCGGGTGAATAGATTATTTGTTTGTTAACAAGCAATTTGTCATTGTCAAGGTCTTTGTAACATAAAAGAGAGAACATTTGTTTGTATGTATGTTTATATTTTTGTTTGCCTACACTAATATTACCTATATTTTATTAGTATTGTAAATTTGGTTAATTAGTGGGCTATAATTTTACGAAGTTACGCGGGCGAAGTCGCGTGCAACAGCTAGGTAATGAATAAACTCAAAAACTCTACGGGAACAATTTTGTATATTTTTTTTCATATCTATACTACATATTATGTAAATCTGAAGAGTTTGTTTGTTCGTTTGTTTGTTTGTACACGCTAATCTCAAGAACTACTGGTTCGAATTGAAAAAATATTTTTGTGTTCAATTGTCCATTTATCGAGGAAGGCTAATATAAGCTATAGAGATGGCCAACGAAGTCGCGGGCACCAGCTAGTATTAGTATCTATAATACTAAACGAGGAATTCTTGTATGCCACGATGATCTCTCAAACGGTTCTAACGATTTTGACGAAAATCTAGAATTAGGGGTTCTTTAGGTCTGAAAATCAATCTGTTGGGGGTCTTATTTTTTTTTTTTAATGGAACGGTTATAAAAGTGTATTACCAAAAGCTCATTTTATAATATTTTATTGATTGAATTATTAAGTAAGTAACTATAGCTGTTGCCCGCGACTTCGTCCGCGTTAAAAAAGATAAAAAGTAGCCTATCACGTGTCCCGTACTTCTAAATGTTTATGTACCAAGTTTCATGAAAATCAATTAATTCGTTTAAGAGTTATGTGAGGAACCATACATACATGTAGAAAAAAATTCTAAAAATGGTCAATTTAGTTTCAGTATCATGTATAGAGCCTATACTTATATACACGATATTTCTGAAAACAAAGTAAATTACTCCATGACCGACCCCTACAGTTTTATTATTAATTGAATTATTTTTATTTTATGTTTCAAAGACTTTCTTTCTTACATATAAAAAATTTTAAACCTTTCATTGGCCCGAGCGAAACTCGTGCGCCAAGTCTAGTTAATAATGAACAGTCAAGTTTGTAGCATTATCTAACTAAAGGTTGCCGTACAGATATCGCGCCCTCAGATAAGAAAGTCTAGACACAAAGGCAGACTGTGTGTCTATCTAATATAATAGGCGTTTATGTGTGTACGTGTGTACGTGTGTATCCCGTAGATAATGAGTTTTTCGAATTCATTTTGATTACAACAATGTAATGACAACAGACAATTGACGAAGCCAGTTAAAGCTATCTTGTACACAGTACTCAAATTAAATAGAAGTCGATCTCTACATGGTCTTCGTGGTTTGACATAATTATTATCTTTTATAATAGCTGGTGCCCGCGACTTCGTCCGCGTTGAAAATTAATAAAAAAAATAAGCGTGTTGCTATAACACTTTGGCCAGGCGTTAGATTTTTATTTTATTTTAGACTAGCTTTTCCTACCCTTAGGGTTGGATTTTTTTTTTCCAAATTTATATGGGATCACCTTGGGGTTATACCTTTCAAATAAAAAAAGAATTATCAAAATCGGACTACTCTGTAAAAAGTTATGCGTGATCATAAATATAAAAAATATATATATATAAATACGCGTCGAATTGAGAACCTCCTCCGTTTTTGTTTTTTCGTTTTCGTCGGTTAAAAATTGCAATATGCGGTACTTCCTTACATTTATTATAAAACAAAGTCCTCCGTCGCGCCTGTCTGTCTATTCGCGATAAACTGTAAAAGTACTGCACCGATTTTCATGCTGTTTGCACCAATGGATAAGAGTGGGTCTCGAGGAAGGTTTTAGTATATATAATTTAGAAAGTAACGCGGGCGAAGTCGCGGGCAGCAGCTAGTCCATACTAATATTATAAAAGGAAAGAATTGATTGTTTGTTTATTTGTTTGTATGTTTGTATTGAATAGGCTCCGAAACTAATGGACTGATTTGAAAAATTCTTTTACCATTAGAAGCCAACATTATCCGTGATGAACATAGGCTACTTTTTACCGTGGGAAAATGCTTCATTCCTACGGGAAATCTAAAATAAAAATAAATACTAGCGGCTTGGCCCGGGAGATAGCGCCATCTATCCAAATCAGGTGAAACGACTAACATGACAACTGCTTGGTGATGTTTTTAGCGATCCCACGGTAGATGGCGTTTTACACTTTTCAACGCGGACGAAGTCGCGAGCACAAGCTAGTTAATAATAAAGTGTTTCACCACTGGTGATTTGCTCTCTGTGTTCTCTTACGTATTTAATGCCGTGTGATGGGGTCGTTAATTTGTATGCGTACGCGTCGGTTCGGTGCTATTATCTCAATTTTGGCGAACAGAAATGAGTCACGGCTAATTGTCACCTTGCCAGTTGCCAGATTGCAATCCGAGGACGACTCTATGTTAGAGGACTCGAAGCAAATTGTATGCTAATTGAAAATTATTATAAAAATACTAATTTCTTATAGCACTCTAGTCTAGCTAGGCTGTTGCACGCGACTTCGTCCGCGTTGAAAAGTATAAAACGCCATCTACCGTGGAATGGATCGCTAAAAATATCACCAAGCAGTTGTCATGTTAGTCGCTGTTAAATGACATCAATGAAAAAAGACCAAGAGACGGTTTGAAGTCGGTTTCTTTTTTGTTAAAAAGAGTTATTAATTAAAAGTATCTTAAAAGAAGGGAATAAGTAAAACGTTTGATTCAAATTTCAAGAATATTATTTATTGACGACGATGACCTAATTTTTAATCCTATCTACGATATTTAAGGTACTTTCAAATGCCAAGCGAATTTGAACCTATTCAAGAGAATCAAAATAAATTAATAAATCAGAAAATCTATTCAATCAATCCATTTAAATCTATCCAGAAGACAGATTCTCTTTAAAATATAACTAAACTCTTTCGAACAGTCCTAAACGTATTATTTTAGCATTTGTTGATAGATTTCGTACTCGAACAACAGTCAAATAACTGACCATTGTTATAGTAATTATTACGAATACAATGTCAAGAGTTGCATAAACACATCCCCAGTTAGTCAACATTTTAAACATGCACACACACACATTCCACTAGAGATGAAGTATATTCATCTCAGTGAGTGAAGTAGCCGATATTAATACGCAAACAACAAATTTGCATAGAAGCGTCAGTCCGCCGGAGCTCCAACTAGTCTGAATACATATTTTGCGATTTTGTTCTCCTACTGTGAGGTGTTATTCGTGTTTCAAAGTTATGGTTTTCAACGATTGTTGGGGTGTCACTTGTACATGTACGTATGTTACTAATGTAGTATCTGTTTACTAACTGACCCGGCAGCCGTTGTTTTGCCATATCTATACTTAAGTTATAAAGAGGAAAAATTTGATTGTTTGTTTGTTTGTTTGTATTGAATAAACTCTGAAACTACAGGACCGATTTGAAAAATTCTTTTACATTTAGAAGCCGACATTATCCGTGATGAACATAGGCTACTTTTTACGGCGGGAAAATGCTTCATTCCTACGGGAAAACGGGTAATAGGACAACGGATAGTAAGAATTATCCTTCCGTACTTTTTCCTTCTTCACATAACTTCTAAACGGCTTAACCGATTGGGTTGAAATTTTGTATGTGTATTTCCATGGTTTAGAAAAAATTATTTTTGTGTTTCACAGTCCATTTATCGAGGAAGTCTTTAGGCTATTTAGTGTGACCTAAAAGGTTAAACATTATATATACAATCCTTATTTATATTCACGCTATCTATCGTTCAGTGGCGGAACTATTAAGACAAACAGCTTTGACTAAACAAGTCGGTTACTCACCGCGAGAGGGCGCGTTAATCGAAGGCTATATAATAACATTTTGAACACAGATGAAGTCGCGGGCACCAGCTAGTATTTAATAATAATTAAATCATATTTCTGTATATATGTACTAGTAGTTCATAAAAAAAGGTTTTAGTACCTATTAAGTGTTTCGTTTTTGTCATAGTTTTGTTTAAGCCACCAATCTGTTTTGACTACTGTCTGATTACCTGGTGATAATAACGAATTAGTGCTGTGAACTTGAACTTTTGCATTCGATTTGTACTTTATTTATTTATTTGGATTGATTACTATTAACGTTTAACGGAATTATCACTCGTGATGGTGCAAAATGGTGCAAAAAATTCGAAAACTTGTTCTAGATAAGCAAAAATAACCCTATTAATGGTGTTCAATTGAGCACGCTCAGCACTATTTATGATATAACCAATAGAACGGTCCAATAGTGGCAGTTATGAGTGGTACAGTTAAATATAGACGTTATGCGTTTACTAAAACACACGTGAAGGCCGACCGAGTGAGTACGATAAATATTTGCGTTTCCAAGAGGCGATTTTTATCCCAATATGAGTAGGAGTCATGGGTGGTATTGGTAACATCGCGCAATTTCGATATACAAACGAAATGAAAAGAATTTCAATAGTAAAAAACAATTAATATGTCTCTTTCGTATCTTTAGTTAATTTTTCGTTCACTACGATTATACATTTTATTTATATTATAAATTGTATGACACAGAAAACCGCCCCCGACTTAGCACGTAGTAAAAGTTTTTGAATAGATAGATTACTAACTGTTGTACGCGACTTCGTCCGCGTAACTTTGTAAATTATATACTAAAACCTTCCTCGAGAACCACTCTATCCATTGGTTAAAACAGCATGAAAATCGGTCCAGTGGTTTCCATTCCAAGCCCGTTCAATTCATACAAACGAACAATCAAATATTTTCTGTTTATAATATCAGTAGGTATGTATAGATAGATTATTTGGGAATGAATTGACTTACTGTATAGTCGGAGAGCGCCTGATAATGCACCCAGAGGAAGCATCTCTGTCGTTTTAGGGCACATAGGACGTTGACATTTTAAAAAGTTTTCATTGTCACCCTGAGACAACAGACAAAATGCACATACGTAAATAGAATTTCTCCATTTCCAGCCCTGGCCGCAGGCGAGAGCGAGTCTTTGCCCCCAGAAGCGACGAAACGTCACACAATGCCACCGCAGCCGGCCCCACGGCCTACTATCAAAGACAAGGTAAAAAATATACAAGAATCACCCTTATTCATTGTTCACTTTGAGTCTAAATTTGAACAAAATGTAAACTCTCACGTAGTCGTCCCTTGTAAAATTTAGAATGCGTTCTTATTTGAACCATATATGGCATATATGATTAAATATTGCATAAGGCTATTTACAAGACAGACAGTATTATTTCGACACTGTCCCTGTTTTGTCCTCTGTTGTCACGAGTCTTATAGCTATATATTTTTATAAAAAAGAACCTGTGGTGCCATAAAGCTATTAAAAATATAAATTTAAAATTTTTGGCGGCTCATCTACTCAAATAGCCTATTTTTGAAACTTTTTAAATTCAATATAAAATTTTTGATAACGAATGAGAACATGATTCTAATTTATTAACAGTCAGACAGCATTTCGTTAGAATTTACCATACAAAAGACATTTAATACGTTTCAATTTATGTAATTTAAATTCTTTTATAAGTAAAAACAATTTTTTTTTCTCAATTCTAAATTACACTTGCTGACTGATTGTTGAAATGAAAAAAAAAAATAAAAAATAGAGAGTATTTCTTTGCATGTTATTAAAAGGACTCATTACTTTCCGAAGAGTCCAAATAATACATAGAATGGCAGCTTTGGTAATATGTACACTATTGCTAACATGTTAAGGTTCATTATGAGTTGTATTTGATTTGTTTAAATCACTCAAGTAATAGTGAGCATGTTGTATAGTTGTCTCTTTCATATACTAACCATTAAAACACCCGAGACTAACCATTAACTGTTGCATTTTATGACTTAACTGTCTTAAAATGTTGCGCCATTAAAAAAATGTATGAAAAACTAACATTTTCACATTGCAATCCGGCTCGAAGGACCTGTTATCCGTATGTAAAACTTGTGTTAAATCGCTACGCCATGTTTCAAATTTAAGCTTTAATATTGCGACGATTTTATTTTTCGGTTATAAAGCCTTATTTAAGTTTGCAATGATTATATTTATAAAATGGCTTAATTCGTCAGTCTTTAGGAGGCCTGTTTGAGAGTAAGGAAATGTGTGTGCCGAGTTAAATGATCGCAAAAATGTCACCCCCACCTGGACCTAATTTGGTTAAAGTAAATATTAACGTTCTTACTGTGAACCTCACTGGTGTGAAGTCACATAGCTTACAACACCTAAAACTGAGGTACTATATGTCATAATAGAACAATATAACCCTACACATATAGCCTAAAGATAGCATACTTTTTAAGCTTTTCGTTTATAGTTGTATACTCTGTTTTTTTTTTTTAACAAACGAATCCAAAAGTATGTTCACTGCATTGCTATTGGTCCATATAATCCGTTTATCCAATAAGAACGCTCCTAACAATGTCCCATCTCACTCTTCTCAATATTGAAAACTAGCTGGTGCCCGCGACTTCGTCCGCGTTTTATTATGTCTTATATAGCCTATGTTTTATTCTTATATATAAGCTATATTATTGTAAAGTTTCAATAGAATCCATTCAGTAGTTTTTGCGCGAAAGAGAAACAAACATTCGGACTTATAATTATCATCAGTATTGAAAATATGCGAGAGACACGCTCAATACTCATGTTTGTTAAAAAAAACGGAGTATAGTGTTTGAATACTTTAAATTTTGACATAATATTACGACCTCACAAAGCTCACTAACTCCCCTCCACTAAGCTCACATTTCCCTACTCTTATTCGAAGTAAAAAGGCCCCCTAAAGCGAGGTAGAGGTAGTGTCGGAGGCGTAACTTGTATGTACCGTGTGCACGCTGCTCGGATCAGTTGCGACGTCGCTCGGGCGGTACCGTGAGCGCCTCCTCGGCCAGCTCGCTCGAGGGCGACTACTTCGCCGACAGGCCCGACAAGGTGCATCCCTATTCCCTATTCCCTATCCCCCTATCCCGCAGGCTTATTATCTAAATGCCTCCGCTGAGCGACAGGCGAAAAATGAGAAAAAATTGTGCAAATTTAACACTAAATCGTTAATTTTTACGCAAACCACACTCATGGGCGTAGCCACGGTGGGGCGCTTGCCCCACCCTGGCTCTGACCTGTAAGGTGCCTAATCAAACCTAAAAAAACTTAATTATCTAGGTACTAACTACAATACTTAATATCCGTAAGAAAGTTCACACTCGACAGTCTTCAGTCGATATTTTTGGGTGGAAGATTTCGTGGTGTGGGTAGGCGAGCAATAAGAAAGTCTTTTGGATAATTCGAATTATGTATACATGCAGATACAGGGTGCTATAGGGTGTGGGTGTAACCTTTTTGTATGAAAAAATTAAGCGGGGTAAGACCGCGGGTCTATACCCGCTTTGCTTTGCTAGTTACATATTATTTTAAACTGCGGCCTCACCCTGAGCCCATGGTTGGCTACGCTAATGACCAGTTTATGAGTGTTTTATTTCATTTTATACTAGTGTTTTACGAGCCACGTGATATCGTTTTAGAGTGATATTGCACAAATTTTTCGCATTTTTCGCTTTTCGCGCTCAGCAGACGCATTTAGATAATAAGCCTGCCGGTTCACTCATAAAGGACCCGTGTTTAATGGCACATCGAAAGGCGTTTAATAGATTCTGGGTTGCTTCACTAAAGTGGCATATTAGAATATATCACACTCACACAGCCTGGGGTGATATTTCAAATTATAGGTGCACCAAGTTGCCCTTTAAGGCGAACACGTGTTACGACTTGAACCATTAATTATTACTACTTAAATGTTAAGGTTCAAATCAGTCATGCAACAATTTACATTATTCATTTTTTTATCAGAAATTAACGAGAGAAAGTGCTAAGCAATGTATAAAAAAATCCAGTGGACACATTTTTTTTTCGCAGCGACTTTATTTGAGACCCTGAATCTAGTGCATAGTGTATCGTTTATCATATATAGGCGTCTACAGACAAACTGACAATGACATCCCACTAGCCACAAGGTTAGGTGGCTACTGTCTCCTACAACACATTAACAATACAACAGATTTTAACATAGTAAAAGGAAAGTTTAAATCTAATGAAGGTTTTCGTGTGCAATGAAACATTTCCCCATTTCAAGATAACTTGCCACAATTCCTCCACAATCTTTTTTGGGATTATTCTCTTTCATTTTATACGGAATTTTATACAGCCTTTGATTGATTGAATTTTATACACATACGTAATCTAATTTCGGGATTACTATTAGTTATTACTGTACAATTATATTTAAACTTACTAATTTTCTTAAATATTTTGTTTTGCGCCATCTATAGCGGTTTCTCTGGTTCACATTTTTAATTAAAATCAGTACACTATAATATAATTATGTACTCATTTGAGGATAAACCCAACGAAGTTTGTATTGCGTATATACACATTTTATACCCCCATAAATATAACATTATTTCGTAAGGCACTATCTTCATACATTTAGTAAATTCATGGTTTTTGTGTAGTATTAACTATTGCACTGTAGTTGTGTTAATAAAAAAAGAACTGTACCAAATATTAATGTAACAGTAGAGATGTAAAAACGCGACTAATAAATAAGACATGATTAAATAATATAAAATAATTGAATTTACTACTCACTTATTTTTTTAATTAACTTGGTTATCATTAATATTTTTATTCCAATAAATACTAAAATAAATTCCCACACAAAACCTCACTGGACCGTTTCGTTGACACTTAATAATATATCTAACTAGCTGCTGCCCGCGACTTCGCCCGTGTAACTTTGTAAATGATATACTAAAACCTTCCTCGAGAATCACTCTATCCATTGGTGAAAACAGAATTAAATTCGGTGCAGTATTTTTGAGTTTATCGCGAACAAACAAGCAGACGCAGCGGAGGAATTTTTTATTATAATATGTAAGGAAAGACACAGCTGAATTATAACTTTTAGAGTTTATATATTCAACCAAATCAACCACATTTATATGCGTTTGTATTTAATACGCATTTAAGCGAAAAAAAAAATATATAGCAGTCTAATTTGACATTAAAAATTGAGATAATACGTAATTTGTGTGATAGAAATAAATTGGAAAAAAAAAAAAAAAAAAAAAAAAGTAAATAACGAATTTTGTAAAACCTTGCACTGACTTCATAAAGTCTTAACTTTGACTCGAGCCATTTAAAAATGTATTTAGTCATATGATTAATTGAAGATTTGATTGACATTGATTCCAGAAACCGCCACCAGGCGCCGTAAAGGTGATGCCAACAGCGCCGACAAAAGAAAAGGAACAGAGGAAACCCGCGGAAAATGGTATGTTTACTTCTTGTTAGCGTCTGCTATTTATGTGTGTGTATTCCCAGTACAGGTCGTGCAGCGAATAAAGACTTCTCGGCAAAAATGCAAAGCAAAGAGTTCTATTTTTAGGTGTTTGAGGGGGCAGAGGAACGTGAGGGGCGGGTTCGCGTCACTTTTTTTTCCCCAGAAGTCCGGCCGTACAAATCAACCGGGGAATAGTGAGACCATTTTTTTCTCTGGTCCATTCCCAGTAGTCCGCTGTGCTGTGTCGCTGTTACTGTGTACCATAGCAGCCAAAACCTGACCCAGCTTTTCGCCAATAAAACGCACGTATGTCGCGGCCCGAATGTAGAACCATCGGATTAGCGAGCTGGCGTCCAACGCCAGCACGTTGCACTTGTCTGGAAATAAGCACCAGTGCTACACTGTCTCCATACTGTACTCCAGACAGGCTGACGGTCCACTTGATGGTAGGTGACTACCGACGCCTATAACACAAGCAAAGCCATAAGTGCTACAAGTGCGCTGCCGACCATACAAAGATTAAGGGTGAGGGATAAGGGAGGGATGGGGTAATGGGCTCTGGCATCCCTTAATCGCTCACCGAAACACAGCAGCACATAATGCTGTTATTTCACGGTGGTATTCTGTAAGGTGGTGGTTACTGCCGCCAGACGGGCTGCCCAAATGACTGCGAAACGCAGTGAGCCCTACTACCACTACTTTTAAAATCCAGACTAGAGTCAATTTTGAAAATTATATTAAAATTTCCAAAGTTGACCCCGCCGGGAATCGAACTCGATGCCCCTGAAACGTTAGGCAAGCACCCTTGCCACTCGTCCAACGGGGTCTTCAAAATGTCCTTATAGTTGAAATTGTAGTTCTGATATATTCGGTTGGTCAATAAAAGTATTGGTACTGAACAAAAAATTGGCATCAGAATGGAAATAATTTCCTTTTCAGGTACAGACACATCGAGCGATCCAGGAATCACAAACAACTTGGAAACCACACCTAAAAAATCCAAAGTAAGTTTATTAATTAAGAATCTAAAAGTTAAGTAAGTATGTAAAAGGAGAGTAATTATTGTAAATTAAAAAAAAATCGCAAGAATGGTAGACGGACATAATTATTTAGAGCGTTGAAATATTTCTGTAAAAAGTAATGTGATGTCCCACCGCATAGTTTTTTTTTGTATAATACAATTATTCTTAATGTAAATATATTAATGAATGTTAGAACGAGCAATTAGTGAGAAAGCATGCCAATGCATATTGCAATTTTCTTGTTAAGTTTGCTAAGTGTGTTTTTTTAAAGTATAAGTTCGTCCAAACACTGTTCTTGTCCAAGCACAGTGTTTGCCAACTCTATGATTGTGTACATTTGTTTTATTATTATTATTTTTTTCTCTCTCCCAATTCCAAAATCCAAAATAGGCTGGTGGTTTTGGACTGTTCGGTAAGAAGGAAAAGTCTCCTAAAGAGGAGAAATCGCCAAAAGAAAAGTCCCCAAAACCTCCAAAATCACCGAAAGACAAGAAAGCTAAAGAACCGAAAGCCAAAGTGGCCGTGCTAGATACGTCAAATGAAAGCTCAAACTTGGAAAGTTCAATAGATAAAAGCCCAACCAAGTCTGAAGATAAGCCGGGATTCACAAAGCCCTACGAGTATACTGATACAGAAAAGAGTCCGTCAAAAACGAAGCCTTACATCCAAGGCGCTTTCAGTTACGAAAGAGAGCCACTATCTGAAGAAAAACAGAGAAATCTCGATGACAGTCAAAGTCCACAAACAAGGAAAGCAGGCCTCGCGTTCAATTACGCTCCAGGCGAAGATAGAAAAGTCGCTGAAAGCGCAGAGAAAAGAAAAACTCCAGACGATCCGAGCAAACTTAAAACGCCTGGTATTGATTACGTACAGTCAGCTGCGTTGAAGGAACAAGCGAAAACACCCAAAGACCACATAGATCCAACAATTGCTTTACTTAACGCTGAAAGAGCGAGCTTTGAGACCCCAGCCGCTGCAGCCATACCGGTGGTCACAAAGAAACCGGACGAAATACAAGTTGTCATAATTACTGGAAGATACAATCCTAAAAGTAAGAAACTTGACGACGCCAACGGTACAGTTCTTGTCACAGCCGGTACAATTAATAGAAATAACGGTAAGATAACAACGGAAAAGGAAGTCATTGATACTAAATCTGGACAAGTTACTTACACAGATCTTGCTACTGGCAAACAAGAAGCGAAACATGGTCATGTTGACTCCAAGACGGGACATATTCTTTTCACTTCGGGAATAGTTGATCCCAAAACTGGGAAAATTGATCCAACATTGGCCCAGCAGTACTGTTTCGTGGAAAGAGCTGATGATAAAGTGGGACCTAAAGCTGGCAGAGAGGTGGACCTAGTAGTAATTACTGGTAAATATGACGGCAAGCATAAGAAATTAGATCCTTCGCATTCTCATGTGGAACTTTCGAGAGCTGTTGTAGGATCTAACGGAAAGGTTGACTCTAACCACGGTAGCATTGATCCAAGAACCGGTAAAATAGACTACATAGATCCAAAAACAAAGAAACAAGATCCTAAACAGGCTTACGTTGATCAGAAAACTGGCAACATTCTTGTCACAACTGGCATCGTTGACCCTAAATCAGGGAAAGTGGATACATCGTTAGGGCAACAATTCAGTGTGGTAGAAAAGAACGCCACCAAGGCAAACAGAGAAGTAAAACTTGTAGTTATAACAAGCAAATACGACACAAAAACTAAGAAATTAGATCCAACGTTTGCTCATATCGATTCAGTCAAGGGCGTATTGAGTGGAGAAAATGGAAAAATTTACACAGATTACGGTATCATCGACCCAAGAACCGGTGAGATAATACAGGTCACAGATCCAAAAACCGGAAAACAAGAGCTTAAACAAGCTCAAGTCGATCTTAAGACTGGAAATATTCTACTTCTTTCTGGTGTAATTGATCCCAGAACTGGACAGCTTGACACAACGCTCGGACAACAATACAGTATTGTTGATAAACCGACTGACACATTTGCTTCTTTGCCTGGAAAAGAAGTCGAATTAGTTGCTATTACAGGCAAATATGACTCGAAGAATAAAAAACTGGATGATGCTAATGGTTTTATTGAAACTAGCAGAGCCATCATAAGCGATAAAGATGGAAGGGTGCATACTAATTTTGGTATTCTAGACCCTAATACTGGAAAAATTCACTTTACTGATCTTAAATCTGGCAAGCCGGACACAAAACAAGCTAATATTGACCCCAAAACCGGAAGCTTTATTCTTACTTCAGGTGTAATTGATCCAAAAACGGGAAAAACTGACTCTTCTCTGGCGCAACAACTGACTGTTGTCGATAAGGATTCTCCTAAAGGTATTCCCGAAAGACATATCAATCTCGTCATCGTCACCTCTAAATATGACCCCAAGAATAAGAAATTAGATTTATCCAGTGCACACGTGGAAACGATTCCAGCAACAATAAGTATTGATGATAAGGTCCACAGTGCTTTCGGAGTTGTAGACCCAAGCACCGGCCAAATTACAGTAACGGACCCTAAAACCGGCAAGCAAGAAGTCAAGAAAGCTTCTGTCGATTCTAAAACAGGAAACATGCTTCTTACATCGGGCGTTATTGATCCTAAAACTGGGCTGATAGACACCAGTTTAGGACAGCAAATTAGTGTTGTTGACAAATCAAAAGATAAGTTTGTTGGTGTACCTGGTAGAGAAGTTAAACTTGTAGTGATTACGAGCAAATACGACGCCAAGAACAAAAAGTTAGACCACCCCAATGGTCACGTGGAAACATCAAGAGGCATTGTAGCAGCCGACGGAAAAATACACACGAATTACGGCATTATCGATCCTAGCACAGGAAAGATTGAAACGGTGGATCCTAAATCTGGTAAACCAGAGATCAAGCAGACTGTATCTGATCCTAAAACTGGTTATCTATTAATATCGTCAGGTGTAGTAGACCCTAAAACTGGCAAAACAGATTCTTCCCTCGCCCAGCAACTTATTATTCTTGATGAGGACGTTAAACCCAAGGAAAGATATGTTAACTTAGTGCTTGTGACATCTAAATATGATCCAAAGAATAAAAAGTTGGAGCTCACTAACGCTCATATCGACAGTGTACCCGGTAAAATTGATTCTGAAGGCAAAGTTCATACAGAATTTGGTATTGTAGATCCTAATACTGGTAATGTAACCGTTATTGATCCATTAACGGGTAAACAAGAAATAAAGAAGGCTTCAGTAGATCCTAAAACTGGGAATTTGTTGCTCACAACAGGCGTGGTTGATCCTAAAACTGGCAACGTAGATCCTCTATTGGGTCAACAAATTAGTGTTTCTGAAAAACAAAAGGACACATTTGCTGCAGCACCTGGTAAAGAAGTCCAGCTCGTCGTTATTACAAGTAAATATGACCCTAAAAACAAGAGATTGGAGAGTCCGAACGGTCACGTTCAGACACTCAGAGGTGTTTTGACAACCGACGGAAGAGTTCATACCAATTTTGGCGTTGTTGATCCCAAGACAGGAAAAATAGAGATCACTGACCCCAAAACTGGCAAACAAGAAATCAAACAAGCACTCTCTGACCCTAAAACTGGTCATTTGATACTTACATCTGGCATTATTGACCCGAAAACGGGCAAAACAGATTCTTCTCTTGCTCAACAATTGGTTATTATTGACAAAGATGCTAAGCCTCAAGATAAATACGTTAACTTAGTTATCGTTACTGCAAAATATGATCCCAAAAACAAGAAACTAGATCTTAATAACGCACACGTAGATACTAATCCCGGAACATTGCGATCTGATGGCAAAGTACATACACAATTTGGTGTTGTTGATCCAGCTACAGGACAAATAACTATTACAGATCCAGTAACTGGAAGACAAGAAGTTAAAAAAGCTACAGTAGACCCGAAGACTGGCAACATTCTCCTCACATCTGGCGTGGTCGATCCAAAAACTGGACAGGTTGATCCAAATTTAGGACAACAAATCAGTGTTGTAGAAAAGTCTAAAGATAAATTCGCTCCTTTGCCCGGAAAGAAAGTACAATTAGTCATTATCACAAGCAAGTACGATTCAAAAAATAAGAAGTTAGAAAGTCCCAATGGTCACGTAGAGACTTCACGGGGTGTTGTAGACGGCGATGGCAAGGTTCATACCAATTATGGCATCATTGACCCTAAAACTGGGAAAGTTGAATGTGTTGATCCTAAAACAGGTAAACGTGAAACTAAACAAGCAATATCTGATCCTAAGACGGGACATCTTATATTAACGTCGGGAGTGATTGACCCGAAGACCGGAAAGACAGATTCATCACTTGCTCAACAGTTGAGCATTATTGATAAAGATACCAAACCAGTTGAAAGGCAGATACATTTAGTTATAATCACATCGAAATATGATCCGAGAACAAAGAAGATAGATCCAAGCCAAGCCTACGTAGATACAGTTAGTGGAACTATTGGATCTGATGGTAAAATTCATACTGCTATCGGAGTTGTCGATCCCACTACAGGTGAAATTACTATTACTGATCCTAAAACTGGCAAACAAGAAGTCAAGAAAGCTCAAGTCGATGTTAGTACTGGCCATATGTTAATCACGAGTCAAGTTATTGACCCTAAAACCGGCAAAGTAGATCCTACTTTAGCTCAACAGTATAGCATAGTTAACAAAAACGTTACACCTCACGCTAAACCGGCATCTGTCGGAGAAGTTCGTCTCGTTATTGTTACGAGTAAATACGATCCTCGCACGAAGACCGTAGACGCAAGCACGGGAACTATTGATGCTTCGAAAGGATACGTTAGCGCTGAAGATGGTAAAATTCATACAGACTTTGGCATTATTGATCCTAAATCTGGTCAGATTCTTTACAAGGATCCTGTGAGTGGCAAGCAAGAACTGAAGCAAGCTGAAGTAGATCCAAAGACTGGAAACATCATCGTTACTACTACAGTAGTAGATCCCAAAACTGGTAAAGTAGACCCCTTATTCGCTCAACAGTTGACGATTGTTGATAAGCAGAATATTTTGTCTAAAGTGGTACCAGTTTCAATGCCGGTCTATCAACGAGCGAGCGTATCTCCTCCGCCAAGACATACACCTTCACCGGTTAAGACACCTACAACCCCAACTACACCAGTTCGTACTGTTTCGTCGATTGCAAGCAGCCCAACTCAGAAAACTTCTCCTATCAGCTCAATAGTTCAAAGAACGGCGCCATCGATTTTGAGTAAGCCTACGACCGCTCCGCCAGCACCACCTAAGCGAAAGATTGTCAAAATTATGGTCGTGTTCACAAAACTTGATCCTAAATCTAAAAAACCCGACTTCCACACGGCTGAAGTCGAACACCTTACTGGTATTCTCGACCCTAATGGTTTGATTGAAACTAAATACGGCGTAATTGATTCGAATAGGGGTAGCATTCTTGTCACAGATCCAGCCGGTCAAAAGCAATCCAGAGAGGGAGTTATTCTGACAGAAACTGGTCAAATCTTCATTCATTCTGGTGCTATTGACCCCAAAACGGGAAAAATAGACCCAAATTTGGGTATGATTTTGAGTGTCGCCAAACAGGACGATCCAGTGGTTGAAATTACTACTATAACTGGTCCTCTCGATCCCAGAACTGATAAGGTTAATATAGAAAACGGTACGGTAGAACATACAAAGGGCAAAGTTGATGCAGAGACGGGTCACATTTCTACCAAATATGGTGTCATTGATCCTTCGAATGGAGTGATATTCGTCACAAACTCCGCTGGTGCTCAAGACACAAAACCTGTACACATTGACGAAAATACAGGACAAGTGACTATCAAAGGCGTCGTTGACCCTAAGACGGGCAAATCGGATCCTAAGCTAGGACAAGTAATAGTAGTGGGAACTCATATCGACCCAGTTGTCGAAGTTACTACATTCGTAGGCAAAGTTGACTCCAAAAAAGGTGTTATTGAACCTAAACACTCTGTCATTGAAAGCACCACCGGCCAATTCAATCCCGAAAATCATAAAATCGATACCAAATATGGCCAAATCGATCTAATAAAAGGCACTGTAACCTATAACGACCCTAAAACCGGTAAATTTGAAAGTAGAGATGTCAAAGTTGACCCGGTCACTGGGCAGTTGTTGTTACGCAGCGGCCAAGTGAATCCTAAATCAGGAAAACCCGATAAAGATATTGGCAGGCTCATATGTTTAAGAATAATTCAAAATAAGGTTGACCCTGTGTCTGGTAAACAAATAGTGTCGAACGATCCTAGGAACGTTAAAGTCGACCCCAAGACCAATCAAATATGGACCGCCGGTCCTAAGGACCCGCAAACCGGCGAGGTGCTTTACACTGCCGGTCAGATCGATCCTACTACTGGCTACATAATTACTATTTACGGCCGTTTAGATCCTAAGACTGGTACTATCGTCAGGACTACCGACATCGACAAATCTTTGATCAAAGTCGATCCGATTAACGGACAAATATACACGGCTACCGGGGAGGTCGACGAAGATAATCAACCTCTCTTTTCAGCATCCCAAGTCGACCCGTCTACTGGCGAAATATACACAAAATTGGGCAAAATCGATCCTAAAACTGGCAGATTGGTTATCATCAAGATCTATATAATCACACAGAAAGACGAAAAAGGTCGTGTGAAAGAAGTAGATCCCAGGGAGTGCACAATCGACGAAACAACTGGCAGAATTATAACAACAAAGACAGTATACTTGTACCAGATCGTCGATCCCATAACCGGGGAAACCATAGACGTTGATCCGGACGACCCGAGACTCAAAGGCGCCAGGACCACCGTCACCCAAACTATGACACTATCGGGCAAAATAGATCCGGTCACCGGCAGGATAAAGACGGAATACGGCGACATAGATCCGGACACGGGCGACATAGATCCAAGCACGGCCGTCAGAGATCCCGTCACCGGACAGTTGATACTGCACTATTCTCAAATAGATCCGTCCCACTTTGAAGACAAGAGCGGCAATTATACCATAGAGAAGGAGACTCAAGATCTTCCGGCGAACATAGACATACAGACAGTCAACACGCACAAGTTCTCGACATTCGGCAAAGACGAGAGTCCCGCCAGAGGCGACGAGCCGAAGACCTTCACAGAGTACACGACCAGCGAGCACATCAGACACCAGGGCTTCGTGTCCTCCACCACCCCCCTATCCTCGAAAATCCCAGTTTCACAGCGGTCAAAGAAGACACCAACGCCTCCGGTGGTCGTCAAGACCACCACCAAGCAACTGCTCACGAAGAACGACGACGGAGTCACTCATAACGTGGAGCAGGAAGTGGAAAACCTCGGCACTGGCGAGGTGACGTTCTCGACTCACACGAATAAGGTTCGTAATAATATGCACAATTGCACATAACCGAATAAGATCTAACCGGCACACGAGACGCCATAATATCCGTCTTTTTTTTCTTTCTTTCATGTCTTAATTTTGTGTGGCATTACTTTTTTTTTTTAGAAGCTTTTGGCTTTTCATATAAATGTGTCGATTAAAAAAAATGTTGTAAATAGTTGAAAGCATGCTAGTTTATAACACCTGTAGGCGGAAAGCTTAGAGCCCGCCGAGGGGAAGAGCCCCTATGTGACCGCGAGAGCGGTGACAACAAGGACGGCGACCACCCACCACGACCTGGACACGAAGGCGAAGACCCAGCAGATGGAGGAGAAGACGGTGGCCCACACCCTGACCTCGTCAGCCACCAGACAGGAGCAGAGGGTGCTCACGCAACAGGTCAAAACAATGGTCACTACCGGAGATCAGGTAATAGATAAGACACAAGAATCTAGGGCATACGAAATGCGATAAATATCATACAATGATGGAATTTCTTTTGGCTCCTCATAAGCATGATATTTCAGCTTTTATTTATATAGATAATATTTCATTTTATTCTCATGTTTTGTTAAAATATTTGGGGCACACTTTTTTCCTAAAGAACCGTGAGTGACATTTCAATAAATCCTTAATAGATGTCTTTCTAAAATGTGTTTGAGTTTAGTCAAACTATCTATGAGATAACTTAAACTCTAAAAGTACAAATATAACAAAAACATTTAGTAAAAATTAAATGGTACTCAATTTCCCTTGAGCTAGCATACCTATAATTATCTAGAATATAAAAGTTTTTTCCAACCTCGAATCAGCCTACGAAAGCTTTAAATTTGTTTTTTTGAAATATTTAATTTAAAAGATTATATATTGGCTTAAAATTTTCACCATTTTCACGTACTGAAAATAGTCTCGAGGTGATTGATAATCCAAATGTCAAAAAAAAGATTACATAAGTTCCTTTATATTACGGACTTTTCCATTGTGCCCCAAAACTATTTTTTTTTTTTAATTTTTTTTTAATAACACTTGTTTGAATCTGTGTATACCTAATTTTTGGAATGAAGTCATATTTTATTGGAATTTTGTTTTGCATGTGTTTTTTTTGTTTTAAAATTTGTTTTTTTTTTTTTGTTTTAAAATTGTTTTTTTTTTTTTTACTTTTCGCAATCAAAAAAAAAACCACCACCATCATCATCGTCATCGGCGGAACCTCACACAATAACCGCTCACTCGATACGAACTAAACACAAAAAACGTATGGCATCCGTAACACGAATGGCACGTATGGCTCGTATGGCACGAATGGCTCGAATGGCACGAATGGCCAGCTGAGGCGTGGCTCAGAGAGCTCCCTGAGCAGCGGCGACTCTGGCACGCCCATTGACTTCGACGAAGGCGCCGGCGAAGGACTCTACTGTACCTCGGTGAGACTTCACAATGCCCAAAATACTACAGTCAACAGAGGAGCCGGTTACTCTTATCCACAATGCACTAAATTACTAATCTTCTTTTTTTTAAATAGGTTCAATATCATGTACAGTCGGCCGCATAAGTCGATTAACACATTCAAAAGTGCAAAAAAACTGAACACTAAACTTACTTACTTATTGAAGCTTTTTACGATAGTTTTTACGTGAAGTTTATTTGGTTCTCTAGTCGTGACGACTTATGACGCGTTGACTGTACAGTTGTTTTGCACTTTTGAATGTGTTAATCGACTTATGCGGCCGACTGTACATAGCCTAAATGCACAAAGTCCTTACAAATTAGGCGAGCGGAAGTGCCGCCATATTGATAAAAACCGTTTCGGTCAATATCTCCATAACCGTGCACTAGAGGCCCAAAATGGTAATAACCTTTATTGTAGATAAATAAATTTCCTGTCTTTCTTGTCCAATAACTTTTTTTCTATCTTACCGTTTACCACTTATTCGATTATTATGGATTTGTTTAATGGTCATAAATAAATCGTAAAAGTCGAATAAGTGGTAAAAGGTAAGCGATAGAAAAAAAGGTATTGGACAAAAAAGACAGGAAATTTATTTATTTACAATAAAGGTTATTACAATTTTTGACCTCAAGTGCACGGTTACGGAGATAAGACCGAAACGGTTTTTGTCAAAATGGCGGCACTTCCGGCCGCCTAATTTGTAAGGATTTTGTGAATTTAGGGTCATTACTTGATAATGAACCTATTAAAAAAAAAATAAGAGTAGTGAAATTTTGTGCAGAAGAAAATTCTCTATTGTCTGTAGTAAAATGCGTTTCATAATTAAATTCGAACGAGTAATTTGACAGGTATTAATGTCAAATTTAAAATAAAGTCACCAGTGTTGTTTCCTCGCTTCATCGTTTACTGAAACTTGATTTTTTTTTTAAATCAATATTTGGGTGATTCGATTCCAGGTTTATAAAATATCATCTATACTATATAAAATTATAAAGACAGAAGAAGATTTTGTATTTTTGTACGTCTATCAATCAATATACTACTAATAAATCTGTAAATGTATGTATGTTTCTCCATAACTCTTAAACGAATTAACTGATTCTCATGAAACTTGGTAGATAAACATTCAGAAGTACGGGACACGTGATAGGCTACTTTTTTCCTTTTCAACGCGGACGAAGTTGCGGGCGCCAGCTAGTCTAAAATAAATTCTTTCACCCATAGACGGCTACATAATCAGCGAGTAACATATAGGCTATATTTTACAAAGTCACGCGTGCGAAGTCGCGTGAAACAGCTAGTTAAGTAAATAAGAAAAGTCTCCAAAATGGAAATCGTTGCCATCTTTATTAAATGATCCTTAAGTTAACAGCAACAGTCTTACTTAGTGTTAACTAATTTTTAAATTATACTAACCACAAAAAGTAATGCATTTTGTTTACACGCTTTAAAAAAATAATAAATGAAGCTTCTAAGTAATATTACGAATGTGTTTGTCATTTTATTTGGCACGTATACGCGTCTTCTTGCATTTGACTGATTTTTGCACGTATTTTTTTATTTATTTAATTTATATTAAATAGTGTGCTGTGCATGTGTTTTAGAGGATTTTTTTTTTAAAGAAATTAGTTTATTTTTTAACAGGACCAACGATTGAGTATGTATTTATTTATATATTAAATATTTAATGATATTTCTTAAAGAGGTGTATTTCATCTTTATTAAAATGGAGGAAACTCACACACATTAGTTTTTGTCAAAATGGAAATTAATATCTTTATGTATATATATGTGTACCACAATTCCCTCAATTTGAAAGATTAATTATTTTAAATTATTTTAAAATGAACATTTTTTCAGTAAAGTTAGTAAAAGTTTAGAAATTTTTTAGTATCACCTTCTTTTCTAGGGTTGAAAGTATCCTTTGTTTTAATCTAGTAAATTAATACGATACGAGTGTTTAAATAACAAACATCCAACACTTTTTTTTTTAAAACTATCACATTTGTAATATTGTTAAGAAGTCAGATGTCTTTATAAGACCAACGTTCGCCCACTGCTTGAAATTATTATAATCATTGCAAAGGTGTGGGAAAAAATAACCTTAAACTAACTGGGCGTTCTACTCTTTAATTACTCCTGAGTTAAACCTACTATTTATTTAAAACGTGGCTAGTACTGTACCGTTCAAGGATTTCACACCACGAAGATTTCCTCACGAAGTTCATGTTCAACTGACTTCCAAATAAATCTTTTTAACAAAAAATAAACCGACTTCAAACCGTCTCGTGGTCTTTTCTCACGGATACCATTCTCAGAACTGGACTAAATTGAAATGGGACAACACGGGAAGCACCAGATTTCAAATAAAAAAATAATAATCAAAATCGCTTCACTCAGTCGAAAGTTACGAGGTAACAAGCATTTGAGAACCTTTTTTAGAAGTCGGTTGAAAATAATTTTTATTTTTCGTCCATTCTTTCGATTGGCATCATAAAAATACGTCCCATTTCAATTTGGTCCAGTTCTGGCAATGGCATCCATGAGAATGTCAAAGAAATTCATCGTCATAAAAGTGATCATTACTCCCAAAACACCCATGAAACATGAGACTTGTGTTGTGTATGATGGTGAATGGTGTTTGTGTTGCAGGAGCCAGGATCGTATCGCACCACAACCACCAGCACAGTGGCAGGAAATGCTCCATTCGGCAGTATGGTTCACACGACCACCGCTAGGGTGAGTTTCTTCTCTATCTCACTCATCTCTAATTAACCTCTCGATGGCTATTTGAAAATCGTCATTTTGGCACTGTACGCTATGGAGTGTAAGTGCATGATAGGGACATTCACAGAATATACGTTTCTTCATGTTTCAAAACTGAAGCGTACACAAATAAACTTAAACAGTCCCTAAGACATCAACAAATAGAATAAAACAGACATACTTATGTATTATACTTATCTATGGATTAAAAATACGCAAACGTCAAAATTTGTTCCCGTACTTACTTAAGATGGTACAAGATGGTAGGTAGTACAAATTACAGATACTTTCGTGTACATCATGGTACACGAAAGTATCTGTAATTTGTATGGGATAACCAATCCAGTGCTTTATTAGAGATTAGGGGCCCTACTATCAACTTTTAAAAGACTATTGAAATTCAGAGCAGTTTAATTTAATTCATGTTAATATGTCCAATAGACCAGCACCGGACCATCGCCAATAGTGACAGAGCCGGCCGGTGACGAAGCCGCGGAGGGCGCCGACGGAGAGATCGTCTCCTCGCAGACAATCAGCTCCAAGACGCGCACCGTCGAGACAATCACGGTGAGTGTCCGGCTCGAAGGACCACCGCTCCCCTCGGGGGGGTGAATTAGTCCCAGCTGACGCTCGCTCGTTGCCTATTACAGTACAAGACGGAGCGCAACGGCGTCGTGGAGACTCGCGTCGAGCAGAAGATCACCATTCAGTCGGACGGGGACCCAATCGACCACGACCGGGCCCTCGCAGAGGCCATACAGGTACCCAATGCCCTCCCTCCTTTAAGCCTCGTACCCACTAGGGGGACACGTGTCGCTAGAGATAGAGACATCATGTGTGGTGACCTTTTTCGTCCATACTTTTGTCCAACTGAAGCGACGCGGCTACAAGGAACAAGTCATGCAATGTCACTTACTTGTCGGGCGACATCGAGCGACGTGTGTCGCGGCGACATAACCAGCGACACGTGTCGCGCTACATTTGTTCCCTTAGCGAACACCAGGCCAAACACGTTCATTCGTTCAATGATACCTACGTCAATAAATTACGTGTCTAAAAGAGCGTATAACAAAAGACTTGTCCGCTCTTGTCTTGTCAATTTGATTCGCGTTTTAGAAATAATTTTATGTTTCATTAAATAATGTACTTGGTTCACTGCATCCTTTTATGGGCGAATTTTGAATTATTATTGATCAATTATGTTTATGTTTATTGATGACACGTTTGGTCTAGTCTAGTGGCTAGTAACCGTAGCTGTTAACCAAACGGTCGCGGGTTCGAATCCCGCTAGGGACAAATGTTTGTGTGTTAACATTTTACCTTTGTACCCGAGTCATGGATGTTTTGTATTTATATAATATGTATGTAGTATGTATATAACTATGTATGTATAACTAGATGGTGCTGTGTGGAACTAGATGGTACTATCTGTAACTAAATGGTGCTATGTTGAACTAGATGGTTCTATGTGGAACTAGATGGTGCTGTCTGGAACTAGATGGTGCTATGTGGAACTAGATGGTTCTATGTGGAACTAGATGGTGCTGTCTGGAACTAGATGGTGCTGTCTGGAACTAGTTGGTGCTGTCTGGAACTAGATGGTTCTATGTGGAACTAGATGGTGCTGTCTGGAACTAGATGGTGCTATGTGGAACTAGATGGTGCTGTCTGGAACTAGATGGTTCTATGTGGAACTAGATGGTGCTGTGTGGAATATGTGAAGAAGATATTTATTTATTCATAATATGTTATTATTGAAACAGGAAGCGACAGCGATGAATCCCGACATGACAGTAGAAAAGATAGAAATCCAACAGCAAAGCACTCAGCCGTAAACAAACGCCAATCGGCCGCCATTTTGAATAGAAAGCTCGACAAGATGGCGGCGACGCTTTTTCTAAATAAACATGTATGTATATATTTACATACGAATATTAGTTGTAAGCGAGGTCACTGCGAATATTAATAATATAAGTTATTTAATATTGAACTTTTTATAATATTAATTAATTGATTGATAATGTTAATTGATTATTATATTTGATGTTGTAAAGTCGAAACGCACTTACGATTTTTTTTAAGATTGCAATCTATTTATGTGAAGATAAAGTATAATAAGATATACAATACAGCATTTTTCAAAGTTTTTTTTTTTAGAATAGTTCTAGAGTGAGGCAGTACGTTTTAGAATGTGTGTTGCCATAATAAATAAAATAAAAAAAGAAAAATATTGGATTCAAACATAATATATTATATATAAATACTATGTTTCGTCATGTGTCAGCTTTAAATATATGTCACATATATATATACATATAATATACAATTGAGACCACCGTTTCTAGAGTAAATAATAGTTGTTAAATAAAATTCTCTCGGTGTTAAAAAAAAAAAGAAAAAAAAATAAGATGTGTAATCAGGACAAATAAATTTCAGGAATTTTATATGAAAAAAAAAATAAAATAAAATATTAACTTGACCGCGTAATTAAATGGCGTTTTTTTTTGTTGGTGAATGTTGTTCAAATATAATTCCAGTTGATATTTTCGTATAATTTTAAAAATGTAAAATGGGGTATATGCGTTTTAAATATTGCGTAGTAAAAATATCAATATACACTGTTGGAAAAAGTTTGAAATAAAAAAAAAAAAATATTTCAAAAAAAGAATATAAAACACAGCCATTTTATGTACCATAGGGTGCACTATGACGTCACAAGTCACACCAGCGTTTGTTTACTATTAGCGACTTAGCATCTGTTGACGTAGTGTGACGTCACAACCGACGATGGCGTGCGAAATTTTGAATTTCCCTCGAATAATTTGCAACTTTATCTATAATAATAAAGGCATCAAATAATAATTATTATTAAATTACACGCATATTCCCCATTAAGTCTGGGGGGAGCTCGATTTAAAAAGTGTATGTTGAAATTGAAATTGTTCATTATATTGACGTGTTGCTATTGTATTTTTCACCATTTAGGTGCTATTATTTAAGGTTTAGAATGTAAAAAACAGGAAAAATTTTTGAATTTTCATTCAAAAACAAATCCTAAAAAAAATTCGCTTCCTGCGACTTTCAAAATTACATACATACGTATAATTAAAACGAAGCCTAGAGCTAGCAATTATTCTGGTGTTAAAATGCTTCGCTTAAAACTTTAGAATCCATGACGCGATTAACTAATTATTTAAAAAAAAAAAAAAAACGCGGATCATTTAAAAAATAAATTATTTACAACCCTGTTACTTGGTCAATGTTAAGAATTATTATTCTCCCTTAAATTTAAGATCGTCTTAAGCATTTATAATATAATTATAAATTCAGAGTATACTGCCTTTAGCGATTGCAGGTTTTTTTACAGATTTTTAACTAGCAACAATTTAAAAAAAAAGCAGGACATTCCACTGTGTCAGTTGAAAACATAGGTATACATAGGTTCCATAGGCTCTTTTTATTCAAGTAATATTTATGTCTCATTTAAGGTGTTGTGTGCGCGATTGTACTTGTTTTTTTTATTTTTATTTTTATTTTTTTTTCAATATAAAATTTATAGATTTTCTTGTCTATAGAACGAATCGTTTTTAAATTACACTACTAGCTATCCGCTCCCGGTTTCGCTCGGGGTGCATCTTCGTTTATTCCCTTTTCAATAGTGAAAATCGAATCAAATTCGGTCTAGCCGTTCATGAGTTTTTACAACACACATAATATTATATTGATTTTAATAGAAAATGAAGATAATTGTGTACTGTAACTGTATGAAACAAGTACAGTCGTCGACAAAATTAACAAACATCTGATATTGTACAATTTAATATTAATATAATATATAATAATATGTTTCTTACACGCTAGTTTATATGTTTTTTTTATATATTACTTATATTATATTATATCATAGTTTAAAGTGAACACACTGATTTTAAATCAGATTTGTCTCATGTAAGTTTTTTTTTTTTAATATTATAATTTGTAACTTTTAAAACATTTTCTAATTGTACTGCAAATTTTTTTATCCCCCAGACATTTTTTTTTATTTTCTGTTTTTATACAGAAAATGTTGATTTGCAGTATAATTAGTACATAATTTTAATTTTATCCTTCTCCCATGTACAGTCGGGACTAAAATTGTCTCTCTGCATTAATTTTTTTAAAATATAAATAAGTATTTTCTCGTCGCGTGTACAGCTCTTGATGACAATTTTTACAGTAATATAATGAGTGTATTCATGAATGTGTATCAGTGTATCCGTGTATCAGCTTGTGCGCCCGACTGTACCGAACACATAGCTCGTGTTATTTATGTTTACGGAAGAAGTTTATTTTTCTATTTCTAAACAATTATTTTGTATTGAATTCAAGGAATTTAAGAATTAATATAAATTAAAAGTAAACTTGCTTTGTTTTAAATGAGGGTTTCATTTGAATCCTGTGATTTAAAAAAAAAAAAAAAAATTAACGGTGGCAGGTAAACTGACGGTCCACTTGATGGCAGGTGCGTTGCGTCACTGTCAGTAGTGAAAACTACAAAATCTGTGTATATCTTAAGGCGAGGATTTTTTATCGCCTAGTTTGACCTCTTAGAGTAAAATCACAAGTTAGATAAAAATACAGTGCATAATAGACTATATGGGAAAAAGTTTGAATCGAGCAGATTTATAAAAAAAATCCATTTTCTAAAAAAAAAAAAAAAATTAAAATACCACTAAAAAAAACTTACTGTTCACAGTAATAAAAAAATTCCATGACAACTACTTTTGTATTTAGGCTCATTAATTAACTTACGTTCTACACTAAAGTTTTAATCAGCTACTTTTCATATTTCACACAATATTTAAGAAAACCCTTGCAATTTTAAATCTTTTCTTTTATCTCCAAAGAGCTACAAAAATTTGTATAAAAACTCCAAAATACTTTGTATACAAACATTGATTAGTTATTCAAGCGTTCAAATAAGTTTACACGAAATAGATATATATGCAGTAGTTTTGTCAAAAAGAGTATACGCCCAAGGGTCTGTTTGTGATTTTATTTTTGGTATCAATCATTGTACATCTGAGTCGAGTGCTCTTCCCGCGCTTTGTGCTGTGTGAGACAGAATGAATTTTAGCTACAGGCACCGAAGAGTTCGAGCCGCCAACTACACTCGACGGCAAATAAACCGGGCCACCCGCTACTTTAGAACTCTGATTCGGTTTTCTCAAAAACTATAAAACTTACAACTATCAAAGTTATACCTACAGAAAATGCGTTTCGAGTTAATTAGATATAATAACTTTTTGTAATCTGTAGGTATAACTTTTATAGTTGTAAGTCTTAGCGCCTGTTTCACCAACGTCAAGTAAAGTGTTGATTAGTTACTTTTAGAAATCATTTTCTGTTTTATTGAATTATGCACTCGGTTTAGTACATCCATCGATAGCCGATTTTTTATTATTATTTTCTATTCAATGTTTGGGACGTTTACCGTACAAACAAAGGTATATCAGCTCCATTATCTCCGGTTACCGGTGACTTTAAATGAGGACTTGACGGACCTGTTTTGGAATACTAACAAGAGAAAATTATAGAGTTGCTTGACTGACTAGACTTGAGTCTGCTACTTTTGATTTTGATGTCTATTACAAATTGTTATTTTAACTTGACACTGGCAGATAATGGCCATTTTAAAATGAGCCGCATTGCCATTTAACCTAAAAAGAAGAAGAAGACTTTAAATGACAGTTTGGCCTACTTGACGTTTCTGAAACAGGCGCTTATAGTTTTTGAGAAAATCGAATCTAGAGTTCCAAGGTAGCGGGTGGCCCGGTTTATTGGCCGCCGAGTGTAATTCTGTCTTAACATTTATTGACTGCTTACTTATTTACCTGTAGATGGAGAACATTTATTTCGGTGACTCAATAAAAGTGTAAGTATGTTTAACAAGACGATTTTATTGTCAATAAGAGGTGGACTATTTATCATCCGAATAACTTGGTGGCGGCATCCAGCCCTTGCTTGATGACGGCCTCGTTGTTCTTATAGTGCAGTCCCCTTTCGCCGAGACCGTAAGGCGACTCGTCGTTTGTCTGCAGATAGTATACTCCTTTGGTGCCCGGTTTCGATGCGAAACCCATGTAACTGGGAAATAAGAAAATTGCTTTTCTTATTATTTATTAAAATTAAGAGCTATTTCATTGTCACTGTTCATTTTCCGCCTTCGTTACCCGTATCTTACTACCAGTATACGTAATACGCTACGACTAACTGCTCTGGTAGTAACACGGGACATTTTTTGTTTCCCATATTACTACTGCCCATTATCATTGTTGAATCTTTTTCCAAAATTATTGACATCCGCATAATAAAAACCATATAATATGTTGCTAAGATTCAAAGAGTCAAGATTTTTTTACGCAGAGACTGTATATCACTAACATATTAAAAATGAGAGATTTTCCAGTTATATGAGGTTACTTTGTGCTACAGACCTTATGCTTGCCATGAGTTAATGGACTACTCGCTCAAATGGGCGAATAAAATATTAGTTAAAACCATAGATGTAGAATTTGGTTAAAACATAAAACAAGTTTTTATTACATATTATATTTGTATTTTGGTTTGGTAAGTAAGTAGATAAAGCCCTTCGCTGATTCAGTAGTTCACAATCATGAGGTTTTTTTATATGATAAACACCGTTAGACAGGCTGACATGCTCTAAACATTCTGAACTTGAGCCAAACAACAATTCCTCTTCACTTCTTCTATACTAATATTATAAAGAGGAGAGATTTGATTGTTTGTTTGTATTGAATAGGCTCCGAAACTACTGGACGGATTTGAAAAAATCTTTTACCATTAGATGCCGACATTATCTGTGATGAACATAGGCTACTTTTTACTGCGGGAAAATGCTTCATTCTTACGGGAAATCTAAAATAAAAGTAAATACTAGCGGCTTGGCCCGGGAGATAGCGCCATCTGTCCAGAATCGGTGAAACGACTAACATGACAACTGCTTGGTGACATTTTTAGCGATACATTCCAAGGTAGATGGCGTTTTATAATTTTCAACGCGGACGAAGTCGCGAACACAAAGCTAGTAGGAAATAAAGTGAAAGTTACCTGATGTCGGTGGCGTTGCACTTGGCATTTTTAAACGAATCCCAGTCACGACAGCCCACTGCTGGGAAGGCGGTCGCGTTCACGACCGACTCAGAGTAGTAATACCAGCTGCGGCTGTGACTGCACGTCTGGAACAGGCAGTTCGGCTGCTCCTTGCCTCCGTTCGGATAGTAATCCACTTGACCTGACGATTTCAAATTCAGACACTAATTATGTTTGTATGGACAAAAACTTAATTCATTTCGCTGTAACAATTTAGCCACTTTAGCTGAGTCGGATTTATCCGAAAATTATTTTCGTGTTCATTTCGCCAGAGTCGGATATATACGAGAAATTCCTCCACTTATAATGTTTACTTTTAAATCATCGAGTGCTTTCTCTTAAAAAAAATTACGAGTCAGGCTTAATAGTTGAATAGGTCGTAAACGGTAAGTGATAGAAAAAAAATTATAGGACAAAAAAGACGGGAAATTTATTTATCTACAATAAAGATTATTACCATTTTTGGCCTCAAGTGCATGGTTACGGAGATATAGGCCGAAACAAGGATTTTGTGCACTTAGACTCCTCTATTGCCTGTAGTAATTCAAGACGTGAGTGGATGAAGGTGTTATTTCGCATTTTTGGGTTTTGATTTTTTGCGTTTTTTTGCGTTGATGAAGGTAATATGTCCATGAATGATTATAGACCTTAAAGATCGTCGATTTAAGACATTTTTGTTAGACTAACTATAATTTGATGAATTTTTAATCGGGAATAAATGATTAATTTTTTTTTATTATGTGCGTGGGCGGCTACCACTACTACTGCTCAACCCACCATCGGAGCCGCAGCTGACGTTCACAACGCTTCATGATACAACTCTCTCAGTCATTTTACGAGTTATCGACTGAGAGGAAATTGGTCATGAAAATCTGTCGCTGGCTCACGGACCATTATGTACGGTTAATTTTAAAAAGCAGCAAGCGGAGCTATGTTCACTTTTTTTTATCAAACCATTAATATATTTAGGTTGTTTACACAACTTTGCATCATAATTTAGTACTAAATAAGTTCTGTGGCGACCTATCTCAAAAATTAAAAGTAAAACTTTAACCTCGATTTATTCAAAATTGGAATTATGCGACATACCACCTTCATCCACTCACGCTGTTGAGAATAACATACCAACAGGTGGCGTCAGTCCGTAGACACCTCCGTCGGTGTGAATGACGTCAACGAACGCCGCGTCTGTGGACTCGAGTCTCAACTCGGGTTCTATGTGACTGAAGCAAGGCCCGGCCGGGTCCAGGCCGGTTATCCGGCCGATCTTTAGCCCGGTCAAGTCTGTGAAAGTCTTGCCGGTGAACCCGGATATGTGCGAGCCAAGGCTGTGGCCTATTATGTGGATGGCCTCTGGGTCCACGCCGCCTGGAACATGACACAAATGCGCTAGCTAGCAGTGATCTAATACATAAGTACACTCGACGGCAAATAAAATAAATAAACCGGGCCACCTTGGACCTATAAGACCTATAAGACTTACAACTATAAAAGTCATGAAACGCACTTTCTGTAGGTATAACTTTGATAGTTGTAAGTTTTATACTTTTTGAGAAAACCGAATCAGTTCCAAAGTAGCGAGTGGCCTGGTTTATTTGCCGTCGATTGTAGCCTACGGTACACACTACGTATCAGTTCAAAGTTCAAAAATTGTCGCTTTTTTATTTTGATTTTTCAATGACACTTCATCTTAGTGATGAAGTAATGTTAAGTATCAAACTGTTTCCTTGTTTAAGCCTATTGTTCGACGGTTGCGTGATCGCAATGCAAGTGACGTAGTATAAATATTATGGAATTCATGCCCTAAGTAGATATATTAGTACTCACTAACATTACAAAAGGCTAACTTCATGAACCTATGTTGTAATTTTCATGAGCAATTTTCTTTAAATAATCACCTATTCAGCAGGGTCAATGTATGTTATTACTATCTGTTGCCAGCGACTTCGTCCGCGCTCCTTTTTCTTATGTTGTGAAACTTTATTTTTGTCAATAATAAAATTCTATAGAGATATATCCTTTTACCTATTTATTTGGGTTCAAAATAAAAGCTATCATATCTTTTAAGTTGGACCAAATTACACATAGTTACGAAGTTTTATCAAAATTGGTTGGCGTCAAACAACATCATACGAAATATTTATAATATATAGAGATTAGTTAAGAAATTCAGTATTTAATAGGCATTCGATGTCAGTTCAGTAAGTACTTAGAGTAGTTATACATAATGCTTATATGAATACTATAAGGTTCAGTATGTTAGTAACTATAACTATTCATAAGAATTATAGAAACAATAGTTGAATTCTCTATTATTATTAATTGCTTGGTGGCTATTTATGTCTGCTAGAGAACCAGTATCACTTCGTCCATTTCTGAAATATTGTGATCGCCACGTAAACTAAAGCCTATCTATATCTCCTACCTATACCTACCACATTGAAAAACTGTAGTACTTTTTTGATAGAGGCATTCTTCACATCTTCACAAGCCATTGTGCGGCTTCCTAGGATGTGACTGCGCTTGTGCATTAAGAGGCCACACTCGCACAGGATATGCACTGAGGCGGCAATGCCCTGTTAGTGCCCTAGTTATAATACACAAATTGCTCCTACTAAGCGACATAGCCTGGTTTGTCACGTTTCGACTATAGGCTTTTATATTCTCTATACTACCATATTTAAATAGATGGAAAACCTTAATTTTATTTTTTAACTTGAATTCATTGGTAAGCACATAATTTGTTATGATAACTTACTGTGTACCATAGCAGCCAAAACCTGACCCAGCTTTTCGCCAATAAATCGCACGTAAGTCGCGGCCCGAATGTAGAACCATCGGATTAGCGAGCTGGCGTCCAACGCTAGCACGTTGCACTTGTCTGGAAATAAGCACCAGTGCTACACTGTCTCCATACTGTACTCCAGACAGGCTGACGGTCCACTTGATGGTAGGTGGCTACCGTCGCCTATAACACAAGCGACGCCATAAGTGCTACAAGTGCGCTGCCGACCATACAAAGATTAAGGGTGAGGGATAAGGGAGGGATGGGGTAATGGGCTCTGGCATCCCTTAATCGCTCACCGGAACACAGCAGCACATAATGCTGTTATTTCACGGTGGTATTCTGTAAGGAGGTAGTTACTGCCGCCAGACGGTTACTGCCCAAATGACTGCGAAACGCAGTGTGCCCTACCACTACTTTTGAAATCCAGAGCAGAGACAATTTTGAAAATTATATTAAAATTTCCAAAGTTGACCCCGCCGGGAATCGAACCCGCCCCGGGTAGGCCCCCCCTATAATGTTAGGCAAGCACCCTTGCCACTCGTCCAACGGGCTCGTCAACTATATTTTGCGTGGAAGCGTAACAAACAAACAAACTCACATTCACATTTATAATATTATAGAGATACTCACTCCTTTTGAAGAATGCATCGCTTATAAATTTGAAACTGGATTTGCTCGGGTCGTCCGTGAACCCGTGGACGAATATGTACAGTTTCTGATGGGGGTTGAAACCCCTCGTTTCTGGGATGAGACGCGCCGCAGCCGTAATGTTGTAAATTATCTCAATATTGCTGTAACATTATGTATTGCAAGATATGTGAAGGAACAAGCAGCTTCCTTTTCAACCGACTTCCAAAAAAACTCAATGCGACTGTGTTTTTTTAAATGTTTGTTACCTCATAACTTACTACTGGGTGAAACGATTTTGATGATTCTTTTATTATTTGAAAACTGGTGCTTCCCGTGTGGTCCCATTTCAATTTGGTCAAGTTCTGACAATGGCATCCATGAGAAAACGGTTAGAAGTCGGTTTAAAAAGAGTTATTTTATGTTAAAGTCGGTCTTCTGTAAGGGGGTAAGTAGTTACTTTGAAAAGTTCATTTCCAAAATTAGCCCCTGCCGGGAATCGAACCCCGCAACCTTGCAACGGATTGTTAAGGCAAGCACCGTAACCAACTGATCCAACGGGCTCGTCAACTTTTAATGCCAACTTTGAAAAGTTGACCTTGCCGAGAATTGAACCTGGTAAGCATGGTTTCTGTAGATGGGCAGGGATATTATGACACGACATCGGTGCCCCGCCTCGGCTATCCGGCACGGGGTACGCTCCCTGTCAGGACCTCGGCGTACCCGAAGATGGAGGTACGCCGGCCATCTCAAGACGTCTCCCATAAGACTACTGACAGTATACCTACCTGTCTCTGTAGTTTAATTTGAGTGAGTTGAGATCCGGCTCTTTATCCTCGCTGTCCAGCTGTTCATAGGCTACGCCGAATATCTTCTTCACGGTCGCGCCTGAAACCATTCCTGATTTATTTATTATTTTAATTTAAAACATTTCCATCATACTAGGATCATAATCATCATTCGCTCTATCATAGACCTCATTCTTGCTACTCAGCTGGTTGTTGGCCAAGAGCCAAAAAAAAAATTTCAAGCGAATATCCAACAAGTGGCCAGACGACATACTTACTGAAAGAAAAGCTACAAGTTTCTATATAACCTAGGCATTAAGTTAGTCACATCCTGTACAACCTAGACATTAAGTTAATCACTTCCTACACAACCTAGGCATTAAGTTAGTGACTTCCTATACAACCTAGGCATTAATTTAATCACTTCCTACACAACCTAGGCATTAAGTTAGTGACTTCCTATACAACCTAGGCATTAAGTTAGTCACTTCCTACACAACCTAGGCATTAAGTTAGTGACTTCCTATACAACCTAGGCATTAAGTTAGTCACTTCCTACACAACCTAGGCATTAAGTTAGTTACTCCCTGCACAACCTAGGCATTAAGTTAGTCACTTCTTACATAACCTAGGCATTAAGTTAGTCTAATGTAGAAAAAGACTAGATTTTTATATCCAGATGAAAGTGCACCACGATACTTACATTGTGAGGATCCAATATATGATATAGTCTGTGCGATGGGCGTCTCTACGGCGTTGAACTCTTTGGTCAGACCTTTCTCTATGCTCTTAAAAACCTCGGCGCTGTCAGCCTTGGATGTTACGAGGGCCAGGTACGTCACCAAAAGGGACAACAAATTCGTCATATTATTTAACGAAACCTGTAACCGATGAATTCTAACAATTAAAAATTAATCCCCTGGTACTGAATATTATAAACCTGAAATGTTTGTCTGGTTGAACGCGTTAATCTCAGGAACTACTGGTTCGAATTGAAAAATTACTTAGATGTACTTACATTAGTTTAAGAACTTAGTTATTAAGGTTAAATAAAATATTTTTTTTGCTTTTCGGTTTTTTTTTTGTTAATTAACAGATAGAGTGATTCAAGGGGGAGGTTTTAGTATATAAAAGTCATGCGGGCGAAGTCGCGGGCAGCAGCTATCAACTAAAAGTAAAGATAAAACCTCTGAACATTTTATAACAGCAAAGATGTCGGGCGTTATGTTGCTTTACACATTTAGTCAGGCGCTACACATCCCTTACTTTTAACGCGGGCGAAGTCGCGGGCACCAGCTAGTCCTTCCTAATATTGTGAATGTGAGTTTGTTTGTTTGTTACGCTTTCACGCAAAAACTACTGAACCGATCACCATGAAATTTTGCATACACGTTGTCTGGGACACCAGAAAGGACATAGGGTACCTTTCATCGTTCAACGCGGACGAAGTCGCGGGCATCAGCTAGTCAGCTATAAAGTTGACCGTAAGCCAGTGTCTAGATTTTATTAGTCTATTGTTTTACAAAAAAATCTAGTAGAAGATATAGATATCTATCCACGCAGAGATAGATAGTACTAAATTGATTGAACATATATTTTTTTATCAAATAGGTATATACATATAAAATCATTCATAACATGTAGGTTGTTCTAAATATTTTTAAATATATAATGTTGTGCTTCCCTTTAATTTAAACTCATACTTGTAATATTCCTTTTAGTAGTGTTGTATATAATGATGTAGTATGTATTTAGTTGGTAAGCCTTTTTAAATAAAATAAATAAATAAATAAACATTATAATTAATTACCATTTATAAAAATGCACGAGTCAAAATATTGTAATATAAATTAAAAATATATAGTACATAATTTAAGTTTAAACCAATTCAAATAATTATTTACTTATTAAAATATCCAAGCATAAAATAGAGAAGCAAGTTGACTGAACTCACAAAATCATTGGATATATTGCGTGCCATAATGTATTGAGGAACATCTGTGTACACATCCATTTTTGTACTCACATCAAACAATCGCTAGATAAAATAAATAATTAATATACCAATAATTAATGCTAATTAAATATACCATTTTTCGATCAATTTAAAAAAAAACATTTTCCCAAGCATTTTCAACCTTTTCCTTGGGAATTTTCTTAGGAAAATTTTGAAAAAACTAGAGAAAATGTTGAAATTGACAGAAAAATTGTATTATACTCAATATATCAAAATATATAAATTAAAATAATTACACGGCTTTTTTAACTTTGTGACTATTTCGCGTAATAAAAATTATAAAATATGAGAAACCAAATTGGATGTTGAAACTTGAGTTTGTGCAAATGGAGATTAAAAAACTGGTTTTTTATTTTTGTCGTTTTATTTTTGGTTAATTGGCCAATTAAGTTCATAATTTCATTGCGTTTAAAACATTATCCGTACGCATAAATCTTATTAAAGTTGTTTTTTAAACATTATAAGATTAGTATTTTTGTATGGTAATGAATAAACTCAAAAACTACTGGACCAATTTTAAAAATTCTTTCAACTATAGAAAGCTGTGTTATCAGCAGGTAACAAGGGTACTAATAATAAATCTGTAAGCGTATGTATGTTCCTCCATAACTCTTAAACGAATCAACTGATTTCCATGTAATTTGGTAAATAAACATTTAGACGTACAGGACACATTTTCAACGCGGACGAAGCCGCAGGCACCAGCTAGTATACCAATAAAATTCCCTTTCTATATGTAGCATTTTGTTGGTTACAAATAAAGTCATAATAACAGGACATCCTTGTCAACTTTTGCGGTTATTTTTTTTAGATTGTAGTGAATATTAAAACCACAAATGGATGGGATTTATAAATGGTCTATTTATATTGAAATGTTGCAAAACTAGTTTTGAGACAAGACGACCTCACTTAACTGCAGAGGCTTGCCTTACATACATAATAGACCAATTGACGTTATAAATCATAAATTACTCACAATCAAATATAATTTATGGTATTATTAGCGATTATGTACACATAACTAACTCGGAAGAAGACGAATAATTGAAATGGTAAATATAAATACATTCGTGTCTGTGAAACCATAGAAATAAGTATACACATACAAAATTTCAACCAACCCAATCGGTCAAGCCGTTTAGTAGTTGACATACCGACAGCAGCGCCACCTACCGGGTCCAATTGTATTTTTAAATAATCCAGGAAATCATCGAAATAGCCATATAAAATTTCAACCCAATCGGTTCAGCCGTTTAGAAGTTATATGTGAAAAAGATAAGTACGGAAGGATAATTCTTACTACCCGTTGTCCTATTACCCGTTTTCCCGTAGGAATGAAGCATTTTCCCGCGGTAAAAAGTAGCCTATGTTCATCACGGATAATGTCGGCTTCTAATGGTAAAAGAATTTTTCAAATCGGTCCAGTAGTTTCGAAGCCTATTTTATACAAACAAACAATCAAATCTTTCCTCTTTATATATTAATAATAGTATAGATATAGATATCACTGCATATTACAAAACGAAGTCCTCCACCGGGTTCTGTCTGTCTGTTTGCGATAAACTCAAAAACTACTGTACCGATTTTCATGCTGCTTTCACCAATGGATAGAGTGGTTCTCGAGGAAGGTTTTACTAATATTATAAATGTGAATGTGAGTTTGTTTGTTACGCTTTCACGCAAAAACTACTGAACCGATTTCTGGGACACCAGGAAGGACATAGGGGACCCTTCATTAAGAAAAAAAAGACTATTCCCGAGGGATTATCTAAAATATAAAACTGTAACTAACGTCTGGCCAATGTGTTATAGCAACAAGTTGTCAAGCGTTAGTCTTTCCTCTTTATATAAAACCGTTTAGATACAACTTGAAACTAATATATTTTATACTAGCGATCCGCTCCCGGATTCGTCCATGATACAATTTTTTTATATATAGGTATAGCTAAGTTTACTTTCTAGTATGAAGAAATGGCTCAGATTTAATATATTTATTAGCATTTTTGATTTATATTATGTTAAAATTAATTATTTGATTAAAAATTTATGGTAATTAGGAAAATTAAGATAAATCTGTCACGTTTTCATATACCTATAACTAATATGTTTAAAATCTATATAAAATAAATAGAAATGAATCCCTAAATGTGTTGCTAAGCGCAAAACTCGAGAACCTCTAGACCGATTTTAATTCTGTCTTCACTCATGGATAGAGGGATAATCAGGGAAAGATTTTACGTAAAAAAAAAATGCACCCCGGGCGAAGCCGGGAGCGGGTCGCTAGTTATTAATAAGTATGTGATATAATTTTTACATTATAATCTTACTTACTTCAAGAAATTATAAAAGCAACCTGCCAATGTCAAATGGTCACATTAATAATTATTTTATCAATAAAATTTATTAGCAAAACTAATTTTTGAATGTTTTTAAAACCATATAAACACAACCTATAGTTTAGTTAAACGATTTTGCACACTCGCGTATTACTTAGTTAACGTAATACTGGACTTTCCTCTCGAAGCGGTCACCTTATATACTTAGTCGTCATGGAAATACAAAATAATGGTTCAACCGCGTTACGAACTCGAGACCGTTAACACGCGTTTTATATTGCATATATTCAATTATTTAATGTTTAAAAAATAATTCAAAAAAATCTCAAAAAGGCTCTCAAAAATATACTCGTAGTATGTATATTTTATTTATGTGTATGTAATAATATACACACACCGAACTGAGAGACATTTTGTGTTGATACTAACGTGATTTCTTTCTTAAAGCTATATTTTTTATTACTCTGTATTTTTTTTTGCATTTTTACGTTTTTTTTTTACTTTTCCTGTGTTTAAATTAATCTTATAATGAATGTAAAATTCGGAAATAAAGGCTTATTATTATTATTATTAATAATATATTTACTTACTAGCTGGTGCTCGCGACTTCATCCGCGTAGAGAAGTATGAAACGCCATCTACCGTATTTTGGATAGATAGCGCTATCTCCCGGGCCAAGCTAGTATTTACTTTTATTTTAGATTTCCCGTAGTAATGAAGCATTTTCCCGCGGTAAAAAGTAGCCTATGTTCATCACGGATAATGTCGGCTTCTAATGGTAAAAGAATTTTTCAAATCGGTCCAGTAGTTTCGGAGCCTATTCAATACAAACAAACAAACAAATCTTTCCTCTTTATAATATTAGTATAGATAGATGTATAGATTACATAAACAATACATAAACAACCTTATTATATATAAAAATTACGTGTCACATGTTTCTTCGCGATGAACTATGTGTAATTTGGTCCAACTTAAAAGATAGAATAATTTTATGTAATACATATAGTACATACCTACTACATATTTATTTAATTGTTATATTGATAATTACTGGAACAAATTTGAGACCGATAATCAAAGTTGGCAATCAAAGTTTAGAATTTTTTTATGATGTGTAATTTTAAAATAAGCGAGGCCGCAGGACGCAGCTAGTGTGTTAGGTATATTTTTAAAAATTAAATGTGTCGAATTAATTACGACTATCAAAATTAACTGCCTGTTAAATAAGTTCAATCGAGTGTTTAAATAAGTTAAAAAATTGCCATTATTTTTGGAAATGTGAATCTTTTGCCTATCCTATTTACATAAGACAGAAGTTTGAATGTTATTTTTAAATTCTTTATTATTTCGCGGTAGTCTTCTGTAAAAAAAAGGGTAAATAAAAAAATAATGCGACTGATGATAGTGTGTGATGTGCTGAGTTATGTAAATGGACTTGATGTACACCTTATTATAAATAAAACTGCTCGAGGCAGTTTCAATGCAAACAAGATATTTAATTGTTGGAAATTTTTATATTTATCACGATGTCGCGTTCTTCATAATAAAATCGTAAACTATATACTATATGTACTAACTAACTATATAACTATATGTACATAACTAACTATATATGTATATAACTATATGTACTATAGTACATTATGTTACCGAAATAAAAAAATGAGTTTTTGTCCTTTAATTTGTGCGACGCTAATCTCAGGAATTGCTTGACCGATTTGAATACGGTTTTCATTGATGTATTGTAACAAGTATTATTTTATTTATTTATTTTATTGCTAAAATATTGCTAAAAATATCACCAAGCAGTTGTCATGTTAGTCGCTTCACCGATACTGGATAGATGGCGCTGTCAAGTGTGTCCCGGGCCAAGCCGCTAGTATTTACTTTTATTTTAGATTTCCCGTAGGAATGAAGCATTTTCCCGCGGTAAAAAGTAGCCTATGTTCATCACGGATAATGTCGGCTTCTAATGGTAAAAGAATTTTTCAAATCGGTCCACTAGTTTCGGAGCCTATTCTATACAAACAAACAAAAAAACAATAAAATCTTTCCTCTTTATAATATTAGTATAGAAAAGAAAAATTAAACCAAATACCGAAATAAAAATAAAGCATATGAAAACGGCGCTTACGAAGTTTTTTGTTATTTACTTTTGATAAAACACTAAACTTTATTTTTATCTAAGACTTCTAATTTTTAATTATATATACACCTATATATTTGTTATAATAATAATTATTATATTTGCTCCTTAAAAGAAGCATTCATTTTGAACGAGTGTGAGTATTTTAGAAAGCTTCGAAGAAATATTTCTTTTTTGTATATTTTATATATAAGTACACATTTAGCTTTTTAGATAATCTGTCTTCCTTTTGATTTGCATTTATCTATTCATTTGAAATAATGTTTTATTCAATACAAGTGTACTTATAGTCATTGTGTTCGTGAGTAAAATTTATTAAACTCCATTATAATACTGAACTGACGTCATCATGTTATCACAAATACTCATCACTTGGTTTCTCATAGTATATTCTTTTTAACCCCAAACTAACCAAATTCAAATTGAGTCAGTATTTATTTATTTAGAAAATTGCTACGTTAATATGAGGCCATTAATTTGCACAACTTCCTCTAATTAATTGAGACACTTAGGGCCTCTTTCACCATTTTTTAACAATCATTTTCTTTTTAATATTTGGGACTTTTACCGTAAAAACAAAGGTACATCAACACCATCATCCCCGGTGAATTTAAATGACGGTTAGCCTACTTGACAGGTGGTGAAAGAGGCCCTAAGTGTAATAATTTAATCTATTGGACAATACGGCCAAAGCACACCCACATTGAGGAGCATAAAAAATGGAAATCACAGTTTCGTAATAGGATTTAAAAATTGAAAGTATTTTTTTTTTTAAATTAAGTAAGAAGAAAAGAAAAAAAAAATTGTTTTCGACAAAGAATCCGCACAACCATACTTTACTGGCAAATTAAGAATCTGACGAATTACGAATTTGTCCAAAAAAAGCCATAAAAAACTAATCCGTCGAATACAGAAATAACGGAAAATATTACATGGATAAAAAAGTTGTTTGTTACTCCATAGCATTGGTCCTTCTAAGTACTAAATTTGTAACAAAAATCAAAACATTGCAAAGTAACTATTATTTAATTTAAAAAATGATAAAAGTTATGATCGTGACACAAATAATATTTTTTGTCTTAACGAACTCATTAGCGACCCACGCGGACAGTAAGTCAACCAAAAAAAGTTAATGATAGTAAAAAAATGTACAAAATTCGTGCAAAAATGCACGAAGTTTTGAAATACTAGTTACGCACAATGTAAAAGCAACCTTCAGATGAGCGCAGTTAGAGTACTATTCCATTGACATTATCATCCTTACACATTACAAAACGAAGTCCTCCGCCGCGTCTGTCTGCCTATTTGTCTGTTCGCTGTAAACTCAAAAACTACTGCACCGATTTTCATGTTGTTTTCACCAATGGATAGAGTGGTTATCGAGGAAGGTTTTACTATATAATTTACAATGTTACGCGGGCAAAGTCGCGGGCACAAGCTAGTTATAATAAAAAGGATAAGGATTATTAAGGATATCTGTTGTATACTTGGCTATTTGACAAGATTTAAAATATACTACAAATTGTAATTATCCTATCAGAAAATATCATGTCACTTTATTTTAAGCTTAATTATGTATATTTTTTGCAAACTAAATGAAAAAGAAATTATAATTTTTGAAATTTTATCTGCGACCGAAAAGCCATGTGATTGGTTGCAACTCTGATGACGTCATACGCTAGTAAACACTAGTAAAGATTGCTTCCGCGACTGATTGTAGTTGTTTACTAGCGTGTGACGTCACACGTATCAAAGACCAGCGCCATTATAGAAACAGCGTTTTTGGAAATTGAATCTTTAACATTGATTTTTATTAATAATACAGTAGAACCCGGAAATATCAATGCATCTAGTGTGCTTATTGTGTAATCTATACTAATAATATTATAAAGAGGAAAGATTTGTTTGTTTGTTTGTATAGAATAGGCTCCGAAACTACTGGACCGATTTGAAAAATTCTTTTACCATTACAAGCCGACATTATCCGTGATGAACATAGGATACTTTTTACCTTGGGAAAACGCTTCATTCTTACGGGAAATCTAAAATAAAAGTAAATACTAGCTTGGCCCGGGAGATAGCGCCATCTATCCAAATCAGATGAAAACTCGTAGAGATATATTATTTCGATGGGTGAAACGACTAAAATGACAACTGCTTGGTGATATTCCACGGTAGATGGCGTTTTATACTTTTATTTTATAAAGTTACGCGGACGAAGTCGCGTGCAATAGCTAGTATAGAATAATTTAAAACGATTTTGGTAAATGTTGTAAAACGGTTGGATTAAATAAAAAAATGCACCCGTGGAAAACCGGGAGCGGGGCCACTAGCTAGTATAGATATAGTATAATTATACTAGGATTTGCTACTCGGAAGATATGATGATGGTATGTGGTATGTACGTGAGGAAAAACACTTTTGATATAGTGTTTGCATTGCAGGCGAGAAAGGAAATGGAAAACAAGAAAACACATTGCTATTAAGTATATTATGTAATATATCGTTATATATTTTCATGGCACATTGTTTTATTACAATCTTTGACATTTTACAAAACACACATAAAGCAATATAAAATAAAAATATATATTATTACATATTATAAAACAAAGTCATCCGCCGCGTCTGTCTGTTTGTCTGTTCGCGATAAACTCAAAAACTACTGCACCGATTTTCATGCAGTTTTCACCAATGGATATAGTAGAGTGGTTTTCACCAATGGATATAGTAGAGTGGTTTTCACCAATGGATATAGTAGAGTGGTTTTCACCAATGGATATAGTAGAGTGGTTTTCACCAATGGATATAGTAGAGTGGTTTTCACCAATGGATATAGTAGAGTGGTTTTCACCAATGGATATAGTAGAGTGGTTTTCACCAATGGATATAGTAGAGTGGTTTTCACCAATGGATATAGTAGAGTGGTTTTCACCAATGGATATAGTAGAGTGGTTTTCACCAATGTATATAGTAGAGTGGTTTTCACCAATGGATATAGTAGAGTGGTTTTCACCAATGGATATAGTAGAGTGGTTTTCACCAATGGATATAGTAGAGTGGTTTTCACCAATGTATATAGTAGAGTGGTTTTCACCAATGGATATAGTAGAGTGGTTTTCACCAATGGATATAGTAGAGTGGTTTTCACCAATGGATATAGTAGAGTGGTTTTCACCAATGGATATAGTAGAGTGGTTTTCACCAATGGATATAGTAGAGTGGTTTTCACCAATGTATATAGTAGAGTGGTTTTCACCAATGGATATAGTAGAGTGGTTTTCACCAATGGATATAGTAGAGTGGTTTTCACCAATGGATATAGTAGAGTGGTTTTCACCAATGTATATAGTAGAGTGGTTTTCACCAATGGATATAGTAGAGTGGTTTTCACCAATGGATATAGTAGAGTGGTTTTCGAGGTAGGTTTTCTATACTAATATTATAAAGAGGAAAGATTTGATTGTCTGTTTGTTTGTTTGTATTGAATATGCTCCGAAACTAGTGGACCGATTTGAAAAATTCTTTTGCCATTAGAAGCCGACATTATCCGTGATGAACATAGGCTACTTTTTACCGCGGGAAAATGCTTCATTCCTATGGGAAATCTAAAATAAAAGTAAATACTAGCTTGGCCCGGGATACAACTGACAGCGCCATCTATCCAAAAACAAGTGAAGCGACTAACATGACAACTGCTTGGTGATATTTTTAGATGGCGTTTTATACTTTTCAACGCGGACGAAGTCGCGGGCACCAGCTAGTGTGTTTAAATATAGGCGATTTGATGATGACTGTGACCATCTAATAAAATGAGGTTAACAGTCAGTCTGTCTATATCAATGTGACAAGCTCTATCAAAAATATTAGAGTTTTTTTATATTTAAAATGGAAATTAAAAAAGTTTTATTTTGGTTTTAAATTAATAATTCTTAAGCCTAATATTTATTTATTAGAGACTTTATTCGAACTAAGTATAAATCTATAATAATAATACAGTTTTGTGACTTACACCACTATAAGTAACCTTTATTTAAACTTTTTCTTAATTTTTCTTAAACAAAAAGGTCAAAGATAAAAGAAAAAAAAATTATAGGATTTTTTTTTTTAATACTAAATGACAAAAATGTAAAAAGTTGTAAACTATCATAAAACTAATTTTTTCTCTTATAAATAATAATTACTATTAACTAAAAAAATCTATGGTAAATTTATTATAATAAATGAAGAGAGATATTAATTATTATATATAAATAAATGCGTCTGCTGAGCGACAGCCGCAAAATGCGAAAAAATTGTGCAATATCACACTAAACCGTATCACGTAGCTCATAACGCTGGTGTGATTTGCGTAAAAATTAGCGATTTAGTGTTATATTGCACAATTTTTTCGCATTTTGCGGCTGTCGCTCAGCCTGCCGAAAGGACATAGGGCACCTTTCATCGTTCAACGCGGACGAAGTCGCGGGCACCAGCTAGTTTTCTATGAAGCGGCCACTCCTACGACGGACGTGGGCAGTAAGTCACTATGTAAGTCTCGCAGTTGCCTCAAGGTGCGTCTGCAAGAAGTCCTTCTGGCGCCAACCCATCCCCCCAGGCCCCATTGGTTGACGGCAACTGGCTGAGCTCGTCTGAAGAACACGTGGTGGTCTACTGCGCAACGCCACAGCTTCTTCGCTTGGCGACTGGAAGCCAAGGAGAAGACCAGGTTCGTCTGGAAGTGGTCGAATTCGCTCGCCCGCAACTTGAGCGTGAAGGTGCGCTTCGCGAAACTTATCTTGATTATTTTCGGCCAGGGAAACCGATTCATTATCACTCTGTCAATAATAAATAAATGAATGAATAAATGAACGAATAAATGAATAAATGAAAGAATAAATAAATAAATGACTGAATAAATAAATAAATAAATTAACGAATAAATGAATAAATTAAATAATAAACAAATAAATGAATGAATGCATGAATGAATAAATGGAGAATAAATGAATAAGTTAACGAATTAATGAAAAAATAAATAAATGAAAGAATAAATGAATGAATAAATGAAAGAATAAATGAATGAATAAATGAAAGAATAAATGAATGAATAAATGAATGAATAAATGAAAGAATAAATGAATGAATAAATGAATAAATAAATAAATAAGTTCAACACTAAGGAACTAATGCTTGTATTATTGATACCAGACAGTTGATATATTTTATGCTAGGGTAAAATGACCTAATGTTGGCACTCCTCCAATTTATTGGCACGCTAAACTTTTCATTAAAAAATAAGAAAACTATTCTTGTTATAGACGACTGTTACCACATACCATCAAGTGGATCGTCAGCCTGTGTTTCGATTCTTAACCCTACTATTAGTCAGTAGCACATTTTCAGCACTTGTGCCGTGAATTGTGTTATGGACAACTGTTACCACATACCATCAAGTGGACCGTCAGCCTGTGTGTCGATTCTTACCCCTACTATTAGTCAGTAGCACATTTTCAGCACTTGTGCCGTGAATTGTATTATAGACAACTGTTACCACATACCATCAAGTGGACCGTCAGCCTGTGTTTCGATTCTTAACCCTACTGTTAGTCAGCAGTACATTAGCAGAACCTGTTCTGTGAATTGTGTAATAGGATAGGTGACGGTGGCCACATACCATCAAGTGGACGTCAGATTGTGTGTCAACATGATTTACTGACCCATCTCTCCATACGGCAACGCCGGCAGCGCTGACTCCTAAAGCGATGTCAGCGCCGCCACAGTCCTTGACTGAGTGCAAAGCGACGCCGTACTGAGGCAGCTTCTTAGCGTTTTCTAAGAACTGCAGTTCCGCTTCAGCAGGACTCAAGCCTCTGAAAACAGACAGACATGATTTAGAAAATCAGTCTACTCAAAAAGTAGTATGCCGTAGATTCGAGTTAGCTAAAAGGGGGTAACTTTGGCTCAAAACAGTAAAACGTTTGAATATCCCGCTTCTTTGCATGACAGTAAACAAAAAAGTTGGCTTTACCCCGGCGGCGCCAGGTACAGTCAAATGTTTGAACAAAGACTTTGAGCTACTTTGCTCACACATTTGGACACTTGTTTGTTGTACCTGTCAGACATGCTTGACAACACGTTCGCTTCACAGTATTCAAATAGATAACACACAAGACGGACGACGACTTTATGGACGCAGTATATTATTAAAGTTTATTATCTGTTATTTAAGTCTACAAATTAAGCTAAAATGTCTCTATTTTTTATTATTAAGCTAAGCTAAGTGGGTATTTTTATTATTAAGCTAAAAAAGAGTTATTATGAAAATAACTCCACTGGACTTTGTGCAAGTGTAGCAGGAAAACCGACACCGAATGGCAAAGTGCAAAGATGTAATCAAACTTTGAATAAATACCCAAATACCCATGCCTCACAAGTGCTCAAATAAGTGATCAAATAAGTGAACAAATATTGTTGCTATGTCTGGCGCCGGCTTTAGAGATGTTAGATGGTATTAGTGGCTTGTTTTTTGTTGGTTGCACGAGTATTTATATTGGTTCAAACTGTTTTTGTTTTTAGCCAAAGTTACCCCTACAGCTAAAGTAACCCGAATCTACTGGTACGTGTTTTAACTTAGTAACTAGAACTACATATTATAAAATAGAAGAGGATAGATGTCGCCACTTGTAGGCTGGAACGCTTAGTTGAAGGTTGAAGTAAAGAATATCTATACTAATCTATACTAATATTATAAAGAGGAAAGATTTGATTGTTTGTTTGTTTGTATTGAATAGGCTCCGAAACTACTGGACCGATTTGAAAAATTCTTTTACCATTAGAAGCCGACATTATCCGTGATGAACATAGGCTACTTTTTACCGCGGGAAAATGCTTCATTCCTACGGGAAATCTAAAATAAAAGTAAATACTAGCGGCTTGGTCCGGGATACACTTGACAGCGCCATCTATCCAGTTTCGGTGAAACGACTAACATGACAACTGCTTGGTGATATTTTTTAGCGAACCATTCCACGATAGATGGCGTTTTATACTTTTCAACGCGGACGAAGTCGCGAGCACCAGCTAGTGTTTAAATAAAATAAAAAAGTAGGAATAACTTACCTGTGTTTCCTGTGAAGTTCTTCCACTTGACTCACGAAGTGCGGGGTGAGTAAAGCCAGGGGCGCCGCGTTGTATGCCGTCAAAGCGGAAGCCGCAGCGCCTTCGGTCGCGAAGTCGCCCGCTTCCGCTTGTAGGACGTACGACGCTAACAACACTGATGTAATGGCCGAACACGACAAGCGACCTAACACACAAATGAAGCCCTGATTCTGTATGCCAACTACGATTCCACACTCTTGGCCTTACTTTTTCAAACCACGTCTAATGTCTTGGAATTCTTATATCTCTATTCAGGATGTCCCGAGACCATAAATTATCTATGGCACGTTATGATTTCACAGAAACCACAGTGCACTATTGTATTGTATTTATGACGTTTTTTGAAAAAGTAAGACAAGAGTGTGGAATCGTATTTGCCATACAGAATCAGGGGCCTTAGCCGAGAGCACACCAATTCCAACGCACTCTTACGAAGTTAGAGAACGATAGAAAATAAAGCCCGATGATTGGTCAAAATTTTATGTGGGCGTTACAACAACCAATCACCGGGCTTTATTTTCTATGGTTTCGTCAATCCACAACGCTCCAGTTTGCACTGGGTGCTCTTGGCTAAGGGCCCAGGGGCCCTAGACAAATGGCATTCGATTCGATTCGCTAAAAATAAAATGTATGGGGTTGACATATGCCGTCGCTAAATCACTTGATACTTCCCATACATTTATTCTATCGAACTTCGTTATCGTTTCGCTAAATGTTACTTTGACTAAGGCCCCTTGGCCCTGATCTTTAGGGTCATTTATTTGAGACAACGTTTGGTATAGCGGCTACTAACACTAGCTATGTTAACCAAATGGTTGCGGGTTCGAATCCCACAAGGGGCAAATGTTTTATGTATTAACATTTTACCTGTACCTGAGTCATGTATTTACAAACAAAAAATAATCTATGTAAACTGTCTGGTATCGACAATACAAGCATTAGTTGCTTGAGCGTTGAACTACTCGTAGATGGTGCTGTGTGGATTGTGTTAAGATATTTATTTATTTATTTATTTATTACTAGCTGGTGCCCGCGACTTCGTCCGCGTTGAAAAAGAAAAAAGTAGTCTATCATGTGTCCCGTACGTCTAAATGTTTATCCACCAAGTTTCATAAAAATCAGTTAATTCGTTTAAGAGTTATGGAGAAAAAGAATTGTAAAAATGGTCAATTTAGTTTCAGTATCACGTATAGAGTCTATAAACGCGATATCTCTGAAAATCAACCATCAACTCTTACAGATTTATTATTAGTAGTATAGGTCGAGCAGCGAATAAAGACTTCTCGGCAAATGTGCCCAGAACTCTATTTTTAGGTGTTTGAGGGGGCAGAGGAAAGTGAGCGGCTGAGTCTACCAATAACGTGTGCCGACACCTTATTGGTAGACTCAGTCGCTCTTCCCCTCCCGCACTTAGTCCGCGCGTCTCAAGTCTCTTAGGTACTGTTGCGTACAGATTGTTTTATCGTATTAGTAAATACGTCATGGTGAATAAATGCCTAAAAAAACGTTGTCCTTCGACATCGCACGATGATTTTATGGAAGGAATATCAACACTGCCTGTAATGTTAAGTTAGTGAGGTGAAAAATTACGAATTAAGAAAAAAAAAATGTCATTTTCCTTAGCAATTTTGTGCGCAATTGTACACATGCGCCGATTCCCCCACAAGTGTCGCCTTCAAACCTTAATATAATAATTCACCTATATAAATATCAAAACTTGTCAGTGGTTATACCTTCCATGAGGTCTGCTCTGACTGCGAGGGCCAAATGGTATCTTGTGGCGTCATCCCTCAGCTCCGAAGGCTCTGAAGGATAGAACTTTACAGCCAGTCGCACATCCCACGGCTCGTCTAGAAATGTTTATCACATCTACATTTCAGAAGAGTTACCTATCTATACTAATATTATAAAGAGGAAAGATTTGATTGTTTGTTTGTTTGTATTGAATAGGCTCCGAAACTAGTGGACCGATTTGAAAAATTCTTTTACCATTAGAAGCCGACATTATCCCTGATGAACATAGGCTACTTTTTACCGCGAGAAAATGTTTCATTCCTACGGGAAATATACTTGTAAGATATATTGGTCAGTTAAATAAATATATAAAATATTCGTCCGCGTAGAAAAGTATAAACCGCCATCTTACCGTATTTTGGATAGATGGCGCTATCTCCCGGGCCAAGCCGATAGTGTTTACTTTATTTTAGATTTCCCGTAGGAATGAAGCATTTTCCCGCGGTAAAAAGTAGCCTATGTTCATCACGGATAATGTCGGCTTGTAATGGTAAAAGAATTTTTCAAATTGGTCCAGTAGTTTCGGAGCCTTTTCTATACAAATAAACAAACAAACAATCAATTTTTTCTCTTTATAATATTAGTATAGATGTTAAGTTTCAAATAAGTCAAGCAACAATTACATTATTCATATTTTTAATAGAAATTAACGAGAGAAAGTGATATTAGCGTGTATGAAAGAATCCAGTGGACATTTATTCGCAGTGATTTTGTTTGAGACCCTGAATCTAGAGTTTCTATTTATCAAAAATGAAAATTTGTTGTAACAAATTGGATGTGATTTATTAAGACCGATAGAATACGTACTTCTAAAGGTTTTCGAGAGTCTTCTGCCGAGGTCAACCCATACTCTCGTGTCACCGCGTTGCGTGTGCAAAAGACCAAAGTAGTCTCTCTCTTGGAGGTCGATGTTCTCACACACCTTGTCCAGCAGCTCCTCGCCTTTAGCTTTGCGCTGGATTTATATGGAATCATGGTTCTTTTGTTAAGAAATTTCGTCACATTTTTAATTAAAAAGTACATATATAAAAACACTCTTCCGTTAAAACGTAATGTTGTGTAAAAAACTCAATGCTATTCATAGCCTCTATCTATAGTTCACGAGTTTTGAGGACAAAAACATACACAGGTTGCCAAACATTAATAAAAAAAAATCCCTTTTAATATAAATAAATTAATATAAAAACATTAATTAATAAATTTTCATAAGTTAACCTTTTTTCGTTTCGTGCTCAGCAACACATTTTATTTATATACTTATAGAGTTATAAGTATATTGTATTATTAAAATTATAACTTCTAAATAATGAGGCATAATTTTCCTAAACATTACAAACAAAAAAATACGCATGTTCTTATAAAAAGCATTATAATAGGAACTGTGAGTCAATAAATAAATCAATTGAGATTGATATATCGCCAGGGAATTGCGCAGACGTAACTATTTAGTTTAAGTGTTGCGTGGGTGGGTGGAAATGGGAATAATAATTGTTCGGCGGAAATAAGATAAAAATTTATAGACAACTCTATTGCTTTTCTCATCTAGTCTACGGATTGAAACTTACTCAGTACGACAGTGGACCGACTTTAGGGCAAGGTGACTTTGAATGTGCAATGGACAGACAGATCTATCTAAGGAGATCTAAATAGTTTGTTTGTTTGTACGCGCTAATCTCAGGAACTACTGGTTCGAATTGAAAAAATATTTATATGTTGAGTCCATTTATCGAGAAAGGCTTTAGGCTATAAATATAAAATTTTGAACGCGAACGAAGTCGCGGGCAACAGCTCGTAATAGATAAATTTGTTGAGAAAATTAAAAAAAGTGTCACGGTTTATGCAATAAATCATTTAAAAAACGGGTAAAATTTAGGTAAATGTGAATGTATTTAAAATGTTTTCAAAGAAAATGTGCTTACATCAAGATCTATGTTGATGTGTTCTCCGTCTAAAAGTTCGATGCGCACGCGCCGTTTGCTGCCCACTTTGCGCACCATACTCTCGCTGTCGTCCGACGCCAACCGACGTAAGCTTTCGCGCATTCTGCAATTTATAATTATCATTCATTTAATTAATTAAATTAATTAATAAATAATTAATTAAATTCTACACAACATTCTACACAACACCATCTATTTCTACAGTAAGCAACTAATGCTTTTGGATACTAGTGCTTGTATTTTAAATACCAGACAGTTGATATACTACATAGATTACTTATTTGTTGTAAATGCATACACGTATTATAAATATAAACATCCATTGACTGGGTACAAACAAAGGTAAATGTTAACATATAAACATTTGTCCCTAGCGGGATTCGAACCTACGACCGTTTGGATACGACAGCTATAGGATTACTAGCCACTAGACCAAACGTGTTGTCATATTATGACAAATGACTACATGCTTGTTACTTCGCTGGTCGTCACTCGATGACTAGAACTTATTTTTTAGCGTAAAACTAAGATTTATGACAGAACTAAGACTTCCATTATTCATTCCCTCGTGCACTTATTACCACAAAGTTAACTTTCCATAAAGTGACCTCCCTAATTTCTTTTTAGTTAAGTATGACGTTTTGACAACTAAATACTACAGTCTCGTGTAATTGTAAATAAGTATCTATACTAATATTATAAAGAGGAAAGAGTTGATTGTTTGTTTGTATAGAATAGGCTCCGAAAATACTGGACCGATTTGAAAAATTATTTTACCATTAGAAGCCGACATTATCGGTGATGAACATAGGATACTTTTTACCACGGGAAAATGTTTCATTCCTACGGGAAATCTAAAATAAAAGTAAATACTAGCGGCTTGGCCCGGGAGATAGTATTATGTAAAATTCCCATGCTTAGTTGACTGTACCTACGGTTTTTCGCGGAATCGGGCGTGTTTGTATTTTGTATGCATACCGCTTCCATGGGCGCTTCAAAAACACACATTTCTATTGCTTTTAGAAATGGTTTCTATTGCATTTTATATGGTTTTCATTTACTGGTAATTGCAATGTACAGTCGGGGTAAAAAAAAGTTCGTCACCTTAAAGTCGAAATTTGCTTTCACATGGGCAAATGTCAGTCATGTCAAAATTTCATTTCAAACTTCAAGGTCAAATTCAATGTTTTCGTACCCCGACTTTACATCCAGCTGTGTAACGAAGATGAAGCCGAATGATGGACACAGAAAAATTCTATTTCATTGTCATCAATAATATTTATCTTCAGCAATAATCTAAACTTGCTATCTATACACTAGTTTGCTGTCTATAAGTGGAATTTTTTTATTACCGGTTTAAGCTACTTACTCGCCACTGTTATTATGTAATTATACCTGTAATTTTTTGTAGAATAAAATAAATAAATATATAAAAAAAAACGAGGTTCTTGGAACATCAACATCTAATTAGAAAAGTGAGGATAGTCTCGGTCACGCGTCATCAGCTCAATAGCGGTGTCGATATGCTCTGATACATTTCGGATGCTTTCTTTAAGATAATCATTCAGTTTGATTTGATGGAAAAAATATTATCTCGTGACTGAGAAGGAATTATTAATAACGGCTACACAAAGCCCTCGGTAAGTATGTCTACAATTTTTTAATATCTTTTATAAAGTTTCATATTTAGACACGAAGCAACAAAATACGATCTTTAATAACGGCTACACAAAGCCCTCGGTAAGTATGTCTACAATTTTTTAATATCTTTTATAAAGTTTCATATTTAGACACGAAGCAACAAAATACGATCTTTAATAACGGCTACACAAAGCCCTCGGTAAGTATGTCTACAATTTTTTAATACCTTTTATAAAGTTTCATATTTAGACACGAAGCAACAAAATACGATCTTTAATAACGGCTACACAAAGCCCTCGGTAAGTATGTCTTCAATTTTTTAATACCTTTTATAAAGTTTCATATTTGGACACGAAGCAACAAAATACGATTTAGAGGAATGTAGCCGCTTTTCTTTAGATCGTATTTTGTTGCTTCGTGTCTAAATATGAAACTTTATAAAAGGTATTAAAAAACTGTAGACATACTTACCAAGGGCTTTGTGTAGCCGTTATTAATAATTCCTTCTCAGTCACGAGATAATATTTTTTTAAATGAGTGGCGCTAGTGTACCTTTTTTACGCGCTCTTAAAATCTTAAGGTTGAAAAACGGGATGTTAAGAGGCCTATCTCCTCATTTATAAGTCAACATAAATGTCTGAAAAAAATATATGCTTTTTATTGATATTTTATCTGCATAAGGTACAAATATTATTGTTCAAACTGTTTAACTACTATGTGAAAAAAAAAATCTAAATTGAAGTCGTTTTTGGCTGAAAATTTGTATCTTATTTTAAACGACAAGGAATATTTACATGATTCTTTTTTTAAATTTTGGTATGGATTATTTAGACCTATATACTGTATATACTATGGCTAATTGAAGAGTCGCTTGCGATACTTAGGTAGTGAATAACTAATTTTCTTGTTTATAAATACTTAATATAACATATGTTTTTGCCATATAAGTTTTTTTTAGGGGTATAGTTTTCCTAAGTTTTCCTTGTAAATAAATACATAAATAAAGATTTATTTATAGCTCCATAGTACAATTAAAATTTGTAATGGGCAGAGCCCGAGTTGAGGCACTACTATAGAATAACCGGGTCAATGGGGCTGTACTGTGGCTTTCGTACGGAAATTTTAATTGTATACGTACTTATACTAAATTTAGGAAAAGATTCTTTTATGCTAAGATCAGCAGAGTAGCTGAAAGTCCACTTGAAGGTAGGTGGCTACCGTCGCCTAAGAGCGTTAACAGAATCAGAATCACGTTGGAGTCAAAATTTATGATTTCCAACGGATCATATTATAATACCATGATGTGTTTAGTTTGCAGATAAGATATTAACGTCATATTATTTGTAGTTTTATAAACTAGATAATGGCTCAAAAATATTTTAAAATATTGGAATAATTTTCTCATTAGAACAGTTTTTAAGCAGCCCTTTTTTAAAACTATAGCGTTCGACGGTCTACGCAGAAGTGAGATATTAGTAAAATTATATGTGAAAAACTTATAAAAATATTGATTTTCGTGATTCTAATTCATGAACGCTCTTAAGTAGCTAGACTATAATGAAAAGAATGGTAGCAACGAATTTGCAGTTTCGACAGCCATATAAGTGTGTACTAAAGTATTGTAATGCATATTTAGATTACGAACAATAGGTAGGTATCATAACCTTCGTCAGATCTCTATCCGTTTACTAAAATCTATTTTAGTTCAACAGAACGCGTATACTTTGTAAATTGCGTACAATATTTTTATGACTACACCTATAATACTTAGGGTCTCTTTCACCGTCTGTCAAGTAGGCTAACCGTCATTTAAAGTCACTGGTCACCGGGGATAATGGACCTTTATTTGTGCGGTGTTTGGGACATTAAAAAGAAAATCATATTGAAAAATTCGCCTATCGAAGGATGCAGTAAACCGAATACATAATTTAATTAAAACATTATTTCTAAAAGTAACTAATCTTGGTGAAAGAGGCCCTTAGGGTTGCTATACCCTAAGGTATATATGGTCGGGTCGGCACATAAAATTTTTCGGCAATTTTTGTTGAACAACAAAGTCCTACTTTGATCTTTAAAATGTACTTACGTCTATGCGAAATGATTCCATTTTACCTGTAAGTAGTTAGTTAGCTAAACATTTTTATAGTACCTACTCTATACAATAGAACCTATATCTTTTGTACCTGTGCCTATAGTGTATGTAAAACAGTGCTTGACATACAAGGACCATACAACATTCATTAGGCTAATGCTAATAATCACTGTTAATGAACCTCCAACAGAACCAGCGATTTAGTTTATTGCTAAACATAGTGCTAAAATTAGTTTTACGGCTCCATTTACTAGTTCGAATTGTTCATAAATTCCCAAATACGAGTATGAAGGCAATAAAATTATAATTTCGGCAATAATTGGGACATTTTACGTAGATATACATCCTACTAATGGTAGGGGAGCCCACGAATGTGGAGTTTACTTGAGCGTTGTATTGTGTGGACCTATTGGATTTTGAAGAATAGAGAAAAATAGGTTATTGAATTATGTATGTACTTTTATAAAAAATCCTCCAAATAATCGCCAGGGACAGACGGCGGGAAGCAACTTTATTTTATACTATACTAGCTGCTGCCAGCGACTTCGCCCGCGTAACTTTATCTATACTAATATTATAAAGAGGAAAGATTTGATTGTTTGTTTGTTTGTATAGAATAAGCTCCGAAATTACTGGACCGATTTGAAAAATTCTTTTACCATTAGAAGCCGACATTATCCGTGATGAACATAGGCTACTTTTTACCGCGGGAAAATGCTTCATTCCTACGTGAAAACGGGTAATAGGACAACGGGTAGTAAGAATTATCCTTCCGTACTTATCTTTTTCATATAACTTCTAAACGGCTGAACCGATGGGGTTGAAATTTTGTATGTGTATTTCCATGGTTTCACAGACACGAATGTATTATATTTTATAAAGTTACGCGGACGAAGTCGCCTGCAATAAATTATATACAAAAACCTTTCTCGAGAACCACTCTATCCATTCGTCTAAACAGCATGAGAGTTCATTGGCGTCAAACAACGTGACACGAAATTTTTATTTATTAGAGACGTAAAGAGTGTTTTTCTATTTATAATTATTTTAGACAATATTTAAGAAAAACCTCGAAATAAAAAAAAAAAAAGGGGAGTCCTAATTTAGTGGTCGCTGAATTTTTTTTATTACTTTGACAAAAAAAAAAAAAAATTATTTACAATTAGTTTCTCAGAAAATAGAAAAAAAATCTTAATTTTAAATGTAATATTTAATCTTGAATCGCCATCGCTCGCACACAGATACCTACCTATGAAACGGAGACAAACCAATTAGAATCTGCTTATAGATGACGAGAGAGATATCGTGTGGCTTTTGCGGGTCAATTTCTTAATCTTTAATGAAGCCTGGAGAGGTGTCGGTCAGGCGCGGTGACGTCACCGCGTTTCAAAATGGCTGCCTACTTAGGCAGGCGCGTGTGGAATTCGCCTTTATGAAATGAATTGAATTGAAGACGGCTCAGGAATCAAAACTCACTTCTCAAGGGCATCGCCCGAGTCCTTTTTTATGGTATTTGAAATACGCAATTTTGCTAAACATAGCTCGTATTAAAAAACTATAATTGTATACCTACCTATTTATACTATAATTAATATATAATTATACTATAATTGTATTTTATATACTTTAATTTTGTTAAAATAAGTGAATTGTGCTATTTTATATTTTAATGATGACAAAAAGAATAGTATCTTGAGTTTCTTTCGGGGTTTCTTCTCTGGATCGTCATCTTGGCTTTTTTCCGAAACCCTAGTTTTAAATTTATAATGACGATCATAAAAGAGTTTCTTGTAGAAACCTAATTGATAAATAAATAAATATTTTGATTTGATTTTTGATTCACATCTAAGTGAGTAGGTATACTACAAAAAACACTAAACTAAAGTAATTAAAGTACTTAAAGTACTTAGATACTTAGCTATTTAAAATTTATTAACCCCCGACGCCCGACGCAAAAACGGGGTATTATTGTTTGTATATATCTATTACTAGCTGGTGACAATAATATTGTTATTGTGACCTAGGGACCCTAGGGTTGCTATAGATATAGATTATATTATGTGTATATGTGTGTGTCTGCGGAATCGTAGCTCCCAAACGGATTGGGTCGAATTTGGTCCGATTTTTTATTTGAAAGATGACGTGATCGGGATGACTATAATATGAAGAACTAGCTGGTGCTCGCGACTTCGTCCGCGTAGAAAAGTATAAAACGCCATCTACCGTATTTTGGATAGATGGCGCTGTCAAGTGTATCCCGGGCCAAGCCGCTAGTATTTACTTTTATTTTAGATTTCCCGTAGGAATGAAGCATTTTCCCGCGGTAAAAAGTATCCTATGTTCATCACGGATAATGTCGGCTTCTAATGGTAAAAGAATTTTTCAAATTGGTCCACTAGTTTCGGAGCCTATTCTATACAAACAAACAAATCTTTCCTCTTTATAATATTAGTCTAGAAGTATAGATCTGTTCAGGCGTTTGAGACTACCAACTCATTTCCTAGATAACAAAAGGACTTCACTAACTTCTGCATGTTCGATTGATATTAAAATTATTATTAGTTTGTGAGTATAGCATTCTGTAATTGCCATACGGCTTTTCCCTGGTAAATGTGAAATTGATATGAAACCTAATATTCTTGTGTCGTCCTACTACTTGACAATTTAATTAACTACTAACAAAAAAGTTAGGTGTGTCTCGTTTGTTTCAAACGAGGGGGTCTCGTGGAAGGGTGAAATAGGGGTTTAAAGCTAGAACTTATGGGATTTCCACATTATCATGATAAAACTAGCGAACTGACTCCGGCTGCGCACGGTTGTCGAATTATTTAAATATATCCAATTTTCTCTTCATAAGAACATAATATTTGAAAAAAAATATATTATACGTTATAGCTTTTTTGAATTTTTATGAAAGGGATTGATTTTTATTTATAATTATTTCAAATTATTTTACAGTAGTATGTAACAACAGGGATTCTTTAAAATAACAGAAGAGTGTGTTTTTATATAAAACTAATTGCTGCCCGCGACTTCGCCCGCGTAACTATATAAATTATACACTAAAACCTTCCTCGAGAACCACTCTATCCATTGGTGAAAACAGCATGAAAATCGGTGCAGTAGTTTTTGAGTTTATCGCGAACATAACTAGGCGACGATGGTTATTGAACTTCATCGACGACGAATTAGTCGATCGACGCTTTTTTACACAACATTGAAGTCTTTTATTACAATTGAAACTGTCTCAGCTAAGTAGTAAATTAAATACTTAAGTATATGATGTTTTTTAAATTTTAAAACACAATTCGAGATCTTATAGATTAAGAAAGAAAGGCGTGAAAAATATTTTGATAAGATAATGTCAAGGAAACTAAGGAAAGTATCGTAAAACGCGCGGGAGACGAACTTGCCTTCGGTCAACGCCTTTTCTCAACTTGCCGCATGCAACTAAAAGTTACCGAACAAGTTTCTTCATTCAGTCGACATTTATGACAATTGTTATCAATTAAAACTAACTCACCTTTGATTAATTAAATGGCTGACCAATCCACAAAACGATACACAACTATAACAATGTATGTACACTATCGTTCTTGAAAACAATTTATAAATAAAATAAATAATATTGCAATAAAAACTGTATAACTTTAAAATTAACTGTAAATATTATTATTTTTTTGTCTGAAATATTTTTTTTTACAAATATTATTGTAAATATTATTATTTCTTGTCCGATAACACTCTTTATTGCTTTAATATTATTATTAATTGTGTAAATTAATATTTTTATTGTTCCGAAATATTATTAAGTAGTTGTAAATATTATTTTTTATGTAAAATAACTCTTTATTGTAATTAAATAATACGAAAAGGCGACCAGACAAAACTAGGTAAGGCGCGCTTCCCGGGCGCTGAACTAAACTACTTGTTGGTTGGTTGGATGGAGTCGGATTCATGTTTTGGTTCCATATTTAAAAAACACTGTTGTGTGACAAGGACAGCGCTACTTTTATCTCTTTCTGTCGCTTTCTCGCGTAACTTTCGTGTACAGTCCGCTGTGAAATTACCGGAATATTCTTAAGGTGTCATAGTTCATGACGAATAAAAGACGAGTTAAAACAAATAAATCCAGGTACGCGCTTATGAAAGGATTCATTATAGGGAGTGAAAAATGGAGCTCCATTTTTTAAAACAATTGTATCTACGTATACTAAGTAATAAGAAACTACTGGTTCGAATTGAAAAATTATTTTGTGTGTCCATTTATCGAGTAAGGCTTTAGGCTATACCTATAACATTTTGAGCGCGGACGAAGTCGCAGGCACCAGCTAGTGGTTAATAATTTTTTGTGTACTTTTTCTTACTTAGTACGTCATAGCTTAGGTACGTATTGATAAAAAATATAATAAAATAAAAAACCTAAAATACAAATTTTGCCACCAAAAGTATACTTAAATAAGGGATTAGGTAAATCATAATTATAATAACATTTAGCTATTTCATATGGATGTATCTGAAAAAAAAAAAACAGACAAGTAGAAGTAGGTACCTAGTTACATATTTTATTTTATTTTTTCAATTTGAGCTCTTAATTTTATTCATGTAACAATTAGTTTATTAAATTTATTATTTTTTTTAATTTTAATTCTTTTTTTTTTCTCTTTAATGCAAAACGTCTTAATGTAAGACGTCAATCACGATAACAATTTGTGAAAAGTAAAAAAAAATCGTATAATAAATTGATGTTGAATAGGACTATTTATAGGTACATGAGCGTAATATCCCATTTCTTCGATTTAAGTATTTAACTATGTCTAGATTGGTCTAGATCAGTACGATATAAAATGTCGTTATCTAAGTAGGTACCTACTTAAATAAAATATACTAGAGACTATCTTGCTTCCTTCGCAATGATTTTATTTCTGCAAATTATATACATATTTACCTTTCTAGTTTGTCAGTCTTTCTATTAATGAAAACTGTATCAAAATTCTTTAGGTGGTTTAGACGTAGTGAGCAGAGAAACATAATAATATAGAAGCAGACAGATACTTCATTTTATAATTATGTTTAGATATAGAGATACCTATTTAAAATTATTGATTTAATAATTATATCTACTCTAGTGACTCTAAATAAAAATAGTTTCTGTTTCCTCGCCAAAAATAAAACAAAAAGAGGGACGTTTTGGTTTATTTTTGTTCAGATATGGTGTCATTGACAGGGAAGGAGAGAAACAAGGATAAGACAAAATAATAAATATGTAATTGCCGATTACTTAGTTGTGGATAGGTACTGAAATATTACTGAAGGTAGGTAGGTAACCTAGGTACCTATGTAATTTGTTTAATTCGCGTTTTCGCGCACTTTGTTGCAATTTTTATAATTACTTAAATAATTTGATTTATAGATCCCCATTAATTTAATGTGGAATGGTTGTTAATCATGTTAAGATAAGATGAGATTGAAAAATAAAACTATAATAGGTACATATCCATTTTTTTATTGATAACATTAAAGCTCTTTAATAACAACTAAACAATAAAAGGAAATTGCTTATTGAACAAGTGGGAAAATAAGGGTTAAAATTTTTACTTGTGAAATTCAGAAACTATTAATCATTTGTAGAATAGAGTAAGAAGAAATCGGAGTACGTTATGTACTCTATTTCATCAATGTTGCCAACTCAATCGAACCGATATGTCACCATCATAGAATAATAACTAACGCCCGGTGACGGTTCTAACCATATCCATCTTGAGTTGGAGTTTTAGTGGGGTAAGACTCCTACATAACCCTTTCTTATGTATACTCTAACTAAGACATAACCTTATGCCATTTGTCTTTGCATGCGGTATTTGGCATAAGGTACTTTTTGAAAGTATCATCGCTATATTTATATTATATTTGTTTATATTTACCTAAATAATATTTCGTATTTAGGTACTGGACTATGAGGTGGTTACCTATTTTTATTTTTTGTCGCCTATTGTAGAATTTATTGTTTGAAAATACTGACAATAATGTTATTGGTCCAATCACCACTTTATTTTAATAATGATAGTTGATAAATTCATATTTTTAATTTATGAAATTTATTTCGTCAGTAAAATTTTTGAAATGACACCAAAAGTATATTTTTTGTTACCCTAAAGATGGCAACTCTATTAAACTGTCAAAATCAATTGTCATTGTCAACCTTAATATTGTAAAGTAAACATCTAGTAAACATACATAAGTCATAACCTAACAAATTCTGTTGAAGGAAGATTTTGACCATGCTCGAATGTTTTTAATTTTCAAATTGAATTTAATAAGTATAATTTTTGTATAAGTACAATTAAAACCTGCAAAAAATGAGCGCCGAAGATGAAGACAGTAAACAAATGAAACAAGATAGCGAGAATAAAGATTTCGGCAAAAAGAGAAATCGTAAGAAACGCAAGAATTTTCTTATGAATGCTAAAAAATATGCAAAGAAAGGACAGATGGGCCGTGGCACAAAAATATCCGAAGAACTCTACCAGTATTTTCTAGGAATTTTGGAGTCTATTAAAGAAGGAATTGAAGACGCGGAGGAAAGACGTAAGTACACCATGATGTTACATCTAAGAGGCATTTCCAAATATTTAAATCACACTGAACCTTCCTTTAGTTCGACTAGTTTGTATTCCCATCACTTATTTCCTAAAAGTTACTGTCATTTTTGAATATAACTAAGAAATCTGTGGATTTATAGCTTTCCATGTCCATTTAGTTTAATTGTTGACACTTAAATTAGGCTGCCTAAACTTGGTTCGTATATTTATTTGATAAATAGGAATCATGCAGACATTACTCAGATCTTAGAAGGAAATGAAAAAAATGAAACAAAATATTTTCAATGTTTCACATCTGCCAGGCATCCCGCAATGGCTTTTCTTGATAGGAGGAGAGTAAATTCTAACCCATTGTGCCTGTTTCTTACAAAAAGAGTGGTTTTGTAATGTAGCTGCTCAGCTAACCAGTCCAAAAACAAAGAAAGATATTGGGATATAGAAATAGCATAAAGAAATAAACCAATAAATAAATAAATCATTTGCTCACAAGTGTCCATTCTTGGTCATAATCATTTAGAATTGAGTCAAGTAATGGCTGCTCTACACCTCAAGAATGTCCGTCCACTGAGTGACTAATATGTGCTTAATTAATATTTTATTTATTTATTTAACAGCTAACCTTACAGCGTGTAACAATTCACAAATACTTACAAAAAAAAAACCAGTCAGTCCATAGGACTGCAAGTCAGAAGTGAAAACGTAGCTTCACAAAAACATTACGTTACATTACATTACCTAACAGGTTACGAGTTCAATGCTTTTTTCCCCATCTCAAAAATTGTTCTTTTTTTAATTTATTTTAAATGAATATCAGCTACATCAATGGTTACATTACATTACATGACAGTGTTGTGAGTTCAATGGTTTTATCCCATCTCAAAAATGCCCATTTCAAGGTTAGACAAATTAAAATTTATAAGTAAAAAAGAAATATAGTAACGATATGCTTATTTTATTTTATTTTCAGAGGCATTAGTCAACAATGTTTTGGAGAGAACTAAAGGAGAGGAGTTAGATGTAGTCTCCAATCAACTCGGAAGTAGAGTTATCGAATTGCTTCTGCCGTACTCATCAGAGGAAGATCTAGAGAGATTTGCGGATGTATTGTTCCCTGATCTGAGAAAGCTATGCGCGGACAATTTCACGAGTCACATCATAGAGACTCTGTTGAGGGTTTCTTGTCACAGAGCCATAGAACATTTACAAAATGAAGACGTTTCCGAGGAAGAACCGAAAAAAAAGAAAGCAAAAAAGGAAGTCAAAGAGTTCAAATACAGCGAAAAACATAGGAAAGCGTGTCACGATTTCACATTGAAAATATCTAGGTATGCTCTAAATAATTTGGAAGATTTCGTTTGGGACGCATACGCGAATCACATACTCCGCAGTGCCCTGAAATGTCTAAGCGGTATAACTTTGTTGCCCGGGGAAAAGCCTAAAGTGAATCTATTGGAGAAAAATGTTCAAAATAAAAGCATACCACCACATCAGACAAGGATGGAGTATAAAGCGGTACCCGATGATTTCAAGGAAATCGTTAAGGAGTTCGCCTCGAGGCTCTCGTCGTGGCCTCAGTTTAAAGATTTGCCGTACAAGAATATAACGTCGGGATTGTTGCAAGCGATGTTGTTTGCCGTTAAGAATGTCGATAAAAAATTAACAAAGGCTCTTCTGAAACAGCTGTTGGACGATAGTTTTGCTCCCGACGGCTGGACGAATGCGGTTAAGGATGAAAAAGATGAGGAATTTAAGAAAGAGGATAAAGATGACTTGGTAAATGAAAATGGAACTGGGGAAAACGGTTTGCCACCGGTTTTCCAAGTCGAGTCCGCTGTAAGGTATGTCTTTGTCAGTTTTCTTTTAGTAGTAATGCAATTAGTTAAGGTTAAATCTTAATTTTAAATCTGTTATATTTAATTCTAAATAATGTGTTGTGTTATAGGCGATGGTAGCCACCTACCATTAAGGGTTTAAAAATGCATGAAGTCCTATCTTTACTATACTAATATTATAAAGAGCAAATATTTGATTGTTTGTTTGAATTGAATAGGCTCTGAAACTACAGGACCAATTTGAAAAAATATTTCACTGTTTAGGAGCTTTATTATCGGCGAATAACTAATAATAATAATACTAATAATAAATCTGTAAGTGTATGTATGTATGTATGTATATTCCTCCATAACTCTTATATGGATTAACTGATTTTCATGAAACTTAGTAAATATACATTTAGACATATGGGACACAAGATATAGGCCATTTTTTCTTTTTCAAGGCGAACAAAGTCGCGGGCACCAGCTAGTTATGAATAATACAGCTACCTACTCTAGTATTTTATACTAGACAAACCTAATAAAGGTTTACAGACATTGTTATCATATTTTGTAGAATTTATGTGTTCAATAGTAAATAAATAAATAAATAATAATCAGACGAAGTCGCGTGCCACAGCTAGTTTTGAATAAATGAAGTCTTAAAATCGCTGACATTTGACGATATTTCTTTTTTTTTTTTTCATGTTACATTTTTTTATAGTTTTTATTTAGTTTTCTTTTTTAAATGTGTAAGCTCGCCATTTTTAGGCAGAGTGCCTTTTATTACTCTGCCAATGAAAATCATATCAAAATCAAAATATTTATTTATCAATTGGGTTTCTAATACAAGAAACTGTTATGATCGTCATTAATTCATTATAAATTTAAATTTACAAGGGTTTCGGAAAAAAAGCCAAGATCCTGAGAAGAAACCCCAAAAGTAACTCGGGATACTATTCTTTTTGTCATCATTAAAATATAAAATTGCACAAAATATACAATTACAGTTTTTTAATACTAAACATAGTACTAGCTCCGAATCGCTTAAATCCAGGCTTCTTTGTCGCTTAAATAATAATCAGTGCAGTGATTTTATAACAGCCTTTCGAGAGAAGTTTAGTTTTAATGACACATTTAAAGACATAATTAAATTAATTTGGGCAGACTGTTGGAGGTGGCCTTGGTTGTGGCCAAGAAGAAGACGTACACACAGATATATGCCAAGTGTTTCATAAATCGTCTCGGCAAGTTGGTGACGATGCCAATGCTCAACTTCACCGTCCAAAGACTCTTGGACAACTGCGTGGTCAAGGAGGAGGTAAGTTACCACACAGATTTTGACGAAACGTTTGGTCCAGTGGACAGCAACGCCAGCTGGCAACCAAACGGTCGCCAGTTCGAATCCCGCAAGGGGCGAATGTTTAAATATGTGTTAACATTTTACCTTTATTTTTTTTTTTTTTTTTTTTGTCGTGGATGTTTTGTATTTATAATACGCATGTATTAACAAAAAAGAAAATTCTATATAGTAATAATACAAGTATCAGTTGCTTAGTGTTGAAGTAGATGGTGCTAGGTGAAATATGTGAAGATATTTAAATTATATTATAACTCTTAGCGCCTCTATCACCAACTACAAGTAAAGTGTTGATTAGTTACTTTTAGAAATAATTTTCTGTTTTATTGAATTATGCCCTCGGTTTTTACTGCATCATTCGATAGGCGATTTTTTTATTATTATTTTCTATTCAATGTTTGGGGACGTTTACCGTACAAACAAAGGTATATCAGCTAAATAATTATTTCCGTTGACAGGTGACTTTAAGTGACGGTTTAGCCTACTTGACGTTTGTGAAAGAGGCGCTTAATTGTTTATAGTTTTATTTGTTGAGAGTAATTTTTAACATTTTACTTTTTGATATTATTTTTTTAACATTTCACATAGAATTCTAATTTTTTGTTTGGGCTTTGTTTTTCTTTCTATTTTGTTTATTCGATTTTTTGAAATTTATTTGTTGAACTCTAATTGGCTTGCTCAGCTCTGATTGGTTTGCTCAGCTCTGATTGGCTTGCTCAGCTCTAATTGGCTTGCTCAGCTCTGATTGGTTTGCTCAGCTCTGATTGGTTTGCTCAGCTCTGATTGGCTTGCTCAGCTCTAATTGGCTTGCTCAGCTCTAATTGGCTTGCACACTGGACTTAGACGTTGAACGATAGGGTTAGAATGTTAAGTGTGCTGGGCTGTTGCTGTTTTGAATAAATAAATAATAAAAATTGGTTAAATGTTTTCAGTTTGAGCCGATGTTCGAGGAGGTGATTGTGAAGTTGGGTCCACTGTTGGGATGTGGGAACACAGGAGTGATAGTGGCCTTGGCGAAGGCTTGTCTGCGTCTCAACGCCAAGCAAGCACAATTCCTCACTGTGAGCGCCATTTTTTTTTTTTTTTTTACTAAATAAAAGAGCAAAACATCAACCCGACTGTTGGTGGACCTTTACATGAAAGACATAAAAAAGTGTCTTCACATCATAATTAAGTCACCACGGAACTGATTTTTGTACTAAATTACATGATGAAAAGTTGTGTAACCAGCCTAAAATATTAATGGTATGATAACAATTTAAACACTTCTATTATTTAATAAAAAAAAAAAAAGTGAACATAGCTCCCTCTTCCATTGACAAAAGTAAACTTTTCTGCACTCTTTGCTTTTCAAAATTTAACTGTACCTAAAACTTAATTTTCCAAAAATGTCTTAAATCGACGATCTTAAGGTCTGTAATCATTCATAAGGACATAGTATTACCTTCATTAACCCATAAATGCGACATAATGCGACATACACGTTCATCCACTCACGTCCTGATATATTCCAGAGCCTCGAAACGGCCCTCGAGTGCAACGATCCAGAGAAAGCGAAGTACTTCTCGGTGCTGTGCCTCAGGATGCAGCCCCTGAGCAAGGTGGACCTGAACACCCTCGACTCACCCTACTTTGTCAACATACTCGGATCGGTCACACTTCAAACCATACTAGAGTTTCAGGTGATTAATTAAATTTCAATTATAAAATCATCGCAGTGTAATAAAACAGTATCATTATCATCATCATCATCATCATCATTATCATCATCATCAACAACAACAACAACAACATCAACATCATGAAAAGATAACAAATAAACATCCTCACAAATTCCACACAGCGCCATCTAGTTCCACACTAAGCGACTACACGACAATATAATTTTTGACGACACGTTTGGTCAATCGGCTAGCAACCCCTAGCTGTTAACCAAACGGTCCCGGGTTCGAATCCCACCACCAGGGGCAAATGTTTTTCGTGTTAACATTTTACCTTTATACCTGAGTCATTGATGTTTTGTATTTATAATAATTATGTACGGCAACTAACACTGTGACTGTGACACAAGACGATTTTATAATGTTAAATAGTACTATAATGAGTTGAGAGAGTCTCTGCTGAAATGTGATAGTGCACTTGCAGAGACCGACGAAAGCCGTCAACAGTCTTCTGGAGTTGAGTGCGGATCAGCTGATGGTGATCTTGTGCGACCAGAAGGGATGTCATGTGGCAGACGCGCTCTGCAAGGGACAGTTCGTGGGCGTCAAGGCGAGGGACAAGCTCGTATGGAGGCTCAAGGTACTTGCCAACGATTGCCAATACTTGCCAACTCTTGCCACTACTTGTCAACACTTGCCAATGCTTGTCAACAGTTGTCAATACTTGCTAAAGTTTTCCATTACTTGCCATTGCTTGCCAACTCTTGCCACTACTTTCCAAAACTTGTCAACACTTGCAAATACTTGCCAACGCTTGTAAATTCTTGCCATTATTTGTCAACACTTGTCAATACTTGCAATTACTTGCCAATGCTTGGTTATACTTGCCATTACTCGTCAATACTTGCCAATGCGTGCCAATGTTCTCCATTATTTGCCAATGCTTACAATTACTCGTCAATACTTGCCAATGCTTGCCTATACTTGCCAACGCTTGTCAACACTTGTCAATACTTGCAATCCCTTGCCAATGCTTGTTAATGTTTGCCAACGCTTGCAAATACTTGCCATTACTCGTCAATATTTGCCAATATTTGGTGGGTATTGCGTGAGCGCGTTTTAGTGTGTTCATGCGTACGCGCGCTTGTGCGTGTGCGCGGTGCGCGCGTGTTGGTGGGTAATGGGTATTGCGTGAGCGCGTGCGTGTATTGTATATGCGGGCTTGTGACCCGCGTGTTAGTGTGTGCGTGCGCGTGCATACGTGTGATTGCGCGGCAGTGTGCACGTTCGTGCGTGAGTGCGTACGTGTGCGCGCGCGCTTGTGGGTGTGAGCGCGTGCGTTCGTGTGTAGTATGTAAAAGTCAGTACGGGTCGGAATTTGTTTACATTGTGTGCTGCGTTGTCTCCTTGCTCTTACTTTAGTATGTAACTTGGTTCTTTATTATGACAGGGCTATTATCAGAAGCTCGCTCTGTCCCAGTACGGATCGCGAGCGTTGGAGCAAGTGTTCGCTATCGCGTCCACAGAGCAAAAAATTAAAATAATGACAGAACTGTCGGACAAAAGCAATCTGTTGAACGGCACTCAGTACGGGAAGTTAATCGCGGACAAACTAGATGTCGCCACTTTCAAGACGTCACAGAAGAGTTGGGAGCAAAAGTGGAAAGAATAAATTTGTAAAAATGTTTTGGTTTTTTTTTTTTGTAAAAAAATGTCTCCTTAAATAATTGCCTAAAGTATGGTGTATATAAAAAATATATATATTCAAGTGCGTTAAACACAATTTTGGGTGAGAACAGAACAATTCTTTGACCTTAGATGGCGCTGTTGTAAATGTTGTGGGTCTAAGTCATTAGATGGCGCTGCAAAGGCGTAACAAAATGGCCTCAAAATATTTATCTATACTAATATTCTAAAGCGGAAAGATTTGATTGTTTGTTTGTTTGTATAGAATAGGCTCCGAAACTACTGGACCGATTTGAAAAATTCTTTTACCATTAAAAGCCGACATTATCCGTGATGAACATAGGCTACTTTTTACCGCGGGAAAATGCTTCATTCCTACGGGAAATCTAAAATAAAAGTAAATAGTAGCGGCTTGGCCCGGGATACACTTGATAGCGCCATCTATTCAGAATCTGGTGAAGCGACTAACATGACAACTGCTTGGTGATATTTTTAGCGATCCGCTCCACGGTAGATGGCGTTTTATACTTTTCAACGCGGACGAAGTAGCGAGCACAAAGCTAGTAATAAATAAAATGAAAATTATATTATTGATTCAATTCGTTTATTCAAGTGAAGCGTCACGTCGTCACGTGATTATTAGTTTATTCATACCCTATACTGACAGACCCCATTGCATCCCTTAGGTATTTCTCCAGGTTGTAGTCTACAGACCCTATTTCCACACAAATATTCACCCTTAGCTAAAGAGGGTTCAGGTCTCTCTGTTGCTGGTTGGGGATAACCTGAAATCCAGAAAAAAATGCACTTAATCATCAATCATTCAATACTAATAAATCTGTAAGTGTGTGTATGTTCCTCCATAACTCTCAAACGAATTAATTGATTTTCATGAAACTTGGTGGATAAACATTTAGACGTACAGGACACAGAATAGGCTACTTTTTAATTTTCCAACGCGAACGAAGTCGCGGGCGCCAGCTAGTTTATAATATTATATTAGTAAGGAAGTAAAATTGAAATTAAAAATTCTTTCACCCATTGAAAACTATATTATCAGCGAGTAACATAGGTTTAATCAATCATCATCAATGAATATATGTATTAATAATAATATGTAAGTGTGTGTATGTTCCTCAATGACTCTCAAACGAATTAACTGATTTTATGAAACTTGTTAGATATACCTACATTTAGACGTACAGAACACTTCTTTCTTTTTCAATGCAGACGCGATAATTTCAAAAATTACTGCATCGATTTTCATACTGTTTTAACCAACGGATAGAGTGGTTCTCGAGGAAGGTTTTAGTATATAATTTACTAGCTGCTCGCGACTTCGTCCGCGTTGAAAAGTATAAAACGCCATCTACCGTACTTTAGATAGATGGCGCTATCTCCAGGGCCAAGCCGTTAGTATTTACTTTTATTTTAGATTTCCCGTATGAATGAAGCATTTTCCCGCGGCAAAAAGTAGCCTATGTTCATCACGGCTAATGTCGGCTTCTAATGGTAAAAGAATTTTTCAAATCGGTCCACTAGTTTCGGAGCCTATTCTATACAAACAAACAAATCTTTCCTCTTTATAATATTAGTTATGATATACTAAACCTTCATCGAGAACCACTCTATTCATTGGTAAAAACAGCATGAAATAAGGTCCAGTAGTTTTTTGACTTTATCGCGAACAGACAGATGAGACGGAGGGCTTTGTTTTATAACATGTATAAATAAGAATAAAAAAAAATATTATTCACAAATATCGCAATGAAATATTTTTATCAAAATTACCTTTTACGGGATAACTTCTTACTTGAAAATTATAGGTTTGTGGGTTCCGTCTTAACCTGTTAACTGAGGCTGAATTTTGTCTACTTAAACGCCATCTTTTGGGTTCTACTGGCGACGAGTACGTTAGTGGTACAGTCACTAGTAAAATTAACAGGAATACCTGAAAAGGTAGCGACATAAGTTATTGTTTCGTGAGACGAACACTTTTCTATCGACCCAGTAGACTACAGGGAGTCTAACTAATGATAACTTCATTAGTTTCTATTAGTGATTTTCCGGATATTCGTATTTGTTCGAGATAAATAAATAAATATCTTAACACACTCCACACAGCACCATCTAGTTCCACTCTAAGCAACTAATACTTGTATTATGGATACCATACAGTTGATATATTATATACTATATACATTATACATACATTACTTTTTTGTAAATACATACATACATATAATAAATACAAACAAAATATTAACACATTTAAACATTTGCCCCTAGCGGGATTCGAACCCGCGACCGGAATTTAATAGATTTTCATTGCTACTTAATCAACTAAGTAAAGGGTATATTTCAGCTATGAATTAAAAATTAATAAGGTAAAGGATACACGGATATTTCTTCTCCCTCGGATATCCGCGGATACGGATACGGATATCCGGCACATCACTACTAGGCTCACGGCCAGACCAGACTTGTGACAAGACTGTGTCGATTTTATGTAAACATTTAAAAGACAATAGAAGAAGAATAGTACATAAGTGATGTTATTACTTACGTGGGCACGCATTGTGTTCACAGTTAGGACTCACGAATACTACTACGTCTCAATAGTCAATAAGCATAAAATGCATTACTTGTATTATTTACTTGATCGTGTTAAAAACCGGTCCAACCAAACATCTCGCTATCTACACTCGTAATGTGTCACAGTATAACAAACAGCAGGTATGGAAGTTGAACGTTTTATTATTAAAAAAAAGGTTTAAATATATAAATATTATACTGACTCTGATTAATATAATGTAAAAAGTAATTAGTAATTATATATAGGTACTAATGTAAATAGTATTTAAGTTTATAACTAGATCAGAATTTATTTTAAATAATATTGTGTTAGATAATAATAAATAAATAAATAAATAATAATAATAATTCGATGTGTGAAAACAAATACATTACTGTAAAATTTTATCAAAATCTCATTCGTGTAAGTTATTATTTTTTCCGAAATCTGTTTCCTAGAATACAGAAATATTGCAAGTGACTTTAAAAAATCTTTCTTCTCTCTCTCTCTCTCTCGGTAATGTCCGGTTCCCGTCAGACCTGTAGCACTACCATGAGTTGCTATCGAAATCTTACGTTAGTTTACTTCTGTCGATAACGAACGTTTCACCCTTCAATGTGCTAGTGAATGATTTAACTACTAACGTTACGGTATTTCTCGAGAGCATCAGTCAAATTTGTAACTCATGGTACCGATTTTGTATAGAAATGTCAAGTTAAACGTCAGTCGCTAATGGTCGCTAGCGACTACATTCGATAGGTTTTTCACTTATACAACTCATGTTATCGGTTTTAGTTCTTTGCGTGACCGCTAGAGGCGCTGTACAATTTTTCATACAAATATTTTACGTTCTCGCTCATCTCTCGCTAGCGATTTCGATCGTCATAAACTCATGGTAGTGCTACTGATAAATCTGTAATGTGACTACAGTTATCTTATTACTGTGGGTACTCAATATATACATATTCAAATCCACGAATTGCTCAGCGCTTTGTTTAAACTGTGACTCACACAATACCTATAATCATTATTTATTGTTTTTAATAAACGGTTATTAACTTTGTTACCGTGAATTTTATTTCTCAGTACAGGAAAACGTACATTACTTGTTATTATTTACATAGGTATCTATGTATATTTATACATTTTACAAAATCTTTACTTCTTTACTAATATTTTAAATGCGAAAGTAACTCTGTCTATCTGTCTCGCTTTCACGCCAAAACTACTGAACCGATCACTATGAAATTTTGCATACACGTTGTCTGGGACACCAGAAAGGACATAGGATACTTTTCATCCAAGAAAAAGTAATGTTCCCGAGGGATTATCTAAAATATAAAACTGTAACTAACGCCTGGCCAATGTGTTATAGCAACAAGTTATCAAGAGTTGTAATAGCTTTTATATTTTTAATTTATAGTCGCGTACGAAGTCGCGGGCACCAGCTAGTATATTATAAATGATGAAGTTTATGAGAAATCCCAACACGATGCTCTATGGCCTTGAGGCCGGTCGAATTTGTTATGTCCCAGTAACGTTACGGATTCTATTCGAATTTTTTGACGGTATAATAATTATCTACTTGGGACAAACAGTCTACAGTTGGCTACACTTGTTAAGGCGTGTCGTGAATCTTTGTTCGCGCAGAAAAGAAAGTACGGCTACGACGATAAACGAAGAAAGCTTAAAACTTACAATTAACCTTAGATAAAATATCTATAAGGTTCATAATATAACGCAGCTGTTAGTTTTGTCTCACTCGTACGAGCGTAACATGCCGCTAACTAACATGGCGGCAGCTGGCGACCAATAGCGGTACTGGAAAAAGCCGCGAAGTGTGTGGATTGGTCGATAGCATTTCCCAAGCTTTCAAAATTCCTCTTCTGTGCGAGTATTTACATCTCTAAGCCATATATCAGTTGAATAGAGGACGTCAATCCTTGAATCCAGTTCAGACAACTTCGAGACATCTGTAGGCGACCTGTCTTTCGAGATTAAAAAATATATCTTCTTGACACTTTCTTCAGTATTCTTCACCTAGTGACGCAAGGGAAAATAGGTACAGGGAAAGCGGAGCAGAGGCAGAAGAAACATATCCTGGCAGAAGAATTTAAGAGATTAAGCACACACACACACACACACACGTACGCACACCAATGTACGCGTCTCTACCTTTGAAATTGTGTTTACTTACTTGGTTTCCTTTTGTTTGCTTGTATTGTTTTTTAAATTTATTTTGTATTGTGTTCATAGTTTTCTAATATTAAAAAAAATGAAGTCAAATTGAAATTCAAATATTTTATTGCAAACCATAATGTATAAACGATGTTACAATATAAAAATTTAGACCAGTGTTATGGACCCTGTTGGGCATGCAACTTAGGGACTAGGAGAGAGGAAGCATATATATACATATAAGTATACATAAGCATATAAATATTTATATAAATATAAAAGAATTTTATTTTATTTAAATTAAATATATTTACATTTATATTATTTATATTTAAATAATAATATTATCTAAAAAATATTCATTTACATTATAATAATATTTAGTATGTAGGATTTTTTTTAATTTTTTTATATTTTAAGTCCGTTATTGGCAGTAGGTCTTAAGTATACATATGTATTTACTCTTATATTATTGTCAAATGAGTGCTGTGTGACTATGTTTCAATAAAATAAAAATAATAAGCACTCGCTCCCTCTTTCGCGCAACAGTTTCCAAGGTAAGCATCGGCAAGATGGCCGCCAACCTTCGCAGAGAAGTGGGACGCTAAGAAGAAGACGAAACATACTGTGAAAATCTACAGTTTATTATTGATTTCTTTAAATATTTTCCTCGATATTGTGAACACAGCCAAAGCTCTCTCTCTAGTGAAGCAATAGCGCATATTCGATTCGATCCGTGGAGCAAGAGTGACGGGCCTGTGATTAAACCGCACCCTGAGTGCCTGTCTTTATGTTTTGAGTACTTTTGTCATACGCGCGCTCGCAGGCGTGCTCGCGACATGTGTACGGTGACAATGTTTTGACAGAGTTTAGGGATATTTTTTTTTTTTTTAAAAACCCACATTGTAAGGTTATTTGAAACCACGATGCAAGTGAAACTGTTTATAATATTATAATATTGTTAGTATAGACAAATATTTTATAAGCCTTAACCAATGACTCTTGATTTTTTTCAAACTCATGGTCACCCTACAGTTTTAAATGAAAATCTCAGCGGATGGTCCGGCGAGCGCCGTCATGTCAACGTGTGTATATCGTCTAAACTGGACGTCAATTTTAATTGCAATATACCACCACGCGTGACATGGCGTGCCGGCGACGTCAACTCAGTGCGTAGTTTGTCGTTTTCAACGTACCTATACCACCTATACTACTACTTTCTTCTTTCTTTTTGAATTAAGTACATATTCTTCTTGTCAATCCACTACAACTATGGATTTTGCGTCAAAAATGCCAAAGTACACATAAAAAGTACGTCTAAAACGAAATCATGGCGGAGTCAATGGTTAAAGTCAATGGTCAATGGTATTCCAGAGGATAAATCATGAAAACAACGATAACTTCAATCATATTAACAATTTTATTTAACAGTAAATAAAAAATCTTTTTTAGATTGCTTTAAAATATTTAAATACTTACTGAGATTAAAATTTATCAATGATCTTTTCATAATCATAAGACGACAAATCTGTCCTTTTATACCTAAATTTAACTTAATTAGATATACCTACCTCTATATCTAGACATCCTTAGGTAACACATGTCACAAGACGACTAATTTGTCCTTAATTTCTAGATTCATGTACAATTTAGATAAAGGTACTTCTGTGTATATCTAGACATCCTCAGGTTTCCTTCCAAATACATTGTGCTCATAAATTTCACCATCTACAGCATAATAATGTACAAATATAAACTCTCCGTCAAACGCTGTCAATCCTGGCACTGAGTTTGAGTTAGTAGCAGGCACAGTGCTATTAGGAGATACTAAGTAACATAAACTATTGACTACATACGGGATCCTATGTGATAATTCTTCATCAACTCTAAACCCAAACATAGGTTTACCTAAAACTGTACTTTTCACTTTAAAGTCAAATTCTTGAAACTTGTGAGGCACTGTACTATTTTTTTCTAGAAACTTAAGTTTATTATCTTCATCAGTATAAAAAATGCCTTCAAGAAAATCTAAAACGAAGTCAGATGCGTATTCAACGGCTTTCACTTGTGCTTTATCAGTACCATTTTCGGTTATTTTATAAATTTTGTGATCTGTGGTTAGTATGTAAATTATATCTTCATTGCTAACTTTGTCTATGGCTATTATGTCATCACTTATGTTCCCATACTTTGCAACGGTCATTGTCTCTGGATTAAACGTGTATATTCCATCACTAGCTCCGATGTAAATTTCTTTGGGAAGCTGTTCACTGTTTTCATACTTTAATGTGTTTGTCGTACCTTTGTAAGGATAGTCTGCTGTGGAATCTCTTCCATCGTTAATTCTATGCAATTTGTCATCTGGTAAAAGTACGTATTGCCCTAGATTCTCTCCTTCCTTGAAAAGATTGTAATAAATAGGTGGTCTAGGTCTCCGACCTGATAGTGGCACTAGTAGATTCCTAACTTCAAGATTCGGTTCGTTCTTATAAATGGAGTTTATCGTACCCGATTCCGGAAAGAATACCTTGTCTGTAGGTAAAACAGGGTCCCTCTTCTCGAAGAAGTACGCATTATGTGGAGTAGCGCAAACAGTTGTTAACAGAAGTATGGACGTCACGAATTCAATCTGAAATATGATAAAGAATAGTAATATTTTTTAAAATTGTATTAGGCTGATGGCCTACTAGATCCAAAATTTTTTACTAATAGATTAAAATTTGATATTCATAACTAATTTCAGCATTACTTGGATTACATCACATGGAACTACTTAGAATTAAAACACGTATTTATATAGCTCGCCTATTTTATTTGGAAATATATAAATTCCAATCCTAACCATACTAACTGATAAAAATGCGAAAGTGAGTTTATTTCTTAACCTTTCACGCCTTAACTAGTCAACTGATCATAATTAAATTTCGAATTGTTAGGGATACCGAAAAGGAGGTAGAGTACTTCTCTTCTAGAAAAAAGTACTTAAGGGATCATATAAAAATAAAAAAATCGACACAATTTGTGATTCAAAAGCTTGTATTGTATAAGTGAAAAAGATTCCTTCACATTGAAAAAAGTATTAATACAAAAATTAATAACAAAAAGAAACATTGCCTCTGCATTAACCGCCATGGTTATACTTAGTTTATAAGGAAAAATTGTTAAAATAGAAAAAAAAATACCTGCATAGCGAGCGCTTGTACGTCCCCGGCCTCTGTTACTATGAAACTGAATATACTTAAGTAATATACAAAACATGTTTTTACATAAATTAATTATTTATGTATCATAAAGACTTATTATAATTGTAATCAGGTTGGTTTATATGTATATAATATATTATGTCGCAGCACAATCGGAAAAAACGGATTTTTGCAAAAATCCTATATAGTACGATAGCAACGGATTGAACGGATCCGATAATAGGAAACTAACAACGAATTTTGTCATCATTCGAGGTACTTTCAGGATCTTTGCAAAAATCCGACCAGTTTTTACATGAGTTGCGAAGAAACGCTCACCTGTCATAAATCTTGAGCGCTGATTGGCCAAAATGAACGCTACTTATTGACGGATGCGCTGATTGACCAACCAGAACCAAGAAGCTTGAAATCATCGACCAATCGACGTTTCATTTTCTAAATGTTTTGAACAAATTGGATTTGTTGCAAAGATCCTGAAAGTACCTCGGATGATTACAAAATTCGTTGTTAGTTTCCTGTTATCCGGTCCGTTGCTATCGTAGTATATAGGATCTTTGCAAAAATCCGTTTTTCCGATTATACTGCGACATATATTGCGACATTTTTAACCGAGTTTTGTCGCTTCTTGATAAATAGATCGGGAGGTCATGGATATTACCTATATATTTATTTCCTTATCCTTCCATACCTAGGTATGTATAAAAAAGCTTATAAATCCATACTTATATTTATATTAATAATAAATCATAAAGAGGAAAGATTGAAAAAATCTTTTACTGTTGGGAAACTACACTGTCAGTTACATACTAGGCTAGTATAAATACCTAATTAATCTATACTCTATACTAATATTATAAAGAGGAAAGATTTGATTGTTTGTTTGTTTGTATTGAATAGGCTCCGAAACTAGTGGACCGATTTGAAAAATTCTTTTACCATTAGAAGCCGACATTATCCGTGATGAACATGGGCTACTTTTTACTGTGGGAAAATGGTTCATTCCTACGGGAAATCTAAAATAAAAGTAAATACTAGCGGCCTGGCCCGGGAGATAGCGCCATCTATCCAAAATACGGTAGATAGCGTTTTATACTTTTCTACGCGGACGAAGTCGCGAGCACCAACTATAATTAAATAAGAATAATCATAGAAAAAAATTATTCGAGGACATAGAAGAAAAGCGTAATTTTCGTCACCTATTTTGACTACTTGGAGTAAAATTAAAACTTAGTTAAAAAATACAGTATAAATAAAATACATAAAGATCATATTTATTTAAAAACATTATAAAAAATAGTCAGATATATAAAAAAAAATATGGATCTTTATTTTTAAATAGCTAATGCACTATTTGAACATTTAGCCCGAGATTCTATTGTAACGTTTCGTTTAGCGGCTAGTAACCCTAGCCGCGGGTTTGAATCCTGCTAGGGGCAAATTATTTATGTGTTAATTGGTGAAAGATTTTTTTAAATCCGATGAGATATTTGAAGTATTACAACCACAAACAAACATTCAAACTTTACCTCCCTATATTATAATATTAGTATTAGAATATAGACGATATTATACAATAAATTTGCATGATCTAGTTTTCTTAATAAGGATTGTAATCATTGCATCATAACCAGTCAAACAACTTTCTTTGGTTACTCGTGTAACAAATCAAAAATCGGTATTATGTCAAATATTTATGATAACGCCAATCTTCTTTTTATATATCATCAAATACTAATAATAAATCCGTAAGTGTAGTATTGTATGTATGTATGTTCCACCATGATTTTCGTGAAACTTGGTAGATAAACATTTAGACGTACAGTACAGGACATAGGATACTATACATATAGGGGAAAACACCCAATTATTGGCACTTTAAGAAATACAACCATTTATTGACACTTTTGGACCTATTGTTCAACTCAAATAAAATTTGAAAGTTTGACAATATTTAAATCATTTGACTGTTTAGTGTTAGCAATTCTCATAAACCTAAGATTTATTTACTTATTGTGGGAACACAGTTTATGGAATGGTTTTCTTATTTTTTAGTGAAAAATTTAATTGGAGCCAGTAAATTGGGGGGGTGCCAATATTAGGTCATTTTACCCTATATAAAATTCTCGTGTCACAGTGTTTGTAACAAAACTCCTCCGAAATGGGCTTTCAACATTGGTGTGAGCGTCCACAGGCGTTCAAAAGTTTGTAGACGCTGTATTAAGAAAAATTCTTCAAATAATTGTCAGATTAAGCATCAATACGACCAGAAATTCAGGCTGAACCGTCCGTACGAAAATCTGACCCGCTCGAGTATTTTAAAATGGCAATCGCCAAAATTTTTTGCATTTTCAAGAAGCTGCCACGAGACTGGAAGCAGCCACGACTTTTCGTTACATCTGAATCGTCTGTATTTTAAATGGGAGCTTAGTTTGGGTGGTTTGGTTTCACTTAACATCCCCTTTGAAAATCTGTCGCGTTCGAGTAGTATTTAAATTTTTACCCCAACCCCCACCAACACCAACATCCCTTATTGGAGACACGTGTGGCATATACATTGGCAATATCTCAAAAACCTCTCCTATCCCTATATCTAGTGCCCAGACGAAGTGGCGGGCTCTGGCTGGCTTAAAATATTAGTACAAAAAGAAAGGTTTAAACAGATACATAGTTTCAATGTCAAAATGAAACTAAGCTGTCCATTCTGCACACCCCTAACTACAAAGAACGTGACAGACATCTTTGTTGGTAGCGTCTCTTTGTGGCGAAACGCCACAAGCAATTTTCGGGAGCTTTGGCGAGCTGACAGCAATACTTTCGTTGTCTGACAAGCTTGGGTATAGTCATAAGCTCGTCGGCCCCGGGCTTTATCTTTGATCTCAAAAAGTGCCGCTTCTTTTGAATCCCTCAACCAACTAAGGTTAGATACATATTAAGGGCCTCTTTCACCGACTATAAGTAAATTGTTATTTGTTGATTTTAGAAATAATTATTGAATAATGCACTCCGTTTATTGCATCCTTTTCTATAGGCGATTTTTTATTTTAATTTTTTGGACATTTACCGTACAAACAAAGGTGTTGATACACAGGGTTATCCCCGGTTACCGGTGATTTTAAATGACAGTTAGCCTACTTGACAGATGGTGAAAGAGGCCCTTAATCATTAAAATGTGTTCATATTAATATCTGTTTAATTCTAAGTTATACCTATAATGTTAGCGGCTGCTATTTATGTCGACTCAAGTTGACTGAAAAGTGCTCTGTGACGTTTCAAAAAGAGTAGTTCATTCATTCATATTCATTCGGTGGTATGATACATTGAAGGATTTGAAGGGGTATCAGTCAGTTGAACGAACGCGTTCGCGAAGAGAGGTCGATGTCGTATGTCCGCACATCTTATAATTATGTAGTTGGAATTGTAGTTCTGATATACCTCACCGCACCGGCACAAAACGTGGCCCAAACTGTTTTATTATAAAAATTTTGAGAAAAATAAAAATTGAAAGAAAATCTTTCTAATATATAAAAGGCAGTGTGTGTATAGGTCGTGCAGCGAATAAAGACTTCTCGGCAAATGTGCGCAGAATCCTATTTTTAGGTGTTTGAGGGGGCAGAGGAGCGTGAGCGGCTGAGTCTACCAATAACGTGTGCCGACACGTTATTGGTAGACTCAGTCGCTCTTCCCCTCCCGCACTTCGTTCGCGCATCTCGAGTCCCGCCTTCAAAACCTTAATATAATAATTCACCTATATGTATGTTTCCTATGAACTTCAAAACCGCTGAAACGATTTTAATGAAATTTTTAGACAATCTTCATCTAATTCAGATTAGTCCAGGGGGTGATTCTGAGAAGTTTGGTGGCGATCGGACGCGGACGAAGTCGCGGGAAAAACATAGGTGTAAATGTAGATAAGCGAAAGTCAAATGTGAAATATTTAGCTTTATAACTAGCGATAACCATGTTGCAAATGCGATGCAAATTTTTGGTTCTATGGTTAAATAGATCCATTACCAATTCTAGAGCTGAGTGATGAAGGACAAATAACGGTTTTCACTAATGGAAAGAGCGATAAGCTAGAAAGATTTGTGTATAATACAATTTGCATAACTCATTGCATCCGTGCTAATCCAGGGGCGGGTCGCTAGTTATTTATCATCAAATTGTGTAATTGTAAATTTCATATGGGGATGGGTTTCTAAATGAAAACAAAAAAACGCAATTGACTCTTTATTCTTAAGAATAACTCGTCGCTTAAACATTTTTAATCCCATTTTCTCGCTTTTTTTAAATTATTAAATTCCACATTAAGATCTCTATCTAATATCTTAACGTTAGGTAGTTTCTCTGCGTTTTTTACGTGTTTGTTTTTCTTGTTAGAAGCTGTTCTATACTCGTTTGTATCATAATTTTTCCCGAAGATATCGTGTGCGTATATTACACCATCGACAGCATAATAAAACTTAAAAATAAATTCAGTATCAACAGCTGTCAGTCCTGGCACATATGCTGTGCTTGGCACAGGTGTAGAGCCCTCACTGGTGACTACGTATGGTACACCGTCGATTATATAAGGTATAGTCCTTTGCGATTCTTGGGAGGTACTATCCCAACCGAACATCGGTCGTCCTAGTACAGTGTTTTTAACATCAAAATTAAATTCTTCAAACTTGTGCGGCACTGAATTCTCATCGTACAAGTAATGTAGTTTATTATCCCGATCAGAGTAAAATATTCCTCCTGCCAAATCGAGAACAAAGTCTGTCGCGTATGCAATGGCCTCGACACGTGTTTTAACCGTTCCGTGTTCTGTCACTTTGTAAATCTTATTCTCCTTAGTTAGTATATAAAATATATCTTTATCGGTCACTTTATCTATCGCCAAAATGTCAGCAGTTATATCACCGTATTTAACAACGTTCTTTGTATCCGGATTGAACACATATATTCCATCACTGGCTCCAATGTATACTTCTTTAGGCGGAAATTCTTTGTCATCTGTTGGATAATCTGACGTTGAGTCCCTGCCATCATTGATTCGATGCAATTTATTATCAGGTAGCAGTACGTATTGACCAAGGTTCACTCCATTCTCGATTAAGTTGTAATAAATCGGCGGATGGTTACCTTGTCCACTGTAAGCATAAGCGCGGTTATCGATGTATCCAGAAAGTGGGACTAGTAAATTCTTTACTTCACGATTAGCCTCATTCTTGTAAATATCATATTTAACACCAATATTGGGCAGAAATACAACATCCGCGGGGGTATCTAGTGGATTATTTTTATTGTAAGCTTGAGCTGAATCTTGTTTGGCCTCGCAATGGGCGCACACGGCGATAAGTAGCAAAAGCACTTTGACCTGGAAACGTTTGGACGTTTGTTATTATTTATTAACGTAAAAATTACTAAAATAATTTAGCTGATTTTTATAATGCGCACCGCCAAGGTTTGGAACTCCCTGCCTGCGTCTGTGTTTCCGAGCTCATTTAACCCTAATCTTTTCAAAGTTCGAGTGAATAGTGCATCTTCTTGATGAGCTCCATCTTAGGCCTCTCCCTTGATACCCAGCTGGTTGTTGGCCAACAGCAAACCCATCTCTAATAAAAAAAAAAGCTGAAACTATACACTACCTGTTATAGTTTTATAAATCAAAATAAGAGATAGGCAAAGGGCTGGTATTCAAAAAGGAAAAATTGTGAATTGGTATGTATGTGTCTCAACCCTTAAAAGTAATAAAAAAAAATCACCTTCATGATTGGTCAGCCACTGTTTTCTCGCGAGATTCCAAATAAACAACCAAATATTTAAGCTGACACGTTTTATATAATTGTTTATCATTGCTTATCGAACCAAATTTGATCTTTCACCTATGGCTTTTGCTATCATCTTGGCCTAACGATTGTATTTCCAGGTATACATTACTGTCACCATTGCTTATAAAAACAATCTTGTTACTATATTTGTATAAGACTTATATATATATATCATAGTCAGCAAACTAATGAATTTGAATTTCAAATAGAATTGCTAATTTTTATTCTAAAAAAAACGGCATAACTTTTTTTGTAATTACATACAAATATTATAAATACAAAACATCCATGTCTCAGGTACAAAGGTAAAATGTTAACCCATAAGCATTTATCCCTAGCGGGATTCGAACCCGCGACCGTTTGGTTAACAGCTAGGGTTACTAGCCACTAGACCAAACGTGTAGTCAAATTTATTGATTATTATTTTTCTATACTAATATTATAAAGAGGAAAGATTTGATTGTTTGTTTGTATACAATAGGCTCCGAAACTACTGGACCGATTTGATAAATTCTTTGGCTATTAGAAGCTGACATTATCTACGATGAACATAGGATACTTTTTACCGCGGGAAAATGCTTCATTCCTACGGGAAAACGGATAAAAGGACAACGGGTAGTAAGAATTATCCTTCCGTACTTAACTTCTTTTTCACATAACTTCTAAACGGTTGAACCTATTGGGTTGAAATTTTATATGGGTATTTCGATGATTTCCTGGATGATTTAAAAATACAATTGGATCGGGTAGGTGGCGCTGCTGTCGGTATGTCAACTACTAAACGGCTTGACCGATTGGGTTGAAATTTTGTATGTGTATACTTATTTCTATGGTTTCACAGACACGAATGTGTTATATTTTATAAAGTTACGCGGACGAAGTCGCGTGCAACAGCTGTTATTTATAAAGTTACAGAACCCATTTTCCTATCACTTATCCTGAACCCTACTGCAACAGGCAGAGCACTTATAGCACATGTGGCGTTAGTTGTGTTATAGACGACGGTAGCCACTTACCATCAAGTGGACCGTCAGCCTGTCTTCAGACCTTAACGTAAAGAGAAATAAGATTTCCAAAAATCTTTCTAAAAATCTTGGCATTAAAACAAAATGAAAATTTACTAATACTTTTATTTAGAAATCGACAAAAATCAATTGCAACATTAGTTAATTTCATTTACACATGCATACAGTTAAATATTTACACATTCAAGTTTCGTGTGCGTAAAATGCAAATAACAAATATGCCTTAAAAGTTGTGTAATTTAGCAAAAAGAACTTCATAGCTCTTACAGTAGTACCCAACTGTTATGGTTTACATGGCTCAGGTACAGAATGTCCCTTGTCAAAATGTCCATTGTTCCAAAATGATCGATCAGTCTATCAAAATGTCTAGTCTCAGAATGTCCAGTATCTCAGAATGTCTAGTATCAAAAGGTCTATAAATGGCGAAGTGTCGAAAGTATCAAAACCTTTCGACCAACACACTTCGCAGCTTTTTCCAGTACCGCTATTGGTCAACAGCTGACGCCATATTAGCGGCATATTACGCTCGTGCGAGCCCTTCGGCCGCCTACGAAACCAACGCTACGTAACCAGTTATTGACAAGACATTTTTTCTTGCTACGAAACCAGTTACGTACAAAGATTTTTTTTTCTACGAAATAGCCAATAGCGATGCCTGTGTTAACGACATAAAAAAAAATGGGTATTGCCCCTTTCCCACAAATGCAAAGATGTGTCAGAAACTGGTTTCGTAGCATTGGTTTCGTAGGCGGTCGTTCGTAACTAGTTTCGTAGCAAGAAAAATGATCCTTCACACCTAACCGGTAACGTAGCATTGGTTTCTTCGGCGGCCGAAGCGCGTGCGAGTGAGACAGTACTAACATCTGCATTGTATTATGAACCTTATAGATATTGCATTTAAGGTTTATTTTAAATTTTAAGCTTCCTCGTTAATCGTTGGAGCCTTACGTTTATATGTTATCGAATATATTATTTCTATCAAGCGTGTACTACTGCAGAAGTTGGTCTCTGGACTCTCAGACATACTTGAAAAATTAAAGATATATGCGCCATACATTATCAATATCAAAAACTACATATATTATGTCAACATATAAAAGATTTTGACTTTTAAAACAAATATTAAAATAATAAATAATATATACTTTATCTGGAACATAAATTCCAATGACGACTAATGTTTTAAACTTTGCGAAAATTCATTGTAAGAATAAAATATAAATTGATTCGAGTCACACGAGAAAGCATTTATATATAATAATTTATTTTTATAATATAATATGAAATTTATGTATTACGGTTCATATTAAAAAAAAAAAATAACATTTCAAATTTTAAACCAATTTGTACGTATTGTAAAATAATTTGAATTGTCCCTTTAAAATAATAATTGTGTTTTGAAATATTTCTTTAACAATTCGATGTTATATCTAACCATAAAATAATTTTTAAACGACATAACACAAAAATGTAATTTACAAATAAATATAAATATAAATATATATTATGTACTTATAAATAATAAATCTTTTACAAAAATCTAATTAGGAACTGATAGTAATTATAAAATAACTTGAATTTAAATAAAAAAAAATTACACTTATGAAATATTAAATTCGGAATTTTTTACATTAACTATTTTTAATTTTAGATTTATATAATTATTAGAAAATTAATAAGAAATTTTAAAACCTATTTTTTTTATTATTTTCTTAGTATAATATTGCACGAAGTGACTTATACTAGAAAAAAAAAGTGTATTGACTTTCGTATTTACAAAGTTATTTAATATTTTGAGAAATTTAAAAAAATCTCACTTACAATATGTTTACTGCAGTTTAGACATTTTTTTTATTCCCACTGTAATTCCAGCAAAACAAAGAAAATTAATAGGTTCAAGATTTTATTGCTTGGCGATTTAAATTGTACAAAAGACAATACAAATTTTATTATTAGATACTTACTAAGTTTTACGATATTGGAAATGTTTTAATTACGTACTTACATAAAATAATTGGTATATAGTTATAGGCGATCTTAAATGTTATATTTATACACTATGGCACAGAAAATATACACAAAATATCTTACATTTTATCTAAAAGTGACTGAGTTAGCTCAATTAATATAATTAATATAAATTATTTATTATTATTATTATTATTATAACATATTATTTTAAAATTGAATAGTGCAAGAATTCAATTTAACGAATTTTTTTTTATTGCTCGTTTTAAAAATTCAGAAGATAGTTAAAATACTCACTAAGTAAGTCAGAATTAAGTATTCATAAGAGGCGTTGATTTTTTTAAATAAATAAATGCAAATAGGCAAATTACTTTTCCTTCTGCAACTGTCTCAAAAGAATATTCATAAAAGAAGTCTCATTATATCGTGAACTTTGTGGTTTGTTTTGACCGAAATGAGTCAATGAGTCACTGCTATATACAGAAATGTTATTTGTTTAAACCGAAATAAGTCAATGAGTCACTGCTCTATACCAAAATGTGATTTGTCTAAACCGAAATAAGTCAATGAGTCACTGCTCTATACCAAAATGTGATTTGTCTAAACCGAAATAAGTCAACGAGTTACTTCTTTATACAGAAATGTGGTTTGTTTTGACCGAAATGAGTCAATGAGTCACTGCTATATACAGAAATGTTATTCGTTTAAACCGAAATAAGTCAATGAGTCACTGCTTTATACCAAAATGTGATTTGTCTAAACCGAAATAAGTCAACGAGTTACTTCTTTATACAGAAATGTGGTTTGTTTTGACCGAAATGAGTCAATGAGTCACTGCTATATACAGAAATGTTATTTGTTTAAACCGAAATAAGTCAGTGAGTCACTGCTCTATACAGAAATGTGGTTTGTTTTGACCGAAATAAGTCAACGAGTTACTTCTTTATACAGAAATGTGGTTTGTTTTGACCGAAATAAGTCAACGAGTCACTGCTATATACAGAAATGTGATTTGTTTTGACCGAAATAAGTCAACGAGTTACTTCTTTATACAGAAATGTGGTTTGTTTTGACCGAAATGAGTCAATGAGTCACTGCTATATACAGAAATGTTATTTGTTTAAACCGAAATAAGTCAATGAGTCACTGCTCTATACAAAAATGTGATTTGTCTAAACCGAAATAAGTCAACGAGTTACTTCTTTATACAGAAATGTGGTTTGTTTTGACCGAAATGAGTCAATGAGTCACTGCTATATACAGAAATGTTATTTGTGTAAACCGAAATAAGTCAGTGAGTCACTGCTCTATACAGAAATGTGGTTTGTTTTGACCGAAATAAGTCAACGAGTTACTTCTTTATACAGAAATGTGGTTTGTTTTGACCGAAATAAGTCAACGAGTTACTTCTTTATACAGAAATGTGGTTTGTTTTGACCGAAATAAGTCAACGAGTTACTTCTTTATACAGAAATGTGGTTTGTTTTGACCGAAATAAGTCAACGAGTCACTGCTATATACAGAAATGTGATTTGTTTTGACCGAAATAAGTGAATAAGTCACTGCTCTATACAGAAATGTGGTATGTTTTGACCGAGACAAATTAATTTTTCAAAGAAAATATGCAGATTGGAATCGTTAAGCAAGATCTTCATTAAATTATTATTTGATTTATCATTAAACTGTACGAAATTATTTCAAACGCCGTCCTCTTTTAAACACCCAATTTTTCCCAGCCATATTGTGCGCAACGCTATAATAAATTATTATTCTAAGTATGTAAACAGAGTTGGGCTCAAAAGCGGACAGTTTCCTTCCGGTTAAAAAGCTTAGAGCCTATCTTCTGATTTTCCTCGGTGACCTGATCTGAACCAACTCCTTGTTGAGGCGTCATTTCTTCGCCGCAATCCCACTGATCAAGCCCTGAGCCGATGAAAGTGTCGCGAGAGTTATTCTGTCGTTATTGGTCGACGAGAGACTCCTCTCTTGAGTGCTCAACAGTCGCTCGGCCGAGTTGAGCGTGCTCAGACTGAGTCGGCTGTCAGTGTTCGAGGTTTGAGTGGTGATGGGTGTCGTGGAACGTGTCAGGGTCTTCGGAAGAGTGGTGGCAGGTGGAGAAGTCCGCAACGCTGTGGGCTTTTGGTCTCGGCCACTGCAAACCTGGACATTTTTAAAAAATTCTTAAGGCGATTAGTGCCTTCATATTTGGGTACCTTCTTAAGCCTACTACTCGTTCTTAAAGCAACATTTGATACATCTTTCTTTTCGTATCATTAAAACTTCTATGCGTATATGAAAAAAAGTGTTTTTGAGTTGAACTTTGAGTTTTTTTGGCTCTATTTTCTTAGAGCTTTTAAACCTTCGGCCGAAGGTTGTGGCGATATTCGATTAATCGGCTTCAGCAAGATTTTTTTATGGTTACCAAGCCGGTGATGGGACAAAATTAAGTTAGGGGAATGAACTTCAGCATTTCTTACTAACGAACTGAAACAAAACAGCACATGTGCTGTTAAATAATGGCCTTATACCAGCTTATGGTTCCGGTATATCAATATAGTGTGGCCAACGTTTACTAACTAAACTAGAACTTCAAGTTGGTTCGAGAAACTTCCTATATTTATTTATAAAGGAAAAGGCAGATCATAATATGCTAATAGTAGCTGACGCCCGCGACTTCGTCTGCGTTGAAAAAGAAAAATTAGCTTATCCTGTGTCTTTTACGTCTAAATGTTTATCTACTAAGTTTCATGAAAATCAGTTTATTAGTTTAAGAGTTGGAGGAACATACATACATACATTACCTACACTTACAGATTTATTATTAGTATTGATAATTGATAATACAAAGGCAAAGGAATATTAAAAAAGATTTCACTTTAGTATGTTAAATCAATAAATTAATCATATGTTTATTTACAGGGCAACACGAAACTATAAAACGAAATATAAAATGAAATGATGTGTTAAAAGAAGAAAGGTCTGTTCAAATTCAGAGCACTTTAATTTGGGTTCCTAAACAAGATCTATTTCATACAAAAACGAAGTTGATGGTACGAAATAGCATATGCAATCCAGTTTAGGTCCCAAATTAAATCGCATTAAGAGTTGATGATGTAGTATGACGGTTGATCTGACCTGATGATGGTTCTCCCAGTCCTTGTGCTGACAGAAGGCGCCGCAGTATCGGGCCGAATTACATCCGGAACAAGTCTCTTGCGCCTTTCTTCCGCAGTTCCAACAGCACTGTACCAAATATAATAGTCCTTACTTAGTCCTTACTAATATTATAAATGCGAAAGTAACTCTGTCTGTCTGTCGCGCTTTCACGCCAAAACTACTGAACCGATTTAAGTGAAATTTGGTACAAAGGTAATCTAGAGCCTGAGAAAGGACATAGGCTACTTTTTAATGCGAAAAAAGGGTTGTAAGGGGTTGAAAGTGGAAATATAATGTTGTATGGTAGTATCGTCATTTTTAAAACTAGAAGATTGAAACTTATTTTTTATGCTGTTAATCGTTACTAATCCTTACTAATATTATAAATGTGAATGTGAGTTTGTTTGTTACGCTTTCACGCAAAAACTACTGAACCGATCGCCATGAAATTTTGCATACACGGTGTCGTTCAAAGCGGACGAAGTCGCGGGCACAAGCTAGTAGTAAATAAATAAATATCTTCACACAATCCACACAGCACCATATCGCACAATTGCTCATGTCCTCAAGAATTATGAATTACAAAAAAAATCCGACTGCTAGAACGAAATCCCTCAAGCAATCAAACAAACAAACTCTTTAAGTAAAAATAGACCAAAAATTATTAATTTATTTTTGTTATTAGCTGTCCTGTAAAAAGTGTAATTTTCATTTATTTTTTATGTTAAGGTCGACAGACAGGCTGACGATCCACTTGATGGTAGGTGGCTACCGTCGCCTATAACACATGCGGCGCCATAAGTGCTACAAGTGCGCTGCCGACCATGGAAGGATTAAGGATAAGGGATAAGGGAGGGATGGAGTAATGGGCTCTGGCATCCCTTACTCACTCACCGAAACACAACAGCACATGATGCTGTTATTTCACGGTGGTTATACTGTAAGGGGGTGGTTACTGCAGCCAGTCGGGCTGTGAAACACAGTGTGCCCTACAGTGGTGGTGCCCTAAAGTAGTGACTTTTAAAATCCAGACCAGAGTCAATTTTGAAAATTATATTAAAATTTCCAAAGTTGACCCCCTCGGGAATCGAACCCGAGGCCCCTGAAACGTTAGGCAAGCACTCTTGCCACTCGTCCAACGGGCTCGTCAAAAATGTATAAAATGTCATATAAATTCTTACGTTTTGTTGTTGAGCATTGGGACTGAGGTCTCTCGGCGGAGTGTGTCTTCTCTCCAACCGCTCCAGTTTGCTTCTCTCTGTCGCGACCAGTTCTAAGGCTTTCGTTTCAGCCGCACCCACCGCTCGCTGCAGCTCCAACAGAGCCTGCCGCTTCACCTATTCAGTTGAAGCCAGTGGTTTCTTTATTAACTTTCTCTGTATTATACAAGCTAAAAAAATTGTCATGTGCCAGATATCCGCATCCGTTACTTTTTGGCGGATTTTTACGGACATTCTCTTACAATTCTAATGAGCCCAAACACGCTATAATCCGCAATTTGACTAATTTTAGAAAATCATTTGAAATTATTCTATACTAGCTGTTGCACGCGACTTCGTCTGCGTAATTTTATAAAATATAATACATTCGTGTCTGTGAAACCATAACCATGGAAATACACATACAAAATTTCAACCCAATCGGTTCAGCCGTTTAGAAGTTATGTGAAAAGTACGGAAGGACAATTCTTACTACCCGTTGTCCTATTACTCGTTTTCCCATAGGAATGAAGCATTTTCCCGCTGTAAAAAGTAGCCTATGTTCATCACGGATAATGTCGGCTTCTAATGGTAAAAGAATTTTTCAAATCGGTCCAGTAGTTTCGGAGCCTATTCTATACAAACAAACAAACAATCAAATCTTTCCTCTTTATAATAATAGTATAGAAAACATTATTAATTTTTTGATGAACATAGGCTACTTTTTACCGCGGGAAAATGCTTCATTCCTACGGGAAATCTAAAATAAAAGTAAATACTAGCGGCTTGGCCCGGGAGATAGCGCCATCTATCCAAAAACAAGTGAAGCGACTAACATGACAACTGCTTATGACAAATACTTTTAGATTTTAGACAAATATTTTTAGGTGGCGTTTTATACATTTCAACGCGGACGAAGTCGCGAGCACTAGCTAGGTCTCTAATATTATAAAGAGGAAAGGTTTCTTTGTTTGTTTGTTTGTTTGTTTGTTTGTCTCTAATAAAAAAAGAGTATGGCCATATTAACGTAACTGTATCGACAAGTGTTAGGTACCTGATTAACCGCATCTTCGGCTCGTCTTCTGACCTCAGCGACTCGTTCTTCCGTCTGACGAACGGCCGCTGCCATTATTTCGCTTGCTGCTCTCTTTATATCATTGCTTTCTGTTGGTTCTACGCCTATACAGACAGACAAACATTTTATGTCCATTAGTTAATGTTCTCTATTTGTTATTGAGCTGATTATGTCACGTGTTTGATGTTGATCTAACCGAAACGTGTTACTGGAAGTCGGGAAGTGTTGCAGGTTTTGTTCTTTACAATGGTTTTTTTTAATTTATTTATTAATACAACTAGCTGGTGCCTGCGACTTCGTCTGCGTTGATAAAGAAAAAGTAGTATATTCTGTGTCCCGTACGTCTAAATGTTTATCTACCAGGTTTCATGGAGTTATGGATGGAGGAACATACATACGTACTTACATACATACATTACCTAATTTTACAGATTTATTATTACTTAGTATTTGATATTGATCGATTTCTATGTACATATATAATTAGATACCTCTCTGCTGCAATATGGCGAGCGCTCGTTTCGTCTTCTCCACCATGCTGAGTATACAGTTGAGCATCGTATTGATGTTCTTCCATTCATCGTCAGTCTTCAGAAGACCGGTTGCTGTGCCGCCCAACCCTCGTTGTTCAGCGAAGGGCGCGTTCATTGAGGAAACGTCACGAACTGTGATGCCACCTTCAAATTTAATATGACCACTGCGTGACTTCAAGTCACTCGCTCTTTACTATACTCGTATGCGTATGTGTGGACATGCTTTGGCACGCGGATTCGTCAGCATATATTTATTATAAGTATTATAGCCAATGAATTAAGTATACTGATATATAAAGTAATATAAACTACTAGCTGCCCAAGCAACACAGAATGGCTGAATTTTCTTTGCCTTTATCAGCCGTTATCCAAGCAATTTGGGCACAAAATTAATTGCTTTAAGCTGTATAGTAGCAACATAATAGCTGAATAGTAGCTGAAAAGCAACAAGAAGCCCATAATAGTGTTATAATAGCTCAAAATCATTCAATACAGCATTTGCCTATCTTGTCAGCTCTAATACCCTTATAACAAAGCTTTAAACTGAATAATTTGTGAATTTCATACTGTTATCTGGCCTATGTGTTGCCTAGGTGGTGCCCGCGACTTCGTACGCGATGATAAATCAATCAATCAATGAAACATTTATTTGCAACTTAATAACACAACAAAGACAAAGAAACAGTAAAGAAAAACAGTGGTTGGGAAAAAAATGTGAGTTATAAGTTACAAATAAATCTATACTTATACTGTACTAATATTATAATGAGTAAAAATTTGATTGTTTGTTTGTTTGTATAGAATAAGCTCCGAAACTAGTGGACCGATTTGAAAAATTCTTTTACCGTTAGAAGCCGACATTATCGGTGATGAACATAGGATACTTTTTACCACGGGAAAATGTTTCATTCCTACGGGAAATCTAAAATAAAAGTAAATACTAGCGGCTTGGCCCGAGATACACTTGACAGCCCCATCTATCCAGAATCAGATGAAGCGACTAACATGACAACGCCTTGGCTAGGGACACTCTTGATGGCGCCATCTATCCATTTAAAACATAATCAGGTGAAGCGACTAACATGACAACTGCTTGGTGATATTTTTAGCGATCCATTCCACGGTAGATGGCGTTTTATACTTTTCAACGCGGACGAAGTCGCGAGTAATAAATACCAGCTAGTAAATAAATATTCTCGTACCGTCTCTCCTCTCAAATCCCCCTTCCTGTCCTTGGTAGCCGTGGTACGGGTGGTAATCAAACAGGCTCGCATTGCTTGGAAGCGGATACAGGAACGGCGAGGGGTTCATGAATAGACTCCTCTTTGGATGTGGTGGATACTCATCGGACGTCCCGTTCGTTTGAGGTGCATCGTAGAACCTGCGACAAAATATGGTTAGTGTACTTGCAAATCGAAAGAATCGTCGACATATAGAAGAAAGTAATGAAAATGCAATTTTTCAACCACTTAACATATATATTAATAGAAGTCACGTGCAATAGCTAGTATACTAATATTTGTCTCGGGGTCGTTGAAAACTTTTAAAGACTTGGAGATGCACTGTCTTCTTGTTTCTTTTGAACAGAACTATTCACGAATAATAAAGCACAACTGAAAACGGAATCCACAAAAGGCTTTAAATAATAGGAAAACCATTATGAATTGGGAACTTATTTACCGTTAAACTGGAGTACAAACAAACTGAACAATGCAAAACTTTACAACAGATTACCAAAGAGGATTAATAAGGCTATTTTATACGCTGGCGCAAGATGTTGACGACTAGCGATTTCAAGTAAATATTAACAACGTAGAAGAATTATTAGAAAAAGACATATTAAATTATCTATATATATAAAATTCTCGTGTCACAGTGTTTGTAAACAAACACCTCCGAAACGGCTAGACCGATTTTTATAAAAAAAATAATTTGTGTATATTCGGTAGGTCGTAAACTACGTTTTATATCCCTAAGTGTTTTTTTATTTTTTTTTTGGCAAGAACACCCCAAAATATTTATTTTTTTTGGCAAAATCACGTTTGCTGGATCAGCTAGTGTATTTATAAAAAATAAATTGTGGAGGGTTAATACTTTTGCTTATTGCTAGTGTTTGCTAGAAATTAGAGCGAGCACGCAGAGTTCATTTTTTTGTATATTAGTATAGTATCGAAAGAAACGCATATGGTTATGAAGAATCTTAAGCAAGAAGATGAAAACTAGAAAATTACATCTAGCCTATAAATCCTGTGTATAGTTAATCTTTCTTATAATTCGAATAAATGTTGCTTGTAAAAAGTTTTATCCTATTTTAATGTTATGTCGCTTCCGCCTATCAATTAAAAACTATAAGAGGTGTTTACGGCGGTACTTCATTGATAGAGGCGTGGTTTTGTTCGGTTCTCCTTGTTTCGATTATTATTTATTGTCTATTCGACTCCCGGTCTTACTCAACTCTATTTAGGGTTCGGTGCAAGTTATAGAATAAGGCGATTTTTCAAAAGCTATTTAAAACCTTTGGCATTCACATTTCTAAACACATTTATTTCTAGTTGAGGCGACGACTTTTTAAAATCAATCTAAGTATGTCTGTTTTAAATTAGAATCTATTAAAGATATTTTAAAACTTTTTCAAATTATTTGAAAGCCCTATTTCATCAATAAATTCTCTGTGAATAGTATGTACTTACATACTGAACACTGTAATTTAATACCAAATATTTTAAGTAATGGCAGGGCACACTGCGTTTCGCGGTCATTTGGGCAGCCTTACAGAATACAGCCTTACACTGTGAAATTACAACATATGTTATAATTTCACGGTGCCCGCGACTTCGCCCGCGAAACTTTGTAAATTATGTACTAAAACCTTCCCCGAGAACCACTCTATCCATTGGTGAAAACAACATGAAAATTAGTGCAGCAGTTTTTTAGTTTATCGCGAACAGAAAAACGCGGCGAAGGACTTTGTTTTGTATTGTAATATGGATAAGGATAAAATACCGCTTCGTTCTCATAACTTGGGGCAAACGGTGGAAAGCCGCCAATTCGCTAGCCCTGAGACACGGCATTGTTGTGTATTGAATGCATTTGAGTGGAGTACCAACGTGATGTATCGTAGATCATTATTATATAATACATCCTATTTATGCAGTGGTAAATCATAAATTAATAGCGATAACATTTTGATCGATTTTTTATACACCTACTAAGTAGTATACTTTAGTAGTGGTAGGGCACACTGCGATTCGTAGTCATTTGGGCAGCCCGTCTGGCGGCGGTAACCACCACCTAACAGAATACCACCGTGAAATAACAGCATATGTGCTGTTGTGTTTCGGTGAGTGAGTAAGGGAAGCCAAGCCCATTACTCCTTCCCTTCCTTATCCCTTATCCTTAATCCTTCTATGGTCGGCAGCGCACTTGTAGCACTTATGGCGGTGCTTGTGTTATAGGCGACGGTAGTCACCTACCATCAAGTGGACCGTCAGCCTGTCTGTCGACCTTAACATAAAAAAATAAAAGTGATAAGGGTGGCCAATTTATTTTTATTTTTTGGCAAAATAACGTTTGCCACTGCCAGGTCAGCTAGTATTATACAGGTGTAATAAGAGCATAATCAATGAATTTCATAATCCCCTAAACTGTCGGTTATCGGTTCATAATTGGTACAGGATACCTGGGGCAAGAACGATCGTATGAAAATACCTGTTTTATTTTTCATTTTAATTTATTGAAACCATTTGGAATGAATTACTGATTCGGTAAAGGGTCTAAGTAAGTATATTTAAATTTATTGCTCTTATTACAGGCTATGCCTTGCTATAGCCTGTATAATATTAATTAATAAAAATGCCTAATTACTTAAGTGTATTTGCCACTAGTGAGACACGTGCAGTATTAATAAAAGTAGTTGAGAACATTGCCGATCGACGTTAGCAACATCTGTTGTGGCTATTAAGCGCCTACCGTCTAACGCCTGCTCGCTTTGCCATAGCAAAGTTTAGAACGCGTTAATTGCTCATACTTACTAAAACGGCAGGCGCTGCAAAATCATTACACTAAACGCTTTTAAAATTATTTCAATTAACTAGATATTATGTGATTATTGTAGTTTAATTATATTAATTATAAAATATTAATGTTTTAAAATTGGAAATGTAAATTTTTTTATTTTACTTTTTTTGTATAATTATGAAGTTTGTAAGATTTTAAAAGTAACGAAAACACTCGAGACCATACTTCAAATTTAAAAGCAATAAATACAAACCCTCCCTAGGGACCAGTAATTTTTTTCTGGTAGAAAGATACCTTTTCTGAATCTTTGACAACATGTATGAATAATTTCATGATGATCGGTCAAGTAGTTAAGGCGTGAAAACGTAACCAAAGAACTTTAGTATCTATACTTTACTAATATTATAAAGAGGAAAGATTTGTCTCTTTGTTTGAATTGAATAGGCTACGGAAGTATTGGACCGATTTGAAAAAATATTTCACTGTTGGGAAGCTACATTGTCAGGGAGTAACCATATGGGCTATATTTTACAAAGTTACAATGACAAAGTCGCGTGCAACAGCTAGTTTATATAATACTAGCTGGTGCTCGCGACTTCGTCCATGTAGGAAAGTATAAAACGCCATCTACCGTATTTTTGGATAGATGGCGCTATCTCCCGGGCCAAGCGAGTAGTATTTACTTTTATTTTAGATTTCCCGTAGGAATGAAGCCTTTTTCCGCGGTAAAAAGTAGCCTATGTTCATTACGGATAATGTCGGCTTCTAATGGTAAAATAATTTTTCAAATCGGTCTTTCGGAGCCTATTCTATACAAACAAACAAACAATCAAATATTTCCTCTTTATAATATTTGTATAGATTTGTTAAAATCACAAGTGGGTATTAACCATTGAAATAATATATCTTTGCAAGTATATTAACAGAGATATTAAATGTCAAAAAGTGACCGTGTAAAAACGCAATGGTCACCGCACACGGGGTGCGTGCAACTGACAAAGATGGAAGGGGTGCATGGAGGGTAGCAAAGATCAGAGGGGGTGAGGGTTGGACAAATTACCTGCCTGTCCTCAGCGGCCACCTGTCTCTTTGAGAGCGTTTGTTTCTAATACCTATTTTGCCTTTTTTTACTTTTTAATTAGTTAACGCCTGACAAAAAAAGCGTTCCGACAATTTGTCAAGCAATTATTGCGATTGACGTCAATATTTGATTGTATTGTTTGAAATGTCAGCTAAAAGTGGCCATAGACGTACTTGCAATCAGTGGCAATATTGAGATGGTGGTAGTGGGGGTAAAAGCGGGTACTACGGCTACTAACTTGACAACTTGTTGCTATAAAACTTTAGCCAGGCGTTAGTCTTTTATTTTATTTTAGACTAACTGGTGCTCGCGACTTCGTGCGCGTAGAAAAGTATAAAACGCCATCTATCGTATTTTTGGATAGATGGCGCTATCTCCCGGGCCAAGCCGCTAGTATTTACTTTTATTTTAGATTTCCCGTAGGAATGAAGCATTTTCCCGCGGTAAAAAGTAGCCTATGTTCCTCACGGATAATGTCGGCTTCTAATAGTAAAAGAATTTTTCAAATCGGTCCACTAGTTTCGGAGCCTATTCTATACAAACAAACAAACAATCAAATCTTTCCTCTTTATAATATTAGTATAGATGATCCCTCAGCAATAGTCCTTTTTTTTCTGGATGAAAGGTACCCTATGCCCTTTCTGGTGTCGTAGACAACGTGTATGCAAAATTTCATGGTGATCGGCAGGCTTATTATCTAAATGCGTCTGCTGAGCGACAGGCGAAAAATTTGTGCAATATCACACTAAAAAATAACGATTTAGTGTGATATTGCACATTTTTTTCGCATTTTTCGCCTGTCGCTCAGCAGAGGCATTTATTTTTATTTTATTGAAATACACAAGTTATACATCACGCTTTTACATAATTATGTGCACCAATAATTAGATTAACATTTAGTTCAGTAGTTTTTGCGTGAAAGAGTAACACACAAACTCACATTCACATTAATAATATTAGTAAGGAAGTAAGGCTTGTTGTGGAGTTCTTGACGGCCTTAGGTATAGAAGAACTTAGATTACCGGACATAGACTTAACTGGAGTTTAAACCTCTTCATCATAAAGAGACATTTGGCACACACCGTAGTTGATGTAAAAGAGATTCGGCACCCCGCATTCGGTTTGAACCAGATGCGTGTTAATATGAGCCGTTCGATTTATGAAATAAGCCGACCCTATCGGTTTTCGGTTGTTTGCCAAATCGTGATATATGAACGGTAAAATGCTTCCGACGTCCATTAGTGGCGGCAACGCGCATGCGTTATAGCCAACGCACTTTGTAAGTCACCGCATCCATTATTTTTGATTAAAAGGGACCGAAGATAGGCTGGTAATGCACTTGATGGTAACTGGCCGTTCTACCCCCGGTCTAAAGTCACCGAATTTATTTTATGAATTTATTTCATTCAATTCATATTTATGAACCTATTTAATCACAAAGTAAATTGAAACCTGAAGAGTTAAAATTTTGGAACATAAGTTTATTTTTTAACTAGCTGTTGCCCGCGACTTCGTCCGCGTTGAACGATGAAAGGTACCCCATGTCCTTTCTGGTGTCACAGACAACGTGTACGCAAAATTTCATGGTGATCGGTTCAGTAGTTTTTGCGTGAGAGCGTAACAAGCAAACCTACTATTTGGGATGAAACAAGAACTTACGGATCACTGGCCCTCCTCTTGTTAGCGGTGTCGTTATTGGGACCAGGCTGCACAAAGATTTCGCTGCTGTCTCCTCCTGACTCCAAAATCAGGTACTCATGCGATCTTATGTACTGGAGGGGAGTCTGAAAACGAACACAATATTCAATGACAAGTTGTAGAAAATGAGGCGAAAGTGTGGTTCGTGTGGCGAACAGCATTCCCATGACATACTCTGTGACTTCCGGTAGAAGATAAAATAATATTAATGGTCTATAATATAATTACTTAGCAGTGGCATTCCGCAATAGTACCGGACACTGGACAGTGACTGCTTGCATGTTACAAAAGGATCAACCTGCTTGTGCTTGTATTCTCCCGCTGAAAAGTAAAAACCTTATAGTCTAAGAGCTAGTGAAAAGCTACCTGTTTGTATTTGACCAGACTTGGATTTTTGTACATTGAAGCCCCTATACCTACCATACATGAGATGGGAAGTCATTAAGCCCAGAGTGGTGGACGAGGTATCGATTTTTGGCGAATTTTAAATTCATTTGACCACGTCTGCCGTTTAGAAATTTGAAAATATATTATTATTATTATCGGAAAATAACAATTAGTCAAATAGCGGATTATAGCCTATCTATGTATATCAATACTAATAATAAATCTGGAGGGGTTGGTCATGGAGTAATTTAATTACTTTGTTTTCAGAAATATCGTGTATACATGACATTGAAACTAAATTGACGATTTTTAGAATTTTTTTCTGTATGTATGTATGTTCCTCCATAACTCTTAAACGAATTAACTGATTCCCATGAAACTTGGTAGATAAACATTTGGAAGTACGGGACACGTGATAGGCTACTTTTTATCTTTTTTACTTTTTATTAGCTAGTGATAAAATAAAATGAACCTGTTTCGCCCTCCGCGCTCGCGCCTGTAGATCCCTTTGCGCCAGAGGTAACAGCGCCCTCAGGAACCCCGGCACTGAGGCGCGCAGTGGGTAATTTGTGCACTCCTGAACCCCACTCTGGAACTCTTCAATGTTCACAGCACCGGACTGGACCATACAAAACATAACCCCTTATATAATTATATCCAAATCCTATTATTAACTAGTCAAAAGCTCCGGGTGCAAAATAAAAATTATACCATCTTTTAAATTGAACCAAATTACACATAATCAAGAAGTTTTATCAAAATCGCTTCAGTAGTTTAAGACTCATCGCGGACAAAGACGAACAACGTGACACAAAATTTTTATATGTGTATATAGGTATTTATAAAGATTAATTAATTGTTATTAGATACGTTTCTTAAAATAATTGTTATTTGTATTTTGTTTAGTTGAAAATTATTTATCTTAAATTATTGACTTGAGATGTCTGCGATAAAATAAATAATTACAAAAAGGTATACCTAAGGTATTGAACAACTTTAGTGCGTTATATTTCAAAAAAATCAAAATTCAAAATGTTTCAAAATTCTCGTTATGGATGGATGGATAGTCTATAACACCAAAATCAGGTATTTTTTTCTTTAATTTACTTACAACAAGATTGTATATTAACTGTCGAACTCTCTCCCCTGTGTCGGATCCTACGTCTGTGGCGAACTGTTGCAGCGCTGACAGGAATCGCCTTAAGCGCTGTAGCGCTGGGGCCGCTCGCGACCCTTCTGGTAATGGAGGCGATAAAGACTCTGTCGATGATAGAGCTGCTGGGAAAATATAAAAAAAAATTTTGAATAGTAATAAATTGACATTAATGTGTGCGAGATACAGAATGATTCAATAATTACGTCAAAATTTGCACACCGAATATTTATCGGTTGATCATGTAAGTACAAGTCAAAGTCAATGTCATCTCTGGTAAATCGATGTATCATGGCAAATAAATTATTATTATTATTATAACAAAGTCATTAAGATGCCAATGCCAATGCCAGACTTATATACATGGTGTGGCCTGTAATAAGAGCAATAAATTAAAATATAGAGACCCTTTACCGAATCAGTAATTAATTCCAAATGGTTTCTATTAAGTAAAAGAAAAAAAAAAGTTTACGGTTACTTATTTTCTAAGAAAATTAATCGAGCCAGCAATGTACTACTACCAACATAATGTGTCCAGTCGGAGTACTTGACATTGACATTTACGATCGTTCTCGCCCTGTACATTTAACGACTGATAATCGACAATTTAGCGGATCATGAAATTCATTGATTATTATGTATTGTAACTTTGAATTCCTATATTTCCGAGTATAAGCACTTTGGGGCACTATGATTAGTTTAAGGTAACTGCGTATACTCTATAGAATCATCGTTTAAATTTATTGCTCTTATTATTACAGGCCACACCTGTAATAAGAAAGTTTGTTACAGGGAGTTACATAAATAACTCTTTGGCAGGGCACAGGTAAAATATAAGGGAATCTTACTGAAACACAGAAAAGAAAATAAGGTTTTGCGTTTCAATAATGAACACAGACTAAGATGACAGCTCACCAGCAGTTCCGTTATTCTGTGGACTCGGCGGACCAGGTGTTGGAGAGGACCTCATCTCCTCCTGCTCAGGAGACCGTCGCTCTTTGCCACCTGGAGGTGCTGCAACAAGAGATACAATTACTTGATAGAGTTTATTGCATCATTTATATATGAATACCTATTGATGCCACAAGCCCTGTCGACTAGGGTAAGGTAAGGTATGATTAAAGATAAGGAATTAGTTAGGAAATTGAATAGACAAATATTTAACTGTACTTTCAAACATAACTGCTGATAAAACCTAGTCCAAGTCGATCGATATTAAATAGAGGGTCAGTGAGTAAAGCCTTAGAATGTTTTCCAATAATGTTTTAAGTGAATTTAGTGGTGAATACGATATAAAATGAGCAGCACTTGGCTATGCGTCAGCACGTAACTCATCACGCAGTTTACACAGGCCCGTCCGCACCGCCCAATACACTCGGGCGGCCGTGTGGGGCCACTAAACTGGCGTTATGCATAGGCGTGCATATTAACCCTTTAAGGCGAGGACTTAGCAGAAAAGCGTTATTTTTGGTCACCAAGTTTGATTTCATAGAGTAAAATCACAACTTAGATAAAAATACAGTGCATAATAAGGCAAACACGAACAAATGATTTAGCACACCGTTCTTTTTTTACATTTTCAAAGTGCTTTCAATTGACAACGCAGGGCTCCCATGGTGGCAGACGCGGTCCTTAAGGTTTGTTATGGTACAGTCGGCCGCATAAGTCGATTAATACATTCATTAGTGCAAAACAACTAAACACTTAACGTGCCATAAGTCGTTGTCACGACTAAAGAACAAAATGAACTTCACGTACAAAATGTCGTAAAAAACTTCAGTAAGTAAGTAATTAAGTAAGTAAGTAATTAAGTAAGTAAGTTGAGTGTTCAGTTGTTTTGTACTTTTGAATGTGTTAATTGACTTATGCGGCCGACTGTACAATCATCAATTTTTTTTTTTTTTTTTTTTAAAGTTTTCCCCCAGGGGTTACGCCACCCCCGCAGGCTGTTTATTTTAAGTAAAAATTACAATTTTAAATTAATTTTACAATATAAAGTTACAGTTCAATTATTTTTTTTTTTCTTATATTATATAATATATCTACAGTTACCAAAAAAAAATTAAATTCAGTGTTACGGGGGTTTGGGGGATTAAAGCCTCCACCTCCGACATAATCGGAGACAATCATCAATATTAATAATGTCTGACACATCAACAAATCATATAGAAATTTTGGCACCCAGCACTCTACTAGCCAATAATGTTTACAATGGAAGCGCAAGAAGTCGCGGGCAAAAGTTAGTAGACAATATTTTCGAATCTTGCCCAAACGTTATGGATTTATGAATTAGTTTACTTTTTGGAAGTTTTTCATTTAAATTTATTTAGGATACGACCACTAGGCAGCTGCTAAGGTTATTTCTTACTAAGTCACATGAACAAAAAGGTTTCATTCTTTAAACTAATTGTTGAATACTAGGATGGGACCGGGAGTATAAAGGATGAGACTAAGATAGAAGTATAAGATATATATAATAAAAGAAACTAGTACTGAGATATAAGTTTAGTGTACTCGTAGATAGAAAAAAAAGTTGGCTTTTAATGATAAATAATCGCAGTATTCTAGAAATGTTATAACTAAACCAACAATCATTATAAAGTATTATATTTTTTGTCGAAGTGTAAAATTTTAAATAGGGTATTTTTACATATTTGTAATATTATAAATGTGAGTAAGAAAAAAAATGTAAAATTTCAACTTAAATTAAACGGCGAATGGAAAAGAAGTCTATTTTATGTTTTACTCGTAAAAAGAAGGGTACGAGTATTTATTTATATTTACATTTCTTTTTCTGTCGTTAATAAAAGTTTGGCAACTGTTATTGAGATATACTGACATTATAAGGAGAGTAGATTTGTACAAGTATTTGAATTTGTAAAAATAAGATGTAAAAATCCAAATAAAATCAATTTTAACTGCATGTCATTAATGTCATTACTTGTAATATAATCCAGAGCAATTACCAGTTAAATTGGCTACAGATATATTATTTTCGTTTTAGGTCATCCATGTTTTAGGTATTTAGGTATTCCCTTTTTACTTATTCTAAAGACAAAGACAATAATATTATTAATAAAATGTGAATAAAATAAAAATATTATGAATAATGAATATGTAAGAAGAACGTGTTAATGAAATATATTTTTTCTAAATAATATTTCTAAATTAGTAAGTACATTTATTATGATAGAGCTGGAGAGCTAAGCTGCGGGTGACAGAATAAATAAAAGTTTTGTCGAAAAGCTAGTGGTGTGCCAAGTGCGGCCCGCGTGCTACGGACACGAGCCCTCCACTCTCTAGGGATGCACATCGCGCGACAAATTGTCGATACTCGATTTTTTGTGTGAGTAAATATTTATCATAGACAAATGCATTTTTTTATAGATCAATTCGGCGTCTGTAACCCAAATATTTTTAAGTTCGAGTGAATAGGCACCTTCTGGGTGAGCTCGCTTCATCATAGACCTCATCTCTTTTCTATACAGCTGGATGTTGGCCAAAAGCAAACCCATCTCTAACAAAAAGTCTATATTTTTTATTTTTTTCCTATAAATCATCTAAAGACACAAATAACAAAATAGGGAGTACAAATGTACTGCCAAACTAGTAAGAATTTAATTAGTTGAATGCTTAGTTACTCAGAGTTTAGTTTAAAACTGTATCCCATCCATGCGCCAATGATCGGAATGTACCACACACAGCGACTCATTGTACAATTAATTGAATTATTATATGTTTATAAAATAAATGATGAAGACAAACTTCGCTTGCGGGTAATAAAAACTCGGGGTAGACATTAGAGGGTCTTCTCTTCGAGGTTCTTTTTGAGGCTGACGGACTTGCCAACCCCGTTTATTAGTATGCAGTACAGTAATAAATGATAATACTAGCTTTATCCTGCGGTTTTTTCCGCGCCCTTTTTTAAGTATCAGAACATGTATTCAATCTCTATTGCTATTACATTTTTATCAGACGTTGAATGTTTTATTTTTATTATTAGATGATCTAAAAATAAAAACGGTACTTTTAATCTAGATAAAATCTAGACGCTTATTTAAAATTTCATGATGATCGGTTGTTGTAACAAACAAACTCATTTTGTTGTCATAACTTTTAAATATACAGGTATAAGCATGTAGTTTTTCCTCAAACGGATATCAGTTAGGACTAATATTAAGAGAATGTAATACATTATACACTTACATGGACAAAATTTAACAATGAATTTTTTCACTGCAAAAACATTCAATATCTGAAACCCCATAAGAAAATATCGACAAGTATACGATCCCAACCCTTCTCGTTACTGTATGTTGTTCGTGGCAGGCGACACCTCGCCCCGGGCTCGGCTTTCATCTCGCCTCCACAAATTATATCGTGCAAAAATATTTTCTAATGATATTACTGATGTGCGGTTGTATTGCTTTTGACGTGTCTCTCTAGAATAGCATTATTCTAAGAGTGTACATTACTCAGACCGATCCACAACTCTTTAAGTCTAGATTCTAAATCTAGAGGCTATGCTATTTTTTACCAGTATAATGAAAAAATAATTTGATCTTGATGCAGTTTATATCGTCTAAAGTTCAATTTCAACTATATACTAATGTGTATTTTATGTTTTTATAATTTTTATTAATATTTTTTATACATAGTTAATCACATTGTACATATTTAATTTTTTATAATCATTACTCGTTCAAAATAAAGGTCAAATTTAAGTACTGATATTAATTTTAACAATTAGTTACTTAGATGTATCTACACAAAACGCAAAGGAATGCGACATTTTATTATCATTTTAACTAAATTATTATATACTAGCTGTTGCACGGGACTTCGCCTGCGTAACTTTATAAAATATAGCCTATGTTAATCGGTGATAATGTAGCTTTTTATAGGTAATTTTTTTTCATTATATCATAGCTTTTTAGTTTATTCATTACAAATCTTCCCTCTTTATAATATTAGTAAGTATATAGATTAAATATAATTACTTATGACCTCACCGGAAATCGAACCCGGGGCCTCATTGTCGTTACGGGACAAAACAAACTCAGAGATTCAAAACCGCAAGTTAATAACCTTCCAATTTTCTTCCTAATATAATAATTGAAGTAAATTCGTTAGGCTTTTAATATATTACAATATAAATTATGACATGTCCACTCAAGCCAATTTATTTGACACTTATAATGACAGTTATAATTAATAGTTTGACGACACATATTTTGGTCTAATGGCGAGTAAACCTAGCTGTTAACCAAACGGTCGTGGGTTCGAATCCCGCTAGGAGTAAATGTTTTTAACATTTTACCTTTATAGCTGAGTCATGGATGTTTTGTATTAACAATATTTATGATTTACAAAAAAGTAATCTATGTAGTATATCAACTGTCTGGTATCCATAATACAAGTATTAGTTGCTTAGTTCCATAGTTAAAACAAAAAATATTATAGCCGATAAATTTTTCAATGGCCTACTTTAACACTCTTATTATTAGACTTATTAGACTTTATTAGTTTGCTATCTATAAGTGGATTTTTTTTATTAGGTCTAAGATATTTACTCACCACTGTTATTATGTAATTATACCTGTAAATTTCCCTGTGTCACCGACGTAGCTGGCCACTAAAAATATCATATAATATGACATGTAAAACAAAAAAAGAATAATAAATAGATTGGAACAATAACACCCTGGAATAAAATAAATAAATAGTAATGTGGAACTAGATGGTGCTGTGTGTAATGTGTGAACATATTTATTTATTTATTTAATTCCCGCTGTTTTCGTGGCCCACCGTTATCGTGTTGGCCACTCGGACACCTGCACATTCAAACTGGTCGTCGCGATAGGCGCCCAACTTTGTGACACTTTGACTGGCTTGTTGGCTGCTCTACGATATCCGCGATGAGAGGATATTTCTGAACCTCACAATTATGCGATTTAGCTCTGTTAGAGCGTCAGACACTTTGGTTAAATAAAATACAAGCTTATCCATCGCCAAAATGCTTATTATGCGGATCTAAATGCGTCTGCTGAGCGACAGGCGAAAAATTTGTCCAATATCACACTAAATCGTATCACGTAGCTCATAAAACACTAGTGTGCGTAAAAATTAACGATTTAGTGTGATATTGCACCAATTTTTCGCATTTTTCGTCTGTCGCTCAGCAGGTATTATTATAATATTTTTTTCTTCCATCGTATTCGTAGTTTTAATAATTGTGTTTCATAAAAATCTTATAATATTCGTAGAGCAATACATATATATTTTGTATACCCGCAGAATGAAATGAAACGTCACGCACAGCCGCCAAGCGCAGGCTGCTGCTAAGTGCTGCGGGTTAGGGATGCGACACTTATCGATAGAATATTATCGAGAGCATGGAATCTATGTGACAGGACATCGAGTTTGACAAAGGTCATGTGATAAAGCTGTGAATTCTGAATTTAATTTTATAGCATATAAGAATAGTATACGTAATAAATCAAAAATCAAAATCAAAACATTTGTTTATCAGTTAGGTTTCTATGATCTTCATTACAAATTAAAATTTTCCATACTATTCTTATGCCCTCAAAACTACTACTAAATATTTGTTAGAGCTAATCTCTTTAATTAAGGATTGTTTTGATATGTTTTTGTTTTATTACCATAAACATGTCTTTTCTTTCTTTCTTTCTTTCTTTCTTTCGTGTGCGTAATAATATATATTAAGTATACGAATTTTCTTTTGATCTCAAAAATATCTATTTTTTTGTATAAAAAAAATATATATCACACATCTTCTTTAATAAAAAAAATACACATACCTTTTGTAAAACACAGAAATATTGTAGCAGGACTGTTTGGGCTCATATTATAATAAATCAGAATCCACTATTAACCCAAAAGCCAACTTACACATTTAAAATATGTGAGTTAATCGAATCTATCGATAAATTATATTGAAATAACGTACATCACTAGATATGAAGGCCGCGGGGCGACATCAACAGTGTCGGGAACACTCACCGGAGGGCGCGGCTGCGACAAAAACACAAGTGTGTACGGGCCTTTATCAACTTAATAGAAGTCTGTGTATAACATCTAATACATTAACATAACCTCAGCTTACACATACAGAGGTATGACCACGAGAGAGTTTAATAAAGATAATATTTCAACATTATTAGTTTTAAGGCACACCATGCTAAGTTTTATTTCCGGTATGTAGCGTAATATGTGAATGAACTTTTCAGTTCAGTAGCACTACCATGAGTTTATTACTACCGAAATCGAGAGATGAACGAGAACGTAAAATATTTGTATGAAAAATTGTACAGCGCCTCTAGCGATCACTTAAAGAACTAAAACCAGTAACATGAGTTGCATAAGTAAAAAACCTATCGAATGTAGTCGCTAGCGACCATTACCGACTAACGTTTAACTTGACATTTCTATACAAAATCGGTACCATGAGTTACAAATTTGACTGATGCTCTCGAGAAATACCGTAACGTTAGTAGTAAAATCATTCACTAGCACATTGAAGGGTGAAAGGTTCATTATCGACAGAAGTAAACTAACGTAAGATTTCGATAGCAACTCATGGTAGTGCTACAGCACCTTTAACTTGAGTTAAGAATGACCGCACTCGCTAGCGAGATCGTAAAATATTTATATGAAAAACTGTCATCTGTCAATGTCAAATTGATAATTTTCCATATAAATATTTTACGCTCTCACTAGCGAGTGTGGTCATGGTCAACTCATGGTATGTACCTACTGGATTACTTACGTTGTAGCAAGACATAGTAAGTACCTACGTTTAGCAGTCAATTTAGTAAAACGTACTACGTACTGGCCAAAATGATGTTTTTTTTTTTAATTAAATATACCCTATGTATTTTTCTGTATCCCTGAAAATGTAAATGCAAAATTTCAGTAGTTAAAGCGTGTAATTGTAATAGACAAGCAGACAGACGGAGTTTGTTTATAAAATCCTATATAATAGGTCATCTTCCCGTTTCTGTCCTCAAATGGCATTTACATTAAGGCCCACTAACGACGGCCTTTAGTGTTGATAGAAAATCACAGTTTCAAAGAAAATTATAGACAATTGACAAGCAATCAAACGCGATAATCATAGTACGTCTAATGTGGGTTTGTCTAATGAAACATTCATTCATACGTGGACATAAAAACGTTGGATATGCCTGTGAGGGGTAGCAATTTATTTTTTATTTTTACTTACTTTTGCTAGCTGCGTCAAAAGTTAGGTATAACCTATATTTATATATAGGGTTCAAGCTATCTCTGTACCGAATTTTTATAACATTAGAAGTAGAGGGAGATATTTATAACATTAGAAAGTAAATGCCTATGGAGTTATTGTATGACATTTTTGTTACATTTTCAGGAAATCTGTCACAAATATACGGTTATTATTATTTTATTTGTTATTTAACAATGTGAAATGATCTTCAAATTATTTTTTAAGGCTATTTACATATGGAAACACATATGTATATTACATAATTCACATATGGAAAGCTATATTATCAGCGGCTATATTAAAGTTACGCGGACGAAGTCGCGTGCAGTTCTTGCAAGTAAAGTAATGCCACGCGTTTTTACGGCTGGTCTAACTAATCCAGTGGTTAACGTGTCCGTGTACTTAACCGATGACTACAACAGGCGTGGGTTAGAACAAACACAGAGTGAATTATATATTGTGGGAGCCATCACGTGTCCTGAATGATGTTCTGTGTCTTTGCCATCGCATTTTACAAAAACATGTATTCTACATACATACTTAGGGGGCGTACTTGATACTTTTTTCATTAATATTTAAAAAATCCGTATATTTGAAAATCTAACGAGTTGGAAATGAGCCTTTTTCCAAATCTCTAGTAATCTTAACCTATATAAAAATGTATGTAAATTAAAAAGAAGTCGATTTAAAAATCTGTCGAGTTGGAAATGAACCATGTTTTAAAATCTCGTTGTTTTTTGTATTTTAGTGTATTTTTTTTTTGTATATATAAATATGTAAAAACCAATGTACCATTTCGTGGAAAATGTCGTTGATTACGCTATTATCTCTATTTATATATTATGTTTCTCTTTATTTAAATTTACTATGTAATTTATACGGTGTAATTGTTTGTTTTCCCAAATAAAATAAAATAAAATAATCTCTTGTAATCTTAATTTATACAAATAAAAAAATTAATCACTAAATGCACTAAAGTGCAAAACTCGAATTAGTCGGACCAAATTTAGCAATTTTTTTTAATTGAAAAATTCTTTTATGTTAGATAGTCCATTTATCGAGGAAAGCTATAGGCTATAGAGAACGCGGACGAAGTCGCTTGCATCAGCTAATATTATATAAAATTATTATTTTATGATTTTTTTTTGTGTATATTCGATAGATCTGAGAATAGGTCTTAAACTATTTTTACACCCTAAGTGATAAGGGTGGCCCACCCCCCAATTTTCAATTTTTTTTTTGCCTAAGAACGTTTGCCGGGTCGTCTAGAGTCTAAGTATCTACTTATATATTATTCTCCATTTATTGACTTTTTTACAATGAAATGTACCAAAATTTTTGGAATCAGTATTTACAGTAGTAAATAGGTGCGTATGTATATAATTCTGGAACGGAGTAAGCGTTTCGTTCCCGAATAAAACCGGAATAAAACCACAAGCCGTGTAGACGATGTGAAAACCCGCACATGTCTCCGGTCTCAAAATAAAGCCTTCAACACATCTATACACATACACACTGTACTATACATTTACACTAGTGTTAATGTGTAATGTGTACTTCAACAATATGACATATTTTTTTTTATTAGAGACTAACTGCTGCCCGCGACTTCGTCCGCGTAACTTTGTAAATTATATACTAAAACGTTCATCGAGAACCACTCTAGCCATTGGTGAAAACAGTATGGAAATCGGTGCAGTAGTTTTTGGGTTTATCGTGAATAGACAAGCAGACAGACAGACGTTGCGATGGACTTTGTTTTATAATATACGAAGATGAGACCTTAGGTATGTTTTTGTGTTTGTCTGTGAATATTATAGGTTTTGTGATAAATAACCACGATAGTAGAATCATTGGATTTCTAATTTCGACTAATGGTCTAACTAGTACATAATATACCTAAATGTTGTAATATTAGTGTGTTCGTAAAACCGATAAGCGTGGCTTTACGCCATGGACGATTCGGATTTGAGCATTAGCCGTCGGCAAATACAGTATTAGGTTAGTCCTTGTAGAAATCGTTTGGTACATTGATCTTACCTTACTGGATGCGGCATTTGATCAAGGTGTCCTAGGACGTATAAAAAGGGGCAATAATGAATCAAAAAATATAACCCAAAATAGTATTAATTATAGTACTTTTCGCGATTACTAAATTAGTTTAGAACCGCGTTGACATTTAGTATCAAATAGTCAATTGAGTTCAAACGACTCTTAGTACAAGAGTCAATTGTTTTGTAGCATAAACTTACGAAGAAAACCCGAGTAAGATGAATTTGTTCACTTTCTATAAAGTATACTACTGTTAATATAAATAAATACTAGCCTTTAATTGGTATAGAGAAATTTAACGTTTTTCCAGGGCCCATAGTCAAAGACCACGTTTCAACGCCATATGCCATCACTGCCAACACACGCTACTGGCAACATTGGCAACGAGCTATGGAGAAGGCTATGCTTGGGGTTACACTACGAGAATCAGGAATGAGGAGATCCGTTGACGAACGAAAGTTACCGACATAAACGGGTGGATCAGTAAATTGAAGTGGTAGTTGGCAGGAAGGTTCTCGAGTAGAGGCCATAGACTGGCAAGCGCATCGTAGGACGTCCACGGTCAAGGTGAACAGATGACCTGATAATGGCCGTGTGTCGACGGTGGATCCAGGCTGCGTCTGACAGGTCCTTTTAGAAAATTATAGGGGAAGCCTATGTCCAGCAGTGGACCCCTGCGGTTGAGATTATGAGTACGTCTTGACAGTGAATGCTTCTGTTGCCACATCTAGTATAGTCGTAAAGTTATAGATCAATGTGCGGCGCGCTCCGTGCCTTTCTCCTCTATTGCTAGATTATGATCGTTCGACAGTTGTTCTTGTTCCCACACACAAAACAATAATACAGATTACACCATATAATGCGGGGATAACATAAAATATTATTTAAGTACTGAACATTCAAAGAAAGCATTTAGACTAATGTTATTATATGAATCTGTAAAATTATTTGAATTTAAAAAATATACTATTGTCGCTGTATGTGTGTGCGTGTGTGTGTCTTTTTAAGTATAAAGTTAGGCATAAAAGCTGACATCCCACTTAACCGTAATCTTATCAAAGTTCGCAACCAAGAGAAAACCCATTTCTAATAATAATAGGCCAATCAACCTAGGTTTTGACATGTAAAAAGTCTTAGAAGAAAACCAACTGTGCTATTGTGTGGAGAATAGTTTAATTTGCTATACTGACATGTTTTTCACTCGAGTTTATTATTTATATAATTATTATTGCCAATTTTATGGAAAAGTCACTGTTTTTTTAGTTTTTTGCTTATAAAATTGAAACTATCAGAGTAATCACGATGATGTTGCTAAACAATGTGTAGTGAATGAAAACACGAAGAAAATGAGAGGTCGAATGACTTGATCGGATCGTTAGTTAAGGAGAAAATCGGGAAAAACCGGCCAAATTGCAGTATTTATCGTTTTTAAAATGTTACTTTGATAATAGGTAGAGATAGAGTTTTGCCAGCTGTTTCTATTTACATAATAAAACTTTTTATACCTTTTCTTCTGTCCGTGGTTGTCGGTTGATTATAATCTTTATCGGGGACTTCTTCCTTCACTTTTGCCTCCATCTGGAAAAAAGAGAGTTTGTGTTAATTTAGGATTAAAACCAAAAATCGCAAGAGCCAGGTGGTGAAATACAGGGTGGAATTTTGTAATGCCACCTGAAAGGAAAGTACTCTTAATACGGTAGATAGAAAATTTTACTCAAAGAAAACATTCATTTATTTTTAAATAGAAAGAAAACTGCATTCAAAGATTTTCGAAAATTTGCTTGCCACACCCGGGAATCGAACCGGCTAAAATCTGTAAAAGTTACATCCTTACTTTTATTGCATCGATCGTTAGGATCAATTATAAGGATGAAATCTCTCTAACAAACTTGATAAATTAAATGAAAGGAAAACCATGAAATCTGGACTTATAAATTCAATGAGTCAAGTTAAAGCTCTTTAATTCAAAGATCCATCTGTTTACTTATGTTAGGAATTAGCGGAGGTTATCTGCTTGTCCGTCACACATTAACGTAAAATTTGACGTACACACGTCGAGTCTTCGTGATGCTTTCATTCAAGGTGTAAAATATAAAAGTAATAGAAGGTGTGATTGCAAATGTATTTTTACTGTGGCACAAGTTTGAAAGGAGCCAGACGCTCCAACCATTTCGAAGCACGTGGAGTTAAGGCAGCCGGCCTCTGCACAACTTCACTTCGCTAATGCGCCAATACTAACAACTAATAATAATAACATTATAAATTACAACTAGTGTGGCTTTGTGGTTTTCTTTAATGTCAAAGTCGACATACATTCTGACGGTACACTTGATAGAATAGTAGGTGGCTACCGTCGCCAACAACACATACAACGTCACAAAAGTGCTGCAAGTGCGATGCCGACACAATTCACTACTTTCCCGATGCAGACGTGGGGCCCTAGCCAAGAGCAAACCAATGCAAACGCTCCCTTTGCGTACTTACGAAACGAAAGAAATAAAGCCCGCATGCTTATTATCTAAATACGTCTTCTGAGCAACATGCGAAAAATGAGAAAAAATTGTGCAATATCACACTAAATCTTTAATCTTTACGCAAACCACACTTGTTTTATGAGCTACGTGATACGATTTAGTGTTAATATTGCACAAATTTTTCGCATATTTCGCATGTCGCTCAGCAGACGCATTTAGATAATAAGCCTGCCGGTGATTGGTAACGCCCACATAAAATTTTGACCAATCACAAAGCTTTCTTCCAACGTAGCGTAGCCTGAGCGTAGCGTCTGTACGTTTGCAATTGGTTAGGGCCCCAGGACGTTGCCAGGACCCGTATTCTCTATCTGTGGTTTTGCTGTGGTTATCGACTCGATGCGGTTATAGACTGTCTATTTTGGTATTCACTATTATCGTGGTTATACATGTCGATGAAGTTATTGTCGTGGTATTGTATGGTTTTTACTTTTGAGAAAGTATTATTTCCTATTTAATATCGACACAGAGTGGATAGGTTTTAAAAACCACAGATAGAGAATAGGCCCGCAGAGCAAACTTTGAAAAGTTTTTCAAAGTTGACCATGCAGCCTCATGCAGGGAATCGAACCCGGCTCCCCTGTACCTCTACCACGAGTTTTAATGATCGCACTCGCTAGCGAAATCTTAAAATATTTATATGGAAAATAGTCAAATTGATGAGGGAAAACTGAAAAGTTATTAAAATAATTGTTTTCAATCTGAGGCCGCTAACTCTTTCACCTCCAAAGCAAAGGTTTCACATGAAACAACTCTACACATGTACTACTATAAGTATACCGTACAATTCTTCAATTATGTGCGAAAGTAAAAATTGTATTCAGAAGGGCACCTGGCGCGCGCACCTGCGTTAACGAGAATACAGACCTCCACCGCACCACCCCAGCGACTGGGGAAAATCACCCCCTTTCACCCCTACCAAGGACCCAACTGTGATACTACAAATCTCTATTTTACAAGTTAGTGAGTATATCACATAGATATCGGTAGTAATATTAAATCGATGGTATTTCTCGAGGAATATCTTGTCCAATTAATTGATTAGAAAATAAAGTGTATATCTATACAAAATTATAAATGTGTCTCTGTACCCGAGTGATCGTCTTAAAATAAAGAACTAGACAATAAGAATACACGAGAACGTGTAGTAGTGGTCAGCGCTTTCGCCAGATGCGAGCTCGTGAACTACTAGTGGAAAATGTTACTACGTTTTTGACGTATTTCAGTACGAAATGTAAGCACTTGTACGATAACCACAACGTAATTAATATTATTTTTCAATTGTTCTCACACTGCAACCAGTCCGACTAATTTTAAAATCAGTCACATACTAGCTGGTGCCCGCGACTTCGTCCGTTTAAAAATAAATAATAATAATAACACCTGAGAAAATCAAAATCGAAATATTTATTTATCAATTAGGTTTCTACAAGAAACTCTTATACTAGATAAATATTACGCCTTACATCTTTATTTCTGTGACGACGGTGGCGACGCCACTGTTGATGGCAGTGACGCCGTCATTTTTTTAGATTTATAGATGATCCAATAGATTTTCATTTTCAGAATGAAATGTACCCTATATTTTTTCCTGTGTCCCTGAAAACGTGTATGCAAATTTTCATGACAATCGGTTGAACAGTTAAGACGTGAAAAGGTAACAGACCGACCGAGTTACTTTCACAACCTACTATACCTACTAATATTATAAATATTTAAGTTTGTGTGTGAACTAGCGATCCGCTCCTGCTTCGCACTGGTGCTTTTGGCTGCTATTCATAATATGTTTATTTATAACGACACGAAATTTCCACAATTAATAGCAGAACCTATAACTTTGTCATCTGTAATTTTTTTATGTGACAATTTACAAGATGGCCGCGTTATAATGCGAGTTTTACTCGATCAAACGGCGTAAACGTCAATTTGTGTGGGCATGAAGCAGATTTACACGTTAGCCACTAGGTGGCGCTGCATCATTCCCATAAAAATTGACGTTTACGCGTTCGCTGCGTTTGATCGAGTAAAACTCGCACTAGGTCGTCCGATCATGGAGATTACAGTTAAAGAGGATCAACTCTACACATGAGAAAGCGTCTCACCATTCATTAAATAGGAGGCGCTGTATAGAATTTTATTTGCGGTGGTTTCATGAACTACGCAACCAACAAATCATATCAATTAATCAATTAATCAGACTAGCGCCATTCTGGCCAATTTATGAACCACTATTTTATTATGGTCACTTTCTGGTTTTCAGTTTAGCACCCATATACCGTACATATAGGTACTACAAGTTAGTCCTCTTTACCTTTCTTCTCTATGGTTTAATTTTTTTTGAAGTGAAAACTTCTCTAGCCGCGTTATACGACTTTGTGTAGGGGAAAATGTATGGGTCCAGTGTCCACTTGATGGTAGATGGCTACCGTCGCAAGTGCAAGTGCGCTGGCGACTTCGGTACCACGGCTATGTAGCGCGGGGAGGGCTACGCTCTCTGTTTGATCCTCGGCGTACCTGGCAGTAGAGGTAGATCCCTCCAAACGCAGTATACTCTACCATGTGGCGTAATACGCGTGGCCAAATGCGAGAACTTATCGGAGTTCAGAGTTCGACGACTGTATAATAAATACGGTGTATCAACCATATTACACAAATACCGCACAGCGGCATATGGCGCGCACGTGCTGCGTGTATTTGCGTCGCGTCCGATCTCGCGTCCGTCCCTCAAACAATTTCATTACCTAACACAAGGTTACACTTTTGACAGACATCCTTCATACATCAATTATCTTGCGACTTACATCTTACTATGTATCTTAATATTCTGATCAGATTGTCACACTTTATAACAAAAGATTAGGGTTCATAACTATCTAACAACCCATTATTTTGCACAGGTCTCTTCTTCAGTCCAGTAATCCAGCGAGTTAATCCAGTCCGGTGCTGGACTGGATCAATCGTAACATTATTCCAGTCCACTAATCCAGTCCAGTAAACCAGCGAGTTAATCTAGTCCAGTGCTGGACTGGATGAAACGGTTTACATTATTCCAGTCCAGTAATCCACCGAGTTAATCCAGTCCTGTGCTGGACTGGAGCAATCGTTCACATTATTCCATTCAAAAGCCAGTCAAAAAAGCAACAATGCGTGTTCATTGTTCAACGTGTAGCCAAGCACTCGATTGGCTGTTCACACTATTCCAGCGGCGCTGGAATGGGCGAGCTGGAATGAAAAGTAGACCTTCATTCCAGTCAACTGGAATGGATTGATCACTGGAATATGTACATCCCTGTGTTGGTTCCAGTTCCAGTTGCATTCCAGCGCTGGACTGGAATGCTCTACTGGAATAATGTGAACCGGGCATAAAAGGTATCCTTCTCTCTCTACCAGTGCCTTCAATCCTCAAGGTATACCGTCAACTCCTCAATGTCTCTGTTAAGAGCAAACTAAAACAATTGGTCGTCTTAAGGCTATTCCAGTCCAATCGGGACGTTTTGCAACTACCATTCCATAGAAAAGAGACGTCTCTTCCCTTCTATACCTTACCCAAACCTTACCTTAATAAATAGAAATTAAAAATACCTTTCATTGCTCACAATACACTGATGTGTAATGTGTATGCAAGATACAAAATCCCTGACAAAAAAATATTCCTTGTAACAATATTCCATCATTCCATCCATATATGATTCTTACATGGGAACATATGAACAATTATATTACAAATTCGTTATCTAGCCCTCTTTTATTTCATGAAAAAGAAAGGAGTAATCCCTTTTAGGGGTATCGTAATCCGTTCAACCCTTAGATTTCCAATGTGACTTAGTTTTACACAATTTGTTACATATAAAAGGCAACACTGCATATGCGTTCGCAAATTTAATACTTACTTAACTTGAAATTTCATTTATTTTGGCCATGATTTCGTCAATCTTCATTCAGTAGGAAGTGATTTTTTTATGGATGTGTCTCCCTACAAGATTGCGTTTAATTTCAAATAATTATAATTCAAAATTAAGATAAAATAATTAAGAGCGATAGTTAAATATGTTTTTTTGCTAAACCATTCGAAACCGTGTTAATAGATTCTTTGTTTATTTTTTTTATGTGAAAGTCATCAAAACGCAAGCATTGTCACAAGTGCTGCAAACAGAGAACTTTTTTCTGCTCTAAATTACAATTCTTTTTTTAAATAGGTTCAGTCTCACGTACTGACCTGACCATGCACAAAATCCTTACAATACTTAAATTGACACAAATATGCCATGGCCATAGACAAATCGTAATAATCGAATAAGTCGTAAACAGTAATTGATTGAAAAAAAATTATTTAACAAAAAAGATAGGAAATTTATTTATCTACAATAAAGGTTATTACCATTTTTGACCTCAAGTGCACGGTTACGGAGATATTGGCCGAAACGGTTTAGGCGGGCGGCGTCACTTCCGCCCGCCTAATTTGTATGAATTTTGTGCATTTAGGGTCAGTACGTGATACTGAAACTATTTAGAAAAAAAGAGTTGTAATTTAGTGCATTATGGACAACAGTAAACGCCTCCTCTATCACCTGTAGTATTTAAATAATATTTGGTACACAGATAGTTTATTACCTGGACTCAGTTGTCTAGTTTAGGTTAACTGACCTAACAAGTTATACCTACTAAAAGAAAAGCTGTAGAAATCTCTGCATTACGAAATCGTGTGACACGTTACTGTTCCTGTAACGTGTACAGCAAACAAGAAATAAAACTGAACATTATCATCAAAGACTATATGTATTAGTAAATATGAATGGGCCAGATGGTCGCTTGGGCGGAAACGTGGGCGGCCCGCCCGCCTAATCCATCGCAGCGCATTACCAGAATACTTCTACTTTATTACAGGATTCCATGCATTCGATATGTTATGGACTTTTAAAAACAATTAATATTTAATAATAATTTTAAAAATAGTTTAAAACGTTGTAACTAACCCTCCTGTATAAGCGAAATCGTTTATATATCGATACCACAAAGCAAAAGTGAGATACATATATAGTCAATGAGTTATTTCTTTCTAAACCAATGAATTGCTTTATTGAAATTTAAAATTAAATAGTGAGTTATTTAAATATCGAGGCAAAAACCTGAGCAAATAACTTATAGAACACATGTTCTAGAAAAGCTTTTTTTAAAACAACTCAAAATCGTCAATTTAACAAAATATCTCATATGTATCGCTTTGATGTATCGATATGGTAACTACTCGTAGCTGGTAAATGAGAAAATTTAATTAATACCAATATTATAAATAATCTAATCAATACTAATATTAAAATAAAATACATGTATGTACATTTATCAGCGCATAACATAGGCTATATTGTTATAGCAACAAAAGGTCATGCATGCGTTATATTGCTTATTAAATATACTTTTTCAATGCGTGTAATTAATAAATAAATCAAAAAACTAAATCCTAAACGAAACGAGATCGTCACAACAATGAGAGCACAGTTTTAAAACATTTTGGCGCCATTAACAATTGTTTGTTTTATAGTAAACATGAATTTGATTTTATTGTAGATATGGAAATCTCTTATCGCCATCTGGTAGCAGCCGGTGGTCACAGTACTAATCACAACGCAGTAGTGTAACTTGTATTTATTTAAAACTAGCTGGTGAAAAAAGTAGCCCAACCTGTGTCCCGTACGTCTAAATGTTTATCTACCAAGTCTCATGAAAAACACTTAATTCGTTTAATAGTTATGGAGGAACATACATACACATACATACATAAAATACCTACACTTACAGATTTATTATTAGTATTGACTAGCTGGTGAAAGCGACTTCGTCCGCGTTGATAAACAAAATATATGAGTACGCGACAGTGGCGCCCAATTTATACTAATATTATAAAGAGGAAAGATTTGATTGTTTGTTTGTTTGTATAGAATAGGCACCGAAACTAGTGAACCGATTTGAAAAATTCTTTTACCATTAGAAGCCGACATTATCCGTGATGAACATAGTCTACTTTTTACCGCCGGAAAATGCTTCATTCCTACGGGAAATCTAAAATAAAAGTAAACACTAGCGGCTTGGCCCGGGATATAGCGCCATCTATCCAAAATACGGTAGATGGCGTTTTATACTTTTCTACGCGGACGAAGTCGCGAGCACCAGCTAGTAAATTATATTTTTAGACGATCACTCGGAAACAGTACTTTTTTCCCTATATACTTTCTTGTATCTCCAACAACGTGTATGCAAAATTACATGACGATCGGTTAAGATAAGGCGTGAAAACGTAACAGACAGAGTTACTTTCGCATTTATAATATTAGTATGGATTTACTAGAGACCCGCTCCCGGCTTCGTACGGGTGCATTTTTTTTTCTGCAAATTAGGTATTAAATATTAAAAAAAAAACATTTCTCCTTTAACGCTCTTTCGGTTAGTCTAAACTACATTAAAATCTGTTGAGTAGTTTAAAAGATCTAAACATATTACAGAGGGATAGAGGGACAGGCGGCGAGAAGCGACTTTATATACTAGCTGTTGCACGCGATTTCGTTCGCGTAACTTTATAAAATGTAGCCTATTTTATTTGCTGATAATTGAGCTTTCTATATGTGAAAGAATTTTTCAAATCGGTTCAGTAGTTTTTGAGTTAATTCATATAAAGAAAAATATTTTATTACTAGCTGTTGCGCGCGACTTCGCCCGCGTAACTTTATAAAATGTAGCCTATGTTACTCGCTAATAATGTAGCTTTCTATATGTGAAAGATTTTTTCAAATCGGTTCAGTAGTTTTTGAGTTAATTCATACAAAGAAAAATATTTTATTACTAGCTGTTGCGCGCGACTTCGCCCGCGTAACTTTATAAAATGTAGCCTATGTTATTCGCTGATAATTTAGCTTTCTATATGTGAAAGAATTTTCCAAATTGGTCTAGTAGTTTTTGAGTTAATCCAAATATAAACATACAAAAATTCTTCTCTCTTTATATAAAAATGGTATGAAAAAGCTATATCGTGTTGCAGCTATAAGCTGGGACCAAACATTGTTAATTCCCGAATTATCCTGATATATATAACGAATGTTTGTTTGCTTGCGCGGTCCGTTGTTTGCGGAGTATGCGGGGCGCGGGACGTTTCGGACTTCCAGATGTGCCACACTTTGCATATAGATATCAATTTATTGCTGCGGATTCTCGTAACGGACTTGTTTTATACCCTTTAACCGCCGGAGTCGGATTTATCCGACAATTATTGTCGTGTCCATTCCAAACGAAGCTGGGGGCCTAGCCAAGTTTGCTTTCTCTTAACTTGGTGATTGGTTATTTTAAAGTAAAAATAATATTTTGACCAATAACTGATCAAATCATCGTCGATTCAAAATTTTATTTTGACGTTACAATAACTAATCAGCAAGTTTTCTCTTAGCGTAGCGTAAACGAAGAAAGCACACTTGGCTATGGGCCCAGGGCCAATTTTGAAAAAGTTCATTTTAATAGTTGATTCTACCCGAAATCGAAACAGGGACCCCTGAATAAAAGTGTAAGGCAAGCAGCTGTACCACTCCACCAATGGTCAAGTCAATATTATTAATTATTTAAAAAGTATATGGCTGACTTTTAAATTAGCAATTAAAGTAATTTAGTATGAAATTAAAAGAAGGAATAGGTAATTAAGTATTAAAATCAAAATCAAATCAAAATATTTATTTATCAATTAGGTTTCTACAAGAAACTCTTTTGATCGTCATTATAAATTTAAATTTAAATTTACCAGTATTACATTAGTACTCGATCAAACGCGTTGAACGCGTAAAAGTCAATTTGTATGGGAATGAAGCAACGCCACCTAGAGGCTATTGTGTAGCACTGCTTCATTCCCATACAAATAGACGTTTACGCATTCGACGCGATCGATTGAGAAACTCGCACTAGGTCCTCTGTAGAGGCAGGCTGTAAATTTTCTCAAACGCTACGCAGGCCGTAGCAAATGCTACGCAATTTGTAGAGCCTCTACGACGACATTGCTTTCAATGCAAAGTCTACGACGAATTACATCCATACTTTTACTTTACACTAATACTAGCTGGTGCCCGCGACTTCGTGCGTGTTTAAAAATTAATCGTTTAAGAGTTATTGAGGAACATACATACATTACCTACACTTACAGATTTATTATTAGTATTGATGATATTGATTGATTGATGTTAAAGTAATTCTGTCTGTATCTGTCTCTCGTCCGTCTGTCTGTACCAGTATATTGCCTTTTCAGGCCTTAACTACTCAATCGATTATCATAAAATTTAACAAACACGGATAACAAACACGGATCAGTGGTAGGGCACACTGCGTTTCGCAGTCATTTGGGCAGCCCGTCTGGCGGCAGTAACCCCCCCTTACAGAATACCACCGTGAAATAACAGCATATGTGCTGTTGTGTTTCGGTGAGTGAGTAAGGGATGCCAGAGCCCATTACCCCCTTCCCTTCCTTATCCCTTATCCTTAATCCTTCTATGGTCAGCAGCGCACTTGTAGCACTTATGGCGTTGCTTGTGTTATAGGCGACGGTAGCCACCTTCCATCAAGTGGACCGTCAGCCTGTCTGTGGACCTTAACATAAAAAAAAATAAAAAAAAAATTACGATGGACCAATACCCGGACCCGGATTTTAAAATCCAATATTATGTTGACGCAAAATCACATTTTCTTTAAATGCTAATGTTTGGTTGGTTTTAAATGACAGATGACAGAGATTATTCTTTACGCATGTTTCACTTTTAAATCAATATTACTAATAATAAATCTGTAGGGGTCGGAGTTTTCAGAAATATCGTGTATATAGGCTCTATACATGATACTGAAACTAAATTAACGATTTTTTGAATTTTTTTCTGTATGTATGTATGTTCCTCCATCACTCTTAAATGAATTAACTGATTTTCATGAAATTTGGTACATAAACATTTAGAAGTACGAGACACGTGATAGGCTACTTTTTATCTTTTTCAACGCGGACGAAGTCGCAAGCAACAGCTATAGTGTTTCATAAAGTTCGTAGTGTTTTGTATGGCGTGGGAATTCTATAGTTGTAGTACATTGATGACATAGCTAATATGAAAGGACGAAAGAGGAGACGTTGCGGTGTCTAACACTATCAGCACGAGATGTGCGGGGGTTGAAAAACCTTCTAGTTTCAATTAATTCTGTCCTCTGCGAAGCAGGTGTTAGTTCACACAGTCGGTCGTATGCTAATATGCTCCCCCATCTTGCGCCCCATCTCTCTGCGAACAGACATACTGTGGAACACGTGCCGTTTATTGAAAAACCCAAGATTCTTTCCACTTTCATATCATATCGGACAGTCTCACTTTAAATTTTATACAATGCTCTAAGCTAAGATAAAATCGAGATCTTTTTTCTTTTTCAACGCGGACGAAGTCTCAAGCGCCAGCTAGTTTATAATATTAATATGAATACAACACAAATAATTAAGAAAACGAGGAAACGACTCATAGGCGACGGTACTTTTTTAAAATCTAAGATGCAGAGCCTGGCACGTAGACGCAAAATTGCCAGTCTATGTGTCTTTTATAAGATGTACTTCGGTGAGTGTGCTCAGGGGCTCCATGAGCTCATACCGCCTTCCCCTTTCTTCCATCGGACATACAGACGTACGGCTGGTTACCATCCTCATCTTGTCGAAATCCCCCCTTTTCGAACCAAGCGCTTTAAAACATCCTTTATAATGCGCACCGCCAGGGTTTGGAACTCCCTGCCTGCGTCTGTATTTCCGAGTTCATATAACCCTAATCTTTTCAAAGTTCGAGTGAATAGGCATCTTCTGGGTGAGCTCGCTCCATCTTAGGCCTCTCCCTTGCTACCCAGCTGGTTGTTGGCCAAGAGCAAACCCATCTCTAATAAAAAAAAAATAAAAAAAAAAACGAATTGTCTTGTATTTATATAAGTAAGTACAGTCGGCCGCAAAAGTCGATTAACACATTCAAAAGTGCAAAACAACTGAACACTCAACGCGCTTAAGTCATTGTCACGACTAGTGAACAAAATAAATTTCACGTTCAAACGATCGTAAAAAGCTTCAGTAAGTAAGTTAGTAAGTAAGTAAATTGAGAGTTCAGTTGTTTTACACTTTTGAATGTGTTAATCGACTTATGCGGCCGACTGTACATAGGGTTACATGAAGATTTAAGAGTTAGAAATATTCATGCAATGTTCGCTAATAATCAAAAACGTCATAAACACAAACCGCCATAGGAAAATATCTTTCATCTTGTCGCTACGAGATACAGATTTTCAGGAAAACGAATACAGATGGTGTTAAACTAAACATAATTGTGCCTAATCATATTTTATTTTGTTTCTCAACAGACTTCTCAATTCGACTGTATTTTTTTTATGTTTGTTACCTCATAACTTTCGACTGGGTGAAACGATTTTGATGATTCTTTTTTCATTTGAAACCTGGTGCTTCCCGTGTGGTCCCATTTCAATTTGGTCCAGTTCTGACAATGGCATCCATGAGAAAAGACCATGAGACGGTTTTTAGTGGGTTTTTTGTTAAAAAGAGTTATTCGTTTTCCTTTTCGACTGAAAATATATTTAACACTACTTATAACACAAGCAACGCCAACAGATACGCAAAGTGCACTGCTACTAAGTAAGTTAATAAAAGTACTAAATCTCTTTAACATTCTATAGCACAAATCTATTAAATCAATTATTATAACATCAATTTCCATAATACGTTTTAATTTTATTAAACAAAATATGCTTTATATCAGTTATCGAACTAATCGAACACATTTTCTTTCAATCGTTAAACTGTAACGCAGCATGTATACTTCGCGACACTCAATAACCGCCTCAAATACATTGCCGGCCATGTATGCGCGAGTAGTAAATCGTTGGCTAGTGCGAGTAGTAATGTATGTTGCGGCAAACAATGCGAACGCTCCGACGGAAATCGTTTGGTGCGACGCCAAACACCAGGTGTTACCGACAGCGCGCCGGGTTTGGCAAATTTTAATGAATGCTGACACGGATTTAAGGATACTGGAAATGGCATTTATTTGTCAAATTTAAAATTATAAAGCCATTAACAATTGAAGACGCGAGTGGATGAAGGTGAAATGTCACATTTTTAGGTTTTTTCGTTTTTTTGCGTGAATGAAGATAATATGTCCCTATAAATGATTACAGACATTAAGATCGTCGATTTAAGACATTTTTGGAAGATAGAAAGTTGAAAAAGATGTTATAATAAATACAAGTGTTTAATTGCTATCATACTATTAATATTTTAGGCTATTTACACAACTTTGCATCATAATTTAGTACAAAAATCAGTTCCGTGGCGACTTATCTCAAAAATTAAAAGTAAAACTTTAACCTCGATTTATTCAAAATTGGAATTATGCGACATATTAGTTGTCACATATCCACTTACGTCTTTTTTAAGTTAAGTCTCAAGCGCCTTGATTAAAAAAGAAACACATTTATACTGACATTAAAAATTTGGATGTGTTCATCTATGAAACTACCAAAGACGGATATGAATATTTAGTAAACCAATTCTTTATACATAATTATATCCTATAGGCCATGTATCATCACGTTGCCTCTTTTAGGAGTTGAGCAACGAATATAAATATATATTAACGGGACCAATGGGAATAAAAAACATTACTATTTAATTAATCTTTTCCCGCGGAAAATTTGGGAAAATGTCTTACTAGTTCCGCTACGGAACTAATTCAACGGAACTACTGGGAATAATCACAAACAATGTAATATTAAATTGATCTTTGGACATTAGCGTAGTCAAACCACGCTCGTGTCTCTTCCATAATCTCTAGATCATCGCAAGCCACCATGTGCCACCGACTGCCGTGTTATATGGATTTCATTTAGGAAATCGTATAATATTATAGCGTTTAGCCTGTCGCTAATGCGAATTTTTGTGCTTAATTTAAAAATAAACCTGCCACAAAGAAAAACTATAACCCATTTAAAGACATAATTACATCTTTAACAGATTTTATTAGTAATTGGTGCTATAAAAATGTTTCCTTCAGGAAATTTCCGTCTTTACGTCTTGCATCGATCAGATTTTGGTATTCTTCATAATTTTTTCAAGGAAATGGGCCTTCTTTAGCTTTCTTTCATATTAAGATCTTTTATAGAACGGGTTTTAATGCGGTGTACTGGATCCAGCTCAAAGGACCAAAAATGTTAGGGATCGTACTTAAAAGTTTTGTCCTGATGTTACTTAGTTACCATTGGATGGCCAGACTTGTACTAATATTCGAAAATCGTAGTGGCAACTAGTGCGTTTGTTAATTTTTTCATTAAGTATCTTATTAGTTTCCTGTTTGAAGTCGGATTTTTTTTTGTTGGACAGTAAAATAATCTTGTATTGTTGCTAACTTGATTTTGATTGAACTGATTCCAACAACGCCATCTAGACAATTGGAAAAATTGAAAAATTGAAACACGTGACAGGCTCTTGTACCACAATGACAAGGAATCACGTGACGCGTTCAAATCTGGGAATAAGAAAAACTTAAATATATGAAACAAATCAATTTGGGGGGGCCTCAAAGTGTTGGAGTCCGGCGGACTGCGGTTGACAGGCCGCCTGTAAGGGATTGCCGGCACAGATGTTGCCGCCTCGTTCCCACCCCGCGGAGGTCTACCGGGGGTGGGAGAACACCCCCTTCCATTCTACCACACCACCGGGAGAAAAGGATTACAAATAAACCGTGTAACGAAGAGTCAATACAACTTTCATAATAATATATTTCTCGATTAATTTCAATCTGTACTGATATTTTTGGGGTACCCACCCAAAAAAAATGCCATAAAAATAGTTTATTAGGTCGTAGACCTACTAAATATACGCAAAAAAATTTGAAGTTTGGTTATAAACCTGTGTCACGAGAATTTTATATATATATATATATATATATATACTAGCTCTTGCACGCGACTTGTGTCTGTGAAACCATGGAAAATTTACATACAAAATTTCAACCCAGTCCGTCAAGCCGTTTAGTAGTTGATATACCGACAGCAGCGCCATCTACCGGGTAAATTTAAAAAAATACCGGGTAACTTACCGGTTGTATTTTTAAATCATCCAGGAAATCATCGAAACACTCATATAAAAGTTCAATCCAATCGGTTCAGCTGTTTAGAAGTTATGTGAAAAAGATAAGTACGGAAGGATAATTCTTACTACACGTTGACCTGTGACCCGTTTTCCCGTAGGAGTGAAGCATTTTTCCGCGGTAAAAAGTATTCTATGTTCATCAGGGATAATGTCGGTTTCTAATGGTAAAAGAATTTTTCAAATCGGTCCACTAGTTTCGGAGCCTATTCTATTCAAACAAACAAACAAACAATCAAATCTTTCCTCTTTATAATATTATATTATATAGTATAGATACTGGCTACACGCTCCCGGCTTCGCCCGTGTTTAAAATACAAACTACCCTATTGAGACTCAATTTTAAGTCGGCGCTAAACAAGCAAATTAATTAATTAATTACGTAAAACACGCGTAAATTACGCAGTTACGCGCCGACTCAATTACTATTAGGTGTACTTACATTAGTTTAAGAACTTAGTTATTAAGGTTAAATAAAATTATATATCATTCTTTTACTTTTTCTTAAAAGAAAATGAGTCAGTCACAAAGTAGGGGAACGACAACTCCTACAAAACGAAGCGATCAAAGGGTTCAAACATCATATTTTAGTTTATTTCAGTTAGATAATGTTTGCATGATAGTAAATGTCATTAGGTAGAGATAAATATTTACAATAAAAGTCCATAAAATGTTTCTCAGAAATTGGCGAACAAACGCGCACTACAATATGGCATTTAATAGTTTCCTGGTGTTCCCATAAAAGCTCTACGCGAATATTAACTGTCGAAAGTTCCAGATTGATACAATAAATATTTTATATTTAATGCATATTATGTACATACAAACATTTTCCAGCGACTTCTTTCGCGTGACATCTTTTTTAGGCGCTTTGGGCACTCTTAGTCTGTGAGCGACACCCTCAGTGACGTTTAATTGTATGAAATAAGCGCCATCTACCGGGACAAGTGAGTACTTCGTGGTTCATAATTAGCTTTACTTAAATAGCTTATTAAGATGTTAACACAAGAGGGACAATTTTTTTTTAAGATGACCTCTCAGGAAAAGTATTTTTTTGCGCGTTGAAAGGTATGTCGAGATATGGGAACAGTACTTTCTCCTGCAAGAAAGGTACTCTGTCTGTATGTATAACTAATAGACGAGAAGACCAGACAGTCTAAAAGAACTAAGCGTGTCATAAAATTGTACATTTGCCATTGTATTATTTTGAAATCGCTTTACAAATATTCGTATTGTGTAATGGCAACCCTACCGCTACTCCATCTGGCAAGTCCCTAACTAATCCCCCACTCATACAATTAGTGCGAATTCCACATCTGGTAGCCCAATTTTTTTTCTCGAAACGCACACCCCCCATCTCGTCAGGTGTGCAGAATGATTAATAGTATTTGCGGACGATTAATTCAAACCCCCCCCCTCCCCCCTCTTCTCAACCGCCTCCAATGGGGTGTGAAATGGGGGAGTCGGTCAATAAACTATTTACAATAATATTCATAAGTCATGTTAAATTCTTTACTTTGAAAGAAATAAAAAAAGAAATTCAACTAATTCAACTACAACTTTCAATAGCATTCACTGCCGCACTTTCTTTATTATTTTATGTAAGAGCAAGGACTTCTGTCTGACCTCTGACCGAACACAATTTTTAACCCCCGACGCAAAAACGGGTTGTTATAAGTTTGACGCGTGTCTCTCTGTGGATCAAAATCGGCCCATCTATTTACTAGCTCCAGATACACATAAACACACATGTCAAACTTATAACACCAGTCTTTTGCGTTGGGCGTCGAACTCAAAACAAATAATTGATTTCACTCGTTTTCGTGTTTTCATAAACAAATGCTGCACAGTTGGAAAACCTTTGCCGCGAAAGTAAATGAGAAAAATTCCATCTCGGGGAACGCCAAAAAACAATTTGAAAAAGGAACGCGCCCTTAACCGCACTCGTAGCTGCCAGTGACAACAGCGACACAGTTTTTACTCATAATCGAGTATGTTAAGTACAATCGCGCGGGAAACCAGCATAATCGAGCTGTCAACGGCACGCGAGCGCGGGAAAGCAAAACTTTGATTAAACCCGATCCAATCAAGTAAACTGTGCTCCATTTTACCTAGATAATAATTCGTGGGAAATACACAGGTGCTGTTTCGATGCGGTGCGAACATTTTCTTTCGGTGTTGCCAGGTGAAAGAATTTAAACACCATGGATGGATGTTACTTATTTTAATTATTTTACAATACTTACTTTGACATTTTTTCACAGTATTTTTACTAACATTATTTTTGGGTCCCTGTTTTTAAAGTGAAAACTTCTTTAGGCGGACTTGGGAAGATAATTTGCACGTGATTATGTGAAGAATTTGAAGGCAAAACATAAATAAAAAACAATATTTATTTTATTTTTTTTTATAAATATGTTCACACATTCCACACAGCACCATCTATTTCCAAAAATATACTACATAAATTACTTTTTTTTGTTGTAAATATATACATATTATAAATAGAAAACATCCATGACTCAGGTACAAAGGTAAAATGCTTACACATAAACATTTGCCTCTAGCGGGATTCGAACCCGCGACCGTTTGGTTAAACGTGTCGTCAAAAGGTCTTGTTACCAAGCCATAAAATTCCAAAAAAAAATATATCAGAAATTTACTTCAAGTAACAATGGGAGAAAGACACAGGCGAGGCAAACAACACTTAGTTTCTTTAGTTCACTTCGCGAATTTTAAGTGCTAATAGGATTATTAAACTCCACGCTAAAGATGAATCCCAAAAAAGCTCGAAAGCAGGCCATTATCCTTTCAGCAGGACTTTGCTAAGTGTCGGAGCAAGCAAAGCCGCCTGTGGCTGACAGCTCGATTACTACCCACGCCGCTTCCCCCCCTCAGCCTCTCCCGTACACCCCCCTCCCCTTTCGCGTTTCGAATAGTGCTTGAAAAGTTATGATTACTAATTACGAATTTATTGTACACTGGCTGGCGCCCGCGACTTCGTCCGCGTTGAAAAAGAAAAAAGTATCGCTAACCTGTGTCCTCTATATCTAGCAAATTTCATGAAAATCAGATTTATTATAAGTATTGACTACTTAGCTGTTGCACGCGACTTCGTCTCCGTAACTTTATAAAATACTAGCTGACGCCCGTGACTTCGTTGTAAAAGAAATAAATATCTAGCTACATTCTTTGAAATTGAGTAATAAGTAGTAGTGGTAGGGCACACTGCGTTTCGCAGTCATTTGGGCAGCCCGTCTGGCGGCAGTAACCATCACCTTACAGAATACTACCGTGAAATAACAGCATATGTGCTGTTGTGTTTCGGTGACTGAGTAAGGGATGCCAGAGCCCATTACCCCATCCCTCCCTTATCCCTTATCCTTAATCCTTGTATGGTCAGCAGCGCACTTGTAACACTTAGGACAGGCGAAAAATGCGAAAAAAATTTGCAATATCACACTAAATCGTTAATTTTTACGCAAACCACACTAGTGTTATGAGCTACGTGATACGATTTAGTGTAATATTGCGCAAACTTTCGCCCAGCAAAGGCATTTAGATAATGAGCCTGACATATAGACAATCAGCACTGCCTAGTTAGACTAGCCTAATGTTGTATGTTTATGACAAGTTAAAACATTAAACGGATGTTGAAACTGCGGGTCAGAGTGCGTATTAACAATATTAAAAGGAATAAATGCTCATGCACAAGTATAAAGTCAAAAAAATGTAGATATTGTATACCTATGTATAGGGTTTATCGTGAATGTACAGAGAGGGCGAGGTAAGCAATCGGCTCTCACAAACGCGTACCCGCATGCGGGCGGGGCCAACCTGTACCGCTGTACAGACAGCAAAACAAACTTTATCTTTTTCCTGTTTATTTTTTTTTAATATATTAATTTTGTTTTCTCTTTACTTAGGAAACAAACAGTCATTATATACATAATTTTTACCTATATACATAAATATTTAAAGACTTGGAGTTCCATAAAAATAAATATTAATCAAAATAGAAAAGAAATTCAGTATTTATGGTAGATTAATTAAAACAATTAAATACAAAATATTTTAATGGCATTTTCGGGTAGAGAAAACTTTGTACTGTAACTACTATACTGTTTGACGACACATTTAGCCTAATGGCTAGTAACCCTACCTGTTAACCAAATGGTAGCGGGTTCGAATCCCACTGGGGGTAAATGTTTATGTGTTAACATTTTACCTTTGTACTAGAGTCATGGATGTTTGTATTTATAATATGTATGTTGTAATTACAAAAAAAAGTAATGTATGTAGCATATCAACTGTCTGGTATCCATAATACAAGCATTAGTTGCTTACTGAGGAACTAGATGCTTTATTTAAGTTATTTGTATTTGAATAAAAATCTCCTATTAAACATGTGTTTGTATTATACAAATAAGGATTTATTTATTTTGGTAAAATTATTAAAATTCGTTCGATACTGAAATGGTTTTTGCTGTATTGGTTCAAAATAAAAGAAATAAATAAATTTAATATGAGGCGATAAGTGTATTATAATGTTATTGTGAACAATGACGGTATTACCCATTGAACTTATTATAATAATAAGATATCTTTAATAATAATAAGATTTTTTTTAAATTAAACAGCTATTTTAGTATAATTTTATTAATAACAATATCAAAAAGTTAATTTAAAAAGGCATGGGTAACAAATTAGGGATGTGTTCAGGATCGTGCATTTTTTATTCAAAGTTTATCTATTTATTTATTTACTCATTCGATTGAGAGCTAGAAAAATTATATGATATAATTTTAAATTTGAATCTTTCAACTGTTTAAAAATACCTACAATGTATATTAATTAGATTATTTTTTTTACTAACGCTACATCATGAACCCGCATGGCACTGATAGAGAACGGCCGATGTTGAGATGTGGGACACTTTTAATCTTTATTTATATACCAATATAATTGTTACCGAATGGTTAACTGCTTATTAAACAAAATTACAATAAAGTACATTCCGTTCAAAGGACCTTTGTCATTATTTCATTCCTATTATTTTTGTCTACAGGGCGTTCCAAGACTATAATTATGTGACATGAAGGGAAAGTACCTTAAATATCGTAGATAGGATATTTTGCTGAAAGAAGGCTTTATGTTATTTTTAAAAGTTAATAATACTGCATTTAAAGATTTTCTAAAAATTACGTCGTCGTCGACAATAAATAATGTTCTTGGAATCAAACAATTTACGTTATTCTTTCCTTTATGATACTAGAAGAATTATTATGTTTTGTCCATTCGTGATATTTTTTTTCACATTTAAGTCGGTTCGATTCTCGAACGAGGCAAGTAATTTTTAGAAAATCTTTGAATGCAATATTACTATATAAAATTACGCAGACACCAGCTAGTATTGTAATATTTTTTTACTGCTTTATCAGTTTTAAAGAAATTTGTAATAAATTCAAAAACTACTGAACTGATTTTAAAAATTCTTTCATTATTGGAAGCTATATAATATTACAGCGAGTAACATGGACTATAATTTATAAAGTTACACGGACGAAGTACGTTACAATTTAGTCTTTACAAACAAAAATATTACACTTTCCTGTTCAGAAATAATATAACTCACATACTTAATAATATTCTCCAAAACTGCACAAAGGCACATCACGTTTTTTCCTGTAAAGAGAAAATGTTTCGTGTAACCTTTAAGAGCCTTTGACTTACTGCGAACTAAAGGAGAATATTTTAACAGAATAACGAGAACTAGTAAGCGGGCAACGGACAATCGCGTGCACTGCTTGGCCTTGCCGGGAACTTACCCGGGACCCTGAGTCAGAACGCTAATTCATGTATCATAACCACTCGACCAATGGTCTCATCTATTACAACGAGGTAGAGTTTGTATGTTTGTATGTAGGAGGCGATCTTCGAAGCTACTCATGTGATTTAAAAAAATAGTTATATTAAAACTAGCTGATGCCCGCGACTTCGTACGCGATGATAAATTAATAAATATAAAAGCAATTACAACGCTTGACAACTTGTTGCTATAACACGTTGGCCAGGCGTTAGTTACAGTTTTATATTTTATATAATCCATCGGGAACATTACTTATTTCTTTGAATGAAAGGTATCCTATGTCCTTTCTAGTGTCCCAGAGAACGTGTATACAAAATTTCATGGTAATCGGTTCAGTAGTTTTGGCGTGAAAGCGAGACAGACAGAGTTACTTTCGCATTTATAATATTAGTAAGGAAGGATAGAGGTACAACTCTAAGTATAAATGAGGAAGTGTCCGTCGGTCACCATTAAATAAGAAGCCCTGGGGCGTGGCTAACTAGTAGGCATTTTATTACGGTGGTTTCATGAACTACGAAACCAACCAATCATATCAATCCACCAATGCTACACTAGCGCCATTCTGGTCAATTTATGAACCACTATTTAATGCTTTTAGCTTGCCACTTTTTCAGTTTAACACCCATATAAGTCGCTCCTCCTTACCTCTACCCTCCATGAGCACCATGTTAAGTTAGCACAGCGATGTAAACACGTTCACAGACACAGAGCACATAAAACAATGTAAATCACCATCATTACACAGAGTAATGTGAGGCGTAACGATAACAATTATGGGCGGTGTGCAGGTGCGCTTTCGCACGCAACACAACCTCCATCTTTATTAATGTATTGACTCGAGACAACATGACAAAGAGATCCCAATAAAATTGGGCAAAATGATCCCAATGAAACTGGGCAAAAATATCCCAATAAAATTGGGCAAAAAAGATCCCAATAAAGTTGGGTGTAATAAGTAGGCCCAACTAGTATAGTAAACATTTGGCGTGTCACAATATATAATATTTAACTGTTACACGCGACTTCATCCGCGCAATTTTATATAATACTAGCTGGCGCCCGCGACTTCGTCCGCGTTGAAAAAGAAAAACTAGCCTAAACTGTGTCCCGTATATCTAAATGTTTATCCACCAAGTTTCGTGAAAATCAGTTAATTCGTTTAAGTTATGGAGGAACATACATACATACAATACAGTCAACACTTACAGATTTATTATAGTATTGATAGTATTGATCTGGTATTGATAGCCTATGTTACTCGCTGTGATGATGTAGCTTTCTATAGGTGAACTTTATAGTATTACTTAGTATAGATTAGCCCAGGACAATTTAGTTTGGTCTAAATACTTTGAGCTTTACTAGTTTATAGCCTCAGTCGAAATGATTGAATAGTTGAGTAACAAATCGAACTGATTGAGTAAGAAAATAAACAAGTTTAAAAATATGGTAATGACACTGAAAGGGGAGACCTAAGAAATGTTATTGGCGTTGCTCTGAAAATAAACATTGGGTTGTACTAAATTGAAAAGACAATATCATATATTGCAGACAATTTATTAGTTACGCAATTTTTATTTTTATTTTTTTATATTAAGGTCCACTTGATGGTAGGTGACTACCGTCACTTATAACACAAGCGACCATAGATAAGCTAGCGCGCTGCCGACCATCTATCTATGCTAATATTATAAAGAGGAAAGATTTGTTTGTTTGTATTGAATAGGCTCCGAAACTACTGGACTGATTTGAAAAATTCTTTTACCATTAGAAGCCGACATTATCCGTGATGAACATAGGCTACTTTTTACCGCGGGTAAATGCTTCATTCCTATGGGAAAACGGGTAATAGAACAACGCATAGTAAGTATCCTTCCGTACTTGTCTTTTTCACATAACTTCTAAACGGTTGAACCGATTGGGTTGAAATTTTATATGGCTATTTCGATGATTTCCTGGATTATTTAAAAATACAATTGGACCCGGTAGGTGGCGCTGCTGTCGGTATGTCAACTACTAAACGGCTTGACCGATTGGGTTGAAATTTTCTATGTGTATTTCCATGATTTCACAGACACGAATGTATTATATTTTACACGGTTACGCGGACGAAGTCGCGTGCGACAGCTTTTTTTTTCTTTTTTTTTTTTAAATCGAGGAGAAATCCTTTTATTGATCCCCTACCGCTGGCTAGGCGGCAGGGGTATGTGGTGGTCGACCAGCAGAACTGGCCCCTACCCACTAAAACTCCCCGGTGTCTCCTTGCCCTTAGAGTGGGGGGTGGACGGGCTCTGCCGAGGCAACTGCTCCGACCCACCCTCCTCGGACGGCCTAGCCATTGCTGGCTAGGCTGACGCCAACGGGGGGATTGCCCGAAGACACCCGAGCAATCCCCAGACGGAGGAGACCCGTGCAGGCACACACAGCCAGCCAGCCGTGTGCGCAGGTCCCCGAGGGCATTTGAAGACGGGCTGATACCCGCCTTCTCCTGCCCAGCCATCTGCCAGGATGTTAAAAGGGAGGACTCAATGGACACCAACAATGTCCATTGGCTCCCCCCCGCCGCTCCTCTGAGCAGGGGACCAGGGGCCACCCCCCAGGCCTCCCTGTTCCCCTGAACTCCATCAAAACACCCCGACGACAGCTGACGAGAACATGCATGGAGGGCTACACGTCCCGCCCCAGCCGCCGGGGTGTGCTCCGCCGGTGTGTGCTCCGCCGCCAGCTCCGCTGAACGGAACCCGCTCGGAGCACACGGGTGTGGGCCTTGTTGGTCCCCAATAATCCGATGGGACAAGCAAAGGTCGGTGGTTCTGTCCACCACCGGCCCCTGCGACCCCTCGGATCAAGGGTAAGCCCCCCCACCACGACAAGGTCATGGCCCACCTAGGGGGGGCGCGTGCAACAGCTAGTTTAGGTATAAAGAAACATTCAAGTAATTATACGCCAATTTGTATTGTCTTACACTTTCAAAACTAAATAGACAGACAAATATATGTGTTTGTATCCATATTATAATAGTAGACATATTTATAAATATACAGTGTGTACAAATAGAGACAAATGTTCTGTGTTTGCGTTGGATGGCGTGCGCACGCGCCGCTTGCACAGGTGTCCCGAAAGTAACCATTGTAATGCGACACTTGTTTTGGCTGTCACGCATTTCAAAATAATTACACTTTTTAAACTTTATTTCACGACATGTTTATTTCTATGTTAATTAAACGTTTCATTTTTTATTTTTAGATATTAAACTATTTATTGTAACAATTAGCTGGTGCCAGCGATTTCGTACGCGACAATAAATTAAAAATATAAAAGCTACTACAACGCTTGACAACTTGCTATAACACATTGGCCAGGCGTCAGTTACAGTTTTATATTTTGATAATCCCTCGGAAACATTACTTTTTTCTTGGATGAAAGGTATCCTATGTCCTTTCTGGTGTCCCAGAGAACGTGTATGCAAAATTTCATGGCGATCGGTTCAGTAGTTTTGGCGTGAAAGCGAGACAGACAGAGTTACTTTCGCATTTATAATATTAGTAAAGTATAAGGAAGTAAGGATTACTAAGAAATACAAAATTTGCATGCCCTTGTAGGGATTCGTAACTACTTCATAACTACGAATTAAGATCATCCAATTAAGGTCGTGTTTGTGCAAGTAAAGATTTAGGTAATTATTTAATTTCTTTAAAAGCTTTTGCATTTTTTAAAGAAATAAAATAATCGCATACTAGACTTCGAACGAAAATATCTTCAGTTCAGTAGCTTCCAAATAAACAATGAAAAGTCATTTTCCTGTTGGTTTTGGTTTGGGGTTTCCGAAACACCCTTTCACACACGACACACAAAGTAGACTAACGAATTGAAATTTATAAAAAAAAAATGCTTACGTTACAGTATCGAGTTATTTTCCAAAGGACAATGGGACTTTTGGACCAATTTCTCAACAGTGATGCAACCTATGTCAAATGATTGCTCTTAGGCTATAATTCATTTTATACTATGGCAGCTAAGTTGAAATCAAGCGCGAACAGTGTTTTCGTAGATTTTAAATCTAAAAAAATTGAAATCATTCATAATAATTAAAAAAAAAATCAAGTGTTTGACCCTTTCTTTGTGTACATACATTCGCCTATTGATTTTTATTTATATAGATACTAAAACAAATGTAACAGTTATTTTTTATGTTCACATTGATTTTTATCATTTGTTTATCTGGATGACGTTATGGTTTGTATATAAAAAAATATTTAGTTATGAGTATTGAAATAAAAAATGTTTACAAGATGTATGTACAAGATGTATGTATGTAAATCAATGTATCAAGATAAACGTGTTTTTTTTTTAAAATATAAAACACAATATGCTACTGACTCCCAAAGTACTTTTATATTATTGAGAGCTCCAAAACACAATGTTCGCGCTAGATTTTGACTTGGCTGCCATAGTATAAATTAAATAAAACTCCAAAAGCTTTCAAATGGCATGAGTTTTATTACTGTTGAGCATTGGTCGAGACTCCATACTAATTTGCCTCCATACTAATTTGCCTCCATACTAATTTGCCTCCATACTAATTTGCCCATGCTCCTTTCAGCTAGAATGCGTTGATTACTATTTTATAAGTAAGTATACATGATTACTGTAATTTGTTTTTAACCGACTTCCACTTTTTTTTTTAATTTTTTTTTTTATGTATATTTTTTTACTGATAACTTCGTCGTTTATGAACCAATTTTGATGATTCTTTTTTTTGTTTAGAAAGAAGATATCCCAAGGGTGGTACCAGGATAGGGAAACCAGGATCTGATGGTGGCATCCCAGAGAAATCGAGGGGAACCTTCGAAAATCGTAGTACTTAGTGCGTTTGTTAATTTTTTCATTAAGTATCTTATTAGTTTCCTGTTTGAAGCAAGTCGTTTTTTTTTTTGTTGGACAGTAAAATAATCTTGTCTAAAATCCCTCTCATTTGTACAAAATAATAATAATAATAAAAACAAAACAAATGAATTTACAATTAATGGAAGTTTCAAGGCAGTGTATGTAAATAGTCAAATTTCCGTCAATTTTTGAATTTAGAATGCCAATTTGATTTTTGAAATGAGAACGTACGTTCGGATATTGCAAGCTCCTTTCGATTTTTTTTCAAATCTTTTATTGTTGGTGATAAATAAAATGATATTAGTTTTCATAAAGTCGGGGGCCTCGGGCTCCCTGGCCGCACCTGGCTTGCGCTGGTATCAGCTGTTACAGCCAATATAGCCTCGTTAAACCCTTCGCCGATGTTCGAGAACACGCGCGCCAAACATATTACGAATCTAAATCACATTGGATTTAAACAATTATAACTTAAGTATAAAAAAAATTAAAATTGTCAAAAGTCTTTTCTTAGCGGTTACTTCTATACTAATATTATAAAGAGGAAAGATTTGTTTGTTTGTTTGTATAGAATTGGCTCCGAAACTAGTGGACCGATTTGAAAAATTCTTTTGCCATTAGAAGCCGACATTATCCGTGATGAACATAGGCTACTTTTTAGCGCGGGAAAATGCTTCATTCCTACGGGAAATCTAAAATAAAAGCAAATACTAGTGGCTTGGCCTGGGAGATAGCGCCATCTATCCAAAATACGATATATGGCGTTTTATATAACTTATAAAAAAAATTTAAAATTGTCAAAAGTATTTTCTTAGCGGTCACTTACGTTATAAAATACTTAAATCTTTTTAACAAAAAAAATAAACGACTTCAAATGGTTTTTTCGCGGACGCCATTGTCGCAACTGGACCAAATTCAAATGGGACCACACGGGAAGCACCAGGTTTCAAATAAAAAAAGAATCGTCAAAATCGTTTCACCCAGTCGAAAGTTCTGAGATAAAAAACATTAAAAAAATACAGTCGAATTGAGAACCTCCTCTTTTTTTGGAAGTCGGTTGAAAAAACCTGTGAAATTCTGAAAAACCCTTTCTTAGTGGATAAAATATAAAATAAATATAACATGTTCCAAATTTCACCTTTCTAGACTTAGTCTTATTATAAGTATAGAAGTTATTACAAGTATAGAAGTTTATTTAAAAAAAGTAACTTAGCAAGAACATAAATATTAATCATTTGAAAAATAACGAATTTTTAAACTAATTAGTATTTGAAATCACAAAAATAATACATAACATTTTAAAAAGTTTCTTTTAAATACAAAATTTAATGTACCTAAGTACTTCTCATAACGAACAAATTAAAAGAACCACCCCTGCGATTGAAATATTGAAATGTGGCGATGAAACAAGGAAATTCCAATTAGGAAAACTGCTGCGGGCGTTTTATGGATTTACAATAAATAAATTCAATTTTAGCGCTCACCTTAAGCTCTTGACAGCTGACAGATTTCGCCGAGGTTTTATTGCAGCAACGAAATTGAAATCACAAACAAAACGTTCAACACCGATTGCGGAACACACGAAAAGAACTGACTGAAGGTGATAAAGAGATTGATTTTTAAAAAAAATATTATGTGTGTATTGTATATCCGAACGCGATCTGTCAACGTGACGTTGAAAAGCGCGCGAAACGCGGCGTGTTGCTCGGAGCGCGATTAGCGACCGACTGAACCGAGGGAGTTCTACGTTCAAAAACGTTTTGTTGACCGGTGTTGCTTCCATGCGCCTGAAAAAGCTGTGACAAAATTCTCTTATTGGGCGGTCGGTAAAGGCTTTAGCGATTGCACAGATTTCTCGTACCTTATACGAGTTGGAATATATTGTATACATATCGCTCCTTAAAAACTAAAGGGCTTTAAAACAAAAAATCCAAAAATGTTTTTATTGCAAAAATATAATCACAATCCTTCTTATTGTATGTTGCAAAAAGACTATGGTTGTTTTATTCCATATTTAGTATATTTTGATCATTTTTTTATATATTCAAAAGTAACTTATTTATATGCTTATATCTCTTCTAGTATTCCGTTTATTATAAAAGTAATGCTACTTAAAAATACGCTTCTAACTATGTATAATATGCATATATTTGATTTGTATCTAATAAGAAAAAAATAGACACAATATTTATTTATTTTCGATTAGCTCTTCTGTAAAAAGTGTAATTTTGATTTAAGGCCCTTTAGTTGTTAAGGAGCTATATTTTCGCTAATATTTTAATTTTAAATTTCAATGCTGATCATCACCAATCAATCAATACTAATAATAAATCGGTAAGTGTAGGTGTAGGTATTATAAATGATGTACTAGGTGGCGCCCGCGACTTCGCGCGCTTTAAAAAAGAAAAAACTAGCCTAATCCTGTGTTGCTCCATGATTTTCATGAAACTTAGTACATAGTTTAGACGTACAGGACACAGGATATAGCCTATCCTGTGTACTTTTTTCTTTTTCAACGCGAACGAAGTCGCGGGCACCAGTTAGTTATTAATAAAGACAGAAATACGAATTTTATGTAATCACATAAGACTGACATATTATAATCGTGATTATATGCATTGATTAAGACTTTTTTAGATAAGACTTAGACATTTTTGATTTTTTTTTTAATATTTCTTTCTTATAATAAAATCTTATACGGACCTTGTAACATTATACATAATTATACGACTGCGGATTTCTCTTTAAAGTTAAAGGTAGGCTGTTCTATTTTATTCATACATTGATAGGTATATTTTAAATTTAATTTTAATTTTAGAAAATCCTTTAGATGAAAACATAAGAAAATAAGTCCCCAATAATATATTGTGAACAATGTACGCCGATAGTCATTTTTCGTCAAGAATACATCGTTATCGGGCCGAGACTCAGGTGCCACCGTTAAATTTCCGATTCACATATAACTTGTACGGTCAACAAAAAAGTTATAAGCAAAAACAACATCTTTGAGTACAAATTACTCAATTTTGAACTTAATTTATGCCTAAGAAGTAGATATATTACATTATAAACATATACAACTTACTCATATATTATAAATGTGAATATGAGTTGGTTTGTTACGTTTTCACGCAAAAACTAATGAACCAATCACCAAGAAATTTTGCATACACGTTTAATCCAAGAAAAAAGTAATGTTCCCGAGGAATTATCTAAAATATAAAACTGTAACTAACGCCTGGCCAATGTGTTATAGCAACAAGGCGTCAAGCGTTACAATTGCTTTTATATTTTTAATTTATCATCGCGTCTTTGCTGACTGTACATTGAATAAATGTGGGAACATAAAGCTAGAGCTAGCTCCCTAAGGCACCATTGTTATTCATAATATTATCTATGATATTGCCATCCAACTTAAAAAATCGTCTATTTATTCTAGTTAAACTAAGTCAAGCAGATTAGGAAATTTACTGAGTTCCTTAAATTCAAAATAACCATAAGATTAATGTGCCCAAAATCACAAACAAACAGACAAAAATTTTAAAAACTGTTTTTTGACCTCGGTACATAAGTACAAAGTGTACATTTTTTTTTAATATTTAATGTACAGACACGGCTCGTTTACGGCTTTTTTATTTTGTATAGGTAGATTAGAGATTCTTTTTACTTTTTTGGGTAAATAAATATAATTATTAATTATTATATGTTTGGAGAGTGTGCTCAATAGTTGCATGAGCTCATACCGCCTACCCCTTTCTTCCATCTGTACTATATTATAAAGAGGAAAGATTTGATTGTTTGTTTGTATAGAATAAGCTCCGAAACTAGTGGACCGATTTGAAAAATTCTTTTACCATTAGAAGCCGACATTATCCGTGATGAACATAGGCTACTTTTACTTCATTGCTACGGGAAATCTAAAATAAAAGTAAATACTAGCGGCTTGGCCCAGGAGATAACGTCATCTATCCAAAATACGGTAGATGGCGTTTTATACTTATCTACGCGGACGAAGTCGCGAGCACCAGCTAATTAATTATACAAGTCAAAGTAATGACAATAAAAATTTAATATAAATCCAGACCAAGCGGACCAAGCGTTTTAAAACATCCTTTATAATGTGCACTTTTTTTTTATGTTAAGGTCGACAGACAGGCTGACGGTCCACTTGATGGTAGGTGGCTACCGTCGCCTATAACACAAGCAACGCCATAAGTGCTACAAGTGCACTGCCGACCATAGAAGGATTAAGGATAAGGGATAAGGGAGGGGTGGGGTAATAGGCTCTGGCATCCCTTACTCACTCACCGAAACACAACAGCACATAATGCTGTTATTTCACATTTAGCCAGACGGGCAGCCCAAATGACTGCGAAACGCAGTGTGCCCTACCACTACTTTTCAAATCCAGACCAGTCAATTTTGAAAATTATATTAAAATTTCCAAAGTTGACCCCGCCGGGAATCGAACCCGGGGCCCCTGAAACGTTAGGCAAGCACCCTTGCCACTCGTCCAACGGGCTCGTCTAAACTGCCAACGTTTGGAACTCATCCTTTCTTATAACACACATCTTTTCAAAGTTCGAATGAATAGGCACCTTCTGGTTGAGCTCGCTCCATCATAGGCCTCATCTTCGCTACACGGCTGGATACTGGCCAAGAGCAGACCCATCTATCAATACTAATAATATATCTGTATAGGTATTGTATGTATGTATATACCTCCATGTCCTCCATAACTCTTAAACGAATTAACTGATTTTCATGAAACTTGGTAGATAAACATTTAGACGTACGGGACACAGGATATGCCACTTTTTTCTTTTTCATTGTTCAACGCGGACGAAGTCGCAGGCACCAGCTAGTACCAATATATAAAGCTTGAATAGTTTGTTTGTTTGGTTGTACGCGCTAATCTCAGGAACTACTGGTTCGAATTGAAAAATTCTTTTTGTGTTCGATAGCCCATTTATCGAGGAAGGTTATAGAGAACGCGGATGAAGTCGTTGACACCAGCTAGTCTCTAATAGAAAATGTTTCTTTTCCATAAGAAATATACAATTACTCTTTAGGCGTCTCATTTAACTTTTGCTGGCAACATTGCAATAAACATCCAGACGTTCGTCTTCTCAGCACGTGGACATTGTTTATTTAATATAAGTGACGAACAACTGATCAAACATTTCTGCTCGGCGTACCGTTGCTAAGTATAAACAGGTGTTTCTCTCTTTGGCACCAGACGCCACATATTTCTCTTTGCAGAAACTTATTCTGTACCTTCAAATGTAACTTCACGTTCCCGCACTTAAGATTTATTTATATTTGCAACATAAATAGCGTAATGAATCTACATGGATTGGGTGTCGTTAAGTACTTCACTATAAAGACTACAAAATCACTATTGAATTTGAATTTTTTTCTGGAATTTAAATATAAAACTAGCTACACGCTCCCGGTTTCACCCGGATTCAAAATAAAAACAGTCCTAGTCCTATCTTTTAAGTTGGAGTTACGAAGTTTTATCAAAATCGGTACAGTAGTTTAGGAATCACCACTTGATGGTAGATGGCTACCGTCCTCTATAAACACCGCAGGTGTTGCAAGTTCGCTGTTATATTAGGATAAAGAATAAAAAATTGCAAATGGGAAAGGGATATGTTCTACCCATTTCTACCATAATATCGTTGTAAACGTTTGAAAAACACATGTTTCTTCAGATGCTATCTTTAATATATGCAAGAGAAGTTATATCTATTACTAAACAGTTACCAGTTAACACCGAAATAGTATCAGTGGAAAAAACCATCAGATTTGGAAAAGGAAAATCGCACAAAAGCAATAAAAGCACCCCCGCCATGTAATTAAAACAGCATCAGGCGAGCACACACGCCTGCGGCTCCCATACGGCGCACGGACGTGACGTCACGGTGCGCCGCCATTTGCATTTTTTTCCCGCGGCGTGTTTCTAGCGCGCGTTCCAAAACCAAACTTGCGCCAGTGGACGTGCCTAATTTTTTAAATGTGACGACGAATTGTGATCACGACTAATCCACCGACGTATACAATATACATCCTCATTACACTTAGGCCTCTTTCACCAACTACAAGTGAAGTGTGGATTAAGGTAGGTAACGCTAATTGGCGAGTAAGCCTATAGTTGCTTAATGTGGAACTAGATGGTGCTGTGTGGAGTGTGGAATGTGTTTATTTATTTATTATTTATCTAGCATTAAATGATGACACGTAGAAGATCCTTTCCCGGCTTTGCAGGGATGCAATATTTTTCTGCAAATGATACCTTTTCGTTGAACCCTCTTTTCATTGGTTAAAATTGCATCAAAATCCGTTGCATGGTTAAGAAGAAAAAAAACGACGTAGCTATGTAAGGATTTACTGATTGCGAAATTTAATTAGAAAATGTCGTAAAACTCTCAATATTTGCTTGTGGATAAACGAAGAGAAAAGTCAATAATCAATTTAATAGAAATTTATTAACATCATTTTTTTTAAGTCCAAAGCAGTCAGTCAGGTCAAGTCTCTAGTGTGATTTTTATTAAGAAGGGCAATGTGCTCCATCTAAGTAATTAAAAATCACACTAAAAAATATATTAGGCACATCGTGGTCTAACTCACATCTCTGAAGTCGGACGTATTTCCAGGAGCTTGGAATTGGAAATGTGTCTCGTATTGTTGCGTTTTAAGATGACGCAAGTCGGCGGCTCGAACTCTTCGGTGCGTGTAGCTAAAATTCATTCTGTCTCACACAGCACAAAGCGCGGGAAGAGCACTCGACTCAGATGTACAATGATTCATACCAAAAATAAAATCATAAACAGACCCTTGGGCGTATACTCTTTTTGACAAAACTACTGCATATATATCTATTTCGTGTAAAGTTATTTCAACTCTTGAATAACTAATCAATGTTTGTATGCAAAGTATTTTGGAGTTTTTGTACACTAGACTGACTTTTGTTGCCTACTGTACTCATAATGGTATTTTTTTATTATTTACCTGCAAGTAAAAATATCCTCTTGACACAACCTACGAAATGGTGAGATTGTTTAACAGATTATTTTTTCCAATGAATAAGCAAGAATGGGATTAATTCATTAAAGGGACAAATAGTCCAATTAGGTAGAGCCAACTTCGAGAAGGAGGTCCCGAATACTTATTTATTTTAAGAACCTGACGCGTTTAAATTTATATTTTTAACATTAAGTATGTCAAAAAATTTGGTCGACATAACCTGCAATTCTAGAGCTGGTGCCCGCAACTTAGACCGCGTAACTTTATAAATTATATACTAAAACCTCCCTCGAGAACCACTCTATCCAGTGGTGAAAACAGCATGAAAATCGGTGCAGTAGTTTTTGAGCTTATCGCGAGAAGAGAGACAGACACACGCGGCTTAGGACTTTGTTTTATAATATGCAGTGAATAAATTAGTTTTAGATAAAAATGGCGGTTCTTTAAATAGAACCTCATATAACTTAAAGTTATATATTTACTAGCTGTTGCACGCGACTTCGCCCGCCTAACTTTATAATATGTGGCCTATGTTACTCGCTGATAATGTAGCTTTCTATAGGTGAAAGAAATTTACAAATCGATGCACTAATTTTTGAGTTTATTCATTACAAGCATATACATATCTTCTTTCTTTATAATATTAGTTTAGGTATAGATATAGTTTTGAAAGATTTATTTAAAAAAAAAACTTTGAAATTCACAGATATTTCTGCACCTCCTTCTCATTACTCCAGTGATCTGTCAATTTTCAACGGGAATGCGACCTGACATATCATTCGGGGCCGACAGTGACAGATTTGACATATCCCACGTATTCAGGGCCATGAGGAGGCCACATCGGGCACATTCATCAGAGGAATCCCGCAGAAGTGCTTTTCGTAGTAACGTAATCCACAAACCGGAAGACATTGATTCCATACGTGATGGAAGTTATACCAGAGACGATCAAGAGGATAAGAATAATAATATTTTTACAAGAAGAAATCTCAATGATTTTGTTGATATTGGTTTTGACATGGCAGACGACATGGCAAGCGGAGAGTTTGATTCGATAGATGATTTCGAAAGAAATCTAGACAAATTTGAAAATCATCGCCAGAGAAAAAGAATGGAGAATCAAATTGATAATGATAAATTAAGTGCAGCAGAAAGAAAAAGAAAATTGGGAAGCATTATTGATGAACTACATGGGATCACAGGTAGTAACAGGCGTTTCAATAAGGATACTAATATAGATCCTGAAGATGAGATACTTTTTCATAATGGTATAATTTTCAATGTCAAAGTGAAGGGGTTATTGCAGCCAAATCTGTACTAAAGAACTTTATTGATTTGTATTTTATCATAATATTTTTTTTAATAAAATATTCATAATGGACATTTTATTACTTCGATCTTTTAGAGATGGGTTTCCTTTTGATCAGCATAGATGAAGCCTCTAATGGAGCGAGCTCGCCCAGAAGTTGCCCATTTATTTATTTATTTAAAAAGGCTTATCAACTAAATACATGCTAAAAGTATATATATCACTATATACAACACTACTGAAAGGAAGTTATTACAAGTATGAGCTTAAATTAATATAAAGGAAAGCACAACTTTGATAATTCACTCCAACTTTGAAAATATTTGGGTTATATGGACCTAAGTAGTCCTAGATTAATAAAATTACTTATCAGTGAATGAATTTTATCCAATGACTTTTCTTAGTGACTATTATGGGGGAAGCATAGCACATATGCTGTTGTGTTTCGGTGAGGGAGTGAGGGATGCCTGAGCCCATTTCCTTATCCCATCCCACCCTTAATCCAATTTTAGTCGACAGCGCACCGTCAGCCTGTCTATTGAGCTTAACATTTAAAAAAAATGTGCTTGAAACTATTTTACAGGGACATAAGCAGGTAATCAATGATATTACAAATTAAAAACCACGTTGAAAATTAATAATTTCCTTTGACATATTTGCAGCAAGGAAACATTTAACTTCGATTTCATGCTAAATTTAATATTTCGATAAAAAGCAACTCGTTAATCGAAAATCCAATTAATGTTACTCATTTAACGGCATTAATCGAATTAAAAATTATCGTTTGTTTCCAGTTAAAACCTAGGAGAGTTATTTTTCCAGCACAATAAGTTGAGCGCTTCAAAATGTTTACAAAGTTTTTGCTGCTGGTCACTCTGCTGGATGTATTCACAATTTCTTTGCAAGCGTTACTGCCATTCCCGCCCAAATATCAGAATTTAGTGCAAGCCAGAGTTATTAAAAATTGGCAAAATTTGTTCACCAAACCAATGTCGAGGAAAGATCATGACAATATACAAGCTGTTGCTGACCAATTTGTGATTCACAATCTATACAATCAGGACACCGACGATGATTATCAAGATAATGACATTGTAGTCATTGTTGATAAGAATTACTTGAAACCCAAAAATCAATTGAATTATGAAATAGAGAACGAACTTGGAGGAAGTCGAAACTTTGTGAAAAACCTATTGTGCAAGGTTGCAGGAGACTGTGATAATCAAGACACTAAATTGAGATGCGATTGCAAAAAACAGAGAAATATGTTTGGGTGCGAATGCACTGGGAAAATAAGTCGTAGTTATGATCAGGAAGAAGAAAACGAACAATCCGGCAGCTATTATAGAGCACAAGGGAAAACTCTGGAAGATCTTCTGAACGCACCAGAGGAAGACCCAAATGACACGAAGAGTACAATGCGGTGTGGATGCAAGAGACAATACGGATATGACGGACTGCGTTGTGGTTGCAGAAATAAACTAAGAAATGGTGATATGCACACGACGCTTGGAGACAATTATATGCAAGACATATTAAACGCTGTACAAAAAGATTTAAGTGATCGTGAAAAATATTTATCAAGAACCGGCGAAACAGACCAAATAGAAGAACTTCGTTGTGGTTGTCGCAATCGTAATACGAACGAATTTCGTTGCGGTTGTAGGGGTGTATTGAGAATAATGGAAAAGTACGATGACGGAGATGAATCCTATGACAGTGAAGATGAAACCAGAAACTACAATCAGTACAGTACCAATTACAGATCAAGCCCTAATCAAGTGCAAACGTTTTATCTTAACAATGACGATTCCAAGCCAAAATTAAACTTTTTACAGAGGGATTTAAATGAGAAAGTTCAAGATTATGGTGTGCCATTTGAATTTGACATTCAAGGAATGGGCCAATTGGAAAATTAAAATCATTTGGACATCTTTACATAGTATAATTTAAATTCACTTTCCACGTCTGGCCACTAACTCCTCCTAAACCACGCAAAATATTTACATGCGGTTTTCACCAAATTTTCAGGGAAGATATAGGTGCATAAAAATTATTTACTATTTCTTCTAAAATCCTAAAAAAAACCCTCGCAACGGCATATCTCTATCTATTTTTGACTTACATTACCTAACAATTTTTTTTTACTAAAACTTTAAACCTCTACAAATCTGTCAACTAACTAACTACTTCTAAACTACCCAACGGATTTTAATGCGGTTTTCACTAATGTAAACAGGGAATAAACTAAGAATGTTTATATACATATACATATATTGGGTTGGTCTTGGACTGTCTAGAATACAATCTTAGACTGTCTAGAGCTTAATTTATACATTAAAAGATAGGAAATAAATTTTCTGCCTGAATGTCCAGACAATTTGGGTTCCTGTCATTATGCTATTTAGGAAAAATATGCACTAGTGTGACACAAAAGTGTCCTAGTAGATTTGAGTGCTCGACTCATTATGTAGTAGTCAATTTAAGCTCTAGGTAAAAATCAAATGTAGTCAGATTGTGTTCTAGACAGTCTAAGACCACGTCTAAGACCATTCCTAAAAATTTGCATCCTGGGAGACAACGGGGCACTTTCGTTTCCACACTAAACACTATGGCGATCATAGAGTTACTAACTGTTACTGTTACTATATATTCCTACTTTCTATTGCAGTTGTATTGCGTTCGTACCGCTCATAAACCGCCATTATCACCATCCGATGATGGTGCTAGTGGGTAGCTGTAGATTGGGTTAGTCCCTAGGAGTAAGAGGAGCAGTAGGAGAAATGGTGTCCCGAACCCATTATCTAGTGGCTAGTAACCCTGCTAGTGGCTAGTAAGCTGTTGAACGAACGGTCAAATCCCGCTAGGGACAAATGTTTGTCTTGACATTTTACCTTTGAACCTGAGTAATGGATGTTTGTAATTGAGTGTGGATGAGTAATGGAGTAATACTAATAATAAATCTGTAAGGGTTGGTCATGGAGTCATGGAGTAAGTTAGTTTGTTTCCAGAGATATCGTGTTTATATGCTCTATATACTCGTATATGATACTGAAACAAAATATGACGTAGATAAACATGACGTACAGGTCGCAGGATAGGCTACTTTTTATATTTTTAACGCGGACGAAGTCGTGGGCACCAGCTAGTTTATAATAAGTATGTATTTACAAAATAGTATATTGCTTAGTTGTCATCCATAACTAGTTAGTGTGGAACTAGATGGCGTTGTATGGAATGTGTGAAAAAAGAAAATAATGACAGTCAGTCAGTGTCGGTGTTGATGTCCATGTAAACTGATGTAAACGTTTAAATGTATGCGAAATAGTTCCAAATTATTTTATTTTAATAAACAAATTCAAATTAGAGGTGGGTATAAAGGAGAACCAACTCTATTCATGAAAAAGTGTCAGTCGGCCTAAAATTTTATTTACGGTGATTTCTTGAACTACGTAACCAGGACTAATGCTACACAAGCGCCATTGTGGCGAATTTATGAACCTCTATTTAATCTGTCAATGTCACAAGCGACTATGTTAAGACTATGGCATTGATCTGACCGTTGTCAATGTCATCTGTCTTCTGTCTGTTGCGGTAGTGACTGCGATTTGTTTAATTTTCGGTCACTTCTTCATATCCATATTATTTAAATTTTAAATTGTTATTTTGATTTGTTTTTTACGATTATAAATGATTTTAGTCTAGTCTTTGGTTCTGAATTGATAACTGTCGAGATTTTTCCCTATTTATTATTAATTAAAGTTTTTTTATTAATGTATTGATTACCGCCTTGGTGTATTCTACCTCCTGTTGTAAAATTCATTTATATCAATTCTAATTTTCTTTCGAAAATGGCGAACGATACTCCAGAGAGTGATTTCTCAATAGAATGTTTCCAAAATTACACTGCGCCCGAAGTCTTCGTTCAAGGTCTGGCTGGAATGGTTGATCAGACGGATGTGGAAGCCATTATAAGAGCCCAGAAAAACATGTACGTATTTATATTAATTTAACCGTTGCTGCCAGAGTCGGATTTATCCGACAATTATTTTCGTGTCCATTTCACCAATTAGCCGGCAATTATACGACAAATTCCTCTACTTGTATAATGTTTATTTTTAAATCTACACAACCCTACAACTCCTACAAAACCAAGAGGAAAAAATCAAGAAAAAAAAATAGGTTTCATTTTTGTTATTATATTTCAGTACCTTAACAATTTACTTTTCATAGTTTAGTAAAAAAGAAAATCTATGTAATTTCAGGCTTCAACGGTTTGAGAAAACAACAGAGATGCTAACCAATTGCAATCAGCTGTCTGCGAGTCGTCTCCGAGCCGCATCGGTGGAGTTCAAAAAGCACACACAACTTCTTTTAGACATGCGGAAGGATTTGGAATATATATTTAAAAAAATCAAAGCTATTAAGACTAAGTTAAGGTGACATTTTTATTTTTTTCATTTAACTTAAGTTTAAAATTAATTATTATTTACCTCAATGTATACAACTAAAGATAAAGATAAAGATAGCCTTTATTAGCGACGAATCCTAATACAGAAAAAAAAATGTTACATTATATAATTAAAACTATTTTTTTTTTCTTTTATTACTCTTCCTCGCCTGTCACACGACATAGGCCTCCTCTAAGACCTTCCACAATTTCCTGTCCTGTGCCTTTCTCATCCATGTTGCTCCTGCTACCTTCCTTATATCATCCTCCCATCTTCGGTTTTGTCTTCCTCTTTTTCGCTTATCTTCTTTAGGGTGCCAATGTGTAATTTTGTGGGACCATTTATGTGGATCTCTAGTCATATGACCCGTCCATCTCCATTTGAGTTTCTTTATAGCTTTAATGTATACAACTATGGATTTATTAATACCATTTAAGAATTAGGTTAACTTTGACTATATACTGTGTAATTTTGTGATTGGGTGGAGCTAATAAATGCATTATTAATATATGAAGACGTGAGTGGATGAAGGTGGTATGTCGCATAATTATTATTTTGAATAAATCGAGGTTAAAGTTTTACTTTTAATTTTTGAGATAACTCGCCAGGGAACTGTTTTTTGTACTAAATTATGGTGCAAAGTTGTGTAAATACCCTAAAATATTAATGGTATGATGGGAATTAAACATTTCTATTATTTAATTTTAAAAAAAGTGAACATAGTTCCCTTTTCCATTGACAAAAGTAAACTTTTGCGCAAAAGTAACTCTGCTTTTTAAAATTAACTACATAACACCTTTATCAACTTTTTATTTTCCAAAAATGTCTTAAATCGACGATCTTTAGGTACCCTGTAATCATTCATAAGGACATATTGCGACATAACACCTTCATCCACTCACATCTTCATATATATAACAAAAAATTATTTAAAATACTTTCAGTACCCAATATCCGGAGGCATACAAGTTAGCAGAAGCGGCTTCTATGGCCAACAGGAAACCCGTAGACGATGAAGAGGACGATGATTTTAAACCATTAAAAACCACATCGGAATCAAAAATGGTCACCACCGTCTCAACGGAAACCCTAAAGCCTGCTGCGAAGGAAGAAAAATTGAAGAGTTTGAGCCAAGATGTGAAGGCAGAAGACGACGCCGGTTCAAAAAAGCCAGAGAAGAGTAATAGAAAGATGAAGAATAATAGTAGCTCTTCGGAGACGGAAAGTGCGAGTTCCGGGGACGATAGCAGTACGGACACGGGATGAAACAATATTAAGGTTTGATTAGTAAATGTTATCGTCGACCCGTTTAAACGGTGTCAGATCCTCGACTAGAATGTTGCCAAAAAGGAAAAATGTCTAAAGCAATTCTTGTATATTTCACATATTTAGGAAACGGATCTAACGATTTGGATAAAACTTTGTATTTAGATAAGACATGTCTTATGTAAAGTTTAAAAAATATAGCCTATGTTACTCGCTGATAATATAGTTTCCCAACAGTGAAAGAATTTTTAAAATCAGTTCAGTAGTTTCGGAGCCAATTTAATGCAAACAAACAAACAATCAAATATTTCCTCTTATTATAAATGTTACATATAATAAATAAAGAATCTCCCGCTTAGGAGCAACAGGAATATCAAGCAAAAGAAAACTCGTTAATGTTATTATTAAATGTAGAAGTTTTAATGATACGAAAAATTAATTTCATTTTAGCTAACTACCTGCGTTTTTATTTTCCACAAAAAAAAATAACATTCTATCTATGAACTAGTCAAATAAATCATGCAATAAATTTATTCCTTTTTTATTTTTCCACATTCTATGTAAAAACAGAAACAAGAAATTATGTAAATATTTTATATTTAAAAAGTCTTCACAGACAAATTGCCAAATTCATACAAATTTTTGGCATTTTAAGGCACAAAAAATTGGAGTCTCATTTTTTAAAACATCTTAAAATTTTAATACCCCAGAGAAAGAGATATAACTTTTTTTTTTTAATTATGGGTCACCATAGTAAATATTATATTTCCATGTGTATCATACATAGACATACGAGAGAATGAATGGACTGTTTAGAAAGAGAGAGGCCAATACTTCTCTTTCTAGGTAGGTCTAAAGTAATTTTAAGGACTAATCAAAATTCTGAAACTACTAGCTGCACTATCGCTTCATCTCTCTCTCTTTTCTGCCTATATTTACTTTAAGAAACATACCCCTACCTGCCCATACTACGTGACCTGTTCAAGGGGGGAAGGGTCCTGATAATACCACACTTGTCACAGGGGCAGAGGGGTCTTAGGAGGGGGAAAGGTCCTTAAAATACCACACTTGTCACAGGGAACGGTGGGGTCTTAGGGGGTTCTCGAAATACCACGCTTAATCCGGGAGGGGGATCCTCAAAATAACACGCTTGTCACAGGGGCAGGGGGGTCTTAGGTGGGGTCCGTAAAAAACCGCGCGTGGTCAGAGGGTAGGGGGATCCTCAAAATACTACGCTTGTCACAGGGAACGGGGTGTCTCAGGGGGTTCTCAAAATACCACGCTTGGTCACAGGGGTCTTAGAGGGTCACATAACTCTTTTCTTCATGATAATATATATTTTTCACTTGTAATTATAGGATATGCAACTATGCATGCACTATTAATTAGCGTCACGCAGGAAGCGCCGTATAAAAACAAATATGAGCCAAATTCTTACTATAATACGTGAATAATAGTAGGGGGGGGGGGGTCTTGGCATACTATGGATGGTCACCGAGGAGGCAGGGGGGGTAAAAAATTGTAAAAATGGGTACATTCTCTTATCAGACCATTCTCTCTATAGATAGACCTAGAAATAATTGGTAAATTTGTTACAGTATTACTCAACAATTACTTATAGATAATCTACAGTTAAACCTTTTAGCTAACTATCAGTAATTCCGGCACTCCTCTGTGCGTTTTTATTAAATTGTTCAATATTATTTATATACTCTTGTGCAATGTCAATGTCCAACGGATCGTCTATGTTGGGGTTCGCCAGAAGAATTTGTATGGAAATGAGGAGATTCTCCAAAGTTATCGTTGGCAACCAGCTTCCTTTCGGTGGCATTTTCAACATATCCATGCATATACGGCCACCTGAAAACATAATATTTTGCCTCTTTTTTATCATAATAACATTTAATCATACTAATGCGTGGCAATGTACATGGTTTTTTATTTTAATATTTTCCCCTAAAAGTTACACCACCCTTAGGTGTACGGTTTTATAATAAACTACCCAAGATAATTAGAGCCTTATCAATCATCCATACTAATAATAAATCTTTAAGTGTAGGTATTGTAGGTATGTATGTATGTTCCTGCATAACTCTTAAACTAATTAACTGATTTTCATGAAAATTGGTAGATAAACATTTAGACGTACAGGACACACAATAGGCTACTTTTTTTTTTTTCAACGCAGATGAAGTTGCAGGCACCAGCTAGTCTATAAATAAATTTAAAAGTGTCTAAAAACCAAACACCTCTCAAAAGACTATTATAATATCACTGATTATTTAAACATTCATTGCCACACCATAAATTTCAAGTCTTATATGAATCACCAGTGGTATAATGTGTTGAACTCGTGTGGTGAGTCGTGGGCTGTATGAATGAGGAGAATAGAATTGTGACACAAGTCCATGGCTTTTGAATTGCATTTATCTCCACATTTAAAGGTGGTTTTTGAATGAATAACTTGTGTTTTACATTAAATTCTTAGTATTTTTGAAGAAAAACCGATAAATAGTTAGGCTCGTGTAGCATGATCTAAGCCCCAGTATTCGATTTTGGTGAACTCGCCAGGCGAGTCCTTGGCAATGAAAGCCTGGATATAAGCCATTCGGAGCTCATACTATGTTTAGTATTTTATAATATACTTTGATTTTGTTTAAAATTAAATGTAATTGTTGCAATTTTAAAGGTGACAAAAAGACGCACTACTCTCAGGAACTACTGGTTCAAATTGAAAAATTCTATTTGTGTTGGATAGTCCATTTATCGAGGAAGGCTATAGAAAACGCGGACGAAGTCGCGGGCACGAGCTAGTAAAGCCGTAACCGTAAAGTGGATTGGCAATGGTTACCTTTATCAATATTTGGATGATATACAGATGAGACAAATTTCACGTGCGGCGGTGCGAACGGATATTTGTCAGGAATGTTGATGATGAGCTTGAAAGTGCCACCCTCGTAAGGCGAACCTTTCGGTCCAACAAGAGTGGCTACGAGAACGTCGTAGCAATCTTCCTTTTCTGGGTGACAAGTTATACCCCACGGGGGTCTGTTTTGAAAATTACTCATTTCACGAGCCAAACGTGCGGCTCGTGCCATTTGGGAATATTAGAGATGAATCTGTATCTTTTTTAACAAATGAAAAAAAAACCGCATATAATAATTAATATATTATATCTATACTATTTAAACACAAATTTAAAATTGTTTCAGTTGTTTGTGTTGTAGTAACGTAGTGATTATATACTCTTTGGTGTTGTACTGAGTTCAGAGTTGTGTTTTGTGTTGTGCCACAGATTATAATCTAGTTATGTCAGTTGTGCAAACTAACGTATCAGACGGACATCTGCAGTACAAATTCTCTGGACATGGGCAAGCTCACCTCTGGACATGATTTTTCCTTGAAGATTACCAGCCGTGGCATATGCGACCTCCTGACTAAAGAGTATAATTAATAATATATATAGTGAGAAGTTCCTCGACGAAGTACTCGAGAAAGTTTACCGAAGTGCGTCGCTACACACTCGTTTAACTTTGCGAAGAGCTCATTTGCGTTGCATATATATTGTGGTAGGGAGCCCAAGAGGGAATTTTTGGATTTACTCGAGCACATCAGATATTGCCAATGTATATTCCCCACGTGTCTCCGATAACGGATATATATTAATCTGACGGTTTGGTTGGTGGGGTTAGCGGGGGTGGGGGTAAAATTTTAAATACACCTCGAGCGCGTCAGATTTTCAGAAGGGATGTTAAGTGAACCTAAACTAAGCTCCTATTTAAAATTCAGACGATTCGGATGTAACGCAAGCTCGTGGCAGCTTTTTGAAAATGGCAAAAATATTTTTGACAATTCTCATTTTGTAATACTCGAGTGCTTCAGATTTTCATACAGACGGTGCTGCCTAAATTCCTAATCGTACTGATTCTTCTTACCATTCAATCTTCAAAGTCCAAATTTAGCATCGTGGGCTCCCTAACCATTATCAGTTACTCTATGCACGCGGCTTCGAGTCCTTTGACTCGGTCGCAAAAACCGACAACAAATGAAAGTAGCACGAGGCGAGGTAAAGTTGGACGAAGGATGACGAACACTCTCTTATTCGCCTCGCCTCGCCCAACTTCACGAGAGTGTGGAGGCCGTGTACTATTTAGTTTGTATTTGACAAATCTCTTCTAATTTCGATTGGTCTGTGGATGGTCTGGGGAATAATTTGGACAGGTTAACGCAGGCAGAAGCAAGAAGCAGCAGACAGAAGTAGTAATAGTATTCTATGGTTTAGTGCAGTATATGTCGTGAAAAGATACGTTTTTCTTATTTTTCTCGTACATATTTCTCGCTCGCATTAATAGTAGTAATTAATTACTCGTATTTGTTGATGAAATTGTAAATAGGCATATTATATTTATTTATTATCCAGTGATTTGAAACTTGTATATAGTAGCTTTAGGTGAATAAAAGTGCATTATTAATTAGTAAACTACAACTGATAGTTCATCCCGAATTTCGGTAAGTATTTTAAATTTTAATTTCTATATAATTGAATGTTTTTATGTGTGAAAAATGCATGTGTATAATTTAGAATATTTTGTTTCGTTTTTACGACTTACAACCTTACAATATAAATCGATATACAATTTTCCGCCTCGTGTTTTATACCTGCCATTAGACGATTAATATCGATCTGAATTTTAATTTAACATTACCAATTTTAGTTTCTTTGGATATATTTAATCAAGTATGAAAGGAAATAATTGATTGTAACCACAATTCCAAGAAATTTACTAGTGTATTTGGTTGTGTTTACATTTCAAACGGGAGTGCCGGCTATTGTCGACGAAGTCGAAAAGCTCGTATAGAAGTGGCATTAACCACTTGTATAACACAAAACCGTAAAAAAATGTGTATACGACCGCTTAGGTAACATTAAAAAAATATACAAGTCACAGTGAAAATATATTTTCCAATACAATAGAGAAAAAGGAATTAATTAAATATGCAGGTGTCTAATTGAAGAGCCCATTGGACGAGTGGTTATGGTGTTTGCCTTAGTTCTCTGTCTCAGGGATCCTGGGTTCGATTCCAGGTAAGGCCTACTTAAAAAGACCTTCATCACTGAACAATATGGACATTTTTATACCCATCCTGACTTCTAAATGAAAGATCAAATCATTTAAATGAAAATTTACATCTATGCTAATATTATAAAGTGGAAAGTTATAAAGAGGAAATATAAGTTTGTTTAAATAGAATAGGCTCCGAAACTACTGGACCAATTTGAAAAATTCTTTTACCATTAGAAGCCGACATTATCTGTGATGAGGCTACTTTTTACTGCGGGAAAATGCTTCATTCCTACGGGAAAATGCTTCATTCCTACAGGAAAATGCTTCATTCCTACGGGAAATCTAAAATAAAAGTAAATACTAGCGGCTTGACCTGGGAAAGCGATCCCTCGCGAAAACTTGCATACCTACTTCAAAATTAATTGAACCTGAACCTGATTGGATAGGTGACACGACTCTGTCCACCTGGCCGCAGGGCATCCAACACTGTGCTTTAAATTCGTGGCCTCCATTTTTTTTTAATGTTAAGGTCAACAGACAGGCTTTCCTTTCATTTACTTTATAAAGTTTGTTAGAGAGATTGAATCCTTATAATTGACCCTAATGATTCAATTACCGGGTGTAACAAGCGAATTTGCGAAAATCCTTGAATGCAGTTTTCTTTCTATTCAAAAATAAAGGAATGTTTTCTTTGAGTAAAATTTTCTATCTACAGTATTTCCGTTCAGGTGGTAATTAAATAAATTCATTATAATAATATAATATCTAATTTATTGTTTAATGTCTTATAAATAAAACGTCACATATAATTATGTGACTGTAGTGTAGAAAGAAAATAACAATAAAACAATAAATAACATTACAGTTGACTTGTGTCAGTTTAAATGATTTTTTGTTTCAAAAACAATTGAATATATTGTAGATAAATAAACGCTTTTTAATTTTAATATACAATAAATTTTATTCAAATTGTATTTTTATTATAATCAAGCTGTTTTGTATTTTTATTTTATGTAAATAATAAATCATTAAGTCACTCTCCATGTCTGTCCGTTGTGTTCATAAACCATAGCCTACTAGCTGTTGCCCGCGAATTCGTCTGCATTGAAAAACACTTAAGAAAATATATGACATCTTTATAATATTGCTGTGATTTTTTATGATCCCTCGGGGGTGGCACTTTTTTTTGAATGAAAGGTACCCTATGTTCTTTCAAGAGGTAACAGACAGACAGGCGGAGTTGTAGAAACAAAATCAAAGTATAATAATATATTGAATTTCCAGAGGTTTTGTATTAAATATATTACAATACAATGTTATTACAAAATGACTACATAATAAATGGAACAATACCAAATGGATTGATTTATGTATTTTATTATAGTTGTGTGACAGTTTTACATTGTTTACAAAACACGTGTTATGTCAACACTGACAAAGTGCTTAAATATGCTTGAATCTCGGGTGCTCTAAGTGCCTTTTCACACACACACGGTTTAAACTTCGGCAACTGTTGAGACGGCTACCTGTGCGTTCAGTTGAAAAATCAACTCAAGTATGGTAGGTGTATGTGTAAAAATTCCACAACCATCTCAACGGTTGCCGTTTAGATGGAAACCGTGTGTGTGTGTGTGTGAAAAGGCACATAGCACACTACCGCACCGTGTGGATTTGAACGGCTACACATCACGATCACGGCACGATCGCGGTATCGTCTGTAATCTTGTATAATAATGTCTACATTAATGAACCGCCACGGTAACGTTTATACGGAAACCGTGTGTGTGTGAAAAGGCACATAGACCACTACCGCACGGTCGACGTGACGGAAACGATTCGTGTGTGTGTGTGTGTGTGAAACGGCACTAACTGGGTAACTGCTGGGTATCCGAGAGGATTTTGCGATTTTACGTCCAGGCGATGCTCGCTGATACGGCGCACATGTATCTTATTTTGTGAACATATTATTAATCTGTATTTAGATCTGTGACCTCGCGATTTAAATTTGTTGTGACCTTAGTCTAATGTTTTGTGATTTATGTTTGTCACACTGTAGATAGTAAATTTTACTAGAATAAATTTATACTTACTTACTTACTTAATAATATTATAAGCTGAAGAGTTTGTTTGTTTGGTTGAACGCGTTAATCTCATTAACTGTTGGTTCGAATTGAAAAAATATTTTTGTGTTGGTTAGTCCATTTATCGAGAAAGGCTTTAATGGACATTTGAACGCGGACGAAGTCAGCTACGAAGTCAGGGCAACAGCTAGTTTATAATATGTACATTGTCAAGCGATCGCGACAGCACGCCCGCATTTAACCTGGGGCCAATTTAAGTTATTGTATGTTATGTATTATATAATATAACAACTATATAACATAGCAATCAATATGAAGCAATGTGGGGCCAAGGTCGCTCTGGTAATTTCCTATACAATCATTCATTATTTATTTCATACAAACGATCAATAGACAATAATAATAAGTGGGTACATTCGTTTGAACACATACAGTTTATTTTATATGAACGACGAAATAAAAGAAAATGAAAAAAATGTTGATTGCATATTTTATGACAAATTTTCACAGTCTGTAACAATAGGTCGATTCTTTTGCATTTACCGCCAGTTTTCGAATTTTATTTTTTTATGTTTTTGCAGTACAAAAATAATGAATTGTCCTTTTAGAGGTATGCCATAGTTAGAGGTGTCCTAAGTCCTATAGGACACTGTATACAATTCTTGATGAAAGGTACCCTAAGACATAGGGTACCTTGTCCTATAGGGTCCTATACCTTGTCCAGTAGCCCTGACAACGTTTATGCGAAATTTCATGAATGATCTCTTAAGTACTTAGGGCGTGAAATTTTTTGTTTAATTGTTTACAATGAGCAGAAGAGCGTACAAGTGTTTATATAAAAAAAAAATTGAAAAATTCCACGCTGCGAATTGAGTCAATTGAAAATATTCCACAGTGAACATTTAATACGAATATTGTATCAATCAACGGGGGTCAGAGATGAATATTTGTAGTTGTCCTAACTAAATAAAAGGAAGTTCAATATTTTATCTATAATTAGCGACTCGCTCCCGGCTCCAAAAACTTCAAAATATTTCTAAAATTATTTTGGAGTTTTTGTACACTAGAGTGACTTGTTCAGTTCACCCTCAAAGTTTCGTTAATTTTTTTTAAATTAATATATTTTTTTACTAGTTTGTACACTTATAGCAACGAACCTAGTTAACGAACAAGGTGAATTGATATCGTTACCTTTGTTTTATAAATATATCAATACTAGTAATAAACTGTAAGTGTAGCTGTAGGCATTGTAACTATGTATGTTCCTCCATAACTCTTAAACGAATTAACTGATTTTCATGAAGACGTACAGGACACAGGATAGCGCCAGCTAGTTAATAATAAAACAGCGGAATAATAATCTTCCTACATTTCTGTTCTGAATTCTTATTCTGAACAATAATTTTATTGTCATTCATTCGCATGAATGCATAGATATACAACAGAAACAGACATACTGTAAATCGATAAATAAATAATTAATCCTAAACTATTCTAATTTTGATATTAATGTCATTAATGTCAAGTGACGAAGTGACCTTCAACATGTGCCTAGTCATTCCAACACCATGGTTACAAGGAATCAAACACATTATCTCTGAATCATAGTCTGTCGCTAACAAAAAATACAGACTGAACTTATAAATATAAATAGGGTTCAGCCACACTTAGCACTTTCATCAATTTTTATGCCGGACCTTTTATTTTTTGCTGGATACGCTTTAGTCACAATTCGCAATATAATTTACAAGCTGGTGTCCGCGACTTGGTCCGAGTTCTCTAAGTATAACCTTTAGTATACTATAGGCTATAGTCGCCATATAAAAATGTGTGAGGCGAACACTCGCCACGAGATGAGTCCAAAGCGGACGTAGCAGTGTGTGTGGATCCGAGGACAAGGCCTCGGACCCACACATCATCGCTGATGGTGGAATCCGGGGGGTTTTAGTGGGTATTCCCGCTGATAAGTCACTTCACGGGGCGAGTTCACACCCCCTCTCGTCGACTGGGGGTGAATGTCATCTCCTCTCCTAAAAAAAGGTGTCTGGATCCTGAAACTCAAGATAATTTACCTTTTTATTACCTTTGAATACCACCGTGAAATAACAGCATTATTGCTGTTTGGTTTCGGTGAGTGAGTAAGAGATGCCAGAGCCCATTACCCCATCCCTCCCTTATCCCATATCCATAATCCTTCTATGGTCGGCAGCGCACTTGTAGCACTTATGGCGTTGCTTGTGTTATAGGCTACGGTAGCCACCTACCATCAAGTGGACCGTCAGCCTGTCTGTCGACCTTAACATAAGAAAGAAATTGATTAAAACTAAATAAATAAAGTTTATATTATTTAAGGGATGATTTATATTAGACCGTGGCGTGTCCGGGCCGTGCCTCGGACGTGGCCCGGACGGGGCACGCGTTTGACACGTTACATATAATTTGTATGTAAAGATGTTTCTGATATTAGCGCATACAACCAAACAAACTCACATTCGCATCATTGTTAACATTATTTAGTTAGATAACTAACTGTAAAGAAAGACAAGACTTGTTTACAATTTCAATGAAAAGTGTTTACGTTAATGTTAATGACAAGAGATAAAAAAAATTGTGTAGTCTAAAAGGCTAGACGCATTTTTAATTTATCGCGGTGGGTCCAATAAACGTAATATTTTTTTAATTAATGTTCAAATAAATACTGAATGGATAACAACAAAGTAATTTTGCAATGATAATAATTTTATTTATAAATAGGATGTTTTTTCTATAATATATTATGACTATCAAAGCTGAACATTAAATTTAATTGGTACTGATTTTTAAAACTGTGATTTGTTAATCTCATTAATTACTAGCTGTTGCTATTTTCAAAATCTATCAAGTAGTTTTTGAGTTTAGTTATTAGAAACATACCTACAAATCTTGTCTCTATATAATATTAAAATATTATTAATTAAGTACACGCGAATGAAAAAAATATTTTAATTTTTAAAAATATATTTAAAACGAGCTTTAATTTTTTTACTCAATGTCAAATTTAAAAACACCCCGTTTTTGCGTCGGGCGGGTTTAATAAATACCTACATACAAAATCATAGGTTGGTAGAATTATTTGTGTTTTTTAAATTTCTACCAAAAAAAATGTAATAAAATAAGGCTATGGTCATACATACTGTGGCTGTGATTATGGTAGGCGATTATAACTCTGTAAATTGAATAAAAATACTGCAAATGGTGGCTCTTTGCAGATGTGTACTGTTAGCATGAAAATTTGATTTCTAATTGTATTTTTAATTATTATCTATATCCCTTATTTGTAATTCTGAACTATATCCTCGTGTTGTGGTTTTATTTCTATACCCAATAATATTATAAAGAGTATTTTCTTTGTATTTTCAACCGACTTCCAAAAAGGAGGGGTTCTCAATTCGATGCGTAATTTTTTTTTAAATGTTTGTTACCTCATAACTTTCGACTGGGTGAAACGATTTTGATGATTCTTATATTTGAGAGCACTGCTTCCCACGAGAAAAGACCATGAGACGGTTTGAATTCGGTTTATTTTTTGTTAAAAAGAGTTATATTGTTTGTAAGTTACGCATATTGAAACATGGAATTCGTTGTAAATAATATTATTTAATTAGTCTCTTTTAATATATCAGGAAGGCGTGTTCGTATTCACTAGTAAGGGGCGCAGTTAAAGCAGAACTACTACTACTGACTTGCAACTGATGTACTGAAGAATTAATAACGAACTGAACCTAAAGCTCAAAGCCAAACGTATATAAGACTCTTGTAAGAAACAAAGAGCTTATTGTAAATAACTTAATGTTTATATGTGTGAAGGAGAAAGACTCTCAATCTACTTGTTAGAGTAGATTTGTTTTGGAATATTCCAACAACGCAAACGAAGTTGCGTGCAACAGCTAGTATATTTTCTATTAGTAGCTTTCCCAACGCAGTTTGCCCACAATCTGACACAAGCCTAATGACCTCGCATTGATTGTGTTGTAATCGTTCAACTGCGCAGTTAATTTTTATCACCTGTCTCTCTGTTGCGTATCTTATTATATCTTATCAAAATGTTAGTTCTAAAATATTTAATTTAAGTTAGATTTTTCTTTTTGTTGAATAATTTAATATTAGCAGTCACGAATTGGGCACTGTCTGGCAACAATAATCACAGAGGATCACAGTGAAATAACAGTAAATATTTGTACTCAAAACATATTTGATTGGTCTCGCTGCGCTCGACTAGATACAGCCGCCGTGCTTGAATAATGCGGCAACAAATACTACGCCGAATTCGGCGTATCCGAGCTAGTCACACCGCAAACTGTCTGCGATGTGTACGTGCCGAACGAAGTCGCGGGCACCAGCTAGTATTAATATATATTTAGGTAACAACTACATTGTGCGAGAAGAATTTATTAAATATTGCTATTAAAATAATATGACAGGTGTGTTTTGAAAAAAAAAAAAATTATTATTACAGCGCACTTAAATAAAACATCGCCTCGTATGATATTGTTTAAGAATTCTTTTTTTTTTTTAATAATATTGTGCAAAAACCTCCTTTGAGTGTATTTCAATGAGTTTATGTTCGACTTTACAGAATCATCTATTGTGAGTGAGTTGTCTAGTAAAATGATATAAAAAATAAATTCATGAAACTTGGTAGATAAACATTTAGACGTATAGGACACAGGATAGGCACCAGCTAGTAATATATAAAAAAAATATATTATGACTTGATATGATGAATATAGCGTAATATCTCAGTGATAAAATAAAAACAGATTGGCGACGTTGATACGGCACTGTTTTGTCTGGAAAGAAAACCAGGAAGCAAATATAGCAAGATATATTTTCTTTCAATGTTGTTCTATCCGTTCTATAGTAGTCTCTATTTCGATAATGTTAAGGTTTATATTTAAAGAACAAGAAAGTCATTATTGAAGATAATTTTTTATCTAGTTCCAACGACCCGCCCCTGGCTTCGCACGGATTTTTTTGCACATTATATATTATACATAGTTAATATAGTCAATACATAATATGTACCTTCCTAGTTTATGACTATTTCTATTAGTGAAAATCCTATCAAAGTCCGTTGTGTGGTTTAGTTGAATGTAGTTTGTGAACTCTATACCTAAAACTTAAATAAAGAGAGAACATGTATGTTTTTAATGAATATACTCAAAAACTAAGGGTTCGATCTTGAAAAAATCTTACCTATGGAGAGCTACATTAACAGCGAGTAACATAGGCTATATTTTATAAAGTCACGCGAGCAAAGTCGCGTGTAACGGGCTTGTATGTAATAAAATAAAATTCCTTTGTTTTTTTTTTTACATTTTTTATATATGTAAAAAAACATATGTTTTTATATGTATTTTAATTGTTATTAATGAGTTTCATATCAGTAATTTAAATATTTTAAATTTACTAAGTACGGTTAAGTTATAGATTAGCTCTATTTTCTGATTCCGTTGGATAATTACATATTTTGTCCTGATTAGTCAGATTAAAAATTTGGCTAGTGACGTCACGTGACGCCAACAAGCCAAATGACGTCAACAGATGCCCGCGCAGTCGATACTTGCAAAAGTTTTTCTTGCTGACTGTACTTCCGGAATTAAAATCGCTGGAAACCAGTCAGTTTTGTAATCTACATATCTATATAAATAAAAATGAATCCCTAAATGTGTTGCTAAGCGCAAAACTCGAGAACGGCTGGACCGATTTGGCTGATTTCTTTTTTGTTGTGTTTGATGAAGTCTGAGGAAGGTTCTTATGGAGAGAAAAAAACGTAAAAAAATACGAGGAAAAATAAAAAACAATAATTTTCTTTTCCCATACAAACCACTCTGTCCCCAGCTATCTAACATTTGACGTCAATCAAAACAGATCGTATGTGTGTCACCTAGCAACCTTCGTTGATAACTTTTTCACTGTCATTAGAAAATACAAATCTATAGCAGAAACTGTCAAGTTTTGCATAACTTCATAAAATCCTAAATTAAGTTTATCTAAAAGGTAACACGACATTTATTGACGTTTATAGGCGGTACGAAGTTCGCCTGGTCAGCTAGTATCTAATATTTTTGACTTGAACCAATCAAGTGTCCAGATACTTTATTAATGTTAATATCAAATTTGTAGGTATATATTTTTTTAAAAAAGGACAGTAGTTGTTGCGCAAGTGTTGCGCAATATTTGTAACTCTAACGACGATGACTTAGCACATTCGCTTATAAATTGTAATTATTTAAATTTCGAACGCTGCGCGATCGCCATGCTTTTCAGCCGGCACCACAACTCCAGCCAAGCCATGAAGCCAAGCCAGTCTTACTTCAGACGCGATAACGTATGGACGCATGTTTAAATTGCCTTGCCTCTGTACGTTTCGATTTCCAGTGTTTTTTTTTTTTTATAGGCGAAATTTAATCACTTTTTTGTTTTAATCGTGTATAAAAAATAATTAAGAATTTTGTGAAAATATTGCGGGCATTTTTATTTTCTCTGATTCGGTACGTATTTCTATTTACTATTTGTTATTTAAATTAATTTGTTGTTTTATTAAAACTGTTTCCTTTTTCTGCTCGTTATTTTTTTCATTAATATCTATTTTTTTATTGTTTTTATCTTATTCTTCTAATTCTTTATTCCTTGATTTTTAAATATTAACTTTTTATCAGATAAAGAAACTGTCCTTTACTTATTCATTTAATTTAATTTTCTGTTTGTTTATTTTTTGATTCTCGTTTATGTATTTTTCGTCATTTCAATTTTATCAAATAAAAATATAAAACTGTCCTCGTGTCGTGCATGTTTAATTGAAGTTTTTCGCGCGTTTTAATTTTTAATTACATACTTAATTATGTTAATTATTACTGAAGCACTATTCGCTGGCTGGAATCAAACGGTGCTTTTTCAGTTGGCTAGAGGTCAAATATTATTTTGTGCCTTATCGCCTTGATGTTAAGAGCTAAAGCGTAGAGCGGAATGCATAATACATAAAATACTGTTATCCTGTGACAGACATTTTGAATTTCAATAAATTAATTTTTCTAGACACTAATGTCTATACATGGACATTTTTTCATTCATTTTTTAACATATTTCTCATAGAGAAAAATTGTACTTTTATTTTCTAGTTCTTTTTTTATTTATATTAAAAAAAAAATAGACAGCTTTTTTGTAGACAATAAACGTGATAATTTTTAAGCTTATAATTCTTTTTAACAAAAAAAAATCCGACTTTAAATCGTTTTCTCATGGATAGGTACCATTGTCAGAACTGGACCAAATTGAAATGGGACCACACGGGAAGCACCAGCTTTGAAATAAAGAATGAATCATAAAAATCGTTTCACCCAGTCGTAAGTTATGAGGTAACAAACATGACAAAAAAATAATACAGTCGAATTGAGAACCTCCTCGATTTTTGGAAGTCGATTGAAAATGGGAGAAATTTTGTCTCTGCCAGACGTAGAATTAGTACATTTTTTATTTTTTGTAAAATTTGACTGTCGAATTATTTATGTAAGTATTATTATTTACTTAATTTAATTTATTTTGTAACTTGGTTAAAAATAGGCAACAAGTAGGCGGCAGCAGGTCTAAAAAAAGGTTTAGAAAATAGAGATGCACTATTTTTATTAATTTCATATTATTTTTTTATTAATGGAAGATTTAATTAAATACATAAAAGTTGTTTCTATGGGGGAAAACCACGTGCTGGTTTTTTCCCTTATAGAAACATAGTTTTTCAAACCAATCGTGTTGTGTTTGGTTGAAACCAAACACGATAAATCGTCAATGTATCGTGTTTGACGATATTATAAATTATACTTGTAAACGTTCATTAAATATGTTATGTTGTATGAAAAAATAAATGATACTTTTATATATTTTATATTAAATAATTAAAATATTATAAAACAAAACCACATCTGCCTGTTTGTCCAATTATTGTCAAAATGCTTGAGTAGGGGCCTATTTGTAACTTGTAACACATATTTTTCTTATTACTGTTTTTTTCTTCTTCTTCTTCTTTCTCTTTGTCTATGTCATGTTACTAAGTTGCAAATAAATGTTTGATTGATTGATAAAAAAAATCCCTGAAAATATTATATTGTTACTGCTACGCTTTAACCAAAACTTCTACAAAATTTTCGTTGACCCGAAATTCTAAATTTAAAAGTTTACAAGTTACTTTCGTCTCTCAACGTTTTGTTGTTTTCTATTTTGTTTTCCTAGTAATTTAAAAATAATGCCGCCGTGTACACGTCCGAGCAAACGGTATTTGGGACGCATCAAGATATTATGTTATGGTCAAGACATTTAAGTGTTTAAGGTGTTGAGTAACAATATTATGTTCTGATAACTAACTAGTTTACGAAAAGAACACCTTTTTAGATAAAATTTTTCTTGTTTACGTGTTACAAGTTGTTTCACGCGACTTTGTCCGCTTAACTTTATGAGATGTAGCCTATATGCGTATATGTTACTAGCTAATAATGTTACGTGTCTATAGATGAAAGAATTTTTAAAACCGGTCCATTAGTTTTTGAGTTTATTCATTACATACAAACGAAAATACAAAATTTTCTCTCTTTATAATACTCAATATTGATTTTTGACCGCGACTTTGTCGGCTCTTTAAGAGGGAAGTATAGCTTTGCGATAGGTATTCGTGCCGGGGCAGTCGTCCGATAGAGAGCGTTGCAGCTTCCGACTGACAATAGTCCTTTTTTTGATGAAATTTCATTTCGGGAGAAAACAGTTTCCACTAACTAAATCTTAACAAATCACTTTGATTTTCATGTCGATCGTTTCAGCGTGATATATTCTAGGTTTATAGGTTTCGCTTTTTATAAAAAAAATAGATGGTTTTTATAAAACAAACGGTTTAATTCGACAAACTTTTAATCATAAAAAATAGTTATTTGAGGTGCCTATAAGTTTGAATGTAATACAAATTTTAAAAAAAGGAAAACCTATAAACTTAGTCTTTCACTGTGTCAATAACATGCAAAAAAATCATGGAGATTGGAAAATATTTAGAAGTGGAAAAACGTTTTCTCTTTTTGTATGGACGAGTGCGTGCTATTCTTCCCTCTTAAGGGTAGTTTTTATGGATAAAAGTGGTTTATTGATATCCTATGTCCTGTTCTGTGTTATAAATTATGCATACATATATACATATTTAACAGAACATACATAAACACAATAACTACACTTACAGATTTAATATTAGTATTGATGATTGATAAAAAAATTTCATGTCACATGTTTGAGGCCCATGAACTACTTACTGAACCGACTTTGATAAAACTTCGTAATTATGTGTAATTTATTATTTGGTCCATTTTAACTTAAAAGATATATAGTTTTTAAAAATTTTATTTTGTCTTTGGATGACGTATATTTTTGTTTTATATTGAAGTAAATAAAAATTCACCAGTGTACCTAGACTAAACTAGTTCCAAAGTAGACTAAACGTTGTTCCAACTAAAGTAAATTAATATTGTCTGGTAATTAATACGAAGTACGAACGCTTTTATGAATTGTGTGTCCAATGTTGGCTCCAACATTTGGCACAAAGCCAAATCCGATTTTCCGTATAACAGAATGAACAGATGCACAAATTGCATAATGATGAATGAATGGAATGAACAAGTGAATGGAACGATTCATTTATATTGATTCTCTCTTGCGTTACCGAGATTGTTCAGAATAATGAACAATTTGAACGAATTAAGTGAGCATTAAGTCAATTTAAGTCACATGTTCTAAGTAATTTCGACGAGCCTGTGGGATGAGCGGTTTGAGGGTACTTGCCCTTAACGTGCTGTTCCAGGGTTCCCGGATTCGATTCCCGCCATGGTCAACTTTGGAAATGAATTTTTCAAAGGCAAACTAACGACCCAACCCCGGCTTCGTACGTATTTCAAAAATCCTTTCTCACTAGATGCCTTACATTAGGAAAATGAACTTATGTTTCAAATTTCAACTTTCTATACATAACCCGTTCATATTTAAACATTAACCCGTTCATTGCCAAGGACTCGCCTGGCGTGGCGAGTTCACTAAAATCGCATACTGTGGGGGGCCTTACTACGTGAGTCCAAACTATTTATCGGTATTTCTTCAAAAATACTAGGAATTAAAATATAAAATGAGAATTGCAAGTCATTAAAAATATAAATATACGTTTTACAAGTGTGGCCTGCATGCAAACAATTTTTTTTAAATATTTCACCTTTTATGACAATGAAGGAATTGTTTGTGTGTTAGCTAAGGTAGCAACATCAAGCTTTTGTCAAGGAATACATTGAGAATTGGATCTCCAAGTAATCTTACTTACCCATTTCATTTTATCACAAAACCACACACAGTATAGTTAAAATTAGTTTGAAATCTTTCATTCAAAAACCACCTAAAGCCTACCTATTGGGCGTCTTTCCATTAGCGACGGCACGGCACGGCCCGGCTTGCCGGGGAAGTAAAAATGTATGAAACTATATGGCTCGTCTTTCCACTAGCGCCGGCACCGGCCGGCTTGGGGGTAACTGCATGTGTGTTGTATATGAATTGTAGCCGTGCGCGTGTGTGAGTGCTACCCAAGGGCTACGCTTGTTAAAAAGTATCGATATATCGGTGTATCGATATTTTTAATTGGATATATTTATATTTATGGCCGATATATTAATACTTATATAGATACAAAATATCCAACATCGAAAATTATATCAGAAACAATATTTTTTTAGCATAAACTACCTGAGATAAAAGCAGAGCCTTATCAATACTAATAATAAATCTGTAAGAGTAGGTATTGTATGTATGTTCCTCCATAACTCTTACGCGAATTAACTGATTTTCATGAAACTTTGTAAATAAACATTTAGAAGTACGGGACACGTGATAGGCTACTTTTTATCTTTTTTAACGCAGACCAAGTCGCGGGCACCACCTAAAAGTGTCATTAAAACTAATATTATATACTTTGATTTTGCTTCAAGTTAAGTGTAAGTGCTTCAAGTTGCTTCAAGTGTTGTAATTTTATATTTTATGGATGACAAAATAATAATCTTAAGTTTCTTTCGGGGTTTCTTCTCAGGATCGTTTTTAATTTTTTTTCTGAAACCTTAGTAAATTTAAGTTTAGTATGACAATGATAAGAGTTTCTTGTAGAAACCTAATTGATACTGATATTTTTATAAATATCGATACATCGATATTTCTTTCAATTCCGACATCCCTACCAAGGAAAAAACCGGCGTCCAACACCGGCTCAGTGGAAAGACGAAACCCCAGCGTGCCGTGCCGTGCCGTGCCGTGCCGTGCCGTGCCGTGCCGGGCCGGGCCGGGCCGGGCCGGGCCGGGCCGTGCCGTCGCTAATGGAAAGACGCCCATTCTCCTCATTCGTACGGCCTACGACGACTAACCACACGAGTTCCGCTGGCTATTCATAAGACATTTGAAATTTTTGGTGCGGCAATGAACGTGTTAAAGAGTACATGACAAGACAACAGCAGCACAGTCATGTTTACAGTCAGAATAACTTACCTTGCTAACAAGAAATCAAAAGGCTTCATTTGCATAATCACATGCAAAATATGTTATTATGACAAAATTCATTAAGATGAAATCGTGTAGCTATGGAGAATGAATCCCAGATTCATTCAACCTCGTAAATTAGTTTTATGTATGCAATGAATAAGATAAACATTTATTTATATTGCATATTTGTGTGATTAATATAAATAGCTACTTACTAGAAAGCTATATGAACTACTACATATTATGTGCAATATGTGAACCACCTATAATTTTTTTCAAAGTTGGCGCCAGAGCCCTATATATACAGGGCGTCCCAAAACTATGCGACATGAAGGTAAAGTTACCTTATATATCGTAGATAGGATATTTTGCTGAAAGAAGACTTTGTTATTTTTAAAAGTTTATTACTGCATTCAAAGATTTTCTAAAAATTACGTCGTCGTCGTCGTCGTCGCCAATAAATAAATATTCTTGGAATCGAACATTTTACGTTATTCCTTTCTTTTAAGATATTATGTTACTTAAGCAGATTTGTTATTTTTTGTTCATTCTTTCGATTGGCATCATAAAAATACATTTGCATCATATTGGCATTGGCATTATAAAAATTCATGCAATTATGAAGTAAGTACAGTTTAATGTTTGCACGACTCTTTGGGCTTACATTTTCGTTGAAACTTATCTAAGTTTATTCAATTTGTCACACGGTATACCTTTATAATTATTATGCTACTGATATCACATATATTATCATACCTTTAGATATCTCTTGATGCGGAGTGTATTTCGTCACAATTAATTGTGCCAGTCATATACTTAACATAATATATTTTTCTATTGTTCTTGTAGACCTTAATGTAAAAAAAAACTGCAACATACATAACTATATACATACATACATACATTGCTAATGTATTAAAAAAATACGTCTCACTGTAGTAGAGCATTTTAATAAGATAACAATAATATGGTAATTTCCAGCCAGTTATATAACATTTAACAGTACATGACATTAATATCACTCTAAAGATAATAAATATATTGTCATTGATTTTAAATAATATATGGTTTAAATAAACAAAAAAATAACTTCAACTTTATAGTCTTTCTTTTATCGTCTTATCGTCATAATCTAGGTTTTATGTTATACTTAGATAGAAACTGTGGTCATTTCATGGGCAATAAAGCATTTTTTTATTATCATAATATAATTAATAATAATGTGAAGTCAATTAATTAAAAAATGAAGTACACAAAAAAAATGAACTTCGCAGAAATGAGGAAAAAATTCAATAAATTGTTTGCTCTTAAATGTCTGTAACTTCCTACTTCCTCATAATATAATATGTTGGTATAAGGTGATGTCGTTAAACTCATAAATAATGTTTACAGACATTTTTTTTTTATAGTATAACATTTATTTTAATTAGTATTATTAATTGTATATTAGTATGTACTCGTATGAGTACTTAAAATTAAGTTTTTTCTCGTTTTAAGTTTACAAGTAACTTAATCTATATATACTAATTAATAAATTATAAATATATAAGGCAAATTGAAACTACTGGACCGATTTGAAAAATTCTTTCACTGTTGGTAAGCTATATATCATCAGCGAGTAACATATAGGCTATATTATATAAAGTTACGCGGACGAAGTCGCGTGCAACAGCTAGTAATATTAAAATAAAATCGATGTATGCTTCTGTCTGTTTCTTCGCTGAAATATTCTAATAAATCTCAACAAACGTTTCGAAATTATACAGTTTTCACTATTAATGGATAGAGCTGTAAACGAGAAGGGTTTGCAGAAGAAAAATGGTAAAAATATACACATATAAAAATACACATTTCAACGATTTTTATACACAGTTATTCAGTAAGGTAAAGTGTTGTTTATAAACTCAGTTGCCTTTTGTTTATAAACTTTAAACTGACAATATGTTGCCGGCAACATCGCGTGTTGAAGACTGCGAAATGAAGTGTTTTCTGTCACCACATTGTGACAATAATTGTTTATTTTATCATCTTTCGTTACAGATAAAACTACATCCACAAGAAGTCGCCATTCAAGAAATATTCAGAGTGAACATAAGGAAGAAAAAGAGGCCTCGTTAAAAAAAATAGAGAGATATATATATATTTAATTAATAAATCAGTCCCACAAGACTCTAAACCAAGTGTGATAATATAATATTATTTATTATTTATAAACTTTATTAATAAAATAAAATCGGAAGCATTTATTTCAATTAATTACTCAAAGAGTAATATAGCTACTTAAGTAATTTATTTATTTATTGACTAGCACATAAGTGACCAAATACAGTGAGCAGCATAGCATAGCATATTAGACTACTAGTGAAGACGAAGAAAAATTAATATATTATATATATATGTATAGAAAAATCAAAAATTAATATAAGAACACAAAATGAAGAACAGCAACTCGCCTTGCCAGTTCTGCTTGTCAGAGAACGTCGTCTACAAGGAAGTAGCGGTGATAGGTAAGTCGTTTTTATTGTACACTAGCTGGCGCCCGCGACTTCGTCCGCGTAGAAAAAGAAACCTATATGCTGTGTCATGTACGTCTAAATGTTTATCTACCTTTTTTTTTTTTTTTTGACGAGAGATCCGTTTACTGACTTCCTGCCGCTGCCTAGGCGGCAGGGGTATGTGGGGGTCGACCAGCAGAACTGAACTGGCCCCTACCCACTAAAACTCCCCGGTGCCTCCTTGCCCTTTGAGCGGGGTGGACCGGGCTCTGCCGAGGCAACAACTCCGATCCACCCCAGGGCAGCCTAGCCATTGCTGGCTAGGTTAACGCCAACGGAGGATTGCCCGGAGACACCCAGGCAATCCCCAGACGGGGGAACCTTGTGCAGGCACACACAGTTAGCCAACCATGTGCGCAGGTCCCCCTTGGACATTTAAAGACGGGTTAGGTAAAATGTTTATCTACCTACCAAGTTACATGAAAATCGGTTAATTCGTTTAAGAGTTATGTAGGAACATAGAATAACATTGTTACACTACAGATTTATTATTAGTATTGACTGATTAACTTGCTGGTGCCTGCGACTTCGTCCGCGTTGAAAAAAAAAGCAATATAACTTGATGACAACTTGTTGCTATATAACACGTCTTTGGCCAGGCGTTAGTTTCTTTTTTAAATTTTTTTTTTTTGATCCCTCGGGAATAGTCCTTTTTTTCTGGTTTAAGTTAGGTGTCCTTTCTGGTGTCCAAGACGACGTGTATGCAAAATTTCATGGTGTTTTTGCGTGAAAGCATAACAAACAAACAAACAAACTCACATTCACATTTGTAATATTAATAATTAGTAATCGTCAACCAAAAAAAATGTACAATATCATAACGTTGTGCGTTGTTTCCGCCCGGGATCGAACCGGGGGCCTTCTGCGTGTTAGGCAGATGTGATAACCGCTACACCACGGAAACTGTAGGAAGACTGTACAAAAAATTTAATTGTATTCAAATTTCATTTGTTCTCTAATAATCATAGATTAATATTTCGTGTGTACAACTTTAGTGCAAGCTACGTCTTTAAATTACTCTTTAATATAGTGGATATTAAAATTTTTACGTAAGTAGATGAAATAAAAATAATCTTTTGCAAACGAAAGTCGCCGAAAAATAAATGTACCACAGAAACCATTTCTTTCAAAAAAAAAAAAATCCGTGCGAAGCCAGTGGTGGGCCGCTAGTTAAGTAATGAATAAAAGTGATATTTCGAGAACATACAATGAATGTGGTCTCAATAGCTGACTTGTGTATGTATGTACACGGGGTCAAATGTTCTGACATCGTAATTAATAAGTCACCCAGCAGCTATAAATGTAATGCAATTCGTCTTCTTTATCACTTAAATGAAACCTTATACTATACACATTGTATTATACTCATTACTATGTACATGACATCAAATAAATGTAAGAATTTATGTACTTAGTTATTTATATTTCGCTCTTCACTTCGCCCGTGTGTATCCTCCTAAATTAGATTCAATTTTTTTTTAAGCTGGAACCGACCGTGCACATATTGTATACAAAATTTCACTGAAATAGGTTCGGCGGTTTTGGAGATTAGCATTATCAAACATCGATTTGTTCCAGGTAATGGTCCCAGCGGCATGGTGACGTCGTTTATGCTCGCCGGTAACGTGCCATACTTGAGGGAAGTCCCCGATGATTTGCCCATAGATGATATGTTTAAAGCTAGGTAAGTAAGGTGCTACTAGACTAGCCAACACTAAGACACTAGAAATCTAACAGTCAGTACCTACTGTCTCGGTACCTGTCTGGTCGTAAGGAACTCTTTCGACTCCGTCCACTGCCAGCTGATTCCGTACAACATAACTATGTATATGGGGTGATTTTTCTTCTTCATCCCTTTTAATGTTTTGGCCTTTTTTATAATGTAAAAAAAGGCAAAATTAAAATCAAAAGAAGCAGATTCCGAGACTAGTCAGTCAAGTCAAGACCGCAATTTTTCTTTGAGTTTTTCAAAACGGGTCCGCGTCAAGTCCAAAGAAGTCAGTAAGGTCAAGTCTCTAGTGTGATTTTTATTTAGATGGAGCAAACTGGCAGCTAAAACAATGGATTATGATAGCAGGGCAATGTGTTCCATCTATGTAATTAAAAATCACAGTAGAAAATATAGGCACATCCTGATCTAACTCGCATCCATCATCAAAATAGGTGTCTGAAGTCGGACGTATTTCCAGGAGCTTGGAAATTTCTCTCGTATCGTCACGTTTTAAGAGCTGTGACGTAGGTTATTTTATAAACCACTAGCTGTTGCACGCGACTTTGTCCGCGTTGAACGATGAAAGGTACTCGTATGTCCTTTCTGGTGTCCCAGGCAACGTGTATGCAAAATTTCATGGTGATCGGTTCACTAGTTTTTGCGTGAAAGAGTAAAAAACATGCATACATCCATACAAACTTTTTCATTTATAATATTAGTGATACCTAGTCTTCGCAAGGGTTTCTGCCCCTATATGAAAGCGATTAAATGATGCTCATGCTCCAATGTTGAATGTAAAAACAATTGACAACCAAACAGTAGAATGACACGAAATATTTAAATTAAGAATATTTAAAATATCATTTTTTGTGACCTGTGCGAACATTGTGGCCTGTGCAATTTTAAATCATTGTATCCACAAATTTTTTCAGGTTATCAAATGTACCCACCGGTGAAAGTTTATATGACGTGAACCTTTCCGAGTTGGCCGAGGGTCTCGAGGGGAGGAGTCAGAATCCTATTCCTTTGCTGGTGAGTCCATTGCCATACTAAGTGGCATCTCTGACTGTATCTCTATACTGTGGGGTTATATAATTATTATCATATACTAACTAGTTGAACCCTTGCACGCTTCGCTGTGGCTCAGTTTTATATTAACTCGGCTAACTTCCACTTTGAATGTGACAGGGGTTCTCGTTGGCGTGATATGTAGTTCTCCTCGCTTTCGGCAGATGGCGCCTTAAAAAAAAAGCTGCTTTCTCGCGATCGAGACTATGTTACGCGAAAAATAGATATACATATATTATGATCAATCCTTGAAATATTGTAAAAAATTCAAGTCAACCCGTCTCGGCTAGTTTTCGAGTTTTTGAGTAATACACAAACCAACAACTATAAGTTCTCTCTATAAACATAAAACTGATATGATCGAGGTGGTATGTGGTAACCAAAAAATCGATATAGCTTTATCGCGATAAAATGTTACCCATATTACGTCGTCAACACTTATCTCTTATCTATGCTTATCTGCTTTTGCATTTAACGTAAAAAATTGCATTAAGGCATTTACTTATGCATAGATCGGTGTCTTGCCGTCGGTTTTGCCTGCGTAAGTATAATCTATGAGCATCTCTTTTCCCATTTAGATTTGTCCATTTTGGCACTTTCTTTATCCTTAATTAATTGCAGCACATGTGGCGTCGTTTGTCTTGTCTTCATTGCATAGGATTAAATTTCAGTTTTTTTACAATAGCGATAGTAACCAATAGTATTATCAACAACGTAAAAACCGCGATATCACTCTCCGACCACATGGAAGATAATTATCATCGTTGGCCGTTATTACGCCATGATTGTAACGACCGTTTACATGACCTTTAGTGTGGTTTTATCATACGCGATTAGCATGGTTACATGACCATTTTTGGGACCGAACTTACTTATAATATGTCTTCTATCTTTAGGCGACGGTAGACATATACATGAACGAAATAACAGCACTTGTGCTGTTGTGTTTCGGTGAGTGAGTATGTAATGCCAGAGCTCATTTCCCTATACATTCCTCAATCCCAATACATTCCTATACCCAATACACTCCTTAATCCCAATACTTCCTTAATCCCAATACTTTTCTTAATCTCAATACATACATGTGAGTGTATTGCAAGTAGTGGTAGGGCACACTGCGTTTTGCAGTCATAAAATAACACACCGTGCGAAATAACAGTATGTGTGCTGTTGTGTTTCGGTGAGTGAGTAAGTAATGCCAGAGCTCATTTCCCAATATATTCCCTAATCCTAATACATTCCTAATCCCAATACATTGCTAATCCCAATACATTCCTAATCCCAATACTTCCTTAATCCCAATACTTCCTCAATCCCAATACTTTTCTTAATCCCAATACATTCCTTAATCCTACTATGGTCGGAAGGATACTTAAAACACCTGTAAGCGTTGCTTGAAAAGCGTGCGAGGTCTGAGGCGGCCCGCTAGTTCAATATTCTAGTATATTTTTGATTCAATACCCAATGGCTACTAACTCACTTTAGCTGCACAAAAAAATCATTCAATTATAATATCTACATACTATATAATTATTTTCTTATCGTATCTCACTTCTATACTAAGAACTCGTTCGAGTTCATTTAGCATGAAGGTTACGAGTATTAAAAAAAATGCAAAAAAATCTCACCAAGTTCAACCGGTTTTAGGTATGTCACCCACATGAAGTAGTGAGCTATAGATATAGATAGGCTATATAAAACTTCGTCGATTCGCGCGTTTTGAATTCTCACTATTATAAATTATATTTTTATTAATCGGTTTAATATTACATGTAACGACTGTAGTGGGTGGTGGACTTTAGATATTTGACATATTCTAAAGCAAGCGGAAAAAGGACGGTCCGTTTATATCCGTAATCCGTAGGCTATATTTATTTTATAAAGTTAATCGGACGAAGTCACGGTTAAACAGCTAGTAGTTTATAAAACTATAGGCGTATATTTAAGTATTAGGTTACACTGTCGTTAAAAATAATTATCTTCGCTCGCGTTTGGCGCACATTCCTATTGATTCAGTTTTTATCTCAATAAATTATTCGAATCGCTCGATTCATTCATTTTACTGACACTAAAAATTATCGGAGAGTTCAGATAGAGACATTTAAATATAACCTGTTTCTTCGTTAATAATAAATTAGATTTTCTTAAATGAATGCAAGATTATATTTTATTCATCGTTACTTTATAACATAGACTCGAAACGTCATTTCTGATAACATTTCACATTTTGCAAGTCATTGCTCGTAATGTCTGTCTTATCATCTTATGCATTAGCTTTTGCGCCATGTAACGCAATTTTTGAAGATTTTTCTCCCCCTCCTGTACCCTCCCTAAACGTTACGTGTATGTCCAAGTTACCCATGTGACCATTTTTACTAGAGAAAGGGGTTGCCAACTTGGGAGAAAAAAGTAAAAAAAATTACGTACAATACACTCGAGGGATTCCCGCAGACAGCTGTGAATCTTTCACACGTACACGGTTGTTGCTACCTGTGCCGTGTACGTTCAGTTGACTATCAAGTATTTACATAACAGTTGTGGTCATAGATCCAAAGAAAATTTTTATTTTACTGCTTCCTTTTTTGGTGAAAATTTAGCGGGACCCGAAATCACGACCGTGCCCGTTCCGTGTACATTTTGAACGGTTTACATACTAACTAGGCCAAGACCACTAACCACACGGTCGACGACGACGTAAAGGAATCGTGTCCGTGTGGACTTGAAAGGCTACATCACAAGGATCACGGCACGGTCGCGGTTACGTGTGTAATGTTGTATAATAATGTCTACATTACTGAACCGCCACGATAACCGTATAATACGGAAACCGTGTGTGTGTGAAAAGGCACAAGACCCCTACCGCACGGTCGACGTGACGGAATCGTGTCCGTGTGGACATGAAAGTCTACAATATCACGATCAAGACACGGTCGCGGTATCGTGTGTAATGTTGTATAATAATGTCTACATTACTGAACCGCCACGATAACCGTATAATACGGAAACCTTGTCTGTGTGAAAAGGCACATAGACCACTACCGCACGGTCGGCGTGACGGAATTGTGTCCGTGTGGACATGAAAGGCTACAATATCACGATCACGTTCACGGCACGGTCGCGGTATAGTCTGAAATGTTGAATAATAATGTCTACATTACTGAACCGCTAAGATAACCGCATATACACGGAAACCGTGTGTGTTTGAAAAGGCAAGCATCGTAACGTTTTACAGGGCAGCCCAAATTGCGTTACTTAGGTTCTAACTAACATGCGCACGCTCGACTTATGTCGAATTTGGTGTAGGTACTGTCTATTTCGATGGTATTTCCATGACATGGTAACCTTGACATGATGCTGCAGCATCAAGTAGTCTCCTCCGGGTTAACTAACGCCTGAGTGACTTACAGCAGGTATAGCGTGTTTAGTCTCAGTCTTGGTTTGTTTAAATACATGTATATTTGAGCACGTTTTTTTTTTACATTTCAGATGGACAATCTCCTGAGGCCGTGCGCGGACTTGGGCGTTCAAGCGGACTCGCTTATCGAGTGGAAGTATGAACCGGAAAAACAGGTATGTCCATTTGTCCATTGCCATCTTTTCAGTATTGCTACCTAATCAATTGTAATACGCGAATCCTAAAGATAAAAATACCCTAAAAATAAAAGTGATTTAGGTAACTAATTATTATAAAGTTACACATTATCAATATTCAATTCATAGATGATGTCCTTACACATTATAAAACAAAGTCCTCCGCCGCGTCTGTCTGTCTGTTCGAAAAAAAATACGCAAACGTCAAAATTAGTTCCAATACTTTCCGTACGGCGGCGCATCAATTCAAAATGGTACACGGAAGTATCTGTAATTTGTATGGGATAGCCTGTCCAGTGCAGGCTTATTATCTAAGTGCCACTGCTGAGCGACAGGCGAAAATTGCGAAAAATTTGTGCAATATCGTTAATTTTTACGCAAACAACACTAGTGTTATGAGCTACGTGATACGATTTAGTGTGATATTGCACAAATTTTTCGCCCGTCGCTCAGCAGTGGCATTTAGATGATAAGCCTGCCGGTTTAGTGAAGTCAATGGGTGTGTTCGCAGATAGACCACGTGGTGCAATATCACACTAAATCGTTAAATTTCACGCAAACCACACCTAGCCTTGTGTTATGAGCTACGTGATACGGTGTGATATTGCACAAATTTTTCGCCTGTTGCTCAGCAGTGGCATTTAAATAATAAGCCTGCCGGTTTAGTGAAGTCAATGGGCGGGGGGGGGTGTTCGCAGATAGACCACGTGGTGCTCGGTCGGGGTCCGGCGGGCGGCGCGTGGCACACGTTTCCCGCAGAGGTGCGGACGCTGTCGCCGGCCGCGTGGCTCTCGCTGCCCCCCCACTCCTCGGTGGCGGGAGGGGGAGGGAGGGTGTCTGCGCGGGCGGTGGCCAACTACTGCAAGAGATACGTCCACGCGTGCAATCTGCAGGTACGACACGATCCACCCATTCATTGCACATTCGATTAACCTACTTTTTAACCGACTTCCAAAGATAAATCGGTATCATGCTTACTTTTGTAAATTAAGGGGGGAAATCTGACTTGTATTACCTTAACACTAGAAAATAATATGTTGCAGAAATACTTCAAGAGCGGCGTGTGCGTGCGCAGCGTACAAAGCGTGAGGTGTTCGGTGGCGCCTTGTTCCCCTCGCTGCGTCCTCAACGCGAGGTTCCTAGTCACCTGGTGAGTCCACCAGTCACCACTTAGGTCACCTAAGCATGTGTCTAAGTAAAATAAAATATACCTATAGTGTGTCTAAACTAACTCATACTTGTCTCAAGTAGTAGTACAATTATTTATTTATTTTTTCTTTTGTTTTCTCTGTAACTTGGCAATCTGTCAGAATACTCAGAATGAACAATAAGCCAATCGTTTGTAGTTCTTGTTTTACTTTCTAAACATTTTATTAATCACAAAATCAAAAATTTAGTCACTTCGTAAATCTAGTTTCTGGCGAGACGTCACCGGCGAGTTTTTTATGTATTAATTCCATCACGTTAAATACACCACCATTAACAACTTATTGAACTTGTGAAAATAATTGTTTGTTCAGCAGTGAAGCGGGCGGCGTTGGCTCGTGGGCGGTGCTCAGCCGTCGCGTGGTGATAGCGTGCGGCGCGCACGCGTTCAACTCGCTGGAGGGCGCGCGGCCGCACGCGCTGCACGCGTTGCGCGACGTGGCGCGCGCGCTTCGTGCTCTGCGCGCGAGGACGCCGCACGCGCACGTGCTCGTGGTCGGGTCGGGCGTGAGCGCGGCGGACGCGCTGCACGCGGTCGCGCGCTACGGACTCACCGCGCACCACGTCTACCGGACGCCGGCGCCCGCGTTGGCCGGGCTCTCGAAGGAACACTACCCGGACTACCATCAGGTGAGAACTCACATGTATCCCGTGCAAATAAGTGACTCCTGCTCACTTGTATCCCGTGCAAATAAGTGACTCCTGCTCACATGTAACCTGTGCAAACAAATGACTCATGATCACATGTATTATATCCCGCGCAAATAAGTGACTCATGTTCGCACGTAACCCGTGCAAACAAGTGACTCGCGCTCACATGTATCCCGTGCAAATAAATGAATCAAGCTCACATAAATAATTCAGTCTCCAAGGTCTCCATAAATAATTTAGTCATTAGTAATGATAATGAGTATTAATTAACGCTTTTTTTTTTGTTTAAATTACAGGTGTACAAAATGATGTGCGAGGGTCCCTCGAAAACTCACCAGAATTACATCCCCCACCCGGACCACGCCATACTGGACGTAACTCCGCTCCCTCAGACCAACGTCAGAGACGAGGCGATTCGCCTCAAACGAGTCAAACTCCTCAATCTAGTCACAAAACAAGTCACAGAGATAACAGTGGCCATCGTAGCGGTCCTCATCGGAGCCAAACCGGACTTGTCCTTCCTTCAAACGGACTCCAACTCCAACTCCATAGACATTTACCAGTGCATAGACAATCGAGACGAAACCATAGACGAGATAGACAGGAAACCGCCAAAGAGAAAAATGAACGATCAATGCTTTTTGAAGAACAATTGGTACACATTAAAATCTATTCTAGGTCAGAGCATACAGAGCTGCAAGTCTAGATATCTGAGTTACACGAAAACGAACGAGAACGACGAAGAAAATGTGTCAGAGTATGAAAAAATAATTGCCAAAAAGGGTAGATTGGAGAATAATAAATATTCAAAAGGCATAGGGTTTGGAGTCGATGAGGAGAAGCCGGTCGATTGTAGAAGCAATCCGGTGGCCATAGACAAGCAGACGCACGAACTGCTAAACGGACCACCGGGTATGTACGCACTGGGTCCGGTGACAGCGGATAACTTCATCCGGTTCATCCCGGGTGGAGCGTTGGCACTCGTAGCCCACATTCACAAACAAAGACAAACGGAATTATTGTGATTGCAATATTTATAGAAATTGTTTTATTTTTTTTTTTTTTTAAATAAATTATTTTTTATACACTCAGTTTTGTGTTTTATTTGAAAGTCAAAATAAAAGTTGGGGTAGTCATACTTAAATACTAGTTGAAAGCGAATTAGTCCTTGAAAAAGAATTATTATGTTTAATTTTATTATAGACTAGCTGATGCTCGCGACTTCGTCCGCGTAGAAAAGTATAAAACGCCATCTACCGCATTTTGGATAGATGGCGTTATCTCCCGGGCCAAGCCGCTAGTATTTACTTTTATTTTAGATTTCCCGTAGGAATAAAGCATTTTCCCTAGGTAAAAAGTAGCCTATGTTCATCACGGATAATGTCTGCTTCTAATGGTAAAAGAATATTCTATACAAACAAACAAACAATCAAAACTTTCCTCTTTATAATATTAGTAAGTAAGTATAGATATACGAATCCCCATTATTGTAACTTCATAATATTTTAAACCAATATTGTAAGATTTATCTTGGACAATAACTATCTCATGTAAACTCAATGTCTTTGTTACAGCATAAAAGCATTTAGTGAGTGAATAAGGGATGCCACAGCCTTACCCTATCCTTTCCTATCCTTATCCCTTGCCCCTATGGCGTTGCTTGTGTTGTGGCGACGACGGTAGCCACCCACCATCAAAAGTGGACTGTCAACCTTAACATAACATAATTACCATAAAAACATTTTATGGTAATTTCTACAAACTAAAAACTAAATACACAGCTCAATAAAAAGGGTTAGTATTAAAACGAAAAAAATTATAAACATTCAGATTTTATTCCATTAACTTATTACAAAAGATTATTTATTTAAGATTACCAGCCTCTATGTACCTATATCTTAAATCTAACTATTCCTCTAAACATGGAAATAACAATTTATATAATTAATTGAATACAAAGACACCAATATTTTATTATTATTATTACCACATTAATATACTTATTCAAAGAATGCACCCACCGTCACCAGGTTCTATTCCCAGCGGGGCCAACTTAACTCGTTAGTTAACTCCTTGGAATGTTTTTCAAAGGTTTTGTCTTTACAGACAAATCAGGACTAAACCATTAGTACAATAATTATACAATAAAATTGTATCGTCACTTAGCCTGCATATGATCCCAGCTAGATAATTATACATGTTTGACACCTAATACATAATAATAATAAATAAATAAATAATAATAACGAATAAATTATATATTCAAACAAGACATCAGTGATAATGATAATTGGAAGCAGTCGTCTTCTAATAGTTTCATTAATTTCATTAAATTAAATAGATAAAAATAACAAAATCTCATAAAATAACTAAAATCCAACAGATTTCTTAAGTCATACTTTAAGTATATCCCATTGTTATCTTAACACTGATTCTTTTATAGTTAGTTCGGTATTTTTTTATTCTATAGTGAAAATTTCACACATTAGTAATATTTTAACAATAAAATATATCAAAAGAATAAAACATCCATGTTGACAACAACAACAGTAGTGGGTAAGGTTGATTAGGTTAAAATGCTTAAAAATTACATGTTTTATACAGTTTTACTGATTAGACATTAAACATTTTTAGACACTAGTAACTATGTACATGAAAAAAATATATCATTTCTTTTCTGGTGAAGCACTTGTTTTATGTAAATTGGAATTTTCTTTTCATGCCAAATTTAGATAAGCCGTAGAATCTTCCTATCTATTATATAGAATAGAAATTAAAAAAATGGAAAATTCACGTCTACTGAATTTGTTATTATTTAGGGATGTAATGTTAACGATACCGATTCTTATAATGATTGTAATAAAACCAAATTATGCAGTTTTGTCATTGTGTAATGACAATCCTTTTCTATATAATTGAACTTTCCTAATTGCCACTTTTAATTCTTTCTTTTTTTTATTTTTTAAAAATAAAATGTTTCCTTTATTAATTTATTCTTTATTGTGCATTTTTATTAATTTATTCTTAACACTTCACTTGAGGTTTGACCTTAAATTTAAGTAACTTTTATGCATAATAAAGAAAGATAATTATATGTACAATACAAGTTACCTATTTCATTATTTATTTGATTAATTATCTATTAAACCTCTGTATCGGTATTGTATTGACAAAATTATGTATCATTCGTTACATCCCTATTATTATTTTGAAAAGATTTGGATTATATGAGCTCGGAAACACAGACACCGGGCACGGAGTTCCAAACCTTAAGGAAAAAAAATAATGAAATTTTTACATAAATATATGTACATATACAAATATAACATAACCTACTCATACATTTAATACCATGTCTACTTTATTACATCTAGAATACGTAAAAAAAGGTTTTTTTTTATCACAGATTTAAAATAAATCCTCTCAGGAAACACGCAGCAAAAAAATGCTCGACCAGCAAATTAAATTAATGTCTAGATATTGGAATAATAACATAGACATAACATTATTATGGTCATACATAGGTTCATAGGATTTCATGGCACATTTTTATGAGTATCACTATTTTTGACTAATTTTGGAGAAATACCAAATCCAAATGTAAGTTTTTCTTATGTCTTTCTTTCCTAGGTAACTTATATGTAATCCATTTGAGTTTATCTATGGGTGAAGGAAGCTGATAATGTTCTATTTTTTTTGCCTTAAAACAACTGATAAGACATTCATAACATCAATATAATTGGAGCATTCAATAAATAAATTCATTAGGAATGTAAAAAATTGACCCACATTTTACAATTGATACTTTTCAAATTGATTGAATTGATCTGAAATAATTAACATTATAATGCATTTTATTTCATTACTTGAATAGTTTTTTAGGAAGCGATTCATATATACAAGATATACAACTTTCAAAACAGTATTATTTCTATACTGTTTCGAAAGTTATCAATCGCTTCTAAAAAAACTATTCAAATGAGAAAAAGATACTGAACTGTTTTATCTTATAATAAGAATATTCCCGTTGCCTTTGAAATAAAGAATATAATATAGTTTCTAAATTATAATGCCTAAAGTTTATATTTGGTTAAATATCTAATAAAATAAACTAGTTATAAAATGTATAACTATAACAAAATCTTCGTTTATAATACTTTACTTATTACTTAAGTAGAAGTTAATCTTTTTTAACTTAATTCATAAATAAACTAATACCAAAGGTAATATTTATTTTTACTTTACAAACCGGCAAACAGATGTAGACACAAATTTTCGAGAAAATTTCTTTTTTAATTAGACAATATTTTAATATTGTCTAATTAAAAAAGAAATTTTAAGGTTTAAAAAAATCTGAGTTTTTTTATATTATTTCATTAACGAATCCAGTTCTGTTTGATAGTATTTCCTATAAAATAAATAAAACTTTAAATAGATGTCAAATATGAGGTGTCTAAATGCAAATCTCTGATTGTTTACATAATAAAAATACTAAGAAATATTGTAATTTTTTTTTGCAATAGCTAATAATTTACTTACTTATCTAAACCAATATATAATGCTGAAGAGTTTGGCTGTTTTTTGTATCACACTAAACTTGGGGACTACTGGTTCGAATTGAAAAATTCTTTTTGTGTTCGACAGTCCATTTATCGAGAAAGACTATGGGCTATAGAGAACGCGGACGAAATCACGGGCACCAACTAGTTAACAATATTTCTTACTACTTTGATTATTTAACCTCATATCAGGTTTTTCAACTAAGTACCTTGAAAAATTAGGATTTGTATTTAGACCCCGTATATACCTGTGTTTCGAAATTTTAAGAGAAGAACCTTGCAAAAACATAATCACGCAAGCCATAGAAAATTGAGCATATCAGAGAGTCCCATAGCACTACTAGCAATATCAAATAGAGCCCTTTGCTGGTGAGCTCCATTATATACTGATGTCAGTCTCGCTGTTGAGACCAATTTGTAGGAATAACCACCGGAGGCCAGTTCATTATTGTGCACGCAGACTTCAAATCCATGGCCACTGTCTTCGGTAAATCCAAGTCGTCGACATTTTTCACGTTCAAATGTGACGCGACAACAATCAGAGCACTGATTCTTAACGATCTCACAGGTATAGTAATGTTCCAGTTTGTTCTCTGATTCAGTTTGCCCAGCCATTGTGGAGGCCTGAAAATTTTCCTATTCATAACAACAAACCTCTCCCTCGTAACGTAATCCGAGAACGTCCACGGGTGTGTAAGATACGATGTGATATCGTAGAATTCACCAGGCTCTAATTTTGCATACAATTGGCGCTTACCTTGAAAATTCCTCCACCAAACGAGCACAGTACGATTGGTGGTATTCGTGAAACGGAGAAGTACTCTGTGAGTAGATAAATAGGAGCGCACGATAAGTCTCCGGCCAAATGTGTCGTATTCATACTCGTATTCGTCTTTTTCATCGTTTTGAGCCATGGCCTCGGCTGCAGATAAAATGAGACGAGGAAACCACTGCTCTGCCAATTCACAACACAATAAATTGATATTCGCAATCTATAGGCATTTTGGTCGCTTAAAAATTTAAACCGACATAATGCGAATATTGCAGACCATGGTGTATTGTTATGAAGAGAAAACTGCTGATAAAACCACTGTTCTGCCGATTCACAACACAATAAGATACGATTGTTCGCAATCCGTAGGCATTTCGCTCTCTTAAAAATTTAAACCGACATAATGATAACGAATATTACAATTAAACTGCTGTTATAAGATAATTATACTAAAAATTGAGAGAAATATTTAGGAAAATTTTGGGAAAATATCGAGGAAAATTTCCCTTTGCCACATACCACAGTTCCAACCATCTCTCTGTATAGTCTGAGAGTCTGAGTTTCCAACACAGTTCACAAATCATCAATCATGATCATTCAGTTATCGAAAAACGTTTTTTTAATATTGTTATTTTTTGAAATAAATAAATTTAAATAATATGCAATTATATTTTTTCCTTTAATTGTGACAATTACCATCAAACTGCCATCAAAATCAATAGTCAATTGAATTGAAAATGGTTATTAATTTAATACTCTGTGTGTCATAAAATTTCTTCTGTAATCAGCCAGTGTTTGTGATCTGAATTTGTTGTGATCAATTTCCATTTTCCATTTTTTCTATTTAAAAAATGGCTGTATGCGTCGCAGTCATTGGAAAAGATGTAAGATGTTTTACTTTACTTGGGTGAAATTAATGTAATTATTACAATAGCGAAATATACACAAATAACACGTATGTAATTTAAGAATAGAAAAAAATATACGAGTCCATAGACAATAGGATTAAAAATATTTCCCCATATCAGTGGAACTTACATATCTTCCGTCACAAGCGTCGTTGTTAATCTCAGTATGAGTCGGATTTGTTTAAATTGTTATGTGTTTCCTTGGCTTCACTGTCTGCCGTTATTATTTTTTATTTGATCGATGATATTTAAATCCCTAATAATAATTTACCTACAGCCTTTTTTCGTGTGTCTTTAATTATATAATTATTTTCAGAATTCGCCTTTGTACATCGGAGGCGTAGGCAAAGACACGGGTACAGATAATGAATTGTCACGTCAGTGGCTAGTACATACCGCTTTAGATGCGTTAGAGGAACGGCTGACTTCAACAAATTCCAATGCCACAGGATCGAGTTCCACAACAACCAGGACCGATCTACGTGATTTATATTTGGGACTGTTATATTCCACTGACACTCATAAAATGTAAGAAAACTTACACTAATTTTCATAGGTATTAAATGATTTTGGTAATTTTTATGACTAGACAAAACATTATGTTTTAGATATGGTTACGTCACAAATACAAGAATAAAATTAGTTCTAGTTACCAGTTCAACTTCACCTAGCGGCAGTAACATAAGAGATGCTGAAGTAAGAACTGCATTGCGAAGACTGCATGCTTTGTATACGGATGCAATTTGTAACCCCTTTCATTTGCCTGGAGATCAAATTACGTCACAGTAAGTATACTACGTCACTGATTATTCTTGTTTCATTATTATTTTGATTATTTTATGTAGTATGACAATTTGATACTTAATGAAATATTGATTTTTCAGGAAATTCGACAAACAGGTCAAAAACCTAATGCTGAACAACGTTTAAAGCACTATCCTAGACCATTATACCTTTAATAGTGTTTAACTTTAGTTGATTAAATATGTATTTTAAGATATTATATTGAAACATGTATTGTATATCTGGGCTTTTTATTGGATTCTATCTAGATTAATATTTAAAATGTAATATTTTCAAAATTCATAATATTGGCTGATTTATATTTTAAATTTACGCAATCGCGTAAATAATCTATATTTAAGCCACTGCGATTCATTGAATGTGCTTGAGGTGAAATCCATATTTGTTTTTTTAGTTACGTAAATGGTCAAGAAGTTATTAAATAATTTGCTTTCATAGATATATTAAATTATTGATAGTACTAAGTATATGTTTCGTTTTAATACCCATATAATTAAAAATAATAACAATATGGTGATGATATGCCAATGAGTGTCTATTCTATATTATACTAATTCGTTCGATACTGTTTGAAGAGATGATTTTAGCAGTAAAAATAGTAGGTAAGTAGTACACAAAACATCTTTTTCATAAATTTTCATAATACAAGAATGAATTAAGATTCTAAATGGGTAATATAATGACTAAAACCATCTCAATTTCTTTGTTTTCAGAAACTTTTTGTCTTAGATTTCATTTCATTGGCTATGATATTTGACTTACAAACACAGTAGTATCGAATTAGTTTAATTTTTTGCGCGACATGTCCATTATCGATACAAAATCTCAAAAAATAACTTAATCTTAAAAATATCTTAAAAACACCCCTAAATTTAGGGGGCACGGAGTTAAAAAGGGAGTTTTTAGGGGCTCCGAAGAAAATCTAAAATTTAAATCGAAATGGTAATGGTAAATGGTTTTGCCAACAATTTCAACCAACAGAAATATGAACAACAAACACAGACGTAGCTATAGTTAGTATGAGACAGGAGTCTAAAATGAAATTTTCTAGTTATTGTTATAAAAAGGCTATTATGCAAGGATTTTAGCACTAAACTACATCAAGTATAATAAAATTAAAAGTATTTTCTATAGAGACTAATACTAAGGGGCTTTTAGGGGTATTGGATAAAAAAAAAATAGGAAAAATTGGGTACGGGTATGGCAACACATTTGTCTTCTCTACTCTATTATCTATTCTTTCTTATTTGACAGTTTTTTTGTTTGACTCTTTTCTTTTGTCTCTTTATGACGTGAGATATCAAGTTGAGCTGTTCCCGGTTCAGCGCTGAGCATTTTTAATTCTAAAAATTGTTTATCTCGACCGGATAACCGCTTCAATATGGTAAGTAATCAAAGATTTTAAATGTTTTATTTGTTAATTACAACTTCACACCGTGTTCTATCTATTAAGTAACTTACGTTATAGGTTATGACCTACACGTGTATCATTCTTGTTACATTTTCATATAATAATTATTCTAGACAGTTCAATATTACTAAAACATAAGTAGAAGCATATATATTCTAATCATAATCATTACCCATGTTCAAGTAATATGAATCATTACACTAATTACACGTGTACTTGAGTACATGGTTTTGTTTTATTCGAAACCCAACAACGAGTCGCTACATCGGGCCGTACCTACAAAATCTAACATGATTTTGCGAGTTAGATTAGTTTTGAGGTAGTGATTTTTTTGTTTGAAAGGGCCCATCCATATATATCGTTGATATTTATAAACATTGATTTGCGGAACAGGCAGCCGCCGTGGTCGCAGGCAAGGACATTGAGAAGCCTCAGGCGGAGATCTCTCCCATCCACCGCATCAGGATAACACTGACATCGCGCAACGTTCGCTCCCTGGAGAAAGTGTGCTCCGATCTTATCAATGGCGCCAAGAAACAGAAGCTGCGCGTCAAGGTGAGGCTTCTTTTAACTCAATAAAACTCTAACAAAAATATTCTTATTATAGGTATAATATTATAGCCTTAGGAATTAATAAAATTGGAAATAATGTAAAATATTGTCATAAGTGTAATGTAAAATCCTTTGTAGTTACTACTGATAACATATGGACTAATAGTCTGAAATAAAATTTATTATTATTATTAAAAAACGACTTCAAACCATTCTCTCATGGATGCCATTGTCAGAACTGGACCAAATTGAAATGTGACCACATGGGAAGCACTGGCTTTCAAATAAAAAAAGAATAATTGAAATTGTTTGTTACCTCGAAAGTTATGAGGCAACAAACATTTGAGAACATCCTCATTTATTTGGAAACAAGTTGGAAATCAGAACCAAAATTACTCGATAAGCTTATGCTACATTTTGTGTGTTACTATACAAAATTTAGTATAAGGTTAACGAGGAATTTGTAACACGTAACAATGAATAATAATAATAACCTATATATATATATCTTTAATAATATCTTTACACATTCCACACATCACCATCTACATCCACAATAAGCAACTAATGCTTGTATTATGGATACCAGACAGTTCATATTGATAATATACATAATTACTTTTTGTTTGTAAATACATACATATTATAAATACAAACGTCCATCACTCGGGCACAAAGGTAAATGCTAACAAATACACATTTGCCCCCTAATGGGATTCGAACCCGCTACCGTTTGGTTAACAGCTAGTGTTACTAGTCACTAGACCAAACGTGTCGTTAAAGAATACACATCCATTGAGAATAATAATTGCGCCGAGATGAAGACACAGCATTAGTCTCGAAGATGTTGTGTTCACCGAACAGGCGCAAAAGCATAATATGTCTCTTTAAAGTGGAGATGTGTGTCTTATACCATTATCTTCTCAAAAAAGAGTTACAACCCCTCCCTCCTATATGTCATTGCATATGCATATGTGTATATGCATGAGAATCTAAAACAATTTTCACACAATTAAAATTATTAATTTTCTTAATAATTTTAAATTAGGGACTAAACTTTTTATATTAATACTAGCTGGTGCCGCGACTTCGTCCGCGTAGAAAAGTTGAAAACGCCATCTACCGTATTTTGGATAGATGACGCTGTCAAGTGTACCCGGGCCAAGCCGCTAGTATTTACTTTTATTTTAGATTTCCCATAGGAATGAAGCATTTTCCCACGGTAAAAAGTAGCCTATGTTCATCACAGATAATGTCGGCTTCTAATGGTAAAAGAATTTTTCAAATCGGTCCAGTAGTTTCGGAGCCTATTCTATACAAACAAGCAATCAAATCTTTCCTCTTTATAATATTAGTATAAGTATAGATAACTCACAGATAGCTTTCTGATAGTATACTTGGCTTTCTATAGGTGAAAGAATTTTTAAAATTGGGTCCACTATTTTTTGTGTTTCGAACAAATATCAACAAAAAGTTTCAGTTAAATTTTGGCATGAACTATTTGTAGGTCCTTTTATATTAAATAAAAGCATTACAAAGGTTTTTAAATTTCTAAAAAATCAATTGCAATCAATAAATAATTATTAACATATAAATTGGAAAAGGTTACATCGTGTTTAAATCCTAAAGATGTCTAAGTGGCACAGTTTTGAAAGAAGCGCTCGTCTGTATTCCAGGGTCCCGTCCGCATGCCCACAAAGATTCTTCGCATCACCACCCGCAAGACTCCGTGCGGTGAAGGCTCCAAGACCTGGGACAGGTTCCAAATGAGGATACACAAGCGAGTGATAGACCTCCACTCACCGTCTGAGATCGTGAAGCAAATCACCTCCATCAACATTGAACCTGGAGTAGAAGTGGAAGTCACCATCGCCGATGCGTAGGCATAACTGCCATTAAATAAAGTTTTATAACGGAATAAAGTGTTTTATTGAGAACTAGACTAGCTGGTGCAAGCGACTAAGTCTTTTTTTTATTTTAAGGTCGACAGACAGGCTGACGGTCCACTTGATGAATTGTGCGACATATTTCACAAAAGTAATTTTTCATAGTAGCGAATTTTCACATAGTGTTCTTTCATGATCGCAAATTTAATTATTCGTCTTTTTCATGAAGTGTTTTACAATGTCCGCGTTTATTTTTTTCGCTTATTTTACCAGTCGCATATATTTCAAATCTCGATTTTTTACACTTTAATATTAGCGTATTTTACACTTTAATACCTATATAAAACTACGACTACAATAAGAATTTTGTTAATTCACCGATAGGTAACATTTTATGAGACAAGTCAGAAAGTCATTGAAATCTTCTCTTACTTCGGTTTTAGTGCGGTTTTGAAATATTTTTTAGTTGAATAGTGTTATTGAATATTCTTATTGTAATCATAGTTTTATATAGGTATTATAATACGCTAATATTAAAATATTAACGTATAAAAAATCGAGATTTGAAAAAAAAAATGGCTACAAATATATGCGACTGACTGATAAAATAATCTACTGGTAATATAAACGCGAACATTATAAAACGCTTCATGAAAAAAGACGAATAATTAAATTTGCGATCATGAAAGAACGCTATGTGAAAATTCGCTACTATGAAAAAATTCTTTTGTGTAATATGTCTAACAAATCCACTTGTTGGTAGGTGGCTACCGTTGCCTATAACACAAGCAACGCCATACAAGTATTAAGGATAGGGGATAAGGGAGGGATGGGGTAATGGGCTCTGAACTGAACTGATTTTGATAAAACTTACTTGTAACTAAAGATACTCGTAGGACTATTTTTATCTCAATTTGCAGTATTTTTAAAATTGCATATTTATTTATTACAAATTACCTTACTTACACCGCCATCTGTGCAATCTTATGGAACTTATGTTAAAAAATGTGTTGTGCGAGTTCCAAAAGATTCACACAGATGGCGGTGTAAGGTAATTTATCGGGTTGATAGAGTAAATAACTACGACAAATAATAATAATTTATTTATTTGCTGAACATAGATTAAAATTATTTTAGTTATATTAACAATAATAACAACAATTAACAATGTAAGTGTATGTATGTTCCTTCATACTCTCAAACGAATTAACCGGTTTTCATTACACTTGGTAGATAAACATTTAGACGTACAGGACACAGGTTTTTTTATGTATTTTAAAACTTCATTTATTATTAATAATATTGATATTTAATGCGAAAAACTAAAAAAAAAAATATTTTTCTATTACACGTCGTGCTTTGACAAAACTAACATTATGACGTCACGCGCGCTCTGGTTTGTTCGGCGGGTCTTCGGTACAGGATTCAAAAATTAATTTTTATTTAGATGTAACTTTTAAATTATTGCGAAAAACTTATAGTATAGTTATGGTCTTTCCATTTATCACAAAAAAAATAAAAAACCCAATTCCAAACGTTGGCAGTGGATGTTTTAAAGAGCTTAGTACGAAAAAGAGGGGTTTGTGACAAGAAGAAGATGGTAACCATTTGTATGTACGTCTGTATTATCTGTATCACAAACTAAATAGTAAAATACTAACGTATGTCTGTATGTCCGATGAAAGAACGGGTATGAATGAGGGTTCTTACGTAAAAAAAAGGTATGAGAATTTTCATAATTTTGATAAAAAATTAGTTTTTGCCTATTTTGCATTTAAGGGTGCCAATTTAAAAAAAAAACCCATTTAACTAACTTGACAATCATTTACCCACCCTACCTTAAAGAAAATCGTCACCGTAAAATACTTTTATATTCTGTTTCCATTGATTTATAACTCAGATAAATTTAACTAAAGCAAAATCACCCTTTGACATGCATGACCTGTAAAATTAAAAGTAGGGTAGTTAATGTTACGCATAAAATCATTATTACCTACCTACATAATATTTTAAAGGATGCCAAGTCTTTTTAAGTCTAAATTAGTATAAAACAAAGTCTGTCTGTCCCTAATTTCTGTATGCTTAAATCTTTAAAACTACGCAACCGATTTTGATGCGGATTTTCTTAATAGATAAAGTGATTCAAGGTTTAGGTATATAATTTTCAACGCGGGCGAAGTCGCGGGCACCAGCTAGTAGGAAAAGAACTAATCATAAAATATTACCGTAACATGCATCACGTATTCAATATGGCGATGGCACGCGATTCTGTTTACCCAAATAACCCAATTGCTAAACGAGACAAAACCTTGGCTTTGTTCACTTATCTATGGCTATATTACTATTCTGTATTTCCGAGCTCATATAAATAACCCTAATAAATAAATATCTTCACACATTCCACACAGCACCATCTAGTTCCAAAGTAAGCAAGTAATGCTAGTATTATGGATACCAGACAGTTGATATAACACATGGATTACTTTTTTGTAAATACATACATTGTTATAAATACAAAACATCCATGACTAAGGTATAAAGGTAAAATGTTAACACATAAAACATTTGCCCCTAGCGGGATTCGAACCCGCGACCGTTTGGTTAACAGCTAGGGTTACAGACAGCTACTAGACTAGACCAAACGTGTCGTCAAAATATTTTCAAAGTGCGAGTGAAATAGTCTTCTGACCTCATCCTTCTACACAGCTGGTTGTTGGCCAAGAGCAAACCCTAGATGGTAAAATACTTCTCTTCTATATCTATACTAATATTATAAAGAGGAAAGATTTGATTGTTTGCTTGTTTGTTTGTTTGTTTGTATAGAATAGGCTCCGAAATTACTGACAATGGCATCCATGATAGAAGCCCATGAGACGGTGTGAAGTCGGTTTTTTTTGTTAAAAAGAGTTACTTATTGTGTTGGATAATCCATTTATAGGGCTATAGGGCATATAGCCTATAGTGATCTATAGGCACCAGCTAGTTATAACATATTTGTATTGACTTTAACAAGTTGCTTAGTAGGTACGATTATGCGATTTTCGAATACCTAGTTGATCTAACTAAGGTATTTTTTTGTTTCATTAATGGGCATTGAATGCGTAACTAGATAGGTATTAACATTAATTTGAGTAAACTAATTACCTTTATTTAGTCTGTGGTTTTTCAGTCAAGGAACCCTAAAAAAACAGTGCGATAAAGCCAAAGACATTTTAAAAGCGAACAGAATCTAATTGTCTATACCCCAAAATCATCTTGTATCGCGACCGGCAGCACGCGTCATTGACTCTGAACAATTGCATGATATTATAGTGAATTTTTAGACGACCTTGAGAACATTCAGCAGTATGAGAATGGTAGAAAAATTATAATTAGATAATTTACTTATAGCGTTGCCGATGTTGGGCGCAAACCTCTCTTTGTAAGATTTTTTGTAGTAAGTCCTCAGCTTAACTCACCTAGCCTTCTGCGTATAGTAGATTTATGACTGTAAAATGTCTAGGGGGGGAAACCGGAAGAGATTTGATATAAACATTTCCGTTTATCCCCCTTAGGGTGGATAAACGGAATAACCGCGTATAGGCAGACCTTCGCCAATGCCTTCTAAGGCGAAATCTTAAAAAATTTAGACTTTCTAAAGTCTAATATATTTTGTGTTAAAAAAATTGGTAGGGTAACGGTCCACTTGATGGTAGATGATTACTATTCCCTATAAGGCTATAACATAAGCAACGCCAGGGCCTGTATTCTGTATGCCAAATACGATTCCACACTCTTGTCTTACTTTTATGAAATCATAACGTGCCATATATATATAATTTGTCTTGGGGCATCAGAATAGAGACATAGGAATGCAATGACACGACAAGGCAAAACATTATAGACGTGTTTTGAAAAAGTAAGACCAAGAGTGTGGAATCGTATTTGGCATACAGAATCAGGGCCCTTAACTTAGGGAACTTTCAAATTCGACCTTAGTAAGACAAGCGAATATATAAAAATATGATTTGACATACTCACCCGCACAAAACACAAAAGGTGGCCACTGCTTAAAAAGGGTTGGTCTTAGACTGTCTAGAACAGAATCTGATTACATTTGTGCAGGTACAAATTATTTCAGATTCGGTAGTCAGATTTTGTTTTAGACAGTCCAAGACCAACCCCAACATTAGTCTAGTCTGCAAGATAACTGCAATGCTGTTGCTCACAATCGATTTCTTCTAGATCTAGATTATTGCTCTATGATTCTTATTGGACAAGACATTACTAAAGCCCTTGAGACCGCGAGAAACAACATAATATGTTAGGCATATAGGTGTTAATATATTTTTTCAATTTTGATGGTAGGTGCTACCGTGTGAGTTTGCTTGTTTATTAAGCTTTCACGTCTTAACTACTCAATCGAATATCATGAAATTTATATATAGACTAATCAGTAACCTTAATTCAGGAGAAAGTACTCTTCCCGAGGGATTATATAAAAATAATATTATATAAAATAAAAAAATAATGTAGTGTGGCGTAGGCTAATTGTATATCTATAACTATATGATGTATACGTATTTCTGTAATCATGTTTTTACCGTTCTAGTTTTTGAAAAACTATGTAAACCATTATATCATGAATAATTGTAACACGTGTACTGTTAGTGTATCCTAAATAAATAAAAAAAAAATAAGAAATTCATTTGAGATTTGGGATGCGGCCGAAGTTGCGGATAAAAGCTAATATCCATATAGTACGAGAGGTAGCGTTGCTTTCAGCTAGTCATTTTACGCCGTTTGATTCCTATCTCTTTCGATAGATCTGGTATAGCTAATAAGTGCACCAAAAGTCAGCTGGCGCACCCGCGGTGAGTGTAGGTGTGAGAGGCTGTGAAAGTTGTAAAAAAATAAAAATATAAAAGTAATAGTACGCCGTCTGAAACTTTTATCATACATAGTTGACGTCTTAGTGACATGAATTAGGGGGGTAGGTGTAGGTGTCATTAGGGTAGGTCATTAGGGTGTAGGTGCTGCTGCATCTGCTGCATGCTGCTGCTGAAGTACCCATCGCTACTTCAGCAGCTGACTTTCAGATCACTGACTGTCGGTTCGAGATCTACCACGGATATCAAAATCAGGCGGCTTACTATGATTTTTTCATTTGCAACGCTACCTCCCGTACTAATGCCTAATTTATCGTTTTTTGTTTTAATTGCATATAAATTTTGGTTCCCAAGTAAGTATCAAGATTAATCTCAGACTATTATGTCATGTCTAATATAGCAAAGCAAAAAATGACTAGTTAGGCGTTTTTGTAATTTAGAAAACGTTTTTAGCCTGGATACAGTGCCTAAAAGTCTTCGTATATAGGTAGCTGAGGTCATCGCTCCGTACGATCAATAAGTCTGCATGCGGGCTAGTCAGTGACATCAAACTTTAACCTTTGATTAGATAAATAACAATAACTAGTGGTACATAGTTACCACTGTACATTAAGAAAACAAATTTAGAAATTTCACTACGTTGTTTACGTATTATGAAATTTGATAGTGGGAATTTAAGATAATAAATAAATACTTATTACTAATATTAATGTTTACTAATGTGACGTAGTTATTATGTTATTTTAAAAAGCGTTTTTTATATTATATGCATAATATTGTAGATACTGTGTCTAACTTTAAGTTGACATGGCTAATCATTTATATTTCAAGATTCCCAATCACCCTTGTGACTGTAGGTAACCGTAACAGCAATGGAAGATTGAGAAAAAATAGTTATGATGTTGCAGTAATTATGCATTTACTATATTCTGTCCTTACTTTATTCTGTCGCGTTGATCATACATTCAACAGTACGTGTGGCGAGTGTAGTGGACATGTTCAGGGGTGCAAGTAGTATTGCATCCTGCTAATATATTGAGATATTTTATTTATCATATCCTTGAATCTCCTTTTAAGTCGCACACCCATTAATGTCTGAGCCAGTATTTTTAGATGCATTTACTGTAGGAAAAATATATTTACAATGATGCTTGGAAGCTGTTTCATGACTGACTCACTTCTTACTTTTTAGTATATATTTGACATTATGTACAGTTTGTACAGCCACGTCTCTAGTAGATATATTAATTAAACAAACATTGAGGTGATATGCAACATTTACTGCTGAAGTAATAGTAAACAATGATCAACTGACTTGTACTCGCCACTTACGGCCGACACTTAAACATTCGTTCAATTTAACGAACGATTAAGCATCTGGTGTAACTGGCTTTTATAAACGTACGTATAATATTAAATATTACGAAGCCTAGGTCCTTATCGGAGTCTAGCTTGACGACAGAGCTTTTACATGTATAAGCCGTCTCTTTCTAGGGGCATGCATACGAAAGAGAAGGCAATACCGGCGAGATATCGACGGATTGCAATCTGCGCGTAACCATGGCAACGACTCGTGGGAGAACTGGATTATATCTGATTGCGGATAAGTAGATAATATAATACTCGTAATATCTGTAAAATAGAACATAAATACTAAGTAGTTACTTAGTTCGTAAATGAAAATGAGCTGTATTATTATTTTTTTAAGAAACTTAAGAACAATGGTTATTAATAATTTTTATGACTTATTTATTGTGACACATTGGGAGTGGTTATTTGGGAGGGATGGGATTACTATTTTTTGTCTGCAATACCTACTAATCAATCAATACTATTAGTATAAATCTGTAGGGGTCGGTCATGGAGTAATTTACTTTGTTTTTAGAAATATCCTGTATATAGGCTCTATACATAATATATGACACTGCTCAGATTAACAATCTGAGTGATACTGAAACTAAATTGACCGTATTTAGATTTTTTTTCCGTATGTATGTATGTTCCTCCATAACTCTTAAACGAATTAACTGATTTCAATGAAACTTGGTAGATAAACATTTAGAAGTACGGGACACGTGATAGTTTTATGTTTTATGTTTTAACTCTCTTACTTTCACCAGGAGACCAAGGGGTATTTACCACCCCATCGGGAAGTTGATTGGAGTTGGTGGTCATAGAGAAAACCCGGTCTTCACGTACTAACATTAGCATTTTCAATAATACCATATTAGATTAGATTAGATTTTTTTTTTTTTATTAGAGATGGGTTTGCTCTTGGCCAACAACCAGCTGAGTAGCAAGGATGAGGCCTATTATGGAGCGAGCTCACCCAGAAGATGCCTATTCACTCGAACTTTGAAAAGATTAGGGTTATATGAGCTCAGAAATACAGACGCAGGCAGGGAGTTCCAAACCTTGGCAGTGCGCATTATAAAGGATGTTTCAAAGCGCTTAGTCCGAAAAGGAGGGATTTCGACCAGATGCGGATGGTAACCAGCCGTACGTCTGTATGTCCGATGGAAGAAAGGAGAAGGCGGTATGAGCTCATGTGTGTGAGATCATGAGAGTCATCATGAGAGTGTGCACAGGAGCTGCTCCTGTGCACACTCTCCGAAGTACATCTTATAAAAGACACATAGACAGGCAATTTTGCGTCTATGTGCCAGGCTCTGCATCCCAGATTTTAAAAGGGTACTGTCGCCTATGAGTCTTTTAGCTCTGCGTTCCACTGAGTCGAGTGCGGCAAGTTGGTATTTGGCTGAGCTATCCCAGAGGTGGGAGCAATACTCCATACAAGATCGGACTTGCGCCTTATACAAAGATAAGAGCTGTCCAGGTGAGAAGTATCGCTTCACCCTGTTTAGGATGCCCAGCTTTTTGGCTGCTGTTTGGGTTTTGGACTCAATAGATGTGCCGAAATTGAGATTAGACCTCAATCTCATGCCGAGAAGTTCGAGATCATAGATATATTAGATATATTAGATTAGATTAGATTAGATTAGATTAGATTACAAGAATTATTTACAACATCACTACCTACATTATTATAAAACAAAGTGTCCTCCGCCGCGCTGTCTTTTCGCGATAAACTCAAAAACTACTGCACCGATCTTCATGCTGTTTTCACCAATGGGTAGAGTGGTTCTCGAGGAAGGTTTTAGTATATAATTTACAAAGTTACGCGGGCAGCAGTCAGTTTAAAATACAAAAAGGTTTTATGGCCAGGCGCTACATTTGTTCCAAAATTTTACAGTTGAAAATCAATTTATGTTATTGTTACAATACAAATTATGTTTATTATAATAATTCTACAATTGAACGATACTTTCAAGTTTAATAACAATTATGTAGGTGTGCTGCGTAGGCGCATCCGTAAACTTGTTCCTTACGAGTTTTCAGACAAGGAAACGCAGGCAAAAGGTCTTATGCCGTACGCAATTGGGTTCAAATTGCATTTACCGAAGCGTAAAAATAGTTTAATGCCTTTTTAAAAGTCACTTTACAACCATCTGTCTCAATTTACCCACGAGTTTAGTCAAGGCATCTATCTAGGACATCAGAGATTGGAGTTTATAGATTGGTGCGTAAAAATTTCCTGGCTTATTAGATACTAGAGCTATTGCACGCGACTTCATACGCGTTGAAAAAGAAAAAAGGAGTCTATCCTGTGTCCTGTACGTCTAAATGTTTATCTACCAAGTTTCATGAAAAGCGGTTAATTCTTTTAAGAGTGATGGAGGAACATACATACATACATTTTTTGAGAACAATTACTTAAGAGATTTAATTAAACATTTTTAACTATGGTTTTCCAAAATGTAGGTAATATTTTGCGAATATAATATTTTGAGAATATAATATTTTGAGAATATAATGTTTTGAGAATATAATATTTTGAGAATATAATGTTTTGAGAATATAATGTTTTGAGAATATAATATTTTGCGAATATAATATTTTGAGAATATAATATTTTGAGAATATAATGTTTTGAGAATATAATATTTTGCGAATATAATATTTTGCGAATATAATATTTTGAGAATATAATGTTTTGAGAATATAATAATTTGCGAATATAATATTTTGGGAATATGCGAATATAATATTATGCTCACAAGAGGTCAACACACCCCTTAGGGATATTTCGAATTACTATAATCAGTAACAATTGTTAATACTCAGTAATATAGAGTGCGGGTCTTAAGGCTAAATGGATCCGTAGGCGGACTGGTTACTAGTGAGTCAGTGCTGGTTCGATGCCTAGTGAAGTCACTGTGGTGGGTGCATGGAAGGCGTCCAAGGAGATTGCTGTTACGAATACATTTTGGCGATTCAATTATATAGTGTACTATAGCTGGCGCCCGCGACTTCGTCCGCGTTAGTCCTGTACGTCTAAATGTTTATATACCAAGTTTCAGTTATTATGGGGGAACATTATATACACACAATACCTACACTTATATATTTATTATTAGTAAGTATTGATACAGTATATAAAAAAATATTACAAACATCTAACCTTTTAAATTTAAATATACATAAAGAAGGATAAATCAGTATCTTATACTAATTTAGGTATATTATAAGAACGCCTTGAATATATTATGTACGAAATTCGTCTACAGCAGTTTTTTTGCGTGGGTTGTTAAAATTCATCCCCCTGTAAGGACTAGGGGTGGGTGAGGCAACTCGTGAGTCATAGTTTGTTAGTACGTCTAACAAACTACAGGCTATTGGTCACGTCCGATCAATACTTTAGGGAATCCTCAATATATCTTGGAAGATTTGCTATTACGTTCTTAATTTTTGCCTACTCGTAACACTTTTTTGTTGTATTCTTTTGAAATATCCATTTGTACCACCGCCTGTAAATATTTGTATTAGTCTATGGACTTATTGTTTCTATTTTTTGTAAACTAAGTTGCGTGTGACTGTCTTTGCCTTAATAAATAAATAAAATAAAATATCCTATAATACTTACAGGACAATTTGTTAAATTTTGATATAAATTTTTAGAATATAGGTATCAAATTCAAATTCAAAATTCAAATTCATTTATTTTCAGTAACTGGACCCATAATTATATGCCACTAGCGACCCGCTCCCGGCTTCGCCCGAGGTCACAAGGTGCATTTTTTTTACGTAAAATCCTTCCCTGATTATCCCTCTATCCATGAGTGAAGTCAGAATTAAAATCGGTCCACCGTTCTCGACTTTTGCGCTTAGCAACACATTTAGGGTTTCATTTTTTTATACATATATATATATATATATTCCATTATTATTATATTAATAAAATTATTCTAGTCAGTTCCATTCTTTTTGGGGTCACTGTGATTTTTTTAAAATTTATCTATCAAGAGTTGTGTGTATTTACTTGAATAGTTCTCATACACACACACACACACACACACACAGAGAGAGAGAGAGAGAGAGACAATCACGCAATATATGTGTTTATATCTATGTATTCGTATATAATATATATGTTTATATAATTTATAGATATTGTTATAATTTTTTAATTAGGTACTAGCACTTTTTTGTACTTATAAACTTTAAGATGCCTTTAACCTTGTAATAGGCTATATAAAAAATTAATCTACTTTATGTATTTGTAAAATATTAAATGCTGTAAGGTTACTATTAAATACATAAATGAATAAATAAATATCAATCCACCAATGCTACACTAGCGCCATTCCGGTCAATTTATGAACCACCTATTTTAAGTTATGTTAAGTTGGTCCTAACCTATTTACCTCTATTTTCCATGTATATAAAATAAAAATTAAATAAAAAAACCAAAGAATTTAATACATTCAAGCAATGCAGTAAGAATACGGTCGTGTTATTGAGAAAAAGCGCCAATGTTTTGCTGATTTCACTACCATATGAAGTAACTTGCTACGGTGAAATTCACATACAACCTTGTCGTTTTAAATGTGACTCGCAATCGGTTAAATTAGCATATAACTGTAGGAAGTATGTACTGTGACAAGGTACATACAAGAAGCGATGTTTGTTTCAATGAAGAATTTCGTTGAGGACATATTATTATAATATTGCAAGTAATATTACATTGTAACCTCTGTTGCGACAAAGATACTGTTAAAAAATCACAGATTTCGTGAATCGTGCCTCACACGACTATCGAGCACATTGGAAATGAATTTACGGAATTCGAATAAATATGCTATTCTGACTTGTTGACTTCTTTCAAAAAAGTTAAGCTACAGGGCAAACCCTTAACCCGATCGTCTTTATTTTAGGCTCAAATTGTAGCTGACTAAATTGTCCAGAGATTTTCTCAAATTTTTTCCTATCATTTTTCGTTTCCAAAATATCGAGCGATGGAATCAAAAATATCCAAAATGAAGGCTCATGAAAATCAGTTAATTCGTTTAAGAGTTATGGAGGAACATACATACATACAATATCTACACTTACATATTTATTATTAGTATTTGATAATTATTATGATATTGACAATGAACCGATAAGCAATTATAAGGTGTACAATATCCTCTGCCCACACACGTTCGAGTGTAACATTAGCTAATATGGACATAAGGACAGGCAGGTCAGGTTTGCGATTCTACGAATTATTTATTTATGCTGTACCCGATCATTCATTAATGTTCCATTTTATTCATTTGTTAGGTCTACTATAATGTCTTCACAATTTTGTTACCAACATACTAGTGACCCGCATGCCCGGCATGCAATCTATACTAGTATTATAAAGAGGAAAGATTTGATTGTTTGTTTGTATAGAATAGGTTCCGAAAGTACGGGACCGATTTGAAAAATTCTTTTACCATTAGAAGCCGACATTATCTGTGATAAACATAGGCAATTTTTTACCGCGGGAAAATGCTTCATTCCTACGGGAAAACGGGTAATAGGACAACGGGTAGTAAGAATTATCCTTCCGTACGTATCTTTTTCACATATAACTTCTAAACGGCTGAACCGATTGGGTTGAAATTTTATATGGCTCTTTCGATGGTTTCCTGGATGATATAAAAATACAATTGGACCCGGTAGGTGGCGCTGCTGTCGGTGTGTCAACTACTAAACGGCTTAACCGATTGGGTTGAAATTTTGTGTGTGTATACTTATTTCTATGGTTTCACAGACACGAATGTTTTATATTTTATGAAGTTACGTGGACGAAGTATAAACACAAACATTCCTTATTTATACCTCTTTACAAAAGTGAAAACCGAATTAAAATCGATTAAAAGTGGTTTTGGAGTTTGGACAAACATATATTGATTTTTATAATATAACTAGCTGGTGCCCGCGACTTCGTCCGCGTTGAAAAAGAAAGAAAAAAGTCTCTCCTGTGTCCTGTACGTCTAATATGAACAGTAATATGAACTGTTGTTATTGTACAATGATTCATATAAGTTGTGTAAACAATTCGCAGCTAACCACAAATAGTAAGTATTGAATCATCGATACAATAATACAATAATACACCTACTTACCTACTTAATGTTTTAAAGATTTTTTTTTATTATTATTTTTTATATTATTTCATTTTTGTGATATTCCAAATCAATGAAAATGTGTTAGGAATAATTAAAAAAATAGGTCTTCACTGATGCAAATTATTATTATTATTATTATTTCTCATTAATTTTTTTGGGTTGGCTTTTGAATCTTGTGACCGTTTTTTACAGTGTCTTTAAACTAAATAAAACTTACTTAATAAGACTTAATAAGACTTACTTTAAGTTAAGAATGCTTGTTAATTTTATTAAAATATAGTTTTTATGCCTAGGAAATCCATTCACAATTATTTTAAAACATAATAACATAACAATTGTGCGCTTATTACAAAATGTATTACAATACTTACTTCACTGGAAACAAATAGGTTAGGTTAGGTTCTGGAATGTTATGAAAATTAATGCGAGCGGAGCGCAGCGGAGCGCAGCGGAGCGAGCCCACCCGTAATACTGGTTGTAGCAGTAAGATTGGTAACAAAATAGGTTAGATTTTGTAATGTTTATGACTCTGGTTCATTTCAAAATGTGTTTTAAAATGTAACGTAATGTTTATAAAATTAATTGTGAATGGATTTCCTAGACATAAAAACTATATTTTTATAAAGCTAACAACCGTTCCTAACTAATTTAGTTTAAAGACACTGTAAAAAACGGTCACAAGATTCAAAAAAATCCCATTTTTTTATTTCATTGAAACATAGTCACACAGCACTCATATGACAATAATATAAGAGTAAATACATATGTATACTTAGGACCTACTGCCAATAACGGACTACATTTTTTTAACATTAGAAAACTATGAACACATTACAAAATAAAAATTAAAAAAAACTATAAAAGCAAACAAAAGGAAACCAAGTAAGTAAACACAATTTCAAAGGAAGAGACGCGTACATTGGTGTGCGTACGTGTGTGTGTGTGTGTGTGTGTGTGTGTGTGTGTGTGTGTGTGTTTATACATTAATATTATAATCTTTATTGTTAATAAGCTTTATTATTGAAGAAATAATTACATTAAATATTAGGTACAATGATTATGGTATTTTTTCTTTAAAAAATAATTAAAATAGTTGTATCTGCGGCCCTCCAATCCATGGCTCGGGGCCGTGGTCGTATGAGGGTTGGGCAGCCCTGTAGACTAATGCAAATCCCAACTACACGCATTGAGATAATGTACTAGAGAAGCTATCTCAAGCAAAAGTTTTAGTGTACTTGCAAAAAGCAAAAGTGTGTACTTGAAGGTGAAAGGTAATTCCTTGGGCTTTATTTGTATTTCCTGAGTTGTTTGAACAGTACCTCAGCACACATGAAGGCATATTTAATTAAAAAGAACACAGAACACAAGCGTATTCGCCTGTAGCGTTAACCAAATTAAAGTAGTTGGAGCCAGCTGGCTCTAACTCGTGTTGCAAAAAATCTGTTTGCCATGTCTTCTCTAAGTACGTAGTACATATATCTCAATGACTACACAAAGATAAATTAGAGTAAAATTTAAATAATTAATTTAATTTAGAAATTAGTCAATAAATGAAGCTACAAATACATTCATGGACCACAAACCAAACTAGTTATCAGCACATTCTAAGAACAACATCCTTGACACAAATTAAATTCACAATACAATTCAATACTTGGAACAATATATCTCACTTGCGTCCGTCTGTTCACAAATCTCTCTGAATTGAACTTTGCTCATGTTTTTTTATATTAAAATGGTCGCAGACAGGCTGATGGTAGGTGGCTGCAATAGCCTAAGGATATAAGCAACTAGCGAACTAGTTGTTGCACGCGACTTCGTTCGCGTAACCATGGAAATATAAACCATGGAAATACACATACAAAATTTCAACCCAATCGTTCAAGCCGTTTAGTAGATGACATACCGACAGCAGCGCCACCTACCGGGTCCAATTGTATTTTTATATCATCCAGGAAACCATCGAAAGAGCCATATAAAATTTCAACCCAATCGGTTCAGCCGTTTAGAAGTTATATGTGAAAAAGATAAGTACGGAAGGATAATTCTTACTACCCGTTGTCCTATTACCCGTTTTCCCGTAGGAATGAAGCATTTTCCCGCGGTAAAAAGTAGCCTATGTTCATCAGGGATAATGTCGGCTTCTATTGGTAAAATAATTTTTCAAATCGGTCCACTAGTTTCGGAGCCTATTCTATACAAACAAACAAACAATCAAATCATTCCTCTTTATAATATTAGTATTGATAACCTATGTTACTCGCTGATAATGTAGTTTTCTACAGGTGAAAAAATTTTATTCATTAAAAACAAAAATTACAAATCTTTTCTCTATACAACATTAGTAACTAACTAGCTGTTGCACGCGACTTCGCCTGCTTAACTTTATAAAATATAGCCTATATGTAACTCGCTGATAACGTAGCTTTCTATGGGTGAAAGAATTTTCAAAATCAATCCAGTAATTTTTGATTTTATTCATTACAAAAAATTATGCATACTTATTAGTATTCAAAAAAGTTCATTATACCCCACGTATTCATCATTGCTAATAAGGAAATTAAGCTATTATAAAGATAGTATAAGATCTTAATATTATTTATAATATTTAGGTTGTTCACCTTATTATAATTATTTATAAATTGTCATAGCTTGTCTGATAAACAATAACATTTAAAAAATACAATGAAGCCCATTGAAAAGTGTAATTATTTAAACTTTTCGAAAGTTTAATATAAATATTCTATATGTTAAGATGGTTTGTGTATGCTTTAAAAACTCGAGAATGATAGACCGATTTTCATTCGGTTTCCACATATGGAAAGAGGGAAAAACGGGGAAGGTTTGTATTTAATAATTTCGTTATCGTTTTCAATTGTTACTTTGACTAGGGCCTAGGGTTCGAATTGAAAAAATATTTTGTGTTGGATAGTCCATTTATCGGGGAAGGTAGAGAACGCGGACGAAGTCGCGGGCACCAGCTAGTTGTAAATAAATTTAATAGTTATATTTTAATTTTCTATCTAAATAGTACCTAATTCGATGACGTACGTCACGTACGTGACGAATGTCAGTAGCTTTACTGTTGCTATGTCAGTTTAAATTTGGAATATTGGAGGGTGTGACAGCAAATTTAAACGCACGACCGCACTCGATAAAAAAAGTTGACCACACTTTCGAAATAGTTGAAACTTAAAAATAAATTAATTAAATGTCGCACAATTTGCTTTTGGACGATCAAGTTTGAAAAAAGAATATAGTCTATGCGGAAAACAATACTCATATAAAAATATGATGTATGTAGGCGCATGAACATCGCTCAAAGATATAAACACACGAGAAAAAATTTAATAATCCAACAACATAACGTCCCATATAAAGCGATGTTGAATCTCTCCATATTTGTCTGAAAAGCGGGCCACTGATTCTCTCAACGGAGTGAAGTTGGCAACACGTCATGACATTTGGACCAATGGGAGAGCTTCGTCCGACCACAGCGCGGAGGCGACGATGCCCTCAAAAATCCCCACCGAAGCTGCCGGCTGTTCAAATCTACGAGACTGTGTCGTGCGAGAGTCGCGTAAATAGTGTTTAAGTATTTATTAATTTTCAAATTTAAATAAATCAAATATGAGGGAAATCGTTCACATCCAGGCCGGCCAATGCGGCAACCAGATCGGAGCTAAGGTGAGTTTCGAGTTCTTTACTTACTCTGTGGTTTTGAGAACGTTCCAAATTCGAATTCATACATTAGCGCCATTTGTATAACGGGGCATAGCGGTTTTTGAATAATTAGGCACGGAATGCTAGAAAATTGATAGCAAAATTATATATTTTCTTATATGAGATATTTTTTTTATATAAATAATTTTATTTAAATTTGTCTTGCATACTTTCATTCTTTATGGTTACGCTAAGCAGTAGACAATATTATTTTTCACACAACCACCCCCTGTTGTCAAGGCGAGGGTTTCCCAACTATATGTCACGCGATTATGACCTACCAATTTTAGAATTATTTTAATTTTTACATAAATACAGTTTAATAATATTAAAATTACCTATCAATCAATACTAATAATGAATCTGTAGGGGTCGGTTATGGAGTAATTTACTTTGTTTCAGAAATATCGCGTATATGGGCTCTTTACATGATACTGAAACTAAATTGACCATTTTTAGAATTTTTTTCTGTATGTACGTATGTTCCTCTATCACTTTTAAACGAATCTGATTTTCATGAAACTTGCTAGATAAACATTTAGAAGTACGGGACACGTGATAGGCTACTTTTTATCATTTTTAACGCTGACGAAGTCGCGGGCAACAGCCAGTTCTTAATATAGTTGTATCGATGAAATGGTGACCTTTCAATTATTCTTAAAATGGACAATGACTCAAAGATGACGTATATAGGTATTTATTTAAAGAGTCATACTTAAGTATATCTATCTCTTTTATTATAAGTAAATGTATGTCTCTAGGTTGTTGTCAAGGACATTTTGCGATCATCACAGGTTATTAAATAATCACAGTTGGTTATGTTAGTTACATGGAGACAAATTTGCATGTTATGACGTTATTTAGAATTTAATGTGTTATTGTTTATTTAGACTAGACTCATTTTAGACCAAATAAAAAAGATTTTGTCAACAATGTTGACATGACATGTAATATCGCAATTACCATAGAAATTCTCAATCGAATCGGACCAGAGAATATATTGCTTTTGGTAGTTTTTTTTTTTAATTTAATAAAAAAATGTTAATTCAGTTAAAAAAAAAGAAAAAAAATCTAAATTTAAAAAAAAATTCTATAGCCTAAAAAATATAAATCAAATTTTATATAAGTACTAGCTGGTGCTCGCGACTTCGTCCGCGTAGAAAAGTATAAAACGCCATCTACCGCATTTTGTATAGATGGGGCTATCTCCCGGGCGAAGCCGCTAGTATTTACTTTTATTTTAGATTTTCCGTAAGAACGAAGCATTTTCCCGCGGTAAAAAGTAGCCTATGTTCATCACGGATAATGTCGGCTTCTAATAGTAAAAGAATTTTTCAAATCAGTCCAGTAGTTTCGGAGCCTATTCTATACAAACAAACAAACAATCAATCAAATCTTTCCTCTTTATAGTATTAGTAAGTATAGATTAAAAATGCAAATTTAACATTTGTTTTTTATACAGTTTTTGCAGTTAGGATTTGCAGTTTTTGAGATCATCGTGAATAGATCGTGAACATACAAACAGACAGCCGCGGCGCGAGACTTATATTTATAATGTTATACGAGTATGTAGGAATTCAAACTAAGTCTGCAATTATTTCTGTCAAAATTGTTTTAAACATTAAAACATAGTAGCCAGATTTACTTTCGCATATACGAAAATTCATTCAAATATCAAGTCGTAGAGACTGATAGATGTTTGAAAATTAATTTTAGCATGACTGATAAATTGTTTCGGTGCAAGCAAGTGTCGACTTTAAGGTAATACAAGTCAGTTTTCCTCCATACAAACATAAAAAAATAAAGAATTAATTTAAAAGATATGATCATTGAAAAATCCATAATTTAACACAAGTTCTAATGCAACTTTGAGGGTGAATAGGTCACTGTAGTGTACAGAAACTCCAAAATACTTTGCATACAAACATTGATTAGTTATTCAAGAGCTGAAATAAGTTTACACGAAATAGATATATGCAGTAGTTTTGTCAAAAAGAGTATACGCCCAAGGGTCTGTTTATGATTTTATTTTTGGTATGAATCATTGTGCATCTGAGTCGAGTGCTCTTCCCGCGCTTTGTGCTGTGAGAGACACGACGCATTTTAGACATGAGATCGATGAGTTCGGGCCGCCGACTTGTTTCACCTTAAGGTGACGAAGCTTTTCTTGCCCCTACTGTAGGTACTTAATATTTAAGATAGATAATGTAGGCTAGTCTCTAATAGATTGTCCGACTTTCGTATCAAAATCACCGGTGAAATCTATCGGTGGATTCGCTAACATCGCTGGTGCATGAACTGGGCACGCATGCGATATAATTGCAGCTCCATCGGACGAACGCCTTGATAACAATCACCCATTTACGCTAATTGGATTAGCTACGATTTTCTACAACATTTTACTAGCGATCTAATAAAAAGATTGTCCATAATAATTATTATTTATAGATCGTTTTTATATGCAAAGAAAGTTCTCATCGAAAAAACTGAAAAGCATAAAATAATCTTATTTTACCTAAGTAATTTTGAGTCGTCGCCGCGCATCACACTTTACGTAATTTTTGCTTGTTTGGCGCCGGCTCAAAATTAATTAGGTAAAATAATAAGATTATTTTATGCTTTTCAGTTTTTTCGGCGGTTTTATATTTTGTTAAAAAGTTTTATTTTATGTTTTTTTGTGGCTATAATCTAATTTACTACATGCTTAATTTTTAATTTTCCCATCCCCATTTTCCCACCCTTAGGGTAGGTATTTTTTTTTCAAAATTTATACGAGAATAACTTCAAGGTACCCTATCCATTAAAAAAAGAATTATCAAAATCGGACTACTCTATAAAAAGTTATGCGTCGTTATACGCTACAATCGGTGAGTGAACAATCAATCATCCCCTGTTTTCCTACCCTTAGGGTTGGATTTTTTTTTCCAAATTAAAATGGGACCCCCTTGGGAGTTCACCCTTTCAAATAAAAAAAGAATTATCAAAATCGGACTACTCTATAAAAAGTTATGCGTCGTTATACGCTACAATCGGTGAGTGAACAATCAATCATCCCCTGTTTTCCTACCCTTAGGGTTGGATTTTTTTTTCCAAATTAAAATGGGACCCCCTTGGGAGTTCACCCTTTCAAATAAAAAAAGAATTATCAAAATCGGACTACTCTATAAAAAGTTATGCGTCGTTATACGCTACAATCGGTGAGTGAACAATCAATCATCCCCTGTTTTCCTACCCTTAGGGTTGGATTTTTTTTTCCAAATTAAAATGGGACCCCCTTGGGAGTGCACCCTTTCAAATAAAAAAAGAATTATCAAAATTGGACTACCCTGTCAAAAGTTATGCGTGATCATACATAAAAAAAAATATATACGCGTCGAATTGAGTACCTATATATACTCTAATAAGGGGTACCTCCTCCGTTTTTGTTTTTTCGTTTTCGTTGGTCGGAAAAGTAGCCTACGTCTAAATCTTTATCTATCAAGTTTCATGAAAATCAGTTAATTTCGTTTAAGAGTTATGTATGGAGGAACATACATAAGTAGTTCATACAATACCTACAGTCCTACACTTACAGATTTATTATATTTGAGGTTCTTAAATTGATACTAAGTTTTTCTTCCCTTCTAAAGTCTTGGCTCCTTCAGATTTTCGCTGAATAACTGTAGCAATGACAGTTATTCTTATTAGCGGGATAAACCTAATATTATTTCAGTAGATTCAATATACATATAATACGGTGTTTCTTGATATACTTACTTACATAATATTTTAAATCTTTGCATAATAAGTACTGTTAACTATAGAATTTCTTTGAAATGTATTAATATTACTTACATGCCTACAAAAAAATGAAATGAATTAAAATGATTCTGATATCAGATTAAATTTAAAATGAAGGTTTTATAGTTTTGTATTCCAGACTATTTCTTTTGAATCTATTCTATATCGAAGCCATAAACTTATCTCTTTTGGACTCTTTTGGACCCGTTGGACCCAATTTTAAGGTTCCATTGATTTGTAGTGCTTTTCTGACCTGCCCTCAATTTGATCCATCGCGTTCCATTTAAAATCGTTTTTGTTCGTATTATTACACGAGTATTAATAATGTCTGTCTGTGAATCACGCAACTCGTGCCATAATGGAATTTATTGGTAAGCAAAAACGCTATGAATACTAAGAAATGGCTGAATCAATACATTCAGGTACCTTATTCATAATAATATTCAACAGACCATATTTTGCCAGAGACAAAACACCTTTGTGTTATTACTAAGTAGATTTTAATTTTTATATAGACTCGTACGTTTGTGTACCAACTTGTTATTTTTAAAATTATAAAAAGAAATGTAATGTATGTTTTAATGAATAAACTCAAAAACTAATTACTTACTGGGACGATGTTGAAAATTCTTTCACCTATAGAAAGCTCTATCAATCAATACTAATAATAAATCTGTAAGCTGTAAGTGTAGGTAATGTATGTATGTATGTATGTTCCTCAATAACTCTTAAAAGAATTAACTGATTTTTATGAAACTTGGTAGTAAACATTTTATTTTAGATTTCCCGTAGGAACGAAGCATTTTCCCGCGGTAAAAAGTATCCTATGTTCATCACGGATAATGTCGGCTTCTAATGGTAAAAGAATTTTTCAAATCGGTCCACTAGTTTCGGAGCTTATTCTATACAAACAAACAAACAAATCTTTCCTCTTTATAATATTATAGTATATAGTATATAGATAGATAATATTAAGATCTTATACTATCTTTTTTCCTTATTAGTCCTACTTTTTTCTTAGTATTAGTATACATATAATAGATTAGGTTTAGTATGGACTCTTGCTTTATGAACTGTTTTATGACTTGATACATAGAATGTCGAAAATAATATCCAAGTGAAAAAGAGTGGTATAGTCATGTGGTCATGTCATGGCAAATTTCACCTCGGGACTAGTGACCGGAAACAATGGGAAATTAATGGCTGCGAGGCCGGACTATTGCGACTTTGCGAGATCTGACAACGCGTGCATTATTATTACAAATCACTAGCTTTCGCTCGCGACTTCGTCCGCGTAGAAAAGTATAAAACGCCATCTACCGTATTTTGGATAGATGGCGCTATCTCCCGCGCCAAGCCGCTAGAGTATTTACTTTTATTTTAGATTTCCCGTAGGAATGAAGCATTTTCCCGCGGAATGAAGGAAAGATTTGATTGTTTGTTTGTTTGTATAGAATACTCTGCGAAACTAGTGGACCGATTTGAAAAATTATTTTACCATTAGAAGTCGACATTATCTGTGATGAACATAGGCTACTTTTTACCGCGGGAAAATGCTTCATTCCTACGTGAAAACGGGTAATAGGACAACGGGTAGTAAGAATTATCCTTCCGTACTTATCTTTTTCACATATAACTTCTAAACGGCTGAACCGATTGGGTTGAAATTTTATATGGCTATTTCGATGATTTCCTGGATGATTTAAAAATACAATTTGACCCTGTAGGTGGCGCTGCTGTCGGTATGTCAACTACTAAACGGCTTGACCGATTGGGTTGAAATTTTGTATGTGTATACTTATTTCTATGGTTTCACAGACACGAATGTATTATATTTTATAAAGTTACGCAGACGAAGTCGCGTGCAACAGGTAGTTTTTAAAATGCTCTTTGAGAAACCTTAGCTTTGTAGAACTTACTAGTAAACTTACATTATAGTGTGTGTGAGTGAGTGCGTTGAACCAATAAGACAAGTATCGGTTGTAGATTTATAAATAACTACCATTGAATAAAGTGAAGCACTCTTGAAAGCATATGTGCTTTATTTAATATCGTTCCGACAAATGAGCAACCGGTACTTTGTTAAGGTGCTTAATGCCTTCAAATAGGCACATTTTCAACCTTACTCCTCATTTATGACTAGACCAAAAAGCTTCAAAAAGATTTAATATGAATTATCAAATTTTGGACAACATTTGGTACATTTATTTTTTCTAGTATCACCAAACAGTGTTTTTGCGGCGATTTTTAATATTACATACTTACTAAAAAATAAAGAATCTGCTAGCATATAAAAATAGCCTTTTAATAGGCTATATAAAAATTTATTAATAATAATAATAATAATAATAATAATAATAATAATAATAATAATAATAATAATAAATCATTTATCAGACTATTTTATCATTATTATTAATCTATTTTATGTATTTGTAAAATATTAAATGCTGTAAGGTTAGCTATTAAATAAATAAATAAATATTATAACATAACATTGCATATTATGTTAATAAATAAACATTAATATTCATAATATCGATTATTTAACATCACTGTAAGTATTATTCAATGAGAATTTTTTATTTGGAGTCAACTTTATTAGTTATACAATAATTACATCATAATTTCATTGATGTTACATTAGTTATAAAATAATTACACCATAAGTAATTACATTTACAGATGTAATATTTGAAATGTTACAGCAATAGCTCTATTATACATATGTATGTCTTCGTATGGCCTAATAATGATTTAGACACATCATATTATTTGTGTTTTATGAAGCTTATTTAAAAGCCCTTCGTGGTATTCTATTATATAAAAAAGGGGTTAATTTAATCCTTTTCAACCGACTTACAAAACCTTTTTTGGCCTTATTAGATATACTTTATTAGTGTTTGTCTGCGTCTCTCGTACTTTTACCTAATTGGAGGGTAACGTATGTCCTTTTTAGGCCCCTAACTACGTGTATGCAAAATTTCACAATTATGGGTTGAGTAATTAAGTCTTGAAAGCATAACAAACGTACACAAACTCACTTTCGCATTTAACTTGTTATTAATTGAAAATTCTTTTACAACAAGTTGGCAACCCTAGACGTTATACAGCCAGGGTTTCCCTTTGCCGGCGTCCATTGTCGTTTCACCGTTCGCACGCAACTTTCATTCTTTGCTACCTTCTCTTATCTAGTAAGAAAGCTGCCTTTCGCACAATCGAACAACCAACCAATCACCTTTCACTATTTCTCCACTTGTTAAATTTTACTCATGGCGTCCTGTCATAACTTTCAAAGTCATCATTTGACAGCTCCATTCATGCAACGCGGAGATGTTTTAATGACAGTAATTTACAACATTTAATTATGGAAAAACGAACACAAGTAGGTGCCGTTTCTTCAATGTGTCGGAAGTTTGAATTTAGAATAATTTGTGCAACCAGCCAGACAGGAAGTTTCTTTTTTTGTTGCCGGTGACCACTTTAGTTTGAATTTCGTCAGGATTTTTCTCAGGATTGAAATTCTAAATTCCTTGGGACGATAGATACGCTGCTGGCCAAAAATAACATAAAATGTATTATGTATTATACTAATTATGTAAATGTAAAATGTACATTATTTCCGCACTCTGGAAACAGGTTTGGAATGCATTGAATTTTGAACTTTGATTAATTGTTAAAACGAGCAACCTGAAAAAAAAAAATAATAGCTATTGTTAGTGTTACCAATAAAAAAAATTAGAAAAAGCTCTCACGTAGATTTCTCCCAACTCTGGTTAAATTTCGGCCAATTGGCAAAAACTAAATCACAGATTGCTACGTTAAAAATAGATATTATGTCAGATGATTTCCATCAAAAGTTATCTGGAGAGCAAAAGGCCAAAATTTATTGGTTGTTTATTTATCGAATCTCGGAGCCATGAGCCAAAAAGCCAGTCTCCTTGTTTGTCATTTTGCCTTATATGGTCGTGTCAGGCTCGGTGAACTCGCCGTACCCACTCACACACCTACAACTTAGCGAAATGACATCACCATGGTAATGGTAGTAGTCCGACACCACACCGGTTGAATTTTAATGTCGTCCGAACAGTCGCTAGGCAATTTTAACACTTTCGTCGATGATAAATTAGACAATCGATAATTATATTAGTCTACTAGCTGGCGCCCGCGACTTCGTCCGCGTTGAAAATGAAAAAAAAATAGCCTAGCTATCCTGTGTCCCTGTGAAAATCAGTTAATTCGGTTTAGAGTAATGGTGTAACATACATACTAAGTTCGACAGACGACCTTGCAGCACCTATACTTTTGGTTAACACCTTCCACCAAATAGACCGACATTTACATTAAAAAAAAAAGCATTAATAACAGGTATCACGTAATATTTTGTTGTTCAAAGTTTAAATGATCTAATCTGAAAAATTGCTATAATTCAGACGTGAAAATTGATTTGTTTTTTTAACACATCAAACATAATATCACTCATTCACAAAAAAGCTTCAATAAGAAAAATCCGCGCGGCAAAGGGACGTAGGTATTAATAAAAAAAAAGAAATTACCAAAATCAAAATTCAGTCAATTGACGGATATAATTATCATCTTTCCATTAGTGAAAACCGTATTAAAATCCGTTATGTGGTTAAGATAAGAAGTAATTGGCTTAGCGGAGATACAAACAGAGGTGGACAGCGACAATTTTAAATAAAAATGGTCCCATAAGTCAATAGCAATAGGTAGAGATATCTCATGGAGGTTATTGATGATAAACAGAACTAGGGATTAAATCTAGACTAATTAACGAGACTGGCCATAACAGAATTTGTTACAGTAATTCGTCACAAAATCGATGTTTCAAGGATATCGAAAAGTAGTTTTCGAATAGTCATAGCCCACACGACATTCTCCACTTATAAGGCCGGATAAACCGTATATGGGATGAGACGTGGGCGCAGCCGTCAACTCGCTTGCAACCTCGTATGTCGGTTGTACTTGTATTGTACAACGAGCCATAACTCATTCCATTGTCTTACGTAATGCAAGTTGAAAATTGAAGTCGTCATTAAAGATGTATTATGCATCCTGTCAGCCATTCGCGCTGCGGTTCAGTGAGCTTCAATGAAATCACCGTTAGATTAGATAATATATCGGTGATATGAGGTTTGGTTTTTAAAGAATAATGAATGGTAGTTGTGAGAAATGCGAAGCGTGATATCTGTTAGAGCCGACGTACCTCAAACCGGTTCGAAAGTAGTTGAGTGCATTACAAATAGCTCGCGAGAGCGCCGAGCTTTCGCGTTGGCATCTTAATAGAATGCATTCTTCATTTAGCTTACAATGTATTACCATGTTTTTTTAGAGACTATCGTAGCTTTTACACAACACTTCCTCAGCTCCCCTTAAGGGCGTTGTAGTTTTTAATTTTAAGTTAAGATAATCCACCGAGATCAATACTTTATTAGGGTATTGATTAGGGTGATTCCAGCACTTAAATTGGCTTGAACAAACAAGCAAGCAAATGTATAATACTCCTTTAGAAGGGAACTCATTCCATATTATAGAGTGCGTTGAGAATTCCAAGTTATAAATATATGTTTTCTTGTCAACAGTTCTGGGAGATCATCTCTGACGAGCACGGCATCGACCCCACCGGCGCTTACCATGGGGATTCAGACCTTCAATTGGAGCGCATTAACGTTTACTACAACGAGGCTTCCGGCGGCAAATATGTTCCTAGAGCAATCCTGGTTGATCTCGAGCCCGGCACGATGGATTCTGTCCGCTCAGGACCTTTCGGACAGATCTTCCGACCGGACAACTTTGTGTTCGGACAGTCCGGAGCCGGCAACAACTGGGCCAAAGGACACTACACCGAGGGAGCAGAACTGGTTGACTCAGTTTTAGATGTTGTACGCAAAGAATCTGAATCTTGCGATTGCTTACAAGGATTCCAACTTACACACTCCCTCGGCGGTGGTACTGGCTCAGGTATGGGTACCCTACTCATCTCAAAGATCCGCGAAGAATACCCAGACAGAATCATGAACACATACTCCGTAGTCCCCTCGCCCAAAGTATCAGACACGGTCGTAGAACCTTACAACGCGACTCTCTCAGTCCACCAGCTCGTGGAGAACACAGACGAAACATACTGCATCGACAACGAGGCTCTATACGACATCTGCTTCCGCACACTCAAACTGTCCACACCCACCTACGGAGACTTGAATCATCTGGTATCTTTGACAATGTCCGGCGTTACAACTTGCCTCAGATTCCCCGGTCAATTGAACGCCGATCTCCGTAAATTAGCTGTCAACATGGTTCCCTTCCCTCGTCTCCACTTCTTCATGCCTGGTTTCGCTCCTCTAACGTCCCGTGGCAGCAGACAATACCGCGCCCTAACCGTGCCCGAGCTCACACAGCAAATGTTCGACGCCAAAAACATGATGGCGGCCTGCGACCCACGCCACGGCCGCTACCTCACAGTGGCAGCCATCTTCCGAGGCCGCATGTCGATGAAGGAAGTCGACGAGCAAATGCTCAACATCCAGAACAAGAACTCCTCATACTTCGTCGAATGGATCCCGAACAACGTAAAGACAGCCGTGTGCGACATCCCACCCCGTGGTCTCAAAATGGCTGCCACTTTCATTGGCAACTCTACCGCTATCCAGGAACTTTTCAAGCGTATCTCTGAACAGTTCACCGCTATGTTCAGACGCAAGGCTTTCTTGCATTGGTACACTGGCGAGGGTATGGATGAGATGGAGTTCACCGAAGCTGAGAGCAACATGAACGACTTGGTGTCGGAATACCAACAGTACCAGGAGGCTACTGCCGATGAGGACGCAGAATTTGACGAGGAACATGAACAAGAAATGGATGACCACTAAACACTGCCCGTTGCTTTTGGCAACAAAATAAATGCCATTATCCCAAGTTACTATTTGTTTTGAGTAAAATTAATGATTCCTATATTCTATTGATTGAAACTTGAAACGGAACTGCTTTCTAATAACGTTTAACGAACGCGTACGACTTAACAAAACCCGGTCATGACACTAAATCAAAAGTATTTGTACAAGATACATTTCTTCTGATTCCCGCAGCCTCGATGAGCTCTAGATCTGAAATACTAAAAGGCTGATCGTATAAAGACAATACGTACAATTTATTGTATCTATTTATTAAAATTTCTTTGAATAAATCGAAGATAAAATTAATTGTATTTAATGTGAATAAAATTTATATGGCTTCAATAACAGAAGTTGTTTTTACAATATATTTTTTTGAGCAATATAAATTCGTGTATAATAAAAGATTTTTATTTATATTCAAGGTTGTTTTATTGATAATGAAAAAGAGATTTGTCACAGGTAAATAATTGGTTTGGTAGACTTATTTATTAGCATGAATGTTTATATAAGTAGATATAGCGAACGGACTTACTTTGGATAAGCCGATACTTTTGAGAACCTATCGTTTGCGCCTAAAAACTACTATGTTTTGTGCTGGGCTCTTGTTTATACTTACATATAGATAAATACATAAATATATACATAATACATATACATGTGTATGAATAGAAATACAAATTTAAAGAAAATGAATCGTACATTTATTCACTTGATTGTAAGTGGCTATAATCTAATCGTCTAATAACACGAGCAACGTAATAGATGCAACCTTCTATCTAATATTCTTTTTTTATTTTATACTGGCGACCCGCAATTCCGGGCATTTTTCCAATTTTTCTTTTCTTTTCAGCACCTTCCTAGGATTTCAATGTTTTTGAAAAATATATTTATTCGAATTGACCCATCCCTTCTCGATTTTTGGCGCTTAACAACCAGTTAACAACACATTTGTTAGCGACTTACTTATTTTTATTTATACAGCCCTGATCCTGTATGGCAAATACGATTCCACACTCTTCTGACTTTTTCAAAAAACGTCATATAAATACACCGTGGTTTCTGTGAAATCATAATGTGCCATAGATAATTTGTCTTGGGGCATGAGCCCTGATTCTGTATGCCAAATACGATTCCACACTCTTGGTCTTACTTTTTCAAACCACGTCTAATGTTTTGCCTTGTCGTGTCATTGCATTCTTATGTCTCTATTCTGATGCCCCAAGACATATTATATATGGCACGTTATGATTTCACAGAATCCACAGTGTACTATTTTATTTATGACGTTTTTTGAAAAAGTAAGACAAGACTGTGGAATCGTATTTGGCATACAGAATACAGGCCAACAGAGACATAAGAATTCCATGACACGACAAGGCAAGACATTAGACGTGGTTTGAAAAAATAAGACCAAGAGTGTGGAATCGTAGTTGGCATACAGAATCAGGGCCCAGATGTTACTAGTCCACCTGAGATTGAGTCTGTTTGAGATTATGTCAAATACGCTGATGACATAAGTAAGATCAATAATAGGGAAGGTCTCTGGTTGCTAGATAGAACACTTTTACTATAGCACAGAAGCAAGCACAATGTGCTGTTATTTCACTGCCACTAGACGGCTGCACATTTTATGAATGGAAACTCAATACAAATCTAATATTTATTTTTGAAGTTTATTTTTCCATACATGAAAACTTATATTCCAGTCACTTTAAGGCGATTTTGTACGAAGTTCTATTCAAGAGGCGCACCCTTTGGCCACCTTTTTTTACAGAGGACGTTGTGATGAACAAATTTTATTGGAAACTTTTTTGGATAGGACGCGTTCCGAAAAAAATATCTCAAAATATCCATTTTTTAATTTTCAATAATTTTTTATTGCTAAAATATACCACGGAAATGTCCAAAAACTCAGGACTATATTCTTGTAGGTCCAAACAACCTATAAATAAATTGGTCAAAGGGTGGGCCTCTTGAATAAAACTTATCCTAAGGTGACTGGCCTATTAGGACCCATTGGCCCGGGTGAATTTTTATTTTTTGCCACTTGATTGCAAACGTTGTATTGCAAAAAAATTTTTGGTCCGAAAATGATAAATGATAAAAAAATCCAAGAAAAATTATCTAACTTACGGCTAGGCAGCCATTTTCTATTTATCTAATCGGACATACAGACAGATTTCATTGAATTTCATTGATTTCATTCATTGAAATTGATTTCAAATGGATAATAGGATTGAGAAAAAAAAACCTATTAAGAAGATCTTGACGGTCATATGCCGTTGTAATACATATCTGACATCACTTACCTTGATAGTCTATATTTAGAAATGCACTTATGTGCCAAAATGACCATTTAAACTTGATCTCTGATAAAGCTTAACACGTTTTCACCGTTCATAATTTTTCTTCATAAAGAGAACTGTAGAAGGTCAAGTTACGTTGGACGTTTAATTTTCCTGTGATAGTGACGTGTGGGGCCAACTGGCCATGTATTCATGACATGAATCAACTCGACACAGCCAGCATTATGTCATCGCATCACACAGTGTCAACAACTCGGAAATATTTAGATCAATTTATTGGTTACGTCACTATTTGTCAAATAGAATTTTATTGTTTTTTGGAATATTAACTTTTTTAATACTTGACCTGACTGCTTTGGACTTGACGGACCTGTTTTGGAAAACTAAGAAAAATTATAGACTTGACTTGACTGACTAGTCTCGGGATCGGGACTTTTGATTTTTAATTTCAATTTTGCTTTTTTATTTAAATAAAGGCATTACAAATTGCTCTTTTTACTAATGACATTTAAAGAGAAGAAGAAGAAGAACGTTCTTTACAAGGGCGTAGTAGTTAGTACTGCCGATGTGTGGCCCCTGGCTAGAGGCCCCTAACAGGTCCAACAGGCCTCGCCGAACTACAGGCCCCATGCGACCAAGCTATAATTAAAAATTATAAGCTACTAGCTGTTGCACGCAACGTCGTACTTGTAACTATAAAATATAGCCTATGCATAGATAAATGATTGGTCTCGCTACTAACGCTCGACTATAGATACGGCCCTACTTAGTGTTTGTAAAACATCGTCACTATTTATCACTTTTTGCACTGTTTAGTTCAAAGATTTTAAATCGATTTTAATTATATTTTTACTGTGGTTTCACTACGCAAATTGGCATTTTATTATGTCCAAATTTTAATAAAACATTCGGCACGTACACAGACACAGACAGTTTGCAGTGTGATACGCCGAATTCGGCGTAGTATTTTTTGCCGCATTTGTCAAGTATAGCGGCTGTATCTAGTAGAGCGCAGCGAGACCAACCAAATATCTTTGAGCCTATATTACTCGCTGCACTGATAATATAGCTTCCTAACAGTAGTTTCGAAGTTTCGAAGCCAATTCAATGAAAACATTTTTTTTCTACAGCTAGGTCGTAAATTCATAGGTAAAGTCGGGGTACGAAAACCTTCGTCAGTTTTCAAATTCTTTCCTATTATCAAGTCGTAGACTCTTAGTACCTTTTGAAACCAAAGCACTAAGCAGACAACTGTCAAAAGTTTGAAATGAAATTTTGGCACGACTGACAATTTGGCCTGGTGCAAGCAAATGTCAACTTTAAGGTGACGAACCTTTTTTTACCCCGACTGTACCTAAGCTAAGCACTGCTAGAACTTAACCTGATGTACCTAACTTACTTGTACTTATATTAGGTCACTAAGCGCCTGTTTCACAAACGTCAAGTATGGCCTACTTGACGTAACTGTCATTTAAAGTCACCGGTAACCGGGGATAATGGAGCTGGTATACCTTTGTTTGTACGGTAAACGTCCCAAACATTGAATAGAAAATAATAATAAAAAATCGGCTATCGATGGATGCACTAAACCGAGTGCATAATTCAATAAAACAGAAAATCAGTATCACAAAACAGTAACTAATCAACACTTTACTTGACGTTGGTGAAACAGGTGCTTAGCATTATTGTTCATCTTTGTGACATTGAAGTTAAATCTCTCAGAGAACTGTTTTCATAAACTTATTTTATAAATTGCACTAAAGATCCGCAATTATTTGCAACAAAACATTACATCATTTTCGTCTTCAGAAGACCTTGCGCTAGAAAAAAACCGCTTACCATATAATATATTTATGTATATGTACGATTTTCATTATGTTGACATATATTTTAAAAATTTGATTACATATGAAGAATTCAGCAATTTCGATTTTTATTTGGATGACACCAGTGATAATATTCTATATATATGTTTATAAAACTAACTGGTGCCCGCGACTTCGCCCGCGTAACTTTGTAAATTATATACTAAAACCTTCCTCGAGAACCACTCTATCCATTGGCGAAAACAGCATGAAAATCGGTGCAGTAGTTTTTGAGTTTATCGCGAACAGCGTATATATATTTCGTGTCAAGTTATTTAACGCCAATGAACTCCTAAACTACTGAATCGATTTTGATAAAACATTGTAACTGTGTGTAATTTGGTCCAACTTAAAAGATTCCAGTTTTTAGTTTGAACCCGGACGAACCCGGGAGCGTATAGCGTGTATCTAGAGTATACAATCAATACAATACTGCAAATGCATGCATATAAAGTTGCATATAAGTCTCGAAGACTAATTCGTATGAAGTCATGATTAAATTTACATTTGAATAAAAAAAAAATAATGAATGAGAAAGTGTGTGACTCATTCTCCTTACAGAGCTGACTCTTTTGTTGATATACCAACCAACAGCAGTACCTGCCTGCTTCGCTTCGCCTGTACCACAACACGACAATGACTCACAGCTAAGTGGCTGACGGGAATTAAAAATTGGATGCAATACATTGCGCGCTAAGTACAGAGCATCTATTGCACTGGCCTGTAATTATGGATTGGCTGTCCCATACAAATTACAAATAATTTATTTCATTTCGACAACACGTTTGGTCTAGTGCCTAGTAACCCTAGCTGTTAACCTGTGCTGTTAACCAAACGGTCGCGGGTTCGAATCCCGCTAGGGACAAATGTTTATGTGTTAACATTTACCTTTGTAACTGAGTCATGAATGTTTTGTATTTATAATATGTATGTATATGTAAAGTAATAAAAGTAATCTATGTAGTATATCAATTTTATAGTCTGGTATTCATAATACAAGTATTAGTTGCTTAGTGTGGAACTACATGGTGCTGTGTACTAATAATAAATCTGTAAGTGTAGGTATTGTATGTATTGTGTGTGTGTGTGTGTATGTATGTATGTATGTTCCTCCATAACTCTTAAACGAATTAACTGATTTTCATGAAACTTGGTATATATATATAAACATTTAGAGGTACAGGACACACTTTTTCAACGCGGATGGAGTCGCGAGCGCCAGTTAGTTTATAATATTCGTATGCATTGTTCTTACATAACAGTCAATGTACATCGTGCACCAGTGAATACTCACCAGACACAAAATTATGCAAGCGCGGCGCCAAAGGCGTATGGAGAAATTCTGTAATTCCAATTGAACAGATGGTCGCAAGTTGAGGCCGGCTTATTAAAAAAGTCTGCCGAGCGAATTACCTCTATACTTCTAGCCACCTAAGTATCAATCTAATAAGTAAGCTTGTCTACATAATTTTATTTGTGGTACTACACAGAAACTATTACGAGTCATATAGGAAAAATATTTTTTTTTGCACTGAAAAATCTACATAGGTAATAACTGTAATAATTCGCTGCTTAAAACCCAAGAGCCAGAAATCAAAATTACACTTGTTACAAGAGAGCTAATCGAAAAAAAAAATTGCATATATTATACATCGTTAGAAGCGTATTTTTAAGTAGCATTAAATGTTGTAAATACTTTTATAATAAACCTAATACTAGAAGAGACTAATAAGATAAGACATATAAGTTACTTTTGAATATATAAAAAATGATCAAAATATACTAAATATGGAATAAAACAACCACAAGTCTTTTTGCAACATACAATAATGAAGGATTGTAAGCATTTTTTGATTTTAAGCATTTTTAAGCAGCGACATGTACTTTTATTGAAACTATTTTATAATAAAGATATCTTATCATGTAATGTAAAACATGTAATATCACATTATGTGAAATAAGTACATAAGTAGGTATGAGATAAATATTTTTAACATTATTAAGATGCGAAATATTTCTATTACAATAGACTACAATTTAAATTTGCCGCAAAATTGGCGGTTGGTTGGTGGTCATTTTGTGACCCTCTCCCCCTCTCCTCCTATTCACAGCCACACCCACCCACAGGCACAGTATTGCTGCCAACATAACGCACTAAACACCTGTTTTTTCCAAAGCTTTTAAAGTCATAATAACATGTCATAAAGTGTAACTTATGCCAAATTGCAGTCATAATAAGTTTTATTCATATTATCTTCAATCTGCTTAGCATACAGAATCGTTTTTACTTGAAAATCTTTTACAATATAACACCGGTCATTTGTTCCGTTATGTTGGTGGTATTGATTACAGTATGGCGTCATCTTGCGTCGACCAATAGGTGTATAGCGTTGCGCATTAGTGCTGTGCTACGGATAAAAATTTTATCGATAAAGAGAAGTCAATTTAGTTTATAAAATGTATTATTATTTATTTATTATGATTATAACCTACAGATATATTTACTTGGTCCAAATACTTAAAGTGGTAATACATGTAGGTACAAATAAATACAATATCTTGTAGTTAGAGATGTAAGTCTCTAAAGAATCTAAATATTTCAGAAATATAAATATTTTAATGTATTGAGTGTTTATATTAATATCATAATATATCAAAATAACGGATCAGATAGGTAATTTCTTTAAAGTTTGTACATATATGACTAGTAATCAACATTATTTCTATAGGTTAAAATTACACAGTAATTTGAGTGTAACAATCTACTGTCAGTCAATCAGTTTCTCTGAAGAAGAAAAGGTCCTGGAAAGAATTGAGTCGTTTTGAAATACGCTCTAAATATTTTATTTGCATATCTGTCTGTTCAGCAAGATAATTTATGAAACTGTTGAAATGATTTATGACGAAATTTTTATCCGTAGGAGGACTATAAATAAATCGTAAGGAGACTATTTATTTATAGTCCTCCTACCATGTATAACCATGTGAGAACGCAGATGATCGCTAGTTATAAAAAAAAACAAAAACAAATAAACTATAATGGATATTTAAAATATTGTATTTTTTATAATTCTTTCTATACTAGAAAAAAAAAGTTATATAAGTTTTTTTTAATTTTTCCTTTAATAAGATGGTTTAGCTATCTCATGCAAAAGTTTTAGTGCACTTGCAAAAAGCAAAAGTGTGTACTTGAAGGTGAAAGGTGATTCCTTGGGCTTTATTTGTATTTCCTGAGCTGTTTGAACAGTACTTCAGCACACATGAAGGCATATTTAATTAAAAAGAACACAGAACACAAGCGTATTCGCCTGTAGCGCTAACCAAACTAAAATAGTTGGAGCCAGCTGGCTCTAACTCGTGTTGCAAAAACTCTGTTTGCAATGTCTTGTCTAGTACGTAGTACATATTATCTCAATGGGTTTAGGATACTTTGGCCTTCTAACAAAATTAATTTAACCTGCAACTTCAATGTAATTATTGGCCTAATAAAAATAGGTTATAAGAATAAAGCAAAATGTTTTATTAATGCTAGTTTAAAAAAAATCCTGTGACGCAATGCGACAAAACTATATCGATGTTTTATTTAAGGTACATCACTATTATGCTGCAGACTTCCGCCCGGGGGAATCGAGGCGAGCGTAACAGAAAATAATAATTTCATTCTTCTCGAAGCTACCGAGGGAGTACGTTGTGTGTGCGGAGCAAAAAATTTTATAGTGTTAGTAATTTATTGAAATCACATTTTTAAAAATGAGGGAAATCGTGCACATACAAGCTGGACAATGCGGCAACCAGATCGGCGCCAAGGTAAACTATGATTTTCACTAGACAACTAGACATTTCACTTTAGAAAAGTTTAATTTTTAATAATTATTTTGTCTTCAGAATAACGGCTATTCAGACCCAGTGTTATATTTGATATTATTAAGAGGACCGTACAATTTAATGTGACAAGACAGAGAAAAAAGACTAGTCTGATAGGTTACTTATTGGATCGGTGGACATTTTTATTATATTTTTTAACTTTTATTGTATTCGTATTTAGGTTATAATTTTATAAACGTTTTAACATTTTCACGTAAGATTTTAACATTCGATTACAAGGATAGTTTGCTACCTTTCCTAATTCTTGTTAAAACCGTTAATTTTCGCTAAAAACTATGAGCTTATTTTGATTTTACATAGATATAAGTCTATCCGAGGTCATTACGCCGCGTCCTGATAAGGGCCGACCAATAGAAACGCGCCTTTCGTAACGGACTTTTTTAAACGTTCGTAATTCAAATTTGTTTGAAACTGTCAAGTAATGCGTTACCAATCAGTTACCAATCAATTTTTTTTTAACTACGTACCGGTGTTCTTTTTTGAATTCATGTAAAATACATATAGTATTTGAATTAATGTTTTAAACTGGTTTTTTTTCTTCTGATAAATACGATACTATACTATGTATTACTATACTTATATGTATAACCGTTTGGCTTGACTGACATACTAAAGTAAGTTTAGAAAGCTGAAATTTGAAACATAGCATCCGCTATGAAAGAAGTTTTCAAATTTCAACTCCGTGGGAAGCCAGGGAGGGTCGCTAGTCTATCCTTATCCTTACCTGAGTTAAACTAGCTGGCGCCCGCGACTTCGTCCGCTTTGAAAAAGAAAAAAGTAGCCCACAGGACATACCCTGTGTATTTACGTCTAAATTTTTATCTACCACCTTTCATGAAAAGGAATACTCTTAAACGAATTAACTGATTTTCATGATACTTGGTTATAAGACATTAACGCGGACGAAGTTGCGGTCACCAGATAGTCTTATCTATATAAATAAAAATCAACTGCCATAATGTAGTATGACGGAGCATCACTTTAGTAGGTATGCAAGAAAATTTCAAAATTCACTGGAAAAGTTAGATAAGCATTTGGATGCAGTACCTACATAATAATTAAAAACTACAAGAGCCGGATACGTTTTGTCAATAGCTAATTTTATAGTTGGTGACCTTAATTTTTTTTTGCAATAACTTTTAACGATAGTAAAAAGTCTCTTATGGGACTGTAATAGCAGCACATGTACGAAGCATTGTTGAAATGTCCATAATAATTTCACATCGCATACCTAGTAAAACTTAATTTATTTTACGGCACCAGCGTTTGCCCGACTGAAAGTACGTTGACCCGTCTTCCGTGTGGCTAAAATAATCTTAACACAAATCGTTCGGTTCAGTAACATTTTTATGTCTAGAAAGTAAGATGATTGTTTCAATTCATGGGCATAATATTCACCGACATTTTGAGTACATGTATAACTGTACCGTGCCTATTAGGAGAATTAATTAACAATAAACCTTAGATTGATACAAAAAGAATGTGTATAAATTATGTATTATTGTATTTAAAAAATGTAATTATGTAGGTAATTAGTTAAAACATAAAAAAATGCCAAAAAACGCACGTCAAACAAAACAATTTAGTATTTTGGAAAACTTCCTCCTTTTATTTTTTAAGGATCGTAAACTACTTAATTGTAAGTAAATGATTCTCAATTGGATAAATATCCTTAACAAGGAAATAAATAAACTAACCAATTTCGTAAATAAATGTTAAATAGTTTTGTCATGGTCAATCTGATTAGGTAAGAACATCTTAAGTTTTGTTCATTATGCTACTGAGTGTTTTTATATTTATTTAGAACATAGGTAAATCGGGTTTACTAGTTAATTATCTACTTTTTAAAATTTAATTAAACCCTAAGGTTCAGAACAAATGCACATAAGTATCATATTATTCAGAAAGTCTTTTCAAGTGATGCATATCCCTTGTTGGTTTTCAAATGGTTAATTTTAAATTCAAAATGCTTACAGGATTAGGTACAAAAAAAAACAAGATTTTCGGATTCCTAAAAGTACTTACTAGAATAGCTACAAAATAACAGATAAGTAGGCCAAATTAATTTAGTCTACTGGAGGAAGCCTCTCAAATTATTTGAATACCTACTGTAAGGCTTAATATTCTTTATATAAGCTGTAAGGGTAATATTTAGTGAAATGCACTAAAAAGGAAATCTAAAAAAGAAGTCTTGGTTATACAATTTGGAGTTTTAAAAGTTAATTTATAGGAAGAATGACACATGGAGATGAAAAAAAAAACAGATTCAGATGTTGCCCACATGTTACCAACTTCATTATTTTTATTTAACTCCTTACATATTTTTTTGTGTTGATGTTCAATTATTGCCTCTGTTAGTTAATGTTTTTTATTATTTATCGTTGTATAGATAAAACAAAAGCATTTGAAATTCTTTTGTACGTATTTTCTATGTATTTCATTCAAATATCTACCTGTTCATTCAGTGCTATTAATTTTTCTTTGCAGTAAAATGGTGCTGTTCGTTAGATAACCACCTAGGTATTTCAATAATCTGAGAATCATTTTGAGAATCACCTCTTATAAATAGCAATTTGATGCACATGTAAATTCTTACAAAACCACTAGTACAAATTTAAAAAGTGTCCAGAGCTTGAGATGGTTGCACTCTGTTGTGCTTTACATAATTAGATCAGTAAAGTCAAAAAGCCTTGTAAACTATAGTACGTATCATTATTGAGTATAGTTATAAATATATTTGGTATGTATTTATAAGTACTAATTTCGTTGTGATACATCTGGTTAATGCCCATCAGTTAAGATAACGATACTTTATTAAACAAGACAGTAAAAAAAATATAACTAACTATAGAAGTTAAGAAAAAAGTTGTCCACATCTTGGCATCTCTCCAACGCGGAAAGTGCACGAATTTGGGCTATGATATCAGAGTTTTAAAACTTCCAATGTGCAGTCTGATGAGTTTTATTAGTATTTTTGGACTAAACCTTTTAAAATACGAATACTACTTGTTGGAATTATACCTCTATGTACGAATTTATTTAAAAAATAAGATTCTGCTCTGCTTACGTTTGTTACGCTTTCACGCAAAAACTACTGAACGTATCAATTAATAAAACTACATTTTCATTTATGACTTCTTTGTTATTGTAGGGTAGAATAGGTATCTAATCAAATCCGCCATTGTATTCTAACTTTCATCTAAATAAAGCACTGTTAATAGCTCTATCCGATAAAATAGTAATCTATGAGTCACATCAAGGCAGCCTAAGTAGGAAGATAATGAATGAATGAAAACTATTCATTGTATTCCAAATACTCATTGTTTAAACAATATTCGTAATTCAGTTACATCATTTCTGTCAAATTTAGCTTATTTGAATTTTGTGTTAATACTTATTATTCTTGTTGAAGCACTTGGGAAGTTGGGACTATTTTTTTTTTTCAAAACTGTAGACCCCTTACAACATTTATGCAAAATTTCATGATGATCGGTTCAGTAGTTTTTAAGGCGTGAAAGCGTAATAAACAAAGAAACTCACTGTCTAATTTATATCATTAGTTAGGTTTTCTTAATTTCTAAAATAATTCAAAAGATAACTCAACTTTCTCTGCAATAATCGATCTTGTCTTTAAACAATAAACTATTCAATTCACATTATCTCGAACGTGTCTTAATACAAAAAGAATAATCAGGTTGGTATGTTGTCGATCATCTCGAATCTTGATAATATCTCAAGCAACCGTCGAATATAATAATTAATGTACATTTCGTCCTACAAATGTCACGTGCATCAGGTAATAATGGCCGTGCCCAGCCTTCTCCGTTTATGGACAAACGACTCTTTCAATTCGTCTTATATGGTGACATTACATAAAAGATCGAATGTAGGCGGCCGTAACACAGAAAAAAGATGCAGCTGTTGTGAAATTGTAAAATTTTATTATTTTTCACTCCGACTCAGCAAGAAGTAGGTATTGTAATAAGCAGCGATCTTATTGTGAAAATAATATTTAAACGTAGTCTAGATTTTCGTATAGCCTAAGCTGACTCGAAGATGTAAGGTTTCAAATCCGAATTAAGTACAAATCTAAAGGGCCATACGATTTCCAAATTCGTCTGGTAATCAATTGGGTAATCATTATTATAATTATTATTCTAGTAATTTTGATATGTAATAGTAATCGTTCCATTTGTTTCTATAATCTCTCTCTATATAAGCACGTAGTAAGGTTATAATAAAAGTAATAAAACCTTCCTACTTACAACAACAAAGAATTTTTAAAAAAAGTGACGAGACTTGAATAGAATGACGTCACCATACCACTGAAGCCCGTAGCAAATGGGTCGTGCTCACCTGTAGGGGCTGTAGGGCTGTAAATTATAATAAATTTCAATAAATCAATAATTACCTGTTTTTCTTTTAAGTAGGTCTTAATTAAAAGGAAGTAGATAAGTACGAAACATCAATATTCATTATTAAACTTCACTTTAGAATCACTCGTTGAATTGGATTAGTCGTGTATTATAAAAATACACAAAAAATGGCTACCATATAAATATTCTAATGAAGAATGCGAACCCCGTAATCCCGACTACCGTTGACTCAGCGTGATGACGCGTGCTGTGACTCCATATAGAGAGGGCTTGTTGTTACACGCAGCGCTTAGCAACAGAGCAGATTTATGCTGAAAATAATGAGCTTTGGAGTCATCCAATTATTTACAGATTTATTACTTAACAGCAAGTATGGCAAGCTCTCTTAATAACTAAAAATGCAAAAAAAAATTAATGTGAAAAAGCATTAAATAAAACTCACTATGGTCTTTTTTATCAAGGCTTCAGATTATCATTCGTCACGCATCAATTCCAACCTCCAAACGACATACCTATAACTCGGTGTAGTTTAGGTGATTTTAGTCATGAAGTCTGAGATACAAATTCCAGTCTCACATAGTGTGTTCTTCCGACTCATAATTTATAAATAGACTTAAAATAATTGTTTTTAATTAGTTTAAGGAAATTATTCTAAAGAAACCCACATTTAATATTGAATTAACGCAGACTCGATACATAATGTTTTTAAGCAAAAATTGCGATTTCTCTTGTTTCAGTTCTGGGAAATTATCTCTGATGAGCACGGCATCGACCCCACCGGCGCCTACCATGGGGATTCAGACCTTCAATTGGAGCGCATCAATGTTTACTACAACGAAGCATCCGGCGGAAAGTATGTCCCAAGGGCCATCCTTGTGGATTTGGAACCCGGTACTATGGATTCTGTCCGTTCAGGGCCTTTCGGACAAATCTTTCGACCGGACAATTTCGTTTTTGGCCAGTCCGGGGCCGGTAACAACTGGGCCAAGGGACACTACACTGAGGGCGCGGAACTAGTCGACTCCGTTTTAGATGTTGTACGCAAAGAGGCTGAGTCTTGCGACTGTCTTCAGGGATTCCAGCTCACACACTCCCTTGGCGGCGGTACCGGCTCCGGTATGGGAACTTTACTCATCTCCAAAATCAGAGAAGAATACCCAGACAGAATCATGAACACATACTCTGTAGTCCCCTCGCCCAAAGTATCAGACACAGTCGTAGAACCCTACAACGCCACGCTCTCGGTCCACCAGTTGGTGGAGAACACAGACGAAACATACTGCATTGACAACGAGGCTCTATACGACATCTGCTTCCGAACCCTCAAACTGTCCACACCCACCTACGGAGACTTGAATCATCTGGTATCTTTAACAATGTCTGGCGTCACAACTTGCCTCAGGTTCCCCGGTCAATTGAACGCCGATCTCCGCAAACTAGCCGTAAACATGGTTCCATTCCCGCGTCTCCACTTCTTCATGCCCGGATTCGCTCCACTCACATCTCGTGGCAGCCAACAATACCGCGCTCTGACTGTACCAGAGCTTACACAGCAAATGTTCGACGCCAAGAACATGATGGCGGCCTGCGACCCACGCCACGGCCGCTACCTCACAGTGGCAGCCATCTTCCGAGGCCGCATGTCGATGAAGGAAGTCGACGAGCAAATGCTCAACATCCAGAACAAGAACTCCTCATACTTCGTCGAATGGATCCCGAACAACGTAAAGACAGCCGTGTGCGACATCCCACCTCGCGGTCTCAAAATGGCTGCCACTTTCATTGGCAACTCTACCGCTATCCAGGAACTTTTCAAGCGTATCTCTGAACAGTTCACCGCTATGTTCAGACGCAAGGCTTTCTTGCATTGGTACACTGGCGAGGGTATGGATGAGATGGAGTTCACCGAAGCTGAGAGCAACATGAACGACTTGGTGTCGGAATACCAACAGTACCAGGAGGCTACCGCTGATGAAGACGCAGAATTCGATGAAGAACAGGAGCAGGAGATCGAAGATAACTAAAAAAAACAAATATTCGCTTTTGTAGTCCGCTTCTCGGATTACTTTTTAAGCCTTTTATTGTTTCAGTATTCAATGTTATCCCAACCTCGTTCGGGAGTAGATATTGATGTGAAATTTGTTTACATTCCCATTAGTTCCTTGTGAAGGGTTGGCTCTCGTATGTTTATTGTAGAAATAAACAATTAACGTCAACGATGTGACCCCCTTCCTCTAAAACCATCATCAATAGTTGCTCAGAACGCTGATGAAAACACAAGGAAAAGATCTTTTTTTGATAAGGCTGAAAGTTTTGATAAGTTCTTTTTTTTTATTCTATAAAGTCTCTGATCAGTGTGCATTTTGTGTTTAATACTACTAGATAAGCTTTTTTTAAATAAAAAGCCCAATTCTCGTACAGTTCTTTTCGAAGTCCATCAGTTTTTAATATTATGTAAATATTATGTATTATATTTTCCAAATAAAATGGTTTTTATTTTAAACTCAAAGGAATTTTATTTTATTACATACAAGCCCATTTCACGCGACTTTTGCTCGCGTATATTTATAAAATATAGCCTATGTTACTCGCTGATAATGTTATTTTCTATAGGTGAAAGGATTTTCAAAATTGGTTTAGCAGTTTTTGAGGAGTCACAGACAGAGTGTCATTTTCTTATGACAATATATTTTATCCGGAATATTGTAGAGCGAGGCAGTTACTTGCAATTAATTAGACATTTGCATACGTTAACTACCAACATTATATGTCATGTCTTGCATATAAATCATTATGAGGAATTAGTGCATTTAAATTCTAAGAGAAAAACTAGCGGATGGAAATAGACTCATTAATATGCATTTGTTGTTCCGATGCAGTCGACTTGATAACGGTTTGTAGTCGCAAAACAAGGTTTCCTTCCTTCTACACGACTACCCTCGTTTTCCTATAAGTGAGAGGCATGTCGGAGCCCATTTTCCTGTCCCGTCCTCATCCTTTATCTATGGTACAATGGTACATCGACTTTATAAGTGACTAGCTGGTGCTCGCGACTTCGTCCGCGTTGAAAAGTATACTTTTATTTTAGATCTCCCGTAGAAATGAAGCATTTTCCCGCTGTAAAAAGTATCCTATGTTCATCACGGATAATGTCGGCTTCCAAGGGTAAAAGAATTTTTCAAATCGGTCCAGTAGTTTCGGAGCCTCTTACAATCTTTCCTCTTTATAATATTAGTATAGATAACAGCCACCTGCCATCTAGTGGATTGTCAGCTCGCCTGACAAAATTTAGGCAAGCCTATTTACATGTATATTTAGGTACAAAAAAGTTTACCTAGGTACCTACATATAAACCAACCTGAACCTAGACATAATATAACGACTTATCTAGGTAGTTACAAAACTTATCTTATAGATAGGTATATTTTTTATTAATATAACTGGCTAAACTAGTTACTTAAGAAATATGGTTAGGCAAAGCACAGATAGGACTGCTTTGACTCGATTATTTTGAGAAGATTTATTTAAAACTAGCTGGCACCCGCGACTTCGTTCGCGTTGAAAAAGAAAAAAGTAGCCTATCTTGTGTCCCATACGTCTAAATGTTTATATATACAGATTTATTATTAGTATTGATTGATTTGAACACTACGTATTTATTAGTTTTATTAAGTGTTACGTATTTATATTATTTTATAAGCGAAAATGTTTAATTTTAATCCAAATCCAGGACAAAATTTCATTTTTTTCATACCTACCTAATTATTTTATTGTTTTAATTTATGTTATGCTGCAAGTAGCAACGACAAAATGGCTAAACTATAATTATTGAACGAACCGATAAACACTTTTATTGATTTTCTTGCTAAAGTATGAGGAAATAATATTTTGCAGTATGAACATAATAAAAGTATTTATTTATCTTATCCAAATAACATAACAATGCAGGTAATATCTTAGCTTATCTATTCTGAATTATCTTTAACGCCATATTGACATTTCTTTATATGCTCTAACACAATATCGGCAGTTTCCTCTGTAATTCTACCGGCATTTTTAAGAATTTTCACTAAATACGACAGAGTGAAAAGGGACTTCATATCGATACCATTGGAAGCGAGCACACTAGCGCCACCTTGTTCCCGGTCAAGAACTACAAGAGCATGTGTCACTGTCAAACCCTCGTTTCGCAGAGTATGAACTGTTTCCACCAATGTGCCGCCAGATGTCACCACGTCTTCAATGACTAGACATTTTTGATGTTTCTCAAAGATGCCTTCTAGAATTTTCTTCGTAGCGTAGAGCTTGGTTTCTTTCCTTTTCATGATCATCGGTGTGTTTGTGTTTATTGATATGACAGTTGCGAGCGGAAGGGCCGCGTAGGGAACGCCACAGAGCAAGTCATGGTTTATTTCGGTTGCCAAATGCTGGAGTTCTCGGGCGACGGCCGTCTGAAATATACATTTTTATTTTTCTATTATTTTACTGGGACTTGACGGACCCTGTTTTGGAATACTAACAAGAGAAAATTATAGACTTGACTGACTTGACTTGACTGACTAGACATGAGTCTGCTACTTTTGATTTTGATTTCAATTTTGCCTCTTTTTTTTTAAAAAAGAGGCTATTAAGAATTGCTATTTTAGCTTGACACTGGCAGATAATGGCCATTTTAAAATGAGCCGCATTGCCATTTAAACCTAAGAAGAAGAAGAATTATTTTACTGTTTATTAGAAATTTTCACACCCTCTTTCTTTCATTAGGGGTTGAAGACTAAACGTTATCCAATCCATATTGATGCCGTTAAAAATATTTAAATAAATAGGTAGAATAGTACTAGGTACTACTTAGGTTACAGTTTTTTTTTAATTTAAAAAAAAACAATACCTACAGATGCTACAGATAGAATGTTGCCACATTTAAAAAACTTAATTCAAAAATTTAAATTATCGAACGTCCTGAGATTTTAAATTCATTTCATACATATTAGGTATGTGGTTTAAAATACTTTATAGCTACAAAATGAAGTTTGCACCTTACTGCTATGGAAATAGAGATGAAATTGTAACTATTTTTGTTGTGTAGAATCGGTATTGGAGTTATTTATTTTTCTTTAGGTGAAGACATGCGTGTTCCGCTGTCTTGTACCTATTCTAAAATAAGTAGAAATAAATACAGAATTGATACCCAGAATAAACTTTGATGATTTCCTTAGGTAAGTATAAGTTAAGATTGATAACTGAATAGGGATGGATATTTGTTAACAATATAAAAATATATCTTTGGAGTATTTTGAATCGTTGTCATTTATGATATAAAAAAATGGTTTTTTTTTATTTCGGAGTATTTTTAACTAACTATGTAGATAAAGAGCGTTAAATGAAATGAGGAGAGTTTTTATATAATTTGCACAAAATAATTGCACCTGTGTTTTTGCGTCGGGCGTCGGCGTTTAAAAACAGAAATAGATAGACGAAGAACTAGTAATAGACAGTTTATTTGGCAAAAATCGGTTATTGAACTTGGTTTAATGTGTCCGTTGCTGGTTTTTCGCAATAAAATCCCGGTAAAGTTTATTACCCGATCGGTCGATTACCCACAACTAATAAACATTCGTTGAAAAAATATTTTCTGATAGATATTTTCTAAAAAAAAATAAACCTACATTTTTATAAAATATTGGCAGACTGATCGTCCCACTTGATGGCATGTGGCTACCGTCAAATAATAAATCTATGGCTACCGTCGCCTATAACACAAGCAAAGCACTGGGAAGGTAAAATGGATGGCGTTTCTTACTCACTCATCGAAACACAACAGAACGCAAGTTGTAATAAATAAATAAATATCTAAGCAACATTAAGCAACTAAGCAACTTTATTATTAGTACTAGCTGTTGCCCGCGACTTCGTCCGCGTAACTTTATAGAATATAATGCATTTGCGTCTGTGAAACCATGGAAATACACATACAAAATTTCAACCCAATCGGTCAAGCCGTTTAGTAGTTGACATACCGAAAGCAGCGCCACCTACCGGGTCCAATTGTATTTTTAAATCATCCAGGAAATCATCGAAATGCCCATATAAAATTTCAACCCAATCGGTTCAGCCGTTTAGAAGTTATGTGAAAAAGAAGTTAAGAACGGAAGGATAATTCTTACTACCTGTTGTCCTATTACCCGTTTTCCCGTAGGAATGAAGGATTTTCCCGCGGTAAAAAGTAGCCTATGTTCATCACAGATAATGTCGGCTTCTAATGGCAAAATAATTTTTCAAATCAGTCCAGTAGTTTAAGAGCCTAATCTATAGAAACAAACAAATAAATCTTTCCTCTTTATAATATTAGTATAGATTGATTGGCCATGGAAAAAATCTGCTTACCATAATCCGTGGATGCGAAACGACCACTCTAAGATCGAAGTAGATTGGAGTTCGCCTGCCAAGTTTGGCCTCTATGTCGCCAAACCTCACTACGCCCGCGTCAAACAATTGCACAGCCAAATCTTCGACTGAAGACATTGTCTGTAACGTAGGGATAAATAAAAGGATAATATTTTTATCCTAAGGATACAATAGAAGGATTGACTACGTGAATGATTGTTAAGGTGGCGCTGGACTGGCGGGAACTCAGTATTTGGGTATTTGGGAGATATTGTTGTCTCAACTACTGTAGGTAATGCTAATTGCGAAGCAACACATTCGCGCACTTATTCAACTAGCGAAACATACGCTAGCAATTCCAATATTTTAGAAAAACCTTTATAGATGGTAACTATTGACATCCCAATTTTTAATGTACACTATAGTTAGCATGTTTTCATTGAAAAACATTATTGGCTTTCAGTCAATATTTCGAGAATTCAACCAACGAAAATGTGACAAATTCTGCACATTTTAGAAATTAAAATTACACTAGATATAAAATAAATTTCAGTAAAATGAAAATACATTAAAAATAATTTGACGAGCCCGTTGGGTGAGTGGTTAGGGCGTTTGCCTTCTAAGGTTTCTGGGTTCGATTTCGAGCAGGATCAACTTTGGTAAAAACTTTTAAAAGTTATCGGTCTGGTTCTGGAAAGTATAGTGTCTGGGCACACTGGGTTTAAAGAAAAGAAAGAAAGACATAGGCATTCACTGCACGAAATACACACCTATTTCCTATCCTCATAGGGACGTCACAGAAGATTTCTTGTCACTGATAACTTGTTTTATTTTACAAATAAAAACCGACACAAAACGAATTTTCATTTAAAACTGTTACATAGGCAAGTTTGTTTTTTTTTGTAATTTAATAATAAAAAAAACCTACACTTCTTTTATTCAAGACAACAATTTTATGTTGTGATAATAAAATAAATCACCAGTACTGCATACGAAAGGGAGTATTTGTCACAAATGAAGGAATCGAACTGATTATGGACATTAAATACTAAAAGATTAATATTGACTTCGATTCCTAACAATGGAAAATTTCATTTAATATACATTACTGTTTTGTTGTAATGGAAATACCTCGTGTGTACATTATAGTTAACTATATTTATTTACTTAAATTAATTTGTCTATCTATACATATTATAGTATATCTTCACACATTGTGGCATAAGTCTGGAAGCAGTAATTCAGTAACAGCCTGAGTAGGATGCCGAAGATCCTCCTCCCAGCACTTCCCCAGTCCCTTTGGACTCAGGACTTACGACCCTGACGACAGCTGTCAGAGATAAGTCCCGCCCCAAACCGCCAGGGTTGCCCGGAGCACTCGTCCTCCTGTGGTGCATTTCTCGGAGCACTCCCCTCCTGTGGTGGGCTCCTCGGAGCACTCGTCCTAAAGTGGTGTGCTCTTCGGAGCACTCGCCCTCCTGTGGTGCATTTCTTGGACCCCTCGTCCTCCTGTGGTGCATTTCTCGGAGCACTCCCATCCTGTGGTTGGCTCCTCGGAGCACTCGCCCTCCTGTGGTGCGCTTCTTGAAGCATACACCCTCCTGTGCTACTCGGAGCACTCATCCTCCTGTGGTGCGCTTCTCGAAGCACTCTTGTGGTGCGCTCCTCGGAGCACTCGTCCTCCTGTGGTGGGCTCCTCGGAGCACTGAGCCATGAGCTCCACAGAACGGAGCCCGGTCAGAGCACACGGGCGTGGGCCTTGTTGGCCCCCAACAAACAAATCCACCTTGGTCTTTGGTCCACGACAAATGGCGAATTATTACCCCTGATTTTATTAACTTTATTAACATTTGTCTGATAAATAAAGCTAATCTAGAAACATCACAGACAGACCTATTACTGATAAACCTAATACAGACTAAATATTTGAATAAGGAACAGTTTTATATCGTATTTGCACAGTGCATGTATAGTAAACAAATATTAATAATCGCTGTGTTTACATTAAGAACGACAATACTGGCACATTTGCATTAGCAAGGTCGACAGATAGCTGGTGGCGACTGTGGCGAGTCACTGAACTTGAAGTAATATTTTATTTTATTGCGAAAAGGAGGAAGATAAACAAACAACACCCCCCGTGTCCCTAGTCCTTATCTTATTCCCTATCATTTGTCCTAACAAGTTATTAGAACTTTTCCAGCTGTGTAGCGAAGATGAGACCTAAGTATGATGGAACGAGCTCATCGCAAGAAGATTCATTTCATTCCTATTCATTCATTTGCCATTAACTGCTTAATTAACAATGTTAGCACTTTTTTTACAGAGGACGTTATTATGGACAGATTTTATTTGAAACTTTTTTCGATAGGACGCGTTCCAAAAAAAATATCTCAAAAATATCAATTTTTTTAATTTCCAATTATTTTTTATTGCTAAAATATACCACGGAAATGTCCGAAAACTCAGGACTATATTCTTGTAGGTGCAAACAATCTATAAAAAAATTGGCCAGAGGGTGGGCGGGCCCCTTGAATAGAACTTCGTACAGAATCGCCTTAAGGTTACTGGTATATTCGAACTCTGAAAAGATTTGGGCTCAGATTATAAGAACTTGATTTGGGTTATACATACTCGTATATGAGCTCGGAAACACAGACTTCGGCAGGGAGTTCCAAACCTTGGCCGATACTAATAATAAATATGTAAGTAGTGGTAGGGCACACTGCGTGGCGCGGGGCCCTCACGTTCCGCCTGGTGCAGGTGCTCTCGGGGCATGGTTGCTTCGGGCATTATCTTCACCGGGTGGCCGTGAGAGAGCCGACCGAGGAGTGTCACCATTGTGGCTGCGCGGTTGACACTGCGCAGCACACTTTGGCTGAATGCCCCGAATGGGCAGAGCAGCGCGCCGCTCTGTCTCTCGTCGTGGGCGCCGATCTCTCACTGCCGGCCGTCGTGAAATCGATGGTTGGCAGTGACCTTGCGTGGCAAGCGATGCTCACGTTCTGTGAGCACGTTATGTCGCGTAAGGAAGCCGCGGAAAGGCAGCGGGAAGAGGATCCTCTCTCCCAGCCAATCCGCCGGAGAAGGCTCGGGCGCAGGCGGGTAGCCTATATCCGCCGCCTTCCACCCTGACCGGGACCTGGGCGGTAGTCTTGGGGGAGACTGCCGCCCGTCGTAAGGTCCCCCGAGTAGGCCGGCGTACCTCTACTTTCGGGTACGTCAAGGTTCTGACAGGGAGCACAGGCTCCCCGCGTTGGATAGCCGTGGCGGGGCACCGAAGTCGTGTCATAACGTCCCCACGACCCCGCCCATCAACGGCCGCGACAGATAGAAAGTCGTTGGGTTTTAGCCGGTAGGAATCCGGCATAACCCCGCAGTCCCCCTTTACTGCCGGGTATCCAAGAGGATTTCCCAACGTTAAAAAAAAAAAAAAAAAAAAGGGCACACTGCGTTTCGCAGTCATTTGGGCAGCCCGTCTGGCGGCAGTAACCACCACCTTACAGAATACCACCGTGAAATAACAGCATTATGTGCTGTTGCGTTTCGGTGAGTGAGTAAGGGATGCCAGAGCCCATTACCCCATCCCTCCCTTATCCCTTATCCTTAATCCTTCTATGGTCGGCAGCGCACTTGTAGCACTTATGGCGTTGCTTGTGTTATAGGCGACGGTAGCCACCTTCCATCAAGTGGACCGTCAGCCTGTCTGTCGACCTTAACATTAAAAAAAAAAATGTAAGTGTAGGTATTGTATGTATGTATGTATATTCCTCCATAACTCTTAAACGAATTAACTGATTTTTATGAAACTTGGTAGATAAACATTTAAACGTATAGAACACAGGATAGCCTACTATCCTGTGTTCTATAACGTACAACGCGGACGAAGTCGCAGGCACCAGCTTGTTACCTATAAATGTTCGTTTATTACGTTTTCACACCAAATTCAATTTCAAATTGGAAGAGCGGAGTCTACTGAATCTGATACAAATACTTAGGAGTGCCCCTACAAGAAATAAACTATTTCTATTTGTAAAAACATTTTTTTGTATTTTTTTTTATCCTTCCTCGTTTAACTTTAGTGAAAACCGCACGGGAAGCGACTTTGTCTATACTAATATTATAAAGATTAAAGATTTGATTGTTTGTTTGTATAGAATAGGCTCCGAAACTACTGGACGATTTGAAAAATTCTTTTACCATTAGAAGCCGACATTATCCGTGATGAACATAGGCTACTTTTTAACGCGGGAAAATGCTTTATTCCTATGGGAAATCTAAAATAAAAGTAAATAAGGAAATCTAAATACGATAGATGGCGTTTTATACTTTTCTACGCGGACGAAGTCGCGAGCACCAGCTAGTTATATATAAGTAAGTATTGCCCCCAACTTGCAATATAAAGTCATAATAAGTGACAAGTTTAAAAAAAAAACACAATAGCCATACTACTTAAAATTTTTGCTTGAAACAACAGTACAATATCACAATGATAAATTAAATAAATCCGAAAATAGATAACAAATAGTATTCCTGGCTGGCAACAAATGCAACAGGAGAAAAGAATGCGTTCAAAATTCCAAAGTTTGTCTATGTCCGCTCTGGAAGTGAACGACCTTTTTGGCGGGAAGCCAAATCCCTCTGTCTCACCATTTTAGCCACTAACTTATTTATACGTGTTAGCTACGGCTGTGATCTTATACGAACACTTAAGGTGATACAAGTCAACTTTCCTCCATATCCATACAAACGTAGAATGATTATTACTCCGCTGTTTTATGTATAATTTACAATAGCATGATACCGATTTATCTTGTCGTTAACTAGGTTCTTTGGCATACAAATTAAAAAAGAAAGAATTAATTTAAAAGATATGATCCTTGAAAAATCCATATTTTAACACAAGTTCTAATGCAACTTTGAGGGTGAATATGTCATTGTAGTGTACAAAAACTCCAAAATACTTTGCATACAAACATTGATTAGTTATTCAAGAGTTCAAATAACTTTACACGAAATAGATATATGCAGTAGTTTTGTCAAAAAGAGTATACGCCCAAGGGTCTGTTTATGATTTTATTTTTGGTATGAATCATTGTGCATCTGAGTCGAGTGCTCTTCCCGCGCTTTGTACTGTGAGAGACACGACGCATTTTAGACATGAGACTGATGAGTTTGGGCCGCCGACTTGTTTCACCTTAAATAGCTGTTGCACGCGACTTCGCCCTCGTAACTTTGTAAATTATATACTAAAACCTTCCTCAAGAACCACTCTATCCATTGGTGAAATCAGTATGAAAACCGGTGCAGTAGTTTTTGAACAGACAAACAGAAAGACGCGGCAGAGGTTTTATAGTATGTAAAGACTGTTGCACACGACTTAGCAAACGTCTATAGGTGAAAATACTTTCACCCATAGAAAGCTACCATAATGTAGCTTTCTATAGGTGAAAGAATTTTCAAAATCGGTCCACTATTAGCTTTAATTACTATTTCTAGTGGGGTATTTTTTACTTACTTTTTTTTTAAAGTAATGTCCATTAAGCGAAAATTCCATGACTAATCTAAAAGCCCTTTAAATAAATAGATAACGGTCGTTTCCATTTCTTATCATTTCTAAAGTATTCGTGAAAGGTGTGCTTTTATATTAACTCTCACTTATCTTAGATGTAGTATGTGGTAGTATATACTAGGCTGTTGCATGCGACTTCGTCCGCGTTAAAATAGATAAAAAGTAGCCTATCACATGTCCCGTATTTTAAATGTTTTTTCTACCAAGTTTCATGAAAATCACTTAATTCATTTAAAGAGTGATGGAGGAACATACATTACATACAGAAAAATATTGTAAAAATGGTCAATTTAGTTTCAGTATATCATGTATAGAGGATATATACACGATATTTCTGAAAACAAAGTAAATACTCCATGACATACCCCTACAGATTTTTTTATTAGTATTGTGATGATAGCCTATGTTACTTGCTGGTAATTTAACTTTCTATGGGTAAAAGAATTTTCTAAATCGGTCCAGTAGTTTTTGAGTTAATTCGTTACAAAAATACAAATCTTCTCTCTTTATACCTAATCTCTATATACTTATATTTATATAAAAATTTCATATCACAAATGTTTGAGGCCAATGGACTCCTAAACTACTGAACCGATTTTGATAAAACTTCGTAACTATGTGTAATTTGGTCTAACTTAACAAATAGCATAGTTTTTAGTTTGAACCCGGGCGAAGCCGAGAGAGTGTAGATTTATTTATATTTTTTTTTTTTTTTGATGGTAGGTGGCTACCGTCGCCTATAACACAAGCAACGCCATAAGTGCTACAAGTGCGCTGCCGACCATGGAAGGATTAAGGATAAGGGATAAGGGAGGAATGGGGTAATGGGCTCTGGCATCCCTTACTCACTCACCGAAACACAACAGCACATAATGCTGTTATTTCACGGTGGTGTTCTGTAAGGTGGTGGTTACTGCCGCCAGACGGGCTGCCCAAATGACTGCGAAACGCAGTGTGCCCTGCCACTTCTTTCAAATCCAGACCAGAGTCAATTTTTGAAAATTATATTAAAATTTCCAAAGTTGACCCCGCCGGGAATCGAACCCGGGGCCCCTGAAACGTTAGGCAAGCACCCTTGCCACTCGTCCAACGGGCTCGTCAAATAAAACTATGTCATCTTTTACTCATTCAGCGAAACAAAACAGTGTAATTTCGTGGTCGCTTTACCGTCTGTCAAGTAAGCTAACTGTCATTTAAAGTCACCGGTAACCGGGCATAATGGAGCTAATATACCTTTGTTTGTACGGTAAAAGTCCCAAACATTGAAAAGAAAATAACTCCCTGCCTGCGTCTGTATTTCTGAGCTCATATAACCCTAATCTTTTCAAAGTTCGAGCGAATAGGCATATTCTGGGTGAGCTCGCTCCATCATAGGCCTCATCCTTGCTACTCAGCTGGTTGTTGGCCAAGAGCAAACCCATCTCTAATAAAAAATAAATAAAATAAATAAAAAAATCGCCTGTCGAATGATGCACTAAACCGAGTGCATAATTTAATAAAATATGAAATTATTTCTAAAACTAACTAATCAACACTTTACTTGTAGTTTGTGAAAGAGGCGAAAGTCGACGTTAGTGTTACACTAACGTTGACAGGGGCCTTTTCTAAGGGAAAAGTAAAAAAGAGTTTATTATTTGGTTATTTTTTTTAAAAAAAACCTTCCTTGGCCAACATATAGGCAAATTTTTTGTTGGACCTTGACCGAGACTCAACAGTGCAAACGCGAAGTCTGCTTTTTGTTCGCTTTGTCTGTCTGCATATAACGGGAACACAATTCTATAATAATGTCATCAAGTATTGGTCACTGCGAGATTTTCAGCCAATTTTAATTATTTCTAGGCTTATCGCCCACTAGAACCAATGATATACTAAAACCTTCATCGAGAATCACTCTATCAATTGGTAGAACAGCATGAAAATCGGTGCAGTATTTTTTGAGTTTATCGCGAACAAACATACAGACAGATAGATGCGGCGGAGGACATTGTTTTATAATATTACTTACTGATTTTTATTTAGTTAGATAGGAAAAGTATGGAGGAATAAAATGAAACATTATTAATATCAAAAATATTAATCTGAGCAAGGAAACTATTGTTCTTGTCAACCATTGTCAACCAAAAAAGAATGAAATGTATTTTATTTTTTAAAAGTTTATCAAATTAAAATAAAATAATAACATCGATCATGAGTCAAGACAACGAATAAGGAATAATGTTTTGACATTATAATCAATATAAATCAAAGAAGAGCAGATAAAGCACGCTATACCTACATACCTATACATGCATACAACATAGATGTATACATATATGTGTATACACATATACATACCAACGTACCGAATGTAATTAGAGCTTGCCTTTATTAATTTATGGTTCTTGTCGCGTCTGGTGGCGCTAGTCTTGCGGTGAATCATAGCGTTGTGTTGCCATTTTATGGCATTGAATTTCCTTACAGTTAATTTTCATAATTTTTGTTTGACAATCATTTTATAATGACAGCATAAAGTTCATACAAAGAAAGAGAATAAACATAGGTTAATAGGTTAATAGGCGTTCATTGAAATCAACATTATATAACAATAAAATAAAATAATTTACATTTTAACTCACATTGTAGTCTATTTACATAAAATAATAAAATATGGGGAAATTTCCCATTAATTATGTTCCTATAAACATATTTGTATTGTGTGTATAATAAATAAATATTTACTAATTTATAAAACAATGCGGCAAAAGTTATAAATACCATTTTAAAATTATAATGCTTGCTTCAACACAACTATAATAATATATTCTAAAAAAATATTTAAGGAAAAATATATTTAATCAGGAACTTAATTGCACTATTAAATAAAAATTTTGAAAATAAAATAAATACACATTAAATAAAAACGTTACTTGCTTTACAAAGATTAAGAAATCAGAATATTTCTACCGCAAACGTTTAATTTTATTTATGTTACTGGTGTATTTTTCATCAGATCACTAAAAAAATATACAAGCAGGAATGAACAAGAAAAAAAAAAACACAAAACCTTTTAATTAACCACCGCAAAAGTACAATTTAATAGGGAATTATTATTATGATGGCAACACCACACCCCGCGCGACAACATTCGCTGACTGCACGCCTTTACTGTATTCTTATTACCATTTTCGTTTCATTCAATTGGTGAACGAGCAGCGAGTAGCTCGGTTGTCTGTGTCCGTTGCTCTTCAATAAATTAAAACAATAAAATAAAATGAGGGAGATTGTGCATCTTCAGGCCGGGCAGTGCGGGAATCAGATCGGCGCAAAAGTGAGTGAAATTTTTCTATTCCTAATTTGAAATAACTAACGGTCTCTGTGACAGCTTACTCGAGTTTGAGTAGTGTCAAATTATTAAAAGTTTATAATGTGCTCATACAAGTGAAGTTACATGACAGCTTAATTCCTAATTTGAAATTTCTTAAGCTGTCAATTGAATTAACTGATTATTAAGGATACCCACTGATGTTATAAACTTAACTATATTTATAATGAGTTTTTTGTTATCACAATTTATTTCAAGTCTGTTGATTTTTTTGATTTTCAATATTCATTTTTTTCATAAATTGAAAAGAGCGTGCAAACTTTCTTTTCAAATTTGAAATTCGAACAGCTTCCTCCGGTTTGAGAAGTGTCAATTTTTTAAAAGCTCATAACGTGCTCATTGAACAAGTGACAGCGAGTTTAATTCTTAATTTGAAATTTCTACTGCCAATTTAACTAACTAATTATTTTTTGTACCCACTGATTCGAGATTGTAAATTATTTTTTTATAAAAATAACTAAACGGATCAAAATATTTTTTGTTTTGATAACTCACATCACATCCAGTCTGTGGATAACTACTTTAATTTTTAATATTACATACCTACTAGCGGGCCACTCCCGGCTTCGCGTTAATTTTTTTCTGCAAATTATTATATATAAAAACCTTCCTCCTTTAACTCTCCTTCCATTAGTGAAAACCGCATTAAATTCTGTTGCGTAGTTTAAAAGATCTAAGCGTATAATGTAAAGATTGTAATTCTTGTGTTCTGATCATATAAGCCCGGGGTATGAAAGTTTATGGTAGTAAAATCAAATGTCACTTTACTACTAGCTGCTGCCCGCGACTTCGCCCGCGTAGCTCTTTTAAATTATATACAAAAACCTTCCTCGAGAACCACTCTATCCACTGGTGAAAACAGCATTAAAATCGGTGCAGTACTTTTTGAGTTTATCGCGAACAGACGCGGCGAAGGATATGAGTTTCATAATATGAGGATATTTTCGTAATTTTTCTTTGTACAGTTTCTGTGTAGCTGTAGACATTTGATTGGAAATTAATTGTCAGAAAAAAGTGCTGCAGTATCTGGCCTGAGACTTTCTCGTTCAGTACCTGAGTGTAACGGTCGCGATAGTGCCGCCTTTTACATTTTTTAAATAGAGCAGCAAACCAAACCGATATGCTTTCTAACGGAATTAAATTTTTTGATCTATGTATTGTTGAGAACGAATCACAAATTTCTTTGTGAACACCCATTTATATAAACTTGTAACTAACTCTTATAGTGACCTGTTAAAGTTTAGATTGTCTATGCGACATTCTTTATTTGTAATTCTAAGTAATTTACAAGAAGAAGTCGTTTTTTTAAATATCTCTCTCTATACCTATATTATAAAGAGGAAAGATTTGATTGTTTGTTTGTTTGTTTGTATTGAATAAGCTCCGAAACTAGTGGACCGATTTGAAAAATTATTTTACCATTAGAAGCCGACATTATCCGTGATGAACATAGGATACTTTTTACCGCGGGAAAATGCTTCATTCCTACGGGAAATCTAAAATAAAAGTAAATATACTAGCGGCTTGGCCCGGGAGATGGCGTTTTATACTTTTCTACGCGGACGAAGTCGCGAGCACCAGCTAGTATTTTATAAAGTTACGCGGACAAAGTCGCGTGTAACAACTAATTTTTTAAAAGACACAAGAAGGTTTGAAAATCCTTTTGCACATCTGTTTAATTGTTAATGAAAATTGAACTTTAAAATGTGCAACATTAGGTTAAAATTGATATTCTCGTAGGTATACCATTTTGCAACATAAGTCTTTTCGCAGTTAATAAATTAACCTCAAGTTAACTGTAAATTGATAGCAAACGAATACATAATAATTATATCAGCTTACACGTTTTTATATTCAAAGAAAATAATTATTATATTTTAATTACGAGTTACCAAACTTTTCGCATGAAACTGTGAGTTTTTTTTTTAACAGAGTAAAAAAAAAACGATTTACTCTCCTATTTTAATTTTCAAGTAAGCACTAGGGGATATACTTAAGTACTAAAACACATACGAAAAGTAATCAAAAGTTTTAAGATAAAGAAAGTAGGTATTGAGATAAAAAATCAAAAAAAATTTCAAAAATATTTTCAATCAGAATTAATTTCAAAGTTGTCTTTAAATCAATTTCAAAATTACCTAAACAGTTATTTTTTTTTTACCTCTAATAGCATTCCCTGAGTGGCAATTTGTCTGATGCCGCGAAACGACAAAGATAATTATTGTCATTGTTATTTGAAACCGTTGCTGACCGTTACTGGCCGTATAGATAAAAAATCTTATAGATATGTTAGCCGTATATCTTTATAGAAAAAAAAGAATTAATAATATCAAATAATATGGAACGTCATACGCGATTACAATCCGTAATTAGAAACAATAATTGCTCACCGATCCACTGTTTTCGTTATGTTGGTAATGGAACGATAGCGGTATTTCAAATTTAGAGCCTATTATTAGTCTTTGGTTTTCTATATTTTTTTAAAATTTATATATCTACGCAGAATACTTTCCTATGTTGAAATTAAGTTTATTCTTATCATCATCATAATGTTGTAATTCCATTATTATTTTTTTCAATAAAACAATTCGTACACTTTGTAGGAACTAACTTTGCTACCAAGGTCAAAAAAATAAGAAGTTTGTTGAACTTCTGTCTGTAGGTTTGTTTGTGCACGCTAATCTCAGAAACGGCTGAACCGATTTGAAAGTGGTTTTCACTGTAGCAAAAGGTTGTCGTTACACAGTTAGTCTATACATATAAACACAATAAAATAAATATCTAATTATTGATTTATATCAATAGATAATTAAATAAATAAAAATCTAATAGGTAAAGATAAATCAGTACTCTTTCTAAGTTGTTTGTAAAATTTTATGATTTTTTGTTTCGTAACCATTTCGTAACTATTAGTTACCAATAAAAAAATGATTTGTGGTCGAATTACGACCAGTGAGCGATCACTAGGCAGCTATATTAGACGCTAAGACTGATTCATGATATAGGAAGTGTCAAATTCGCGTTCAGAATACATCATTAGTTAGAATAATGGCTGACGGCCACTGTACTGACGAGACTCCATTGTGCCATAACCAACAGCTGACGATATCCGGCCTCAATTAAAAACTCTATGGTAGCGGACCTTTTTGGTTGTTTGACGTAACTTCAGTTGCAGTATGCAATAGCAGTAGTGAGGAGGCTTTTAAAAGGTATTAATTTTAAAACAGTTAGGAGTTGAAATTTTCAAAAATTCTTTCTTTCTGATTTGGATTAATATAAAACAAAACTAAGTATGTTCCATGTTCCAAATTTCAGCATTGTCTAGACTTTGTCTAGACATACACAGGGACAAACGGCGAGAAGCTACTTTGTTTATTATGTTTCTATTATGTAAATATATATGCTATATATAAGTAACCTATAATATTATTAGAATAAGTAGCCTATAATATTGTATATTTATACATACTCGTATATGAATCTAGCTGTTGCACGCGACTTCGTCCACGTAACTTTATAAAATAGCCAATGTTACTCGATGATAATAAGAGCTTTCTATAGGTGAAAGAATTTTTCAAATTGGTCCAATAATTTTTGAGTTTTCATTACCAACATATAAATATTCTCTTTCCCGCTTGGTTTTGTAGGAGTTGTCGTGCCCCTAGCGCGTGACTCTTATTTTTTTTTTATTTTCAACCAACTTCCAAAAAAGAAAGAGGTTCTCAATTCGACTGTATTTTTTTAAATGTTTGTTACCTCAGACCTTTCGACTGGGTGAAACGATTTTGATGATACTTTTTTTAATTGAAAGCCGGAGCTTCCCGTGTGGTCCCATTTCAATTTGGTCCAGTTCTGACAATAGCATCCGTGAGAAAATGGTTTTAAGTTGGTTTTTTTTTTGTTAAAAGAGTTTTTAAATATTTTTAAGAGAAAGCAACTGAATGATTTAAAAATTAACATTATAATATATAGAAGCAATATAGAAGTTAGTTTTCGCCATTACACTTCCCTCTCAGACTGACGTAATACTGACCACTGACTGACGTTCAATGCTATAATAATTGGCAAATAATTCGTAATTGATGAATATAACCTGATGTTGCCCTAGCGAATTGCATTCGCCTCTAATTTTGGATCAGAATCCAGTTATTTTACGGCTCGCTGTCATTGCAGACGTGTTTTGTTTTACACGTGTTTCCGCCATTTTCCTTATTCCGTGTTTTTGTTTCCTCAAACATAATAATATGTGAGTAACATTATCTTTAAATGTAAAAATTATTTTACAATAATAACTATATTGTGTGATCATTTGACATCTATATTAATATGTATATTTAAAAAAGGGGCAATTTTTGTATGTTTTGTAGAGTATTTATTTACTAGCTTACGCCCGCGACTTCGTCCGCGTTGAAAAATGAAAAAGGAGCCTATCTTGTGTCCTGTACTTCTAAATGTTTATCTACCAAGTTTCATGAAAATCTGTTAATTCGTTTAAGAGTTATGGAGGAACATACGTACATACAGAAAAAAATTGTAAAAATGGTCAATTTAGTTTGAATATCATGCCTTTATACACGATATTTCTGAAAACATAGTAATTTTTTTATTTTTTTTTAAACTATAGAAATAACAATATATTTACAAAATATTATCTAAAAGGGCTATCACACCTTACAATTTGAACGTATCCAATTTAGGAAATCGAAAGGTGTGATCGCAGTTAGAACAGATTGGATTCAATTGAGAGTTTATCCATTTTCAACTCTATATCTTCGACTTAGAAATCAAATTAGGGTAGTGTGATCACGAGCTCTCTACTTAGATTCCTAAATAGGAAACGTTCAAATTGTATGGTGTGATTGCCGTTTAAGTAAAATATAAGACTAAAAAAACTAAAATATATTATTAAAAGGAGTCCCTTTAGGCAAGGTTCTTTTTAGTCTTAGATTTTACAAAGTAAATTACTCCATGACCGACTCCTACAGATTTATTATTAGTACCTATTGAGTATTGAGCAAGTATTGAGTATTGATGAGTGCACAGTTGTTACCTTCTTAATGATTATAATGCCTACGTAATTATCCTAACAATCTATTGATTTTAAAATTAAATTCTAAGTAAGGACGAATGACAATTTAATTATGAAATTTATAGAAAATGTACAGTATAATACAAGGCATTTATTATAATTAATTCGTGCTGCAATCGTATTACTTAAATGCAATCGTTTTAACGATGTTCAAGAACGATCGACAAACTACGTCATAAATATTATTACGTAATATTATATATATGTATGTTAATTCATGTATAATAGTATTATATTGTAGAATTATAAACATTAAAAGAAATTCGAAATTTTGTATGTTTAATCACGCGAAAACGGATGAACGAATTTGAATGAAATTTAGTACTCAGATAGTTTATTATTTGGATTAACAAATAGAGTACTTTTTATATGATATTAGAAAAATCGCGTTAGGTTCTTGTGGATTTTTTAAAAAGATGTGTTATATCAAACTAGAAAGATATATTTACCTGAAAAGTACATAAAATATTCATACTAAAAATATATTAATATATTATTAATACTGAAAATTACATAATTTCTATCACATAGAATATTTTCTTTCCCTTTCTTTTTTGTTTTATATTTCTTTATTTTTTAAATTAATGCATAATACATAAAACTATAAAGTTTTTAAAGTCCTGCATATTTTTCACAGATTTAAAAAATAAAATAAAAAAATCTATCACATAGAATATTTTCTTTTTTTTCTTTGTATTTTATATTTCTTTTTTTTTTAATTAATGGATAAATGCTAATATTGTAATGTCATGATTCTTTAGGCCTAATTGTATATAATAATAATTTATATATATGATAGATATAATAATGGCTGTATGAAATCTAAATAAATAAATAAAAATTTTAAAAAAAGGCTGTAACTCATCATCTATACTATTAATACTTATTATATTTGCATTTTTTATATGTTTGTTTGTAATGAATAAACTCAAAAACTACTAGACTTTTAGAGAGCTATATTATCAGTGAGTAACTTAGGCTATCATCAATCAATGAATACTAATAGTAAATCTGTAAGTGTAGGTACTGTATGTATGTATGTATATTCCTCCATAACTCTTAAATGAATTGACTGATTTTCACGAAACTTGGTAGATAAACATTTAGACGTACAAGACACATGATAGGCATTTTTTTTCTTTTTCAACGCGAACGAAGTCACGGGCGCCAGCTAGTATTTTATATAGTTACGCGACAGAAGTCTAGTGCAACAGCTAGTACCTTTAAAAAATGATTTAAAACGATTTAATAACACTCGCAATGACGTACATTCTACGTAAACACTAATGACTATAATAATTTGACGACAAAGCTGCAACGCGATATAACATCTTTTAATTATATTCGACTAGTGGGTGCCCGCGACTTCGTTCGCGTTGAAAAAGAAAGTATATGCTAGCTTGACCCGGGCAAACGTTATTTTGCAACTAATCACTTACCTACCGAAAAAAAAATTCTTAAAAATCTGTCTTAGAGATCGGACCTCATACTACAACAAAATTCTGAACGCACCTATAAAATATTTGACAACCAAGTGACAATTTTAGACAAAATACATCAATAATGTTTCACATATAGGAACATTTTGTGTAATGTCATCTCATGTCATCTTATATCGCTGTGACGACGATGGCGCCGCCATGCGACAGTAGCGCCCAATTATTTATGTTTTTATATGATGAAAGGTACCCTATGTCCTTTCTGGTGTCCCAGACAACGTGTATGTAAAATTTCATGGTGATCGGTTCAGTAGTTTTTGCGTGAAAGCGAGACAGACAGAGTTACTTTCGCATTTATAATATTAGTATAGATAGTATAGATATGGATTATATTAGGCATTTTATAGCTTTTGGAAAAAACTTAAATAGATTCATTGGAACAAAAAAGTTCTATAATTCATATGAGGTTTCATGTCAACCGGTTTTCTTAATTAAATATTTATAAAAATATCAATTGAAAGTTATTTTTTTATAAATACAGACCGACTTCTTATTTTAGTAGACGTCAAGTGGAAGTGAAGCAAGAAGTTAATTGGGTTCTACACAATTGGCTTATATATGATTTTTTAATTTTATTTTGATATTTATATAGCGAGATAGCGAGTTAGGAAACGATTTGTTTTTTAATATTTAATAATAAGATATTAAAAAAATACTAGATGATATTGTGTTCATCGTTGTTTTTAATAGCATTAGGTAGTCTAGTGAAGAAGTCTTCGAAAAATATGAGCGACAGCTCATTCGATGTGGAATGCAATTCTGAGGAAGGTGTTATCAGGGTATTTTTTTCCAGTAAAAATTGCCATTGTTATTAATAAAAAACAAAATAAGGCCATTTAGATTTTTGTTGATAACTCAAAAACTATAAATGATAGCGCTATCGCTCTCATTTTTCGAAGATAATACACTTCTTGCCTAGACTTAGAGACATCCTGTAATGCATCCTGTAATGTTGGATTTCAAGCCACAAGCCAGCCTTCAAGCCTGTTAGTTTCTTTTCTTAGTTCTTATAAGAAGCGTCGCAAGCTATGAAGCTCATAAAAATTACAGTTTACCAGAACGACCGTACCTCGCTACGCCCATGATTGATATCGTTTTTAGTAAGTACATAATATACCTATACAAACAAAAAATTGCAAGATTGTTTCTCTCGCTCTTAGTCACGTACCCCTGATTCACTTTAGGAAACTACATTTCTTAGAACACTATTTATCTTTGGTATCCACATTGCTTATCTGTGTATCTTAGTCATTGCATTGTTTAATTTCAATATAAAAACAAAGGAGGCAGTCATGAGGACTGTCGACAGATGTGAAAATTTAAAACTGAGCGTCAAACGCACACACATACAATCGGGTACTTATATATGCAATGTGTTGGCGTGAGGCTTTAGCATGTTGCTGACGCGAAACCAAACATTTTTTCCCTACCCAAAGTCGTATAAAGCGGCTATAGAAGTTTTCATTTTTCCAACTAGCTGGTGCTCGCGACTTCGTCCTCGTTTTATGTCTTACTAGCTGTTGCCCACGACTTCGTCCGCGTTAAAAAGAGATAAAAGGTAGCCTATGACGTGTCCCGTACTTCTAAATGTTTATCTACCAAGTTTCACGAAAATCACTGAATTCCTTTAAGAGTGATGGAGGAACATACATACATACAGAAAAAAATTGTAAAAATGGTCAATTTAGTTTCAGTATCATGTATAGAGCCTATATACACGATATTTCTGAAAACAAAGTACATTACTCCATGACCGACCCCTACATATTTTTTTTTTTTAATTTTTTTTATTAGGAAGCCAACACAATATATATAACAATCCATACACTATGCTACTTACAATATTGTATACTCCAGTTATAGGCTAGTTATAGTTGTTACTCTAGTAATAGTTGTTGGTTAGTTAGTTAGTATTGATTGATGAATAGTATGTCTTATTTTGATGTATGAGTATATGAGCTATATTATTCATTCATTCATTTCATTGAAATCCGTTGAGTAGTGTTTGCGTGGAAATGTAACAAACTTTTGCATTGATAATATTTGTAAGAATTAATGTGTATTTAGTACGGATAGGAGAGTGAAAAGGTTCGCAATGTTTCGCCACGGAACCCCAATTTTTTAATGCACACCTCTTCAAACCTATTTAAAGAAGGAGAAAAAGAGTACAGGGAATTGTTAATGTTTCATGTTAACATCAGCTGGATGCAGACGATGTTTTGGCGAGTGGCCAAGCGAACAAAAAATCTACAAAGAATCGCGACCGTTTGCAATTTAATTAAGTTGTTTTGAATTTAACATATCAATTTACTTATTGTTAAGGTGGCCCAGGATACTCTTCCAAAAACATAAATTTACTGGGAGAAAGTCGCTTACCAAAGCTATAGTATACCTATACTCTATAGTGTTGAAAATTGAAAAAATATGAGAATGGATGAAAGGGATTACTTTTACATTTTTACGCAAAAACTACTCAACAAATTTTGATGAAATGTTACAGTATCTATAATCTATACTAATATTATAAAGAGGAAAGATTTGATTGTTTGTTTGTTTGTATTGAATAGGCTCCGAAACTACTGGACCGATTTGAAAATTTCTTTTACCATTAAAAGCCGATATTATCCGTTATGAACATAGCCTACTTTTTACCGCGGGAAAATGCTTCATTCTTACGGGAAATCTAAAATAAAAGTAAACACTAGCGGCTTGGCCCGGGATACACTTGACAGCGCCATCTATCGAGAATCAGGTGAAGCGACTAACATGACAACTGCTTGGTGATTTTTTTAGCGATCCGCTCCACGGTAGATGGCGTTTTATACTTTTCAACGCGGACGAAGTCGCGAGCAACAGCTAGTAGTTAATATATCAGAATAACAGATAGATAATAGTTTATAAGATTGACTTGAAGTTGTAATTTTAGTTTTTGACAGACAAGAACTAGAATAAGTCATAAAATTTAATAAATTTAACAACGATCCGAAAGGTTTTAGATGTGGAAAATATGGATTTGTCATTGCCATTTCCATCAGTACCAAAATATTATATAAAAGAAAATCAGAACTACCTCATTTGATGTAATGTTTGATACGATTTCCACGGACTAGTATAGAGTAGGCTTGCTATACTGGGTTTGAATTATCTTATTAATATCTGCCAATTCTGTGACCGTCGCATAACCGCATAAGTGCTAAACGAGGTAACAATGGAGTAATTTGCCAAATTCGGTATGTCCGCGCCGAATTAATTTAAGAGTAGTGTAGTCGATGACCTGTTATGTATAAGTACATATAATACAGTCATTCGTTAAAAATCCAGATTATAATTACGGATAATTTTATTAGGTTTTGGCGACTTGACCCCGTCTTAACTGGCAACTAACGCACACAAAAACTTAGTAATCCGAGAAATTTGGAATATAGTTTTATTCCATAAAGGACTTTGTACGCGACTCCGTCCGCGTAATTTTATAAAATACTAGCTGGTGCTCGCGACTTCGTCCGCGTAGAAAAGTATAAAACACCATCTACCGTATTTTGGATAGATGGCGCCATCTCCCGGGCCAAGCCGCTAGTGTTTACTTTTATTTTAGATTTCCCGTAAGAATGAAGCATTTTCCCGCGGTAAAAAGTAGCCTATGTTCATCACGGATAATGTCGGCTTCTAATGGTAAAAGAATTTTTCAAATCGGTCCACTAGTTTCGGAGCCTATTCTATACAAACAATCATACAAACAAATATTTCCTCTTTATAATATTAGTATAGATAGATAGATAGCCTATGTTACTCGCTAATAATATAGCTTCCCAACAGTGAAAGAATTTTTCAGTACTTTCAGAGCTTATTCAATTCAAACAAATAATCAAATTCTCATAATATTTAATTATAAAGAATTTTTTTAAATAATATTTTTACTCCCGACATTTTTTTAATAATAAGATCAGGTATGTTCCTCCATAACTCTTAAACGAATTAACTGATTTTTATGAAACTTGGTAGATAAACATTTCGAAGTACGGGACACGGGATAGGCAACTTTTTTTCTTTTTCAACGCGGACTAAGTCGCAGGCACCAGCTAGTATAATAATAAAGACACTATAGCGACCCGCTTTCGCCTTCCCACGGCAACATTACATTAGATCAAGACAACCTGTCAATTTAAATTCCCTGAAATTAGATTATGTTTTTCTATGTTGGCAACACTGCATGGACAATTACGGTCATTGACTCCGCAGCCAACTGCACGCTTAGGTACGATTTTTTGCAACGATGATTGTACTTTTTTAATGCAGTTTTTCCTGTTTATTCTATTGCCTTGTTTGGTTTTTGCTCCTTAACCACAAGGCCAGAGTTATTAAAATGTCTTTGTTTTAAAAATTGATTCTCATTGGGAGGTGCATTCAAAAATATTGTTACAAAATATAATTGGTACCTTTCGTCAAATAAATAATCAAAAGATATAGGTTTTAATTTTTGATTAATAGTAACATTAAACATATAACATATTATTTTGCAAACACGTACGTGACCACAATATATACATATACACTACTAGCTGCTACCCGCGACATCGCCCGCGTAACTTTGTAAATTAATACTGTAAAATTAATCTGTAAGTGTGTATTGTATGTTCCTCTATAACTCTTAAACTAATTAACAGATCTTCATGAAACTTGGTAGATAAACATTTAAAGGTACAGGACACTTCTTTCTTTTTCAACGCGGACGAAGTCGCGGGTGCCAGCTAGTTATATGCTAAAACCTTCCTCGAGAACCACTCTATCCATTGGTGAAAACAGTATGAAAATCGGTGCAGTAGTTTTTGAGTTTATCGCGAATAGACAGACGCGGGATTGTCTTCAGATTTTTTGCTAATCATCATGCATGCAATCTTATTGTCATACTAATAAAATTCATAATTAATGTACACGCACTCATCGCGGCCATTTTGTTTTTTGTTGTCTTATCAAACAAACCTCCTTTCATTGTATTTAAAACGAAAACATCCATAAATGGATTACAGCGAACCCTTTGTGCTATGACTCATTTTCATATTTATTCTCAGTAAGGAGCCATACTTTACCGAGCGTTAAATTTTAAACCATTTAAAACAACGTTGGGCAAACGTTGGGTATCCAAACCGTTTACTTCAAACTTTTTATTGTGGACTAGGTCTTGTTTGCGGCTTTGCCCGTCTCACAAGTGTAGAAAAGGTACAAAGTTCACGATTGATATAATGAAATATTAATACTACACCTACTCTCTTAAAAAGTTCCTATAAATAACAACAAAATTGGAAAAGTTCTTACAGTTATTAGCCTTAGGCTTCGCACGGTTTTTTTTCCTGCAAATCATCAATCTATACTAATAATAAATCTGTAAGTGTAGGTATTGTATGCATGTATGTATGTTCATTCATAACTCTTATTAACGAATTAATTTAAATAGTTTTATAGTTTAAAAGATTTATGTATGCACATACAGAGGGACAGACGACTTTGTTTTATACTTGTCCCAAACTTATTTTTAACTCACGAATTAATTACTATCCTTACTATGGTCGACACAAATCACGACTTATTAGTTTTTACTCTAAGGTTTTTATAACTTAAATCATAGATAAATGATTGGTCTCGCTGCGCTCGACTAGATACGGCCCTACCTAAAAGCAATAGCTTAGTGAATGCGGCAACTTTTTTATTGTAGTGTATGTAAAACATCGTCACTGTTTATCACTCTTTACACTGTTTAATTATATTTTCACTACGCAAATTGGCATTTTATTATGTCCAAAATTTAATAAAACATTCGGCACGTACACATCACAGACAGTTTGGCGTAGTATTTGTTGCCGCATTTGTCAAGTATAGGGCTGTATCTAGTAGAGCGCAGCGAGACTTATCTTGACTTTGACATAAATATTATTAAATACGAAAGTAAACTCTATATTATGCCAAGCTAGGTAAAAGCTAGCACGTGGCATCATAACGTGAAATAAAATATAAAACACGTTACAAAAACACGGAGCCGTGTTGAAATAAACCATCCGCTCTGGGATTAATGTAAACATACACATACTTGTCGTGAGTGGTTTACAGGAGGAAACGGGCGAAGGGAAGGCGCCAAGGCGGCCATCTTTCAAATTCTAAACTTAAAAAGTAGACGCGCTGTGTTGTCTTTGTAAAATTTGAATATCGAACGTTTATTTGGACAAGTCACTAGATTGTTTTGGTGCATAGACTAAGATTATACCAATTAACTTATTCTGTCGTTTCTTTGAATTTATCTAGTTATGATTAATGAGTCTTTTAGTAGAACAGGTTTAGGGTATTTTATTGTATTTTTCAATAAAAAAAAATCATCATAAGAGAAAACAAATATCTGATTTTTTACACGTAATATATACACGCTCTAAAAAGAACTTTTGATCAATTTTTACAATTTTACTTAGAAGTTCTGCTATGCAAAATTAAAATGTTAAATATCTTATAAGAAATAAATAAATTCATCAAAATTGGTCCAGTCGTTTAGGAGTTCAGTCACTTACACACGGACAGTTATATTTAAACTAGCTGTTGCACGTGACTTGGTCCGTGCAACTTAATAAAATATAGCCTACGCTGATTATGTGTAGCTTCCCAATAGTGAAATAATTTCTCAAATCGGTCCAGTAGTTTCGGAGCCTATTCAATTCAAACAAGCAAATAAGCAATCAAATCTTTCCTCTTTATAATGTTAGTATAACTAGATATAAATTATACTAGCTGGTGCCCGCTATTTCGTCCGCGTTGAATGTTAAAAGGTACCCTATGTCCTTTCTAGTGTCCCAGACAATGTGTATATAAAATTGCATGGTGATCGGTTCAATAGTTTTTGCGTGAAAGCGTAACAAACAAACAAATTCACATTTATAATATTAGTAAGGATAAGGATAGCCACGTCTATGAATGCTGGGCTTAAAACAGAAAAGACTTTCTCCGCAAGTCTCTTAAGTGGCATGATTTTTAAGTTTAAAATGCCACGTGTCACATTACATGACAAGGCATGTAGAAGTTACTTTATATGGCATGTCTCCGGGAGACAGTCCGAATCCGAAAATAAGATGCAGTCGCGTGTCAACGTCCAACCAGCGATGCAATAAGAAAAAAGTTTTGAGATTCTATTTTCAAATTGCAGCGGGAGGGAAGATGGCGGCGGATGTCGCACCAAATAAAGGAAATAGTTTTATTTCGAAATGTCTGTAATGTGTTCAAGAAAATACGAGCCAACATCATATTCCGTTACTTTCCATTGAAATGCTTTGAAGTAGCATTAGAGAAGTGACCCAAAAACTATATAGTGCAAAAAATAATAACGCTTTTTCGTTTTCAACTTTTTTAAAATACAAAATACTATTATTTCGAAATGTCTGTCATGTGTTCAAAAAATAAAACCAAACCTGATATTCTACTAAGTTTCTATTGAAAGACTTTGAATTTTTAAAATAGTTATGTAAAGTCGGGGTACGAAAACCTGTCGCGCTTAGGGAAAATGCTACGGCGACACTGACTAAATTAGTGATGGAAAAACTAACTATTAATTTGTGTTGGGCGCCAGTGTAGCCTACCAGGAAAGTAAAACAAGCGTGATCAGTAACAATAAAAATATATATTTTAAATGCGCTCAAAGGTAGGCAACACAAAGTGTAGGTCGTGGGTGATCGGCCAATCTGTCTCCTCAACGCAGCGTGCAGGCACTCCCCTGTATGATCCAGCCGACGAAGGTGGTAGATGCGGCGAAGTGGGCGTGGTGGTAATGTGCTGCCGATGCGGGTGCCGACGATGGTGACGCGACGATGCATAGCCGGCAACGGATCTAGTGCGACCCGACGCCGGCCGACGAATGCAGTTGCATAAGACCAGAACGAAACTAATGCGCTCCGAAGCTGGTCGATGAATGCCGATGTACTCGGGGGATACTAGGCCCGGGGAATGGTAGGCCCAGGGAATGCTTGCCCCGGAAAATGCTCCTGAAATCGACAGCACCACAAGATTACGCTCTGGCACATCCACCCTTCCGATCCGGATACCCCACGACGGCAACAGGATGAAAATACCCGCATAGTAGCAGTAGCATTGCCGCAGTGGTGCATGACCAGAACGGAGTTTACAAAGCAATTTAAATGAGAAAGCAAAAATGAAATGTGTGAAAAATAAAATATAATTTGAAATAAAAAAATATTAATTAAGTAGATAAAAAAAATATTAAAATATTTGATGAAGCTATGAAACTACAAAAAAAATAAGCAATTTAAATATGTAATGAAACTTACAAAATTGTGTGCCATTTAAAACTTACCCTAACGCGGGAGATTCAAATTATACGAAATATTAAACTACATAATTACTAAACAGTTAATTAAACCGCACCACTCAACTAATGCGCTGAGTGGCGCGGACCGTCCGTCTCTCGGCTACTTTGCCGACTCCTGCTTTAATTTCAAAATCAAGATCAAAATCCGTGTTGTAGGTACCACCCGCGCCGGCGCAATTGCATTCGTTGTACGCCGGGCGTGTACCTACTTACTTTAGTTTTTCGATTACCTTATTTTTTAATTTTATTTATTTATCAATTTATTAATTCTAATTTGAACCATGTAACGCTTCGTTACAAACCTTCGTCAGTTTTCATATCATTCCTTTATCACACTTTTGTGACTAAAGTATTAAAAGTCTAAAAACTTTTGTAATTAAATTACCAAGCAAACGTCAATGTTTCGTTTGATGAAATGTTGGAGTGACTGATTGTTATCGACTTTAAGCAAATGTCGACTTTAATGTGACTAAACTCAAAAACTAATGCATTTAGTGCAAAAATTAATAATGAATTTCTAGCCTTTTTTTTTAATTGTTCCGCCGTGATTCGCTCTCATATTTTTAATGGGTCTTTTGCACTATGATCTGCGAGCGGCATTATAATTGTCTGTGGTTAGTCTGTGGTAAATTAGTGTGAAGAATAGTCTACTTTCACTATTCTTTAGATTGATTTATCTTATAAGTCGGTCGGACACGTCAAGTTTGTGAAGGCGGTCATTCGTTCCAATATGGCGTCGAGTTCGATTACTTCTTTTTTATTTTGTAGACAAGTTAACAATGTTAATTCGGAACTTGAGTAAATGACATTAATTTTTTTTTAATAATTACAGTAAATTTATGTATTTTTTAAAAATCTTTGCATTTTAACAAATATCTGTAGAAATTATTGTAAAATTACTTTTTAAACGATTTCTTTTGTTTAGTATTAAAAAATTGAAACTATAGTAGATTGTTTTCTCTACTTTTGGAATAATTATGGTCGAATTTGGACCAGCAAGCGATTACTATAAAGTTCTAGGGATCCGTTTCTGAGATTCATTTGCGTACAAGTAGATTTTTTATTATTTTTTATTTATTTATTTAGATTTCATACAGCCTATAAATTATATACAATTAGGATTAAAGAATCATGACATTACATACCTATTAACATTTATCCATTAATTTAAATAATAAAGAAATATAAAACAAAAGAAAAGAAAATGTGATAGAAATTAATTTTTTAAAAGTAATTCGCCAATTTTCTTTTTGTAAGTATTCAATTTGTTGTAAAATATGTCAATATTAAAATTTTAAATATTTAATGTACAGACACGGCTCGTTTGCGATTTGATTATTATCTGTAGCTCAAACAAAGCAATTTATTTAGGTAGTATTAAAGGTAAAAAGGGGGAAAGAGTCCGAGGTGAATGGCCTAAAGACCTAAGCCGGACATCGATCGGACGCGGCCAGCTCACTTCCCTCACCTCAGCTCACTTTAGATCACATTTCACGAACATTAGCCTGTACATAATTAATCTGTATTACGGGTTAAAGGCTTCTGTTCAACTATCAACCAAAAAAACACTGTTCAATTAAACAAAACGTAATTAAAACAGCAGGGGATTTCCAATTACAGCTTTTTTTTAATCATTACAAAAGATGTGTGTGTGCATTGAGGTATATAGGTAATGTGTGTTTGTGTGTGAGTGGATGTTCAGTGTCTATATCTATCCATAAATATTATAAAAAAATAAATAATAAAACACAAGAAGTCCAAGATGACAAGTGACATTTTATTTTCATAGACAGTACGCATTCAATGATAAGAGGCATAGACAAAAATAAGTTTACACATTTTGAACAATTTTTAATATACCATTTTCTCCGCTACAATTTCTTCTAAAAAACTCAACGGATTTTGATAAGGTTTTCATTAATGGAAATGGAAACAATATGATTTCAAAAGCGACAGATGACTTCAAAGTTTAGTTTAGTTAGGATATATTTGGATAATATTTATTTATAGTGGGTTTATTAGACAAAAACTTGTTACAAAGTCAGTGACTTCTGATATTATTTCTGCGAAACATTTGCATGCGTTCCAGACGATAAATTATTATATGGAAACAGGACCCTATTGTCATAAAATTAAACAATAAAATAAGTTCTGGCTACGATCCAATTTTAGCTAGCTCTTTCTGTTTATCTAAAAATTTTAGTCTAAAACTAGACACTGATTTTGCAATCTTATCGTGTAAATGATTTGTGGTACAATAATTTTTTATTATTATTAATCATTGAAAATATTTAAAAAAGAAATCAAAATCGATCGAGTACTCAGTTTTTGAGTTTATTTATACAAAAATACAAATATTCTGTATAGATATGTAGGTAAAGTCGGGGTAAGAAAAGGTTGGTCACCTTAAAGTCGACATTTGTTTGCACTAGGGTAGTTTAGTTATCATACAGTCATCCCGAAATTTCATTTCAGACATCTCTCAGTTGTATTCTTAGTGCTTTAGTTTCAAAAGTCTTAGTACTAGTCTTAGTATTCAAATTCGTTTATCAAAGTCTTAGTAGACTAAAGAATAAAGCAATGAATTTGAAAATTGACGAAGGTATTCGTACTCCGACTGTACATACACCACAACCCATCTTATATAGTTAAAATTGTTCAATCACAGACAGAACAATAGGCAATTGACCTTAACTGAATAATTTCTCCGCATAGCTAAGCATCGATACTTAATTCAGTACATAGTAAAATCATTGTGAACCTATTTGATTATTTAATCTTCGATCCGAGAGCCCCTATAATATAAGTCCTCTTAAATCTTTATATTATCGTTAAACGAATTTATTCTTCCTCTCAACGATGCCGAGATGTCTCACTAACTTGTTGACATATTTGATTGTCACAGTAGATGAAACTTCAATTGAAATATTATGTCCTGTGGTCGGGTAAAGAACTTTTCAAAGTTGTCTCTGGTTATTTCATTTTGCTCGCGACTTCGTCCGCGTTGGAAAGTATAAAACGCCATCTACCGTGGAGCGGATCGCTAAAAATATCACCAAGCAGTTGTCATGTTAGTCGCTTCACCTGATTCTGTATAGATGGCGCTGTCAAGTGTATCCCGGGCCAAGCCGCCTAGTATTTACTTTTATTTTAGATTTCCCATAGGAATGAAGCATTTTCCCGCGCTAAAAAGTAGCCTATGTTCATCAGGGATAATGTCAGCTTCTAATGGTAAAAGAATTTTTCAAATCTGTCCAGTAGTTTCGGAGCCTATTCAATACAAACAAACAAACAATCAAATATTTCTTCTTTATAATATTAGCAAGCATAGAAGATGATCCCTTGGGAACATACCGTTGTTTTTGAATGAAAGGTACCCCTATGTCCTTTTCTGTATCCGTAATACATACATACATACATACAATACCTACCCTTGCAGATTTATTATTAGTATTCATTGATTCATTTAAAAAATGAGGTACAAACATTTTATGGTTACATTTACCGTAATTACTATAACGTACGTATAGCGTGTCAGTATAGGGCAGACGGCCATTGCTCCTGTACTACTATGTCATAGTAATTACGGATGTAACCGTAACCATAGTTCATTCCCCCAGCATATGAAAGCAATCATTAGTACTACAATATGTCCAAGGCTTAACCAGTATGATGTGATATTAACCCTCCATGGTCCATGCTCTGACCATAGAAATATTGTATTGTATGTTTATTGTAGTGACTTAACATGTCACATTGTAAATCTATTTTCTATTTGTCTGTCTTATTACCATGTACACTTTTATGTTGAATAAAACCTAATATATCTAGGTTTTGCTGTCTTATTTCAATTTATTCAACATAATGGAAAAGTATTTAAGACCAGAAAGGTTCGACGGGGACCCATCGGTGAAATTCACGGCAAAGGAATGGAGCCATTGGAAAATGACATTTCTAAATTTTCTGGCTGCACAAACAATGCCTCCCGTTATGGCTGGCAAAGGAAATGTTGCTGCACCACCCCTAGACATGAATATCATCAAGCTTCAACTGTTAGTAAATCATATATCACCACGAGTATATTCTTACATCAGTGAATGTGAACATTACGACGACGCCATTAAAACGCTTGACAAGCTTTACGTCAAACCACATAATATTATTCATGCTCGTCACATGCTCACGACTAGCAGACAACAGGCAGACGAGACGGTAGATGATTACATGCAATCTTTGAAACAGTTGGCAAAAGACTGTAATTTTACTAGCATAGATGCCGAAACCAACAAGAATGATACAATCCGAGGAGCATTCATAGCCGGAATGACATCTTCAAAGATACGATCAAGATTGTTGGAGAGCTTAACGTTAACCCTAGAGGAAACTTACAATATAGCAGTTTCTATGGAAATGGCAGAACTAAATTCGCAAATTTATGTCAGTCAAAACCTAACAGTTAGTGCTCTACATGGCAATTCTAAATTAGAATTACAAAACGCGCCCACTAATGTTGGAGACACCAATGTTGCAGCTGCTACCAGTTCTAATGCTACTTCTTCTGGACGTAAATGTTTCTTCTGCGGGGGGTCAATACACCCAAGAAAGTACTGCCCCGCTCGTGAATCCATCTGCAAATCCTGCGATAAAAAAGGACATTTTGCGAAGGTGTGCCGCTCCAAATACTCTAGTGCGTCTACCACTCTATCTAAGGGCTGCGATCACTGCACAGCTTGTATTATCGCTGCCACACCAGCTTCACTACGTAAGGCTATAGTTACTGCATTCATAAAGGGCGTTCGTGCTGACGCTCTCATAGACACAGGGAGCTCAGTTAGTTTCGTCAATGAGGACTTCGCCAACCTATCCAATCTTAAGAAGACACCTTGCATGCAAACTGTTTCTATGGCTTCGCTATCTCATACCTCACAAGTTAAAGGCATAACCTGCCAGAACATTAAAATTGGCGATCACTGTTACAACAGCATAAACTTATTCATTGTCAAAAATCTTTGTGCTGACTTGATAATTGGCCACGATTTACTCTCAAACCACTCGAGTCTTGAGTTCGCATTTGGGGGACCCAAAGAGGTATTTAAGGTATGCTGTGTCGTAGAGGCTTCTGTTCCTGCCGTACCTTTGTTTTCTAATCTGATTTCGGACTGTAAACCGATTGCTGTAAAGTCACGCAGGCACAGTACTGAAGATAAGATATTTATTGAAAATGAGGTGAAGAAATTACTAGAAGACGGTATCATTGAAGAAAGTCAATCTCCTTGGAGGGCTCAAGTCCTTATTACTAAAAGTGAAACTCACAAGAAGCGTCTCGTGATCGATTATTCACAGACGATCAATCGATTCACTCAACTTGACGCCTACCCCCTTCCAAATATTGAGGAAACGGTGTCTAAAATATCGCAATATTCAATTTTCAGTGCTATAGACCTCCAAAGCGCGTACCATCAGGTTCCCATACTTGTAAAAGAGAAGCCATATACAGCTTTTGAAGCAACAGGAAATCTATATCAATTTCGTCGCATCCCGTTTGGCGTAACTAATGGTGTAGCCAGTTTTCAACGGACGATAGACTGGTTGATACGAACGGAAAACCTGAAAGGAACCTACGCTTACCTTGATGACATAACGGTTTGTGGTAACACGCAGGAAGAGCACGATATTAACTTGGAAAGATTCCTTAAAGCTGCCGACAAATACGGCCTCACAATTAATAATTCTAAAAGCAAATTTGATCAGAGAATAATTAATCTACTCGGTTATACTATAGGGCCAAAACACATTATAAAACCAGATAGTGATAGACTGCAACCCTTATTGAAGATGCCTCCACCTAACGATACAGCATCTCTTAGAAGGGCGTTGGGTATGTATGCCCATTACTCAAAATGGATACCCAATTTTTCTGAAAGAATTCATCCACTAGCTCATGTCGATAAATTCCCATTGAATGAGGCCGCCCTATCATGTTTCGAAAATTTAAAATCCACAATTGCAAAATCATCTGTTCGTGCTATCGACGAGAAGCTGCCTTTTGTTGTTGAAACTGATGCTTCGGAACATTCGATCGCCGCAACGTTGTGTCAAGATTCGAGGCCCGTAGCTTTCTTTTCACGATCATTAAATGCTAGCGAATTAAATCATTCTGCTGTGGAAAAAGAGGCGTACGCTATTGTTGAATCTTTGAAAAAGTGGCGACATTTTCTTATAGGAAAGCCATTTACTGTTGTCACTGATCAAAAGTCAGTTTCATTCATGTTCGACAACAAGCACTCGAGTAAGATCAAAAATGAAAAAATCCAAAGATGGAGACTTGAATTAGCACCGTTCAAGTACGACATAGTGTATCGACCAGGCAAAGATAATCGAGCTGCAGACGCCTTATCACGCGTGTGTTCATGCGCTACGATTACAACGAACACATCTAAGCTTAAATCGTTACACACAGCACTTTGCCACCCAGGAGTAACACGAATGTATCACTGGATAAAGTCAAAGAATCTACCGTATTCTCTCGATGAGGTTAAAACAATGACTCGTAACTGCCAAATTTGTGCAAAAATTAAGCCAAGGTATTATAAAAATGATGAACCATTACCGAAACTTATAAAAGCTACATCTCCCTTCGAACGGCTCAGCGTTGATTTTAAAGGACCAGTGCCGTCGAATACTAACAACCGTTACATTCTTACGGTGATAGATGAATACTCCAGGTTTCCATTCGCATTCCCATGTAGCGACATCAGTTCTAAGACTGTCATAAAAAATTTGAACAATTTATTCATGATGTTTGGAATGCCAGCATATGTTCATTCGGATAGAGGGACTCAATTTCTCTCTTCAGAAGTTAAAGAGTTTCTCAACTCCAGAGGAATAGCGACCAGTAGAACAACCGCTTACAATCCTCAAGGGAATGGTCAAGTGGAGAAATTAAACTCTACTGTTTGGAAAGCGTTACAGCTGGCCTGTGAATCACACGACACACCTATTGAGAGATGGGAACAATACCTTCCAGTAGCACTGCACTCTATACGATCCTTGCTATGTACTGCTACTAATTGTACTCCTCACGAAAGGATGTTTTTACATAGACGCCGTTCTCCTAATGGCAGTACGATACCTACCTGGTTGAATGAATCTGGTCACGTTCTAATAAAACGATTCGATCGCAAAAACAAATACCAGCCGCTCGTAGAAGAAGTAGAAGTATTACAGGCAAACCCCGAGTACTCTTTTGTAAAACTCAAAGACGGGAGAGAGACTACAGTGTCCAATCGCCATCTTGCGCCTATTGGACAACAAGGTGAAGGTGAAATCATAGATCTGCCTACTCTAGAATCAGTGTTGGAAGAGGAACCAGATATAAGCTTTAGTGATACTGCATCAAATTATAATACTCCGCTAAACACGCCTCCCAGAACAGAAGCTTTGATCTCTTCTCCTCCAACAGATTTGCCACTTCTTTGTGAAGATCCTTCAACTTCTATATCTCCCCAGCAAAATTTGTCACCTATTGCAGAGGCTCCTGTTCCTAGGAGATCTGGAAGAATCCGCTCTTTACCACGGTACCTGAAAGACTATAGTGTGGGAGAATGATGTGATATTAACCCTCCATGGTCCATGCTCTGACCATAGAAATATTGTATTGTATGTTTATTGTAGTGACTTAACATGTCACATTGTAAATCTATTTTCTATTTGTCTGTCTTATTACCATGTACACTTTTATGTTGAATAAAACCTAATATATCTAGGTTTTGCTGTCTTATTTCACAGTACTTATTTCGTGGATGAAAGGTAGGTACTCTATGCCCTTTCTTGTATCCCTGACAACGTGTATGCAAAACTTCATGTTCTATTGAGTAGGTAACGGACAGACAGTGAAGTTACTTTCACATCTATACACATATATATAAAGCTTTATCTATACTATAATCTATACTAATATTATAAAAAGGAGATTTGATTGTTTATTTGTTTGTTTGTATTGAATAGGCTCCGAAACTACTGGACCGATTTGAAAAAATCTTTTACAATTAGAAGCCGACATTATCCCTGATGAACATAGGCTACTTTTAACGAGGAAAATGCTTCATTCCTACGGGAAAACAAGTAATAGGACAACGGGTAGTAAGAATTATCCTTCCGTACTTATCTTTTTCACATAACTTCTAAACGGCTGAACCGATTGGGTTGAAATTTTATATGGCTATTTGATGGTTTCCTGGATGATTTAAAAATACAGTTGGACCCGGTAGGTGGCGCTGCTGTCGGTATGTCAACTACTAAACGGCTTGACCGATTGGGTTTAAATTTTGTATGTGTATTTCCATGGTTTCACAGACACGAATGTATTATTTTTAAAGTTATGTGTACAAAGTCGCGTGCAACAGCTAGTATTCTATACTTTATTGGAGAATATCAAAGGATTCATTGACTTCAAGAGAACCGGGAAGTGTTGGCTTTTTATGGCGGAGTCTAATGGCGAAGATGTAAATCATATAACGTAAAAGTGGGACAAGTTTCAACAAGTTCCGCGTTCCCCTCGATATAGAGCAGATGTTACGAGCTTTGTTAAGAAATCGTAAACAACCGTTTTGAAAGGGAACCACGGACTCATGTCATAATAAAAGGATTTTTACATATTTCCAACTACTAATACAAAAAAAGCTGTTGTTAATTTTAATGTTGAATAAAAAAGTGTAAGAATCGACATAGCGTATTTATTTTACCTTCACTGTACCTACATATAAGGTAATTGGAGCAAATGAGTTAGATTTTTACTAAAGACCTACCTACTTTTACAAATAAAATTACATTACATGACAGTGTCGCGAGTTCAATGGTTTTTCCCATCTCAAAAAAATTATTGTATTTTTTTAAATTATTCTCAAGTAATATCTGAAAATATACAGAGGTTTCGGTTACGTTACGTTACATTACATTACATGACAAGTGTCGCGAGTTCAATTGTTTTTCCCATGTCAAAGATTTTTTTTAATTATTCTCAGTTATATTTGAAAATATACAGAGGTTTCGGTTACGTTACATTACATTACATGACAGTGTCGCGAGTTCAATTAAATGGTTATATCCCATCTCATAAATGCCCAACACATTTTTGAGGAAATTATTTTTTATTGAAATCTTAATTTATTGATATCACGATATGATTTATAAATGATATAGGCTATTATGAGTTCTAGACGATTTCATGTCTTCACTCATTTTTCCACCTATAACTAACAAATTACAATTACAATACATACAAGAGGGCCTAGTGCGAGTTTTACTCTATCAAACTCGTCGAACGCGTAAATGTCAATTTGTATGGGAATGAAGCAGCGCTACCTGTAGCACTACCATGAGTTTATGACGACCGAAATCGCTAGCGAGAGATGAGCGAGAACGTAAAATTTTTGTATGAAAAATTGTCCAGCGCCTCTAGCGGTCGCTCAAAGAACTAAAACCGGTAACATGAGTTGCATAAGTGAAAAACCTATCGAATGTAGTCGCTAGCGACTATTAGCGACTAACGTTTAACTTGACATTTCTATACAAAATCGGTACCATGAGTTACAAATTTGACAGATGCTCTCGAGAAATACCGTAACGTTAGTAGTTAAATTATTCACTAGCACATTGAAGGGTGAAAGGTTCGTTATCGACAGAAGTAAACTAACGTAAGATTTCGATAGCAACTCATGGTAGTGCTACTGGTGGCTAACGTGTAGCACTACTTCATTTCCATACAAATTGACATTTACGCGTTCGACGAGTTTGATAGAGTAAAACTTGCACTAGGCCCTCTGGTGTCTTTTCTTTTATTAAACCATCTTGATTCATACAGAAAACATATTTAAGACGTGGATTTGTTATGTTGTTCGCAGTTCTGGGAGATAATATCTGAAGAGCACGGCATAAGTCCTACAGGCGTCTACCGGGGGACCAGCGATTTACAATTAGAACGCATTTCCGTTTACTACAATGAGGCCTCTAGTAAGTGCACTTTTTATTTTTCCTTAGTTTAACAGGTATTTCAAAAAATTATGTTAAAATTCCAATTGAATAAAAAACTGCATTTTACAATCATTTGGGGAGACGCCCCCTTTTTTGTTTATTTTTTTCTTATCTATACAAATATTATAAATAGGAAAAATTTGATTATTTGTTTGTTTGTATTGAAAAGGCTCCGAAACTACTGGACCGATTTGAAAAATTCCTTTACCATTAGAAGCCGACATTATCCGTGATGAACATAGGCCACTTTTTACCGCGGGAAAATGCTTCATTCCTACGGGAAATCTAAAATAAAAGTGAATACTAGCGGCTTGGCCCGGGAGATAGCGCCATCTATGTAAAATACGGTAGATGGCGTTTTATACTTTTCCACGCGAAGTCGCGAGCACCAGCTAGTTAGATATTATATCAAACACCACCACCAATGGCATTGCTTATGTTAATAAATGACGGTACTTTTTACAAAAACCAATTTCAAAACAAAAACATTGTTACCAAATTCGGTAGTTTATTTTCTTGTGCAGTACATTTGTGGTTTCGTTCGCTCCAAATACTTAAACCCCTTTATACTTAATCTTTCTTAAACCCGTCACAATTGACCAATTACGTCTGTCTGTCCGTAACAATTACAATTACTTGCACACTTTTATGGCTACAATTGTTTCGTCTTTTAAGTGCATTGACTCAGACTAAGTCAGATTCGGTTGTGAGTCAGCTAATGCCTGATAAACATGTTATTGCATCGCATATAGCCATTTCCCTATATGTAGGTATACCCCTTAATCCCTATACTACCATTCATATATGTTTCACTAGCTGTTGCACGCGACTTCGTCTGCGTAACTTTATAAATATAGCGTATGTTACTCGCTGATAATGTAGCTTCGCAACAGTGAAAGAATTTTTCAAATCGGTTCGGTAGTTTCGGAGGCTATTCTTTGCAAACAAACAAACAAATATTTCCTCTTTATTAGTAGGTATATTAGTAGTAGGCTCTGGCGTCCATTACTCACTCACCGAAACACAACAGCACTTATGCTGTTATTTCACGGTGGTTTGTTTTGCGCAAAGTAGACTTAACACAAAATACTTAAATATTTTAGGCATTTAAAAATGGCGCAGATTAATATTTATTAAAATAATAAAAGATTTAATTACAATTTATTTTGAACTAGCTGCTGCCCGTGACTTAGCCCGAATCCATTGGTGAAAACAGCATGAAAATCGGTGCAGTAGTATTTGAGTTTATCGCGAACAGACAGACAGAATTTGTTTATCTGTCAGTCTGTTCGCGATTTTAAAATTATTATTTTAATATTTTCACCTATATTTCTGTAGTTTAATAAATAAAACAAAACAGTATGTATACTTATTTAATATCTTCTAAATATTATCTTTGCTACTTAAAAAAAAAAAGACCACAGAACACACAAAAGTTAACATTATATACTCTGTGCTGTGGCCGAAACTACAACTTTTCATTGCCAATTCACTTTACCCTAATTAGCTTTTTTATGGACATTCCATTCCTATTGTAGTTGGTTTAGTTTCGTCGTGTAGGTAATAATGGTAATAGCGCTCTGTAAGAAGTCGTTCAGAATTTAGATTCAACGGCTTTGTCTAACAGTATCTCATTGTTGGACAGTTAGTTTGTGCGCTAGACCGTCCACAAGACACGCTAATTTCATCTTTAATCTGAGTGCAGTGAAATCACTGAGTCAACACTCAGTACTTTCATTCATAGCATTCTATGTTGGAGGTCTTGTTTCGAAATGATACAATCTACAGCCCTTTGAGTGGTCTCATTTATTTTTTAATCGACTTCAAATAAAGGAAGAGGTTCTCAATTCGAACGTATATTACATATATGTCTTATTTTTATTTTTACTAGCTGGTGCCCGCGACTTCGTCCGCGTTGAAAAGTATAAAACGCCATATAGCGTAGCGGATCTCTAAAAAAATATTACCAAGCAGTTGTTATGTTAGTCGCTTCACCTGATTTTGGATAGATGGCGCTGTCAAGTGTATACTAGGGCGAAGCCGCTAGTATTTACTTTTATTTTAGATTTCCCGTAGGAATGAAGCATTTTCCCGCGGTAAAAAGTAGCCTATGTTCATCACGGATAATGTCGGCTTGTAATGGTAAAAGAATTTTTCAAATCGGTCCACTAGTTTCGGAGCCTATTCTATACAAACAAACAAGCAATCAAATCTTTCCTCTTTCTAATATTAGATTCTATAGTTCCTATCCTGTGTCCTGTACGTCTAAATGTTTATCTACCATGTTTCATGATAATCGGTTAATTCGTCTAAGAGTTATGGAGAAACATACATACATACAATACCTACACTTACATATTTATTTATTATTACTAATATAGATTGATATCGTGTAAAGAATCGAATGAACCTAGTATAGTAGAATAGTGTGCCTACTAATGTGATGTGAGGGCATTTACCTCTTCATTATCAGCAGCGGTCAAAAGTTTAAAAAGTTGTTTCCTCATCATAACATCAATGTTGATATTAGAGAAATAATCTGACATTGTTTTGCCTAAATTCTATTCCTGTCGACCTTTGACTTTTATATTTGCTGATTAAAATTTAAAACCAACATTAATATCTAATACTAAACGAGGAATTCTTGTATGCCATGACGATCTCGCAAAAGGCTCTAACGATTTTGACGAAAATCTAGGGTTAGGGGTTTTTTAGGTCTAGAAATCGATCTGTTAGGTTCGTTTCAGACTACTTCACGAACCAATTTCAATTTGGTCCAGTTCTGATAATCGCGTCCATAAGAAAACGGTTTGAAGTCGGTTTTTTTTTGTTAAAATTTTGATTATTTGTCAACAGCTGCGACGGCGGAGAACGGCGGCAAGTACGTCCCCCGCGCCATCTTACTCGACCTCGAGCCAGGCACAATGGACGCCGTCCGGTCCGGAGACTACGGCCAACTGTTCCGTCCGGACAACTTTGTGTTCGGACAATCGGGCGCCGGCAACAACTGGGCCAAGGGACACTACACAGAGGGCGCAGAACTCGTCGACGCGGTATTAGACGTCGTGCGCAAGGAGTGTGAAAACTGCGACTGTCTACAGGGATTCCAGCTTACACACTCCCTAGGTGGCGGCACCGGCTCCGGTATGGGAACTCTACTCATCTCCAAAATCAGAGAGGAATACCCGGACAGAATCATGAACACGTACTCCGTAGTACCCTCGCCTAAAGTTTCAGACACGGTCGTAGAACCCTACAACGCGGTGCTCTCCATACATCAGCTCGTAGAAAACACAGACGAAACCTACTGCATAGACAACGAGGCTCTATACGACATCTGTTACAGAACATTAAAAGTCCCCAATCCGACGTACGGAGACCTCAATCATTTGGTATCTTTGACAATGTCTGGCGTCACAACTTGCCTCAGGTTCCCCGGTCAATTGAACGCCGATCTCCGCAAACTAGCCGTAAACATGGTCCCATTCCCGCGTCTCCACTTCTTCATGCCCGGATTCGCTCCACTCACATCCCGTGGCAGCCAACAATACCGGGCTCTGACTGTACCAGAGCTCACACAGCAAATGTTCGACGCCAAGAACATGATGGCGGCCTGCGACCCACGCCACGGCCGCTACCTCACAGTGGCAGCCATTTTCCGAGGCCGCATGTCGATGAAGGAAGTCGACGAGCAAATGCTCAACATTCAAAACAAGAACAGCAGTTTCTTCGTCGAATGGATACCTAATAACGTAAAGACAGCCGTGTGCGATATACCTCCGAAAGGCTTGAAGATGTCTTCGACGTTCATCGGCAATACCACAGCTATACAAGAGCTGTTCAAGCGTATATCTGAACAGTTCACAGCTATGTTCAGACGCAAGGCTTTCTTGCATTGGTACACCGGCGAGGGTATGGATGAGATGGAGTTCAGTGAAGCTGAAAGCAACGTAAACGATCTGGTGTCCGAGTACCAGCAGTACCAGGAAGCCTCTGTCGAGGATGACACGGAATTCGATCAGGAAGACATGGAAGAGCTAGGGCAAGAGGAACAGCACGACTAGACTGATGCACTAAGCAAAAATTTCCCGCTGAAATCCTCAACGAGACATAATATTTTGTTCCAATTTCGGTGATTGACAGAAACAGTATTCAAGCAAGCCAATATGCACAACTTTCTATTTCTTCTGCACATACATATATTAAGATGAGAAAGAAGTTGTCTTTGGTTGATGTCTTGTCAAATGACATCACGCCTCATGTGTGTGTCTCAAGTGGTTACCATAATAAATTGTAGAATTATTTAACAATTCTTTATATACTTCATTATTTATCCGTTTATTTATAATCGTATCAGTCAAATACCGAAGAGCGAAAAAAACCTAAGCGTCCACAGGATGGACGAACGAACGAAATTCTAAATTGTCAAACCTCGCACTGCGATCCGTCAAGTTGACGTTGACGCTTCTATGAGTGCAATCTATTCTATTTATCTAATATTTAATTATGTATGTTAAATTATACAGGAACTTGTGTTTTAACATTTTACATAGAGATTTAATTTAAGTGGAAATCTATATTATAATAATAAGGAACGTACCAATCAGTGCATTTCTTAGCTACTACGTATTTCCCTTGTATTCTTTTATAATTTGAATAAAATGTTTTAAATATAAAGTATTTTTTATTCCATTCTATAAGAAAGATCCTTCCTTCCTTCGTTTAAATAAGTGATTTTTCGAGTCTCTTTCTACAGTACAATATTGCAATGTCTGTCGCCTACAACTGCATTTCGTTTTTGGTCTCGCTCTAATAATTAGATCGCCAATCTATATATTCTAAATCTATGGTTCTGTCAATATGACAGCACCGCGTCTATAGTTTGTTCGCTGAAACGAACTAATATAGCGCTTTCTCTTTCACTCAATTCCATACAAAAGACAAGGACAGCAAATCTTGAGTGAGCGTATACAATAACAGATGAACGTTCATTCTACGCTACTTTTAGCTTTGTATACTATAATAAAATATTATTGTAATACCTACTTACTTACCCACAACCCTACACTTTTTATTTTGTATAAACTGTTCTAGCCTATTAAGTTGAGAATTATTTATTAATTAAGATAACAGACATTTTGGTTCCTGATAATAATATAACCGTAAAATGAAAAATATACGTTAGTTAATATAACGTTAAACGTTAATTAAACGAAATTCAAACCTTAAAATAACAATAATACGAATTAAAATTAAAAAAACGGAGCATGTACTGTGTACACTCACATTGTCTATTATCTCCACCAATCACAGCCCAACGCTTTATCTCCCTATAAGTTCGTTTCAGTGAACAAGTATTAGGTTTTCTTTTTATGAAAAGGAGTCCACAGCAAAATTATAAATGTATACATAGGGATTATATCAAACGCATTTAATTAGACAAATATTTTATTATCTCCTTACATGTTAAAAATTACAAACTATACTTCATCGTAGTTACATTACATTTTATGCAAATTTTATGTACATTATTGAACACTACTTTACTTATTCAAAGTCAATTACATATAAATATTTGAAAATGAGTCAATATTTTGTATAATATTCTCTTCATAAATGAAATATGAGTAGAGTCCAAAAGTTTCTCACTAACTTCATAGAAACGAGAAACTTTGAACAAAACATTATTAAATTAAATGCATGGCAGTGAAATAGACAAAAAAATACACTAAAGGAATATGTATTTGTAAGGAAAACTCGATTAAAATCAACATAAAATATACCTACATACTTACTTATACACAATGTACACAAAAACTTGTTCACATTTACCAAAACAGTTGGCGCTGGTTAGTGTAAAATTATGAAAGTACATATTTTATTTTCTTACACAAACACATTCCATAACTTAACCTAACTTACACTAGACGAGTGTTCATTTAACGAGTGGGATTACAGAACGAGGAGATTCATTTGAATTTATAGTTTCATTTTTTGCAAATAAATGTAATTTTTTTACATTTTTGTAAGGGTACCCTACGTGTCGAGAAAATCACATATCTACCTAAAAATTTAGCTCGATATATTCCCTAGAAATAAGCGTTATTTGAAAACATATAATTTTAGAGCACTTTTGCATATTTGGTGTTAAATTACGATAGATGCCTAAAATATTTCATAAATTGCGAGTTCAAATAAAAAAATATGTAAGTAATTTATTGTCTTCGACAAAAAGCAATACCTTTTGCAAATGTTTCGGTAGAATAAATGCAAGTAGAAAATTTTTTAAAGTAATTTTCACAATTAAAATAAGGCAGTCATTCCCACTACATACTATATTAATCTTCTTACTATAACTATAAACTACAAAGTGGCCAGCCAGTACTCAATGCAATTTCATAGACAAATAATATTTCATTTCGGTGGTGGCCAATATTTAAATATTTCTGTCACAAAACACTGATATTTAGGCACTCAAGAAACCATCATCACTGAACCCCATCACACTAGTTCTATCACAACAAGAAGGTTTTGATGATGATTCATTGAGTGCCTAAATTTTAGGCACTCTTTAAACCATCATCACTGAACTCGCATCACACTTGTTCTATCACAACAAGGTTTTGATGATGATTTATTGAGGGCCTAAATTTTAGGCACTCGATAAACCATCATCACTGAGCGCAACCACATCACATGTCATCTGTCACAATGAACAGATGTTCAGTGGTCTCCATTCCAACAATCTTTCAACCAGGTGCCAATATCATTTCCACTTCATTTGACTGATTCTTTGGGCAATATTCATGTCCATTGATTTATTGACGTTCGTCTTAGGAGATTGTCTACTGATTACGCAGCATTTAGGGCAGGGGTTGCGTACCTTTATGGATAAACGTGCCATTTTTTAAAAGTTTAATGGCCAAAGCTTTTGATCAAGCTAGTGAAATGTGACACGCTACGGGTGTTTTGGTCAGGTAGTATAGGGAACGAGACTTTTTTGCAGAGAACGAACGAAAGAGTCGAAATTTTGAAAACAACAAGAGTCAGAAAACTAGAATAGTTTAGACATATCATGCAGGGGAAAATACAAGGTAGACGCAAGCCGAACAGGACATACTTCTTGCTCAAGAATTTTCACGAATGGTATGGCCTAAGTACGAGAGCGCTGTTTCGATGGTTATGATAGTTATAATAGAGCTATGATCATAGCCGACCTCCAGTAGGAGATGGAACTAAGAGAAGAGAAGAGAAGAGAAGAGAAGAATAACCATATTACGTGCCGTTAAACAATTTTGACACCAAGTCAAAAATCTTTACTACAAAAAAATATATATTTTAACTTTCAAGTTTGCAAAGGCACTATAATTTTGATGATTTATCATCTAATATGATAACACATAACAATGCATATGGAAACCAGGAGGCGACACTTTGTTATATTGTCTACTCATTCGAAATGTGAGATCGGCCAATTGACTCAAGACGATTTAGTTGTGCTAATCGCAGGAACTAACGATGCAAATCCTCACGAATTTCAATTTCATTTAAATATGTTTGCGTCCCTTACTAAAAAACACTAACATTATTATAAGCGAAATTCCCTTTAATGATAAATTGACCCGAAAGAAAAGTATTATTCTGCGAGAGGTAATAATATGTCTGGACTATTGAAACAAATTATCGAAGGTTAGAGTAAATTAGAAAAACAAAAAGCTGCCTTAGGAAGCAAAGAAATCTTTGTTTGAACATAAACGGACTCAGAGAGTGAAAAATTCAAAATAGACATATTAAAAAGAACAAAGCAAGCACCAACTCAACTGAGTAGTAAAAGCGTTGTTGATAACGTGTCATAGACATAAGCTAGCAACCGTTGTTGATAACGTGTCATAGACATAAGCTAGCAACCGTTGTTGATAACGTGTCATAGACATAAGCTTGCAACCGTTGTTGATAACGTGCCATATACATAAGCTTGCAACCGTTGTTGATAACGTGCCATATACATAAGCTTGCAACCGTTGTTGATAACGTGCCATATACATAAGCTTGCAACCTTTGTTGATAACGTGTTATCGACATAAACTAGCAACCATTGCTGATATTATAGACATAAGTTAGCAACCGTTGTTGATAACTTTATCACTGTCATTAGAAACTGTCAAATCGATTGGTCTCATGTTGTTATGTACGGGTGTTATTAATAGAGCAAAGGGCTAAGCGAAAAGAAAAGTTTATCTAAAAGGTAACAAGACATTTATTGACTGTTAGGCGTTACGAAGTTCGCCGGGTCAGCTAGTTGATAAATATTTTTTAAATTTTGTTATGACCAAAAGATCTTTTCGAGGCAAAGGCAAGCGAAGCAAAGACTCAACCTTATTTCCCTATTACAGATCACAGATTATTCGTTTTAAGGTAATATAAAAAGCAACATATACATTCAAGTAATACGTAGTCTATTATTATTACTATTTGATTATTATTTGAAAAGTAAATATTTCATTATTAAAAATTACTTAGTTTTTGCCATAAATAAAAAGCAAATTACATTTACGTTAAAAAAAAAATCATAAAAGTAAAACCTAAAATATAAAATCAATAACCTAATGTGATTGTAATAGTTTATTTCTTTTTTAATAATAATACAATCATAGTAAAAAAAAAATAACTCAAAATACAGAAAAATAAAAAAGCTAAATCGTAATTTAGAAAAAAAAAACCTTAAATTAAATATATCTAAAATACTTTTTTTCGTTTTTAATATATGATATATATATTTAAAAAAAAAAAAGAGGTAAAACACGTAAAAGAAATCACAAGAATATGGCAACTTATTTGTAATTTCTCATAGTACAGTCAGCAAAAGTAGATTAAAAAATATTCTTACTCGCTAACGAACGAGAAGAGATAACCATTTCAATATCGCCAGCCATTTCTTCAACTCGTTATAAGGGGACATATGAACAAACATACAATATACATACATACCGTTCAAAATAATAACCCCCCTCATGCTTCACCGTGGTCGGGCAAAAATTGAACATTCAGCAAAACAAAGTATATATAGAATATACAGTTATTAGGTGGATAGAAACTAAACTAATCGGCGATGCAATGGCCGGCGTTGAATCGCCTGGCGATGAAATGGCCGGCGATGAAGTGGCTAGCGATGAACTGTCCAAGACCGCACTCAGTGGTAATTGTTAAATTTCCAAATACAAATTAAAATTTTACACTGACAACAATTTTTAATCTAATTTTGCCGAACATACGATTTTTGGAAGCCTCAACACGCAATCTTACAAAGATTATGTACACATTACAATAAAATTAAACTTTCACACCTATAATAATAATATTTCATATTCATTGTATTTAATTACAATAGTATTTTTTACATAATTATTATTATTATTATATTCACTGGTGTTTGAGTAACGATTCCAACGAAACGGATGAATTTAATCAACGTGAGTCACTCTTAAATGGAACATATTGAGGTAATAAAGAAGTTTTATCGGAATTTAACTCATTTTTGAGGTATAAATGTCAAGCTTCACACGTGAATCAAATTGACTCATTTGATGTTTAAAACAAAATGGCTCTTCACATTTTATTTTCAATCAAACGAGTCGTACAAAATTTGAGTTTTATTTCAATTTCAAACGAAGAAATCAAATTTACAATAATCGAGCGAGGCACGATTGATTCTAATGTGACGAGTCATACGAGTCTGAGAGATAAAATCAAACTTCCAACTTTCTATGCATTGTTGATTCCAATCACGAGTGATTCCGCAGTGATGAGTCTTATACCTCAATTGATGAGCACGAGTCATGCGAGTCTGAGATACAAAAATCAAACTTACAACTTTCTGTGCATTATTGATTCTAATGAGTGATGAGTCATATACCTCAATTGAGGAGCACGAGTCGTGCGAGTCTGAGATATTAACTACAAATCAAACTTACAACTTTCTAAGCGTTAGTGATTCCAATTTCGCAGTGATGGGAGAGTCATACCTCAATTGAGTCGAAGGTGCGACGAGTCAGACGGACACCTCGTTGTCCGTGTAGAGGTGCACGGCCGAGTCGTTGGCGGCCAGCTTGAGGAGGGTCTTCTTGATCCGCAACGCGGGCAGACGGACGGTGGGCTTGGCGTGCCAGCACTCCTGCATCAGGACGGCGAGGCCGTTCATCGTGGGATGCGATCGCCTCGTCTCCGGCGACAGCGGCGGGCGCGCACCGTCCACGCACACTATCTTGCGCATGTCCTGCAATGCAACAACAACTCACAATAGTATATCAATCAAAGTAGAGGGCGGCGTTAAACATAATGCGTGGGTACCTCGAAGGATGGGTCGGCAGGGGCCAGGTCCGCGAATGGGGCCCTGTACTCGGCGGCGGTGGGCGCGACTCGGCGCCACGCCTCCCAGAGCACGAGCGCCGCCGCGTACACGTCGCAGCGGCGGAACGCCTCGAAGCACGTCACGTCTATCGTCTGGTCGAGCGCCTCGGGACTCATGTAGCGCTTGGTGCCCTGCCGCGGGTTGTGCTGCGTCGTCGCAGTCACGTGATGCCGCGTCACCGCCAGCCCGAAGTCCGCGATGCAACACTCGCCGTTCACCTTCACCAGGATGTTCTTGGACTTTATGTCGCGGTGGGCGATCGCCGGCTTACCCTACAATCGAGACAAAAACGAAACAGTGGTAAGAGTGCTATTACTTTTATCGTGGACTTAAAATTGTGATTACAGGTCCATGACTTTTATCTATCTATATATCTTTGTCTATATATAAATTAAAAATGAAATAGTATATCTAGTAACCTGTGTGCCGTGTATGTCCGTGTGGAGATGCAGCAGTCCGTTGATGATGGAGAGGCATATCACCATCAGCTGGTGTCTGGTCAACGTTGTTCGGTTTAAATGCTCGTACAGGGAACCCAACGGGTGGAAATGTGTTATCAGCCACAGCTGAAATTACGTACATACGAAACTTTTAATACTATCTGGATACATACCATTATATTATATTATGCTATTTAAAAAATATACTTTTGATACATTAATATTCAAAAATTTCAAAAAGTAGTTATTTCGCAAAAGATGACTTGGTCTAAAATTTTGGCTCCAATTTAGTTAAAAAAATGTTTAGTTTGCAGTATAGTACAATTATACTTCATTATCGTGAAGAACATAATTGCATACTCTAAGCAGACTTTTTCTGTTGGGTCACGTATGTACCTGCGTGCAACTGTTCCTGGAGGTCATGTCGCTGCCGATGTAGGCGAGTATGTTGTCGTGTCGCAGCAGAACGGTGCTGTACACCTCAGTCTCGCGGCGCCAGCTGGCCTCGTCGCGCGAGAAGAAGATCTTCACCGCCACGTTGTCCGCGTACCACGAGCCGCGCCACACCTCGCCGTAGCGACCCTAAAACATCATCACCCATTTCATTTTAGTGCTTAATGTACTCAATGTAAAGTGCCCTGAATGCGAAGTGTCCTAATCCCTAAAACATCATCCCCCATTTCATTAGTGCTTAATGTCCTGAATGTGTAGTGTTCTGAATGCGAAGTGTCCTGAATGTGAAGTGTCCTAAAGGTAAAATATCCTCAACGCAGTGTCCTCAATGCAAAATGTTCTAAAATGTCGTAAATGTAAAATGATCTGAACGCAAAGTGTTCTAAAAGTAAAATGTCCTGAATGTAAAATGTCGTAAATTTCAAATATTTTCATTTTAATGATAAAATTCTTTTACAATTTTGTTTCGCATTACATTTGGGCAATAATTTCCCCCACACACGTTACTGTATACTTGCGCAAGTACGCTACCTTACGCTACCTTTTGATTGTATTAGATACGCAGATAGTACTCACACACCTTATAATTATGAGGTTTTAAATAAAGTATGAGACTGAAAAATGTTACCTTGCCAACACACTCCAAGAGCGTCAGCTGCTTGGCCAGGGTCCTCTGCACCATGAGGGGCAGGCCCGAGCCCGAGCCACTCGTCAGGGAGCTCTCCAAGTACTCCCTGAGGGTGGAGTCGCCGGCTGCCGTCACCACGCCGCCACCGACCATTCCGTTCATCGATCCGTCTGTACACGCGACATCCTTATCCTTATACTTATTATAAAACCAAGTCCTCCGCCGCGTCTATCTGTCTGTTTGTTCGCGATAAACTCAAAAACTACTGCACCGATTTTCATGCCGTTTTCACCAACGGACAGAGTGGTTCTTGGGGGAGGTTTTAGTATATAATTTACCAAAGTTACGCGGGCGAAGTCGCAGGCAATAAATAGGCAATGCGTAGCCTAAACCTTAAGAAATATGAAAAATTAAATAAAAGTATTACTTTTTTTTGGCAGTAATTTACTATTTTTTTCTTGTCAAATAGATTTTTTTGTATAAATCTGCTTCATTCAAACTTTTATAAATCTTTCTTTTTATTTTAATTTTACGAAAATAAAGCTTTTCTGGCAAGTCGTCGTCGCCTTGAAAGTATGAAACCTATTCTAAGTTAATATACACTTTACCTTCATAATAAGCGTTGGTCATGTTGGGGCTGTACAAGTTGGTCGAGAAGTAGCTCGAGTCTGCTCCCAGCTTGTGTAGGGCTGTCCGCGATCCTCGGAATCTGAAATAAAATTTATAATGACGATTGTAAGAGTCGAGTCACGTGATCATTACACTCGAGCGCCACGCGATTGTCACGTGATCGTCACGCTCGAGCGTCACGCGAGATACGACACTGACCTGTGCGTACGTCTGAGCACAGCGATGACGAGTATCCCTATCGCTGTGAAGGTGAGCACGGACGCTATGACGCTCGCCCACATCTTCCACGAGTTGGAGGTGAGCGGCTCCACCGCCAGCTCGGCGACCGGTGGTAGTCCAGGGAACTCGCCCACGTTGCACAGGTCACTGAAGCAGCAGCTCATGTTCGCCTTTAGACGAACACTGAAAATAAATTTCAAAATTATCTTATACCCTTTCTTTATTGACACAAAAGTACAAAAAACAAAAAATATTTTTTTTTGGGTCAAACTCGCAACGCCCAGCGCAAAAACGGGATGCTATAAGTGTGACTAGTGAGTCGCTCCTGGTTTCGCTCGGGGTGAAAATTTTCATATATACACAAACCTTCCTCGTTTATCGACTGACTAGCTTTTGCACGCGACTTCGTTCGCATAACATTTAAAAATATAGCCTATGTTACTCTCTGATAATGTAACTTTCTATAGGTGAAAGAATTTTTCAAATCGGTCCAGTAGTTTTGGAGCCTATTCAATTCAAACAAACAAATAATCAAATCTTTCCTCTTTATAATATTAGTAACATTACTAGTGGCTAGTAGGTAACCCCAGTAACATTACTAGTGGCTAGTAGGTAACCCTAGTAACATTACTAGTGGCTAGTAGGTAACCCTAGTAACATTACTAGACGCTAGTAACCCTAGTAACATTACTAGTGGCTAGTAGGTAACACCAGTAACATTACTTGTCGCTAGTAGATAACCCCAGTAACATTACTAGTGGCTAGTAGGTAACCCTAGTAACATTACTTGTCGCTAGTAACCCTAGTAACATTACTAGTGGCTAGTAGGTAAGCCTAGTCACATTACTAGTGGCTAGTAGGTAACCCTAGTAACATTACTAGTGGCTAGTAGGTAACCCTAGTAACATTACTATTGGCTAGTAACACTAGTAACATTACACTATGAAGAGTCGTCAGTACCTCTGAAGCGACTGGTTGCTTCTGCACATCAGCTCGGACTGTTCGAAGCGGTCGTAGCATCCTCTCGAGTGATGCACTGACCCGTCCGCTTCACGGGAAGAAGACTTGTAGCAAGCTACGGCTTCCGTACACTGCTGCTCCTCATGCTTCTCGCACCAAGGACTTTCGCATTGAATGCATTTATATCTGGAATGCAATTTGATAATATTCACATATTCTATACTTAAAAATAATAATAATAAAGCTTTTTATTTCCATAACCTATACTGCGTTTCATAATTTGAAGGAATAATTAGCAGTTTTGGTATGGAGTATTTGTGTTACAAATTAAGGCACAAGTCCTTAAGTGTTAAATAATTTATTCGGCAACATCTGTCGATGATTTTAGAAGTTGTATTTAGGAGCAACGGACATTTGTAATCAAATAAAAACACCTCATCAAAAATAAAATATTTATCAAATTACCTTACCTCTTGTGAAATTTCCTCCTTCTTTAGTGTATAGCATTTAGGACAAAAGATTTAAGAAAATTAAATTTCATCTTAATACCTGGTTGCCATTATATGAGTAGCGTCCGAGTATTTATACTAGTGCATGTACTGTGTCAATGTGGCTTTATATAAGTGCATCCTTGTTGTCACATTAAACTATACTTTGTGTTTCTTTTAACAAACGAATACCAAAAAATTTTCACTGCATTGCTATTGGTCCATAAAATCAATTTATCCAATAAGATTAAGGCCTAAGGCCTAACCTTATATTTTATTTATGGATTTTATGGACCCATAGCCAATGCAGTAAAAATTTTTTGTACTCATTTGTTAAAAAAAGAGACAAATGCACACTTGGTACAGGATATTTTGATTTTATTAATTAATGGTAATGTTAATATAATTTTATGCATAATTTATAAAGTAGGTGTTAAATTTAATTTCATTTATAATATATGTAGTTGTATTATACTATTACATAAATATGTAGTTTCTTTTATAATGTGTGATGGCTTCGGATAAAATATGCTTTTAATTACTATTTTGTTAGGGTTAACTATTTTAACGTTTTTCAACGTTTTCAGTTTGTTATTGAATACAATAATGAAGTTAGCGATATTTAAATGTTGTTTACCTTGGAGGTTGAACCATCATGTTATTGTTTTGTCCAGATTTGTCGATTTGATTATCGGCCCCTTGGGAGTTTGGGAATAAGCCATTTTTTCCAACACCATCAGAAACTGGGAGTCCGGCTAAAAGTCAGATGAGTAAAATATTGTAATTTATAATGCACTTCATGATTTTCGTAAACAAACACAATAAAAAAAGTGATATTACTTTTAGGACATAGACTAAAGGTTTTATAAAAGCCCTTAAAATAAATTTATTATGATATTTCTTATCTGTCCAAGGTTTTTTTATAAATTATTTATAAAAAATTTAAAAAAATAACACCAATACACAACAATAAAAACAAATCGTGATAAGATGCAACATATTTTGTAAAACTCATCCTAGATATTTTTTATTAAAAAACGACATTTCGATTTAAGAATTATTAAATTATAATTAACTTTAAATAACATACCATAGCAAGAATTTAATAAATATATGAAAAAACATCCTTTGACAATGTCCGCCATACTTTCTTCATCATAATATACTGCACTTGATATCAATGACACATTTATTTTAAAACACACTAACTGTATTAAAAATTAATATGATATCGCAACGCAATATTTATGTTTTATAAATCAAATTTTATTTGATCATTATTGAAATATGTAATGTAAAAGTTAGGAATATAATTACAAACAAAAACACTGCAAGTGCAAGCAAAGCATTTTCATTTCTCACAGCCACAGAGTATGAGAGAGAGAGAGAGAGAGAGAGTACTGAGTATAGACCACAGAGCAGAGAGAGGCGTAGAGTACTTTTAATTGTTTTTCCTTCGAGTTGTATAGGGTCATAGGGACCTTAAAGATAGGTAAAATGGTAAAATGCACAAACTAAATTAGTCAAAGTAACATTTTAAAACGATAACGATAACGATTTAAAATGTATGGGAAGTATCACGTGATTTGGCGACGGCATATATCCCATACATTTTATTATTTTCGTACTTCGTTATCGTTTCGTTATCGTTTTCGATTGTTACTTTGACCCGGACTGACACAGAACACTTTATACTTATGTAAGAATGCCAAATATGCCAAATCAATCAATTTGATGTCACTGTCACTTAAGTTAAAAGAAATAACGTTAAAACTTTTGAATTCATGTTGTCTTCTTGCTTCTCTTCTCTTTAAAAATTTACATTACAATTACAATACAATAATTCTGTCTGTCTCACAAACAAATCTACAATCTGCATGTCTAAAACTGCAAGTGCGGGGCCAATTGTGAATGTGCACTTTTATTAATAATATATAAGTGAGAGAAGTTAACAAGAAACAATAAGTTAGTGAATAGTGTTTTCAACAAACAACACTTGAACTTGAACCATGCCCCGAACAAAACGACCGACGAAGAAACAAGAAAAGATAGCTGACGAAAATAATGCATACTATAAAAAATTAGACGAAGCTGGTAAGTACTGACTGGTATCTGGATGATTGTATCGAAAGTATGAAATCAAGATTATTTGTTCGCGTTTGGAAATAATTGTGAAATGAAAAACTTATACTTATAATCGGGATACTCTTGACCTCTTGTGACAACAGTATGTTTTGTTTATGTAATATTTTAGAAGCTTGAAATTTACCCTTATCCTACTCAGACTCTTACAATAATCGTATTACTCTAGACAGTATATTACTGTCCATATTGGACGAGCTTTTACTATGACCAGTGGATGCCAATGCTTTTCTTTCCCTTTACAGCAACAATGTTAAAAAAAAATATAGACGAAAATGTCGCGAGAGACATTCGCAATTTAGAGATTGCCTTCAAAGTGCTGAGGAAAAACTTGGGCGAGAAGTTCTTGGAGAGAAACATTGGAGATTTGGTAAGTTTATATTTTTTTTTTGAGTTATATAGATTTCCCCTAGAGATTTATGCAGCAACAGGTTGGTAGTCAAAGGTAAAGCAGGAAATGGATAAAGATGAGGATAATGATACTGCTACCAGCCTTTTTTATCTATAACCTTTTTGGAGTTTACTCCTCAAGGTCCATACAAACGTAGAATGATTATTACTCTGCTATTTTATGTTAAATTTACAAAAGTAAGCATTATACCGATTTATCTTGTCATTAACTAGGTTCCTTGTAATACAAACTTAAAAAAAAAGTATTAATTATATGATCTTCTTTCTTACTATGTAGTGATTTTAGTGATTTTATGAAATATTGTCATTTTTCCAGAAAAACGAACAGTATGTAAGCGAAAATATAAAAAGCATGTACAATACTGTCTCGTCCACACTCTCGACATGTGATGACGGTAAATATGAAATTCTATTTTAAATTATTACTCATATTGTGTCGTACTGAATGGTTCTTTGTAGTGTTCATTATTCTTTCTTATTCTCATTTTCATTGATCATTTTTCTGTTCATAACATTTATATAGGAAATCATTATATGAAGCTGAATAAATTTAGTTTGACCAAAGACTAAGAAAACAATAATTATAAGTTAGAAATGTTGTTATAGGAAATTCAACATTATAATTCACTCATTTAAGTTTTGCATGTGTTTCTAATTTCTGAATTCTAAAGCAGTGGCGTAGTTTGCCCTAGGTGCCCTAGATGGACTCTTTATATCAACTTTTTGGATATAGTCTAGTACCATTGGACTGTACCATTAATAGTACTAGTGATACCACTTGGTATCGCCGGTGAAAATATGTTAAAATAAATATCCATACTTTACTTTTGTCAAAGATCAAATGTGGAGGGTAAAATTAACTATTAAAATCTAAATTTGTAGGCCTTAAACTAAACTCTGAAGTTTAACCTATGTTTGTGGATATATTCACAGTGATTTTATCGATTTTAACTTTATAAAATGAAGAACAGTGAAAGAATTTATCAAATTAATCCAATAGTTTCGTAGCCTATTCAATGCAAACAAAAAAATCTTTCCTCTTTATAATATTATATAAAAATCAATGATAAAGGATATATATACCTATGTACTAGATTTTGGGTTGCTCCACTAAAAGTGGGACAGTAGAATATCACCGCACTCACAGCTTGGGGTGATATTTCAAATTAGTTGCACAAAGACCAAAGTTGTCCTTAAGGTGAACACGTGTTACGACTCGAACGTGTATCATTTACATTAATCCATCTTTTTATCAGAAGTTAACGAGAGAAAGTGATAGTATTTGCATAAAAAAAATCCAATGGACACTTTTTCGTAGTGATTTGAGACCTTAACATCCTTTAACAAAGATTATAATTGATATACTAAGGCAACTACGCCCCTGCTCTGAAGTCCAAAATGGGGTACCTAACTAACGTGAAGTCCCATTTGTTTTGCTAACGACTAATCACAAACTAACGAAGATCTCATGTACATAATTTTTCCACTAACCTGGGGCTTTTTGGGAGCAGGGTACGTCACAGAGAACTCATCAACGCAGGGCTCCGGTGATCGCGGCATGAAGAAGAGAGTGGGTAAGTTTCAATGACCCCAATAGTACTGTCCCCTGTAGTTTAAGATGCCACTTCACATATCATTACATATAATATATAGTATAGTCGCTCTCTTTCGTCCGTCTGTCCATCTGTATATTATTATGTGATAAATCACGCTCATAAAACAGGCGAATAATCAAAATTCTCGTATTTATTTATCACTAATGGAAGAATCGTTCAAAAGGGAGGAACCTATAGAATCGTTATTTGCAAAACAGTGTCGGCAATTTTTCAATATAATTTTATGGACATGTTTAAAAAAGGCAGTTATTTAAATTTATATTATTACTAGCTGGCGCCCGCGACTTCGTCCGCGTTGAAAAAGAAAAAAAGTAGCCTATTCTGTGTCCTGTATGGCTTAATGTTAATCTACTACCAAGTTTCATGAAAATCAGTTAATTCGTTTAAGAGTTATGGAGGAACATACATACATATATACAATACCTACATTTACAATTATCAGTATAGAGTATAGATTGATTAGTAGTGATTACTAATCAATGTGCAGGGAATGATGTAAGCATCTCCGCTAAGACTTTTTCTTGCACCTTTCGCTGGTCACAATTAAATAGTGGCGTGCAGTTGTTATATAAATGAGTATGTGTATGTGTATGTGTAGAGCTGCTCGCGCCTCCGCCGTCGGGCCCTTCGAGGCGGTCGCGGTCGGCGGACACGAGAGGCAGCAAGAGCTCGTTCGCGTCGTCCGCTAGCGTCCGCCCGCGGCGTCGCTCGCGCTCCGCTTACCGGACGCCGGCCTGCTCCAAGATGGCCCGCAATTTCCCACCCATCACACCCAAGGTAGCAAACGCTCTTCTTTAAGCGGGGACTTAATATAAATAGCAATTACCCTCCCATTTAAGCGGGGACTTGATAATATTTGCAATTTCCCGCCCATCACACCCAAGGTAACGCTCATAATATAAGCAGGGACTTAATATAAATAGCAAGTACTTATTACCCGGCCATCACTCCCATGATAACTTTCTTTTCTTTAAGCGGGGACTTAATTTTAATAGCAATTACCCGCCCATTTAAGCGGGACTTGATAATAATTGCAATTACCCGCCCATCACTCACAAGGTAACGCTCATTTTATAAGCGGGGACTTAATATAAATAGCAATTACCCACCCATCACTATCATTTTTAAGTGGGTACTTATTACCCGGCCGGTATAACCATAGATGTAGAATTACTACCGTTCCGTTAGGATCTTTGCATATAACACTCTTTTCTTTAAGCGGCGACTTAATTTTTAATAGCAATTACCCTCCCATTTAAGCCGGGACTTGGTAATAATTGCAATTACCAGCCCATCACTCACATGGCAACGCTCTTTTTTTAGACGAGACTTGGCAGAAAAGGACTATTTTCTTGGAAGAATATTTTGATAAAAATTTCAATATTTCTCTATCACAAACAACTAGCTGTGTTCCCATTTTTTAATTTACCAGGGCATTTTTCCAGGAAAAAAGTATCTTATATGTTAATCCCAAATGATTGAGTACCAAACATACAAATTTTCGCATTTATAATATTAGTATAGAATTGTCGCGTAAATTGTTAAATAGGAAAAATGGTTTAATTTATCATAAGGTGGCGCCCGAAACGCCTTTGTCGTTGCTGCGTCAGCCTCGCCAAGGAGAGATGGCGGTTTCCATGTCTGGATCACCGCTTATGATGCCCACCTGCTTTTCGTAAGTATCATTTGCTTTGCTAGTTTATTTCTTAATCAACTTTCACCAAATTCCCAAATTTTCTGCCCTAAAATGACAATTTTCCCGATGAGGTTACTGCCCCAAACTGACTATACTTCATTGTCATTACTCACAACTCTGAAACGACTTCCTTCTCTAACGATTACTGCGCCGTAATGACAGATTCCCCCAAATGTTTACTGCCCCGTGATGGCAAATTTCCCCAAATGTTTACTGCCCCGTGATGGCGAATTTCCTCAAATGTTTACTGTCCCGTGATGGCAAATTTCCCCAAATGTTTACTGTCCAGTGATGATAAATTTCCCGAAATGATTACCACCTCATTGTCACTGTTCTTTCAATGACTATACATTCAGTTAGTCTTTTTTTTTTCAAAATTATTGAAGTCACCTCGTCGACTCTTGGCACATTTTGAAAGTAAAGCACTAAGCAAACAAATTGTCTACTTTAAGGTGAACGAACCTTTTCTCACCCCGACTGTACATTGATTTGATTGTTTGGTGTAACTATTTTTGTTCAGGATGAAGCCAAATGAGAAAGCCAACTGCAACATTATGCTCGAGGACGGCACCACACTGTCACTGCAACCGAACCGATTGAGGGAGTCGCATCAGCCTTTCATTCCGTTCTCGCTCATGGATCCCGATGTTTTAGCTCAATTGAAAATTTTAAAGGAAAACCTAGACGTGGTGGTGAAACTTGGGCAGCAGGGGAAATGACTCCCATTGTTCTTCTATGTCCTAGGTCTTAGTGTGTTTTAGACTCATCAGCGTTTAGCTGGACAATTTATTTGAAGAGTATTTTAACAATTATAATTGGAACATAAAAAGTATTCTTAAATTTTATGTATTGCATAGAATGTGTTTTGTTTTGAATCTTGATTCTATTGTGTAATTATTTTTTATTGACTTGTAATGTATTTTTATTTATCTATTCCCACTAGTTCAATTGGGAGTTCAATTGATTGGACAAATGAGACTTTAGTCTCATTGGTTAAATTGATTGGACAATTGGGACTTTAGTCTCAGTGGTTCAGTTGATTGGACAATTGGGACTTTAGTCTCATTGGTTCAATTGATTGGACAATTGGGACTTTAGTCTCATTGGTTTAATTAATTGGACAATTGGGACTTTAGTCTCATTGGTTCAGTTGATTGGACAATTGGGACTTTAGTCTCATTGGTTCAATTGATTGGACAATTGGGACTTTAGTCTCATTGGTTCAGTTGATTGGACAATTGGGACTTTAGTCTCATTGGTTTAATTGATTGGACAATTGGGACTTTAGTCTCATTGGTTCAGTTGATTGGACAATTGGGACTTTAGTCTCATTGGTTCAATTGATTGGACAATTGGGACTTTAGTCTCATTGGTTCAGTTGATTGGACAATTGGGACTTTAGTCTCATTGGTTTAATTGATTGGACAATTGGGACTTTAGTCTCATTGGTTTAATTGATTGGACAATTGGGACTTTAGTCTCATTGGTTTAATTGATTGGACAATTGGGACTTTAGTCTCATTGGTTTAATTGATTGGACAATTGGGACTTTAGTCTCATTGGTTCAGTTGATTGGACAATTGGGACTTTAGTCTCATTGGTTTAATTGATTGGACAATTGGGACTTTAGTCTCATTGGTTCAGTTGATTGGACAATTGGGACTTTAGTCTCATTGGTTTAATTGATTGGACAATTGGGACTTTAGTCTCATTGGTTCAGTTGATTGGACAATTGGGACTTTAGTCTCATTGGTTCAATTGATTGGACAATTGGGACTTTAGTCTCATTGGTTCAGTTGATTGGACAATTGGAACTTTAGTTTCAGTAGTCCAATTACATTAATTAAGTAAGTAATTGAACTACCGAAATTAAAAAGTGTCAGTAGTTCAATTGATATACATAATTATAATATTATTGTGTTCTTTGAAGCAAACGATAAAAACAATTAAAATGATTATTAATATAAAAAAATGGTTTTATTTCTATAATTTTTTATGTTAACTGTTGCACGCGACTTCGTCCGCGTTAAAAAACACCCGTATATATATTTTGCGTATATGGGTTTATGTGATTGAGCCTTTTAGACGATCCCTAGGGAACCTAACATTTTTCCGGATAAAAAGTATATTAATCTAGGTAATAAACTATCTGTGTGCCAAATTTCATCCGAAATCGTTCAGCCGTTTTTGCTTTTTTGAAGAACAAACTTCCATACATTTCGTCATAGCAAACTTTCGCATTTATAAGAAAAAATGTAGGAATTTTACAAAAAAAAAACTTATGAAAATGTATTGAGTGTCTCTCGCCGATGGATGTCCAAAGAAATTAAACAAATTTATTAAGTTTTATATAAATGTTTTTATAATTATGTATGTAAATAGCAAAAAATATCAATAATGAGTACATAATCGTTGCTCAATTAATTTGTAACCAGGTTTGGTCAATGCTTGCTCAATTTATTTGTAACCAGGTTTGGTCAATGCTTGCTCAATTTACTTGTAACCAGGTTTGGTCAATGCTTGCTCAATTTATTTGTAACCGGGTTTGGCCAATGCTTGCTCAATTTATTTGTAACCATGCTTGGCCAACGTTTGCTCAACCTCCTTGACGTACTTCTCGGCCACTTTCTGTTGTCTCATCAAGTTCACCTGAAAATAATTAGTGCGCTATTTATTGTCTTTGACCTGCAATCGGGTTATGGAAAGGAGAATGCTCATGAAGTATGGGAAAAAAACCCAGTCCCAAAGGAAATGTAACTCAAATCTATACTAATATTATAGAGAGGATAGATTTGATTGTTTGTTTGTATAGAATAGGCTCCGAAACTACTGGACCGATGTGAAAAATTCTTTTACCATTGGAAGCCGACATTATCCCTCATGAACATAGGCTACTTTTTACCGCGGGAAAATGCTTCATTCCTACAGGAAAACGGGTAATAGGACAACGGGTAGTAAGAATTATCCTTCCGTACTTATCTTTTTCACATAACTTCTAAACGGCTGAACCGATTGGGTTGAAATTTTATATGGCTATTTCGATGGTTTCCTGGATGATTTAAAAATACAATTGGACCCGGTAGGTGGCGCTGCTGTCGGTATGTCCACTACTAAACGGTTTGACCGATTGAGTTGAAATGTTGTATGTGTATTTCCATGGTTTCAGAGGCACGAATGTATTCTATTTTATAAAGTTACGCGGACGAACTCACGTTCAACAGCGAGTTTATTATAAATACAAAACATCCATGACTCAAGTACAAAAGTTAAAATGTTAACACAAACATTTGGCCCTAGCGAAATACGAACCCGCGACCTTTTTGTTAATAGCTTGGGTTATTAGCCACTAGACGAAACATGTTGTCAAAAGTATATATACTTTTTAAGATTACTATATATTTTTTTACCTTTTGTTTGATCACACTTCTCTCATACTTTTCCTGTTCGTCCTGTTCCATGCGCAGAGCCACACCCTCCTTATGAATTTTCTCTCGGAGCTCGGCCCTGTTGCGTTTAGTATGTTTTTCGATTATTTCAGTTATTTTTTTATGTTAAAGTCGACAGACAGGCTGACGGTCCACTTAGTGGTAGGTGGCTACCGTCGCCTATAACACAAGCAACCGCATAAGTGCTACTAGTGCGCTGCCGACCATAGAAGGATTAAGGATAAGGGGTGTTTAGGCACGTTGGGCACTTAGTTAGTGGACTCGCACCCAGCGTTGGGCACTTTTAATTTGGGGTTTGGGGGAAAAACAGTGAACTGGCGCCGTCACTGTCCGTGAGCGACACCCTCAGTGACGTTTAATTGATTGAGATAAGCGCCATCTACCCGAATCAGCACGTACTTCTTGTCAATTGCTCAACTTCGTCAATGTTTTGTTAAGATGTTAACAGATGGCGTAGTTTTCACTTCCGGCGTGCAGTCGTATAACGTGAGTTTTTTTATTTATTTAAAAAGTCTTTACTAATGAACTAGCTGGTGCCTGCGACTTCGTCCGCGTTGAAAAAGAAAAAGTAGCCTATATCCTGTGTCCTGCACGTCTAAATGTTTTTCTACCAAGTTTCATGAAAATCAGAGCTATGGAGGAACAAACATACATACATACAATACCTACACTTACAGATTTATTATTAGTATTGACGATGATGACAGTGCACTGCAATCAAGCAAAACAGTAGCACCGTGAAATAATAGCATATGTGCTTTTGTGTTTCGGTTATTGAATAGAAATTTCAAATTACACCAATCGATACTTATAGATTATTATTAATTTTAAAGGAATTATTTTGTTTTAACATGTGAAAATCCGGTCGAACTAAGTATTGAACTAAGTATGGTACTTTTCAGTCTCAGCAGTTCAATTTCCCAGTATTTGGCTTGGGGGAATACCCAAGTTAATAGTGCTCTATGTTTTTCTTAATAATAAACATGAGACTCTTGTTTATGGTTCGTTTCACAACAAGAATAGATACCTTGCGCGTTCCTTGTCATTGATCTGTTTCATGATCTCTTGGCGATGTCGTTCGATACGAGCCTTTCTTTTCTCCTCCAGCTGAAATTTTATTGAAATTAATCTAGTCGATACTTAGCTTTTGCCAGCGACTTCGTCTGCGTGTATCCATCTTCGTGTATCCAACAGGATGCATAATACCGAATTCTAGAGAATCCGTTATAACATAACGATCTAAATTTGTACTTAAGCAAGATCTCTCAAGAGTTTAGATAACTTGTAAGATAGTTTTTTTTAAATATTATGACACACATTCCACACAGCACCATCTAGTTCCACACTAAGCAACTAATGCTTGTATTATGGATACCAGACAGTTGATATACTACATACATTACTTCTTTTTGTAAATACATACATATTGTAAATACAAAACATCCATGACTCGGGTACAAAGGTAAATGTTAACACATAAATATTTGACCCTAGCGGGATTCGAACCCGCGTCCGTTTGCCACTAGACCAAACGTGTCGTCAGGACCGTTACATGACCGTATATTGTTTGTAAGGTATTTTGCACCTACATATTATACAGGGTGTGGCCTGTAATAAGGGCAATAAATTTAAACGATGATTCTGTAGAGTATACGCAGTTACCATAACCTAATCATAAATGCTCCAAAGTGCTTTTACTAGTATAGTAATCCAAAGTTAAAATGCATAATCAATGAATTTCATTCATCGCTAAATTATCGCTTACCAGTCGTTAGAAGTCTTGGTACAGGGTACTGGGGCGAGAACGATCGTAAATGTCAATGTCAAGTACTACGACTGGACACATTAAGTATGTGGTAGTACATTGCTGGCTCGATAAATTTTGTTAAGTAGAAAATAACAGTAAATTTGATTTTAATTAATTGAAACAATTTGGAATTAATTACTGTTTCGCAAAAGGGTCTATATTTTAATTTATTGCTCTTATTACAGGCCACACCTGTATATGTACCATGAATGTAAATGACGTGGATTTTTTGCCTTTTGTACTAGAGACAGCAGACGAGTTAAATATAAAATGTATCAATTTCAAACATAATTAGGTACGAGTATGTATACCTCTTTCTCCTTTTGTATGAACTCCTCGTTCTGTCTGGCTGCGTTGTTGAAGCTCTGTTCGTCTTTGGCGATCTCTCTAGCTATCAGACGATGTATGTCTTGTATCTGAAGTTTAAAAAAAAGCCAATTATATGAGACGGCAATTTTAAAATCCCAAAATTATTCAACCCATCCCCAAATTACCCAAGCATCATTCAACATTAATGACACTGAGCGCGCCGCTTACTGAGCGTTACGGTCACATAATTTCAGTGCTTTTTACCCATCCCCAAACTACCCAACCAACCTCAAAAAAATCACTTCAACATCAACATTAATTATACTGAACCTTAGGTGAAGTTCAGTGCTTTTTATTTACACATCCCAAAATTACCCAACCATCCTAAAAAATCACTTTAATATTAAAGTCACTGAGCGTTATGGCCACGTGATTTCAGTGCTTTTTACTCATCCCAAAATTACCTAACCATCCTAAAAAAATCACTTCAACATTAATGACACTGAACGCGACGCTTACTGACCGTTGTAGTCACGTGAGTTCAGTGATTTTCCCCCATATTTAAAGAGTGCTCAAGGTGACTAAAAAAAAAATTGTAATTCAGAATATACTCGTACCTGATGAACTCTAGCCTCGTGTAGCTGTTTCATTTCCCTGTTCCTCCTGATGGCCGCGTCTCGCTCCTTGCGTCGGTAGTCGCGCTCCACGTCTTCTTGAATCTTCAGATTCCTGATTCTCTCCAATTCTTCTTTCAATTCTTGTTCCGCCTGCATTTGTATAGACTAAATGGTTAGGCACTGAAAAGTTCTCAAGAAATTACAATATAATTATTTATCAATGCAATACAGACAGACATACCTACAACTTGAGGTGACACAAGTCAGCTTTTCCTCCATACAAACGTCGAAAGATTATTACTCCGCTGTTTTATGTTTAATTAAGAAAAGGAAGCATGATACCGATTTATCTTGCGTTAACTAGGTTCCTTGTCATACAAACTTAAAATATAAGTATTAATTTAAAAGATATGATCCTTGAAAAGTTCCCTAATTCGCTCACATCACTACACAACAGCAAATATACTGTTATTTCACTGTGACCTTCTGTAATGGGGTGGTTACTGCCGCCCAAATTACTGCAAAACGCATTGTGTCCTGCCACTACTTTCCAAATCTAGACCAGAGCTAACTTTGAAAAATTTTAAAAATGGATCTCACCGGGAATCGTAATAGTAATTTATTTAGTCAATAAGTGAAACGAAACAATTACCTTTTGCGCTCTAGCAATATGATCAATTCCCTTCTGTTTCGCTGCTTTAGCTGCATCGGCATCGGCTTTATTGCGGGCTTCACGCTCTTGCTTTTGCTTCAAGAAGTTAGCAATGCGCATATTCATTATGCGCTCCTCTTCCATTTGCAATTGCTTATAATAGAGAAGCTCCGCGTTACCTTCAAAAGAAAACAATACATACTGCCAAGGTTTGGAACTCGATGCCGGGCGTCTTGTGTTTCCAAGCTCATATAACCCAAATCTTTTCAAAGTTGGAGTGAACAGCCCTCATCCTTGCTACACAGCTGGTTGTTGACCTAGAGCAAACCCATCACTAATAATAAAAAAAAACACCTCGCAAGTAAGTCCATCCATCATACCTTGATCGAGAATCTCCTTGAGTTTTAAAGCTTGACCGTGCTTCTCTTTGATTTTCCTCGCTTCATCGAGTTGCATAGCTATGTTTGCTTGATTGACACGAATACTCTCCTCCTCAATACGTTCCGCTTCCATTATCTAAAATTTAAGAAAGTTCCTGTGTGACTCCACCAGGATCTCCTAACTGAATCCCCCAGGGGATCCTGGCGAAAGCCTTGGTTCATCGGAATCCTCTCACGGGTCTTTAGGAGTCTTACAGCTTTACTCTCACATTTTCACTTGATAAGCAAACGGGGGATCCTAGTAAACTGCGGTATAATATATATATGTATGTCGATCCCCTGAGGAGATTCTGATGAACCAAGGAGTTCACCAGGACACCCTGGGGCATTCGTTAGGGGATCCTGGTGGACTCATCCAGTTTCTTCATAAAAAAATTGCCAAAAAGTCTAGCGCCTCTTGATGGTAGGTGGCTACCGTCGTCCATAACACAAGCAAAGCCAAACGTTAGTTACAGTTGGCCAGGCGTTAGTTACAGTTTATATTTTAGATAATCCCTCGGGAACAGTACTTTTTTCTTAGATGAAATGTACCCTATGTCCTTTCTGATGTCCCAGACAACGTGTATGCCAAATTTCACGATGATCTGTTCAGTAGTTTTTGCGTGAAATCGTAACAAACAAACTCACATGACATTCACATTTATACGTAATATTAGTAAGAATCAGTTATGGAAATTATTTCGATAGACCTTTTAAAACGCCCTATTCTAAAAGATTCAGTTACCTTGGCAGTTTCGTGAGCCTTAATCTGCTCCTTCAATGCCTCCAGGTTCTGCAAACGTAGCTGATGGCGACGATCTTCTTCAGCTTCTGCGCGATTGACGGCTGCCTGCCGATTCTCTTCCATGATAGCATCCAACCTAATGTTTAGGCAAATACTTAAAGTTGTGGCGAATGTAGTTGACAAGGAAAAAATCCTTAGGCACCTTATATAGGTGCGGACTCTATAGACTCTTACCGTCTCTCCTCATCATCAAGCTCCCGTTTAATTAACTCCTTCTCCATAATCTGTGCGTCTCGAATGGCGTGACATTTAGACGCCAATACAATGCGATTGCACATCCGCGGTCCTTGCATGTTATCCGCCTTTAGAACTAAAACAAATTTTACATCACTAGCTTGTCCTGCTCCATTTTTTCTTACTTTTTTTGAGCTACTTTTCGGTAATCTGTATCTTCTCTGACTGATGCCCAATTATGAGACTAAGTAGATAGATCCCATGACTTTTAATTATAGTTATGCGAATCTATGCATTTAGTGACAAATTCTCCGTAATTAGCGAAGGAAAAAAGAGAAGAACGCGTAAGCGCCGTATTTTCCATGGCGTTTTCGACCTTTTGGTCGCGAACTTTAGCGTTAGTTAGTCACTTTAGTTAGTCATCTGGTACTAGTTTTGCAGGTAAGTGCAAAATTAACTTGGTGTGTTACTTATTTATGTCTAAAGTACTAAATAATGTTTTGCATGGAAATAGCTTGAAACCTCGAAAAGGATTAGGTACTTAGTTTTTAATTTTTCACAAGGGCAACAAAATATTCGATTGCACATACGTTCAGCTCTGCTCAAAGTATGGGCAGTTTGATCAGGACCATCGAGATCTTTGTCAGCGGCACCGGTAGCCGTTTGAGCACCAGGCTGTGGCAGCAAAGACTCTTTGAGTCTCTGCTTCCTCTGTTCGGATTCCTTGGCAGCTTTTTGGATTGCTGCCTCTTGTGCATGCATTGCCGCCAAAATCTCCTCTTGTGGCACGATCTGCGTCACATACTGAGAAATACTGAGAAACCCACCGATGTATATGGATGGGCCCTTTCTCAAAACTAATCTAATTCGCAAAATCATATTAGTTTTCGTAGGTACGGCCCGATCTAATGACTCGTTGGTGGGTCGTATTGCTTGGTGGGATTAACGAAATTAGTAGAGTCGGCCCACGGATCCTTTGTTCTAGCTTCGTGTAAGTGGACACCACTGTGGTTTCGAAATAACGAAACACGTTAACAAATATCCACGATCAGAGCCAAAACTTGGAATTAATTTTGAAGTAGGTATGCAAGTTTTCGCGAGGGATCGCTTTCCCGGGCCAAACCGCTACTATTTACTTTTATTTTAAATTTCCCGTAGGAATGAAGCATTTTTCCGCGGTAAAAAGTAGACTATGTTCATTAGGGATAATGTCGGCTTCTAATGGTAAAAGAATTTTTGAAATCGGTCCAGTAGTTTCGGAGCCTATTCTATACAAACAAACAAACAATAATCAATCAATCATACCTCTTTATAATATTATAGTATAGATAGATATAGATAGGAGGTACACCCTTTTTGTACCTAGGCTTAAGTCTATTAATAAACTATTTAGTATTTTTTGTATTTTATTTTTGTCGTTTTGTAACTACCAAGTCAACTAGATTGACTATACTCTCAGCCTATGCTATAGCCTAAAAAGCTTCACACCTTTGCTTGCTTCTTCAGACGTTCATAATGACTTCTGTGCATGATAGCTGGGTAGTAATTCGGCGATGTACTTGGTACCAGCAACTGACGCCATCCTCCTTTCTGGCCCACCAAAGTAAATTCCTTTTTTGGAATTTCGCATTTGTGAATCGGCTTTTTAGTCGGTGGAAATTTCAGACGGCAATCAGATGGCCTAGAATACAACTTTTTTTTATTGTTAGGTACATTCGAGAGACCAGCAGGCGTTCCACTTGATGGCAGGTGGATACCGTCGTCTATAATATAGGTATATATATAGGTACAAGCGAGGCCACTAGTGCTGCAAGTGCACTACCGACCTCAGTAGGATTAAGGAAGGGATAGGGAAATTGACTGGCATTCCTTACTCACTCACAGAAAGACAACAGCACACATGGTATTTATTATTCATGGTATTCTGTAATGGGATGGTTGCTACCGCTAGACAAGCTACAGTTTTTTTACGAAAAATACGAGATTTTGAATTTTAAAAATATAATAATGTTTAATACCTATGTAACTGATAACATCCCGGTTCAGCACCCTTCTTTGAGTGTTTAATATAGTGATAAGGTATACCCTCATGAGGATTTTTCACAGTTTTAGGCATGGTTAATTATTAATATACATAAAAAGTTCTGACTTGGGTCTGACAATTAATTATTATAGTAGGTTTTGATCAATAAATAAAACAACAGTTGCTTGGTAACGATTGGTAAGCTACAAGTTTTCATTACTTATATAGGTAAGTAATTTGTTTTTTACAAAATCTAATTTGAATAATAATAAGCTATTGCCTTTATTCTTTGAATAATATTCAAAGCAGCCTAAATTCAAATTGATTTAATTTAAATAATACATAAATTTTAGACTCGACATTGTTACTTAAACATTTTCTAACCAAGCCACGCCAAAAAAACATTCCATTTGTGACATAGAATACTAGGATTTGTGAAATGTGAGTATATTGTTCTGTGGTTCTCTTTGTTAACTTTGTTTTGCTACAAGAGAGTTCATGTGAGTGAAATGAAAAGAAAAAAATTGAATTGAATATTTGTCAGTGGAATAGATAGATAATAATAACTAATGTGAGGTGAAGAGATTCCGTGATATTCCGTGATCCTTTGATGGGAAATTATTATTGTTTCTCGTAACATGGAGAATTCCATAAAACAGAAAAATGTCAAGTCAACATATTTATCACCTCTATTGGTAAGTTTTGGAAGTGGGTTACATGAAATCTAACCTCTCGAACATTCTTTATTTTCTTTGCTTTTTTGTATTTTTTGCAATTTTTCGGATGCTTATCGTATAAATAAAGTAAAGCTATGTTTCAAATTTCTAGACTTAGTAGTTTTGGTAGTGCGGTGATAGAATTCGGTACCGGTAAATGCTAAATTATGTACCGTCAAAATTAACCGGCTTGCAATATTAACCTAAATCGTAAATTATGTAACCTCTAAATTCGCTTTCGCTTCGGTTAGATATATAGCGAAAGCAACCACCGCCTTACTGAAGAACACCTAACCTAATATGGCTATACACACTCAAAATATAGGTAATTTTATTTTGTCTAAGTATATCTATCCTTACATATTATAAAACAAAACCCTCTGCCGCGATAAACTCAAAAACTACTGCACTGATTTTCATGCTGTTTTCACCAATGGATAGAGTGGTTCTCGACGAAAGTTTTAGTATATAGGTAATTTACAAAATTACGCGGGCGAAGTCGCGGGCTGCAGCTAGTAATATTATAAAGAGGAAAGATTTGATTGTTTGCATTGAAACTTCTGGACCAATTTGAAAAATTCTTTCACTGTTGGGAAGTTATATTATCAGCGAGTAACATACTAGGCTATATTTTAATAAAAAGTTACGCGGACGAAGTCGCGTGTAACAAAAAAGAAAGATAACTCTATGAGAATAAATTCTTTAAACAGAACTTTCATATTTGACAGGCGGGAGCCGTGGCTGGAATATCTGTGGATGTGACATTGTATCCGTTGGATACTCTAAAAACTCGGCTTCAGAGTGCACAAGGCTTTCAAAAAGCGGGAGGTTTCAGAGGCATGTATAAAGGTAATTATCAAATATTTGCATTTTAGGGCTTTAGATTTTTTTTAATAGGTAAAAAGCCAACTCATAACGAAGTTTTTAAACGGTCTTTCCATTCTAGGACTACTGACAGTAGCCACAACATCGATGCCAACGACTGCATTGTTCTTTGTGTCCTACGAGACCACAAAGACATTGGTACAACCTCGGATGCCTTCATCATCAGCTCCCTTTGTTAACATGTTTGCGGCCAGCGTCGCAGAAGTGGTGAGGGAAATATTTTTTACTAGCTCTATAGTATTAGTATGTTTTAGTTCCAATAACTTACTTTACTTTTACCCAAGTATCGTAAGTTAGTTAAAGTACAATTTTACAAGCGAGTGTGTGCCTAGTTATAGTTACAGGTTAGTATCAAATCTATTATTATACTAGCTGTTGCACGCGACTTCGTCCGCGTCGAACGATGAAAGGTACTCCATGACCTTTCTGGTATCCCAGACAACGTGTATGCAAAATTTCATGATAATCGGTTCAGTAGTTTTTGCGTGAAAGTGTAACAAACAAACAAATTCACATTCATATTTATAATATTAGTGTAAAGATATTCCCTATGACTTTTTCTGATGCATAAGCTATATTATTGTAAAGTTTCATTGAAATCCATTCAGTAGTTTTTGCGTGAAAGTGTAACAAACATCCATACATCCATTAGTATAATCTAATCTAATATATATTATATAAAATGCTAATGTTAGTACGCGAAGGCAGGGTTTTCTCTATGACCACAAAGCTCCAATCAACTTCCCGTTGTGGTGGTAAATACCCCTTGGTCACCTGGTGAAAAGAAATGTGAAAAAAATATATATATCTGTCCTTTTCTAACTCATGTGAACTTCTGGAAAATTTCAGAACAAATTTCTGCAATGATCTAATTTAAAAAGTTCCAAAATCTAGAAACTTCCAGAATGCGTGCATTCATGCAACTGTCAAAATCGATTCGAAATTTTCTAGTAAAGTCTAGAAACTCTATATACACCGTATGTTTAATGGTCGAATAAGTGTCTCAAATATCTAAGATTGGATTCTTAAATATCTGTTATACCATTAAACATGCGATGTATTTTAACCCGAGCAACGCCAGGTTTCGCTGCTAGTATTAATATAATATGAATACGGATTAGTAAGGATTACATTGTTATTGTTTTTCTAGCTAGCCTGCCTCATACGCGTGCCAACGGAAATAGCCAAGCAAAGAAAACAAACATATGTGGGAAACAAAAAACGCACTAGCATTAACATTTTATTTGAGGTACGAGTCAAATTTTATTTAATTAATTTTCTCATTGAAAATATTCCATTAATATATTATTATGTGAGTATGTATTGTGAATATTAATATGTCTCTTTAATTAGGATTAAGGATAACGAAACACAAGAGCACACCTGCTAAGTCCGTTTTTGAGCAATTTCACTTTTTATATGTACTCTTCAACAAGTTTAGACGATTATCTACCCTATGGTGAAGGAATAACGACGATTTATCAAACTAAAACTTAACATCTTGATTATCAAACTAAACTCTTAACACTCTTATTATCGTTGTTATTATTAGCGCCTGTTTCACCAACGTCAAGTAAAGTGTTGATTGGTTACTTTTAAGAAATCATTTTCTGTTTTATTAAATTATTCACTCGGTTTTGTGCATCCATCGATAGCCGATATTTTTAAATTATTTTGTATTCAATTTTTGGGACGTTTACCGTACAAACAAACGTATATCAGCTAAATTATTCCCGGTTACCGGTGACTTTAAATGACAGTTACGTCAAGTAGGCCATACTTGACGTTTGTGAAACAGGCGCTTAACCTAATAAAAAAGTTTCAAGATATTTACTCACGACTGTTATTATGTAATTTAAACCTGTAAATTTCCCTAGAATAAAATAAAAAAACAAGGTGAGAAATTTCATAAGAAAAAAATAAAATGAAAAACTGCTAAAATTTCGAACTTCGAAACTTTGAAAATGAACTTTTCAAAGTTGCCTCTGGTCCCTGATTGAGTTTTTACAACATTTTGAATATAAATTGACTGGGTTGTTTTTTTTCTAATGTCAGGCGTACAAATCGGAGGGAGTCCGCAATGGACTGTACAGAGGTTTCTTCTCGACGGTGGCTCGAGATTTGCCATTCAGTTTCATTGAATTGCCAGTATGGGAAATGCTCAAAACATGCATAAATGATTACAATAATGGACAAATCAATTCATTTCAGGTAAGTTTGAGTTTTACTATATACTAGCTTAGCTAGCTGTTGCCCGCGACTTCGTCCGCGTTAAAAATGATAAAAAGTAGCCTATCACGTGTCCCGTACTTATCGTATTATCTACCAACTTTCATGAAAATCAGTTAATTCGTTTAAGAGTTATTTGAGGAACATACATACATACAGAAAAAAATTGTAAAAATGGTCAATTTAGTTTCAGTATCATGTATAGAGCCTATATACACGATATTTCTGAAAACAAAATAAATTACTCCATGATGGACCACTACAGATTTATTATTAGCATATTCAACATTTTCCAAAGCATATTCGACATTTTCCTAAGCATATTCGACATTTTCCTAAGCATATTCGACATTTTTCTAGGCATATTCGACATTTTCCTAAGCATATTCGACATTTTTCTAGGCATATTCGACATTTTTCTAAGCATATTCGACATTTTCCTAAGCTTATTCGACATTTTCCTAAGCATATTCGACATTTTCCTAAGCATATTCGACATTTTCCTAAGCATATTCGACATTTTTCTAAGCATATTCGACATTTTCCTAAGCTTATTCGACATTTTCCTAAGCATATTCGACATTTTCCTAAGCATATTCAACATTTTCCTAAGCATATTCGACATTTTCCTAAGCATATTCGACATTTTCCTAAGCATATTCGACATTTTTCTAGGCATATTCGACATTTTTCTAAGCATATTCGACATTTTCCTAAGCTTATTCGACATTTTCCTAAGCATATTCGACATTTTCCTAAGCATATTCAACATTTTCCTAAGCATATTCAACATTTTCCTAAGCATATTCGACATTTTTCTAAGCATATTCGACATTTTCCTAAGCTTATTCGACATTTTCCTAAGCATATTCGACATTTTCCTAAGCATATTCAACATTTTCCTAAGCATATTCGACATTTTCCTAAGCATATTCAACATTTTCCTAAGCATATTCGACATTTTCCTAAGCATATTCGACATTTTCCTAAGCATATTCAACATTTTCCTAAGCATATTCGACATTTTCCTAAGCATATTCGACAATTTCCTAAGCATATTCAACATTTTCCTAAGCATATTCGACATTTTCCTAAGCATATTCGACATTTTTCTAGGCATATTCGACATTTTTCTAAGCATATTCGACATTTTCCTAAGCTTATTCGACATTTTCCTAAGCATATTCGACATTTTCCTAAGCATATTCAACATTTTCCTAAGCATATTCGACATTTTCCTAAGCATATTCGACATTTTTCTAGGCATATTCGACATTTTTCTAAGCATATTCGACATTTTCCTAAGCTTATTCGACATTTTCCTAAGCTTATTCGACATTTTCCTAAGCATATTCGACATTTTCCTAAGCATATTCGACATTTTCCTAAGCATATTCAACAATATCCCAAGCATTTTCCTTAGAAAAATGTTGAAATTTAACGAAAAATGGTATTGAATGGGTTTAATAAATAAATAGTTTCCATTAAAATAATAATATTCTGTCTCTCGTTGTTTCAGAGTGCCCTATGCGGTTCTGTAGCCGGTGGTTTTGCGGCGGCCGTCACAACGCCACTGGATCTGGCGAAGACGAGGATAATGCTGGCCGAGGAGTACTCGGCCACCAGGAAATTGAGGATCAGACCTGTCCTCACCACCATCTACCTGGAGTCAGGGTTTCGAGGTCTCTTCGCCGGAGTCACGCCAAGGTTGACGGCGTTCATGTTCGGTGGCTTCGTCTTTTTCGGAGTGTACGATCACGCTAAAGGATTTTTGGAAAGTCATTTTGAAAATAGATAGCAATGATGAGGGAATAGTGCTAATCAAAAATTAAAACAAAGAGAGATGAAATGGTTAAAAATAATTACATAAATAAAAAATTGAAATGGTTGATTAGAAAGAGACAGAGACATAATATAATTAAATGGCTAATTAAATAAGAAAAAAATATTTAAATGGATGATTAAAAAGAGCCAGAGACATAAAATAAATAAATGGCTAATTAAAAGTTAATCAAATAAGAAATTAAGGTTTGGATAAATGGATGATTAAAAAGAGCCAAAGACATAATATAAATAAATGGATTAAAAAGAGCCAGAGAATATAAATAAATAAGAAATGTATTTTTTTAATTAATTTAAAAATATTATTAAAAAAAAGGATGATTAAAAAGAGCCAAGTATTGACCATTTGGTCAAAGACTCAGAGAGAAAATGACTATGAATTTTCAAAATAAATCCTATTGGATTTGAAGAGAAATGAAATCCTACTGACTTCTTTATTAGACAAATTTAAGGCAAAACTAATTTTTATTTCACAAGATAAAGAGATGTGAATAATTATAGCAGACAAATTTGTTCACATTATAAAATGTCATAAAGCTACATCTAGTGATAAAATCAAATTTACAAAGACTTTTGTATTACTTTAAGAAGTTTCTATGTATTTAAAAAAATATTCCAAAAATGTCTCAACCAGAAAATGTTTGCAAAAGTATAATTGTGTTTAACACAAAATAAAATAAGGAAAAATAGAAATACAGATAATTTATTATGCATTTATAAAAAGAATGCAGTAAGGTCTCAACCAAAGAAAATAATGTTTACAATATTAAATAAGAAAAAAAAATTAAAAATATGTTTAAGAAAAGATATTATTTTATTTAAAAGAATGATTCCACAAATTGTCAACAAAAAAATGCACAAATATTAATTTCTATTATAACAAGAAAATGCAAGAATATTAATTTGCATTATGACAAAAAATTTAAGAAAATCAATTTGCATTAAAACAAGAAAATGAAAGAATATTAATTTGCATTATAACAAGAAAATGCAAGAATATTAATTTGCATTATAACAGGAAAATGCAAGAATTTTAATTTGCATTATGACAAGAAAATGCAAGAATTTTAATTTGCATTATGACAAGAAAATGCAAGAATATTAATTTGCATTATAACAGGAAAATGCAAGAATTTTAATTTGCATTATGACAAGAAAATGCAAGAATATTAATTTGCATTATGACAAAAATTTTAAGAAAATCAATTTGCATTATAACAAGAAAATGCAAGAATATTAATTTGCATTATAACAAGAAAATGCAAGAATATTAATTTGCATTATAACAGGAAAATGCAAGAATTTTAATTTGCATTATGACAAGAAAATGCAAGAATATTAATTTGCATTATGACAAAAATTTTAAGAAAATCAATTTGCATTATAACAAGAAAATGCAAGAATATTAATTTGCATTATAACAAGAAAATGCAAGAATATTAATTTGCATTATAACAGGAAAATGCAAGAATTTTAATTTGCATTATGACAAGAAAATGCAAGAATTTTAATTTGCATTATGACAAGAAAATGCAAGAATATTAATTTGCATTATAACAGGAAAATGCAAGAATTTTAATTTGCATTATGACAAGAAAATGCAAGAATTTTAATTTGCATTATGACAAGAAAATGCAAGAATATTAATTTGCATTATAACAAGAAAATGCAAGAATTTTAATTTGCATTATGACAAGAAAATGCAAGAATATTAATTTACATTCTAACAAGAAAATGCAAGAAATTCAATTTGCATTAAGACAAGAAAATGCAAGAAATTCAATTTGCATTAAGACAAGAAAATGCAAGAATGTTAATTTGCATAATTTCAAGAAAATCAATTTGCATTAAGACAAGAAAATGTAAGAATATTAATTTGCTTTATAAAAAGTAAGATAAAAAGATAATGTCAATTTAATAAGAACAAAGTGCTATTGAAGAAAATTTTGACTTCAAAAGCCTAAAAAAAGTTAAAGAAACTTTCAAGAATAATATCAAAATTTAAAAACACATGCGAATATGTTTTTTTTTAAATGGAACAGAGAAAGATACAGAAAAGTTTACGATTTATGCATGAATAACTTCAAGAGTAACAATAAATAATAATAAATAATTGATTATGGGAATTTAAACAAAATGTTGAATTTAATTGAAACTAAAAAAAATGTGGAGAACAGATTTGTTGACAACAAATGGGGACAAAAAATAAAACGAGAAAATTCCGGCTGTTTTTTGGTTGTTATTGGAAGTGTTGACAAAAAAAATCTGGTTATTTTTGGACTGTTGTTTTGTTATAGTTTCTGGAAGTTTTGGAATGGTTTTTTTTGGGACAATTTTTGGATTGGTTATGACTGTATTGTAAGGCAAGGAAAAATGCCAAATTGAGTTAGGCACCTTTTTCTTTTTTTTCTTTTTAAATAGTGTGGGGTGTTTTATTCCCATTAAGTCGTGCCTAAATTGCCCTAAGTTTGTCCTAGATTTGAACCTTTCATTTGGTTTTCAAATTGTAATGTCTCAAAAACTATACTCGGTGCAAAATCAAATCATATCGTCCCGTCATAATTTTTCTCTTGTCGGTTTTCTTGCATTTGAATCCAATTTGCTTCATTATTGTCATTAAAGACGTGGCACTGCCACTATGCAGGCCAGCCTCTCTTAATGTTATCAGCAATTTACTCACAATTGGGTATTCATTTCTTGTGTAATAAGCATAGACGTGGTTTCGAATAGCGTCTGCGTCAAATGTGTCAGTACAGGCTTTTACAGTACAGTACAGTCCGCTTTTTAGACGTACCTAATAAATCTTCTTCAGTACCGGAAAGTCATCTTAGGTCGCAAATAATTGCACTGTCTTTATTTTTTGGGATGTTGTTAGGATAGATACCAATAGTTCTTGCATTTTCGAAAGACCTGTGCTAACTCGAAAAAGCTCGACATTTTTAGACTTTTTTCAGTTTTTCACTTGTAACTTCTGAAAAGTGCATTCGACGGAAAAGTCATCTTACACGCTCTTAAAGAAGACATAATTTTCTACAATTTGAGTGCAACCGCAGCTCTGTATGTCAAATAATTTGTACTTAGCCGTTTTTCGAAACAAAATATCGTCTAAAATAATCATTCTACGAGGAAAGTTATAAGAATTGAAGTTGTAGAGCAGTTACTTAGCTTAAATTTGAGCAGAAGCAAAACTCTGTAGGGCAAATAGTTCTCTAATTATCTAGTTAATAAGTAATAGTAAGGAAATCGGATTTTTCAAAATATGTAGCCTGGCGAGTTGTAGGATTTTTGTAAAGTATAAGAAAGACATGAAACAGTGAAAAATAGTAATACAATCAATAATAATAAAATGTTTTTGAACTACAAGCACTATTTTTCAATAGTACGAGGGCGGAGTGATAAGTCTGGTAAAAAATAAACAAGAAGTAAAATTAATTAAATTATTATTATTTATTTTTCAACGTAGTCTCCGTGTAGCTCAATGCACTTCACCCAGCGTTTCTCTAGCTTCTCGATCCCTTCCATAAAATACGACTTAGGCAACCCTTCGAAATAGGCATTGTTTCGTGCATGACCTCTTCGTTGGAGCCAAATCTTTTCCCACCAAGCCATTTTTTTAAATTCGGAAACAGAAAATAGTCACAAGGGGCTAAATCTGGCGAATACGGTGGGTGCGAAAGTCATAGCGCAACTCACGAAGTTTTGCCATGGCAATCACGCAGGTGTGCACTCGTGCGTTGTCTTGGTGGAAGAGAATTTTCTTCTTAGCCAAATGTGGTCGTTTTTCACGTAAAATTGTGTTAAATTGGTTCAATAAATTAGCATAATATTCGCCATTAATCGTTTTACCCTTCTCCAGGTAGTCAATATGGATTACTCCACGTGCATCCCAAAAAACTGTAGCCATCACTTTATTGGCCGATAAAACCGCTTTGGTCTTCTTCGGAGCTGGTTCGCCGGTAGCAATCCACTGTTTCGATTGTTGTTTGGTTTCTGGGGTATGGTGGTGGATCCATGTTTCGTCCACTGTTATAAAACGACGCAAAAATTCAGTTTTATCTCGCTGAAACAACGCCAAACCCGCCTCCGAAGTGGTCATACGCATACGTTTTTGATCAATAGTCAGTAAACGCGGCACCCATCGAGCGGAGAGCTTCTTCATATCTAAATGTTGGTGTAAGATATTGCGCACACGTTCGTCTGAGATGCCTACTATCTCGACTATCTCCCTCACTTTTACTCTTCGGTCGTTCAACACTATGTCGTGGATTTTAACGATCATCTCTGGCGTAATGACCTCAACTGGGCGTCCTGGGCGCACAGCATCACTTGCGGTTGTACGACCACAGCGAAAATCAGTAAACCACTTATGGATCATTTTAATCGACGGAGCAGAGTCCCCATAATATTTATCAAGCTTTTGTTTCGTTTCCGTAATAGTTTTTTTGCGCAAAAAATAGTGTTTAATCAAGACACGAAATTCACTTTTCTCCATCTTTCCAAAAATTTGTTCAATTATTTTTCTTTGATGACTGTCACAAAAAAACTAACCGGCGATACTGGCTGAAAATTTTAATTTACACCTTCAAAAGAGTTGTGAACAAGGAGGTACCACGCAATTTGCGATAATTTTAATCCAAAATAGATTTTTACCGGACTTATCACTCCACCCTCGTATTAATGGCTGTGGTGTCGAAATGCAGTTTCGAATCGTTGACTGCGGAATCCGTCGCCAAGTTTCGATTAGCGCTCGCTCTAATGCTAGTAAGGCCCTCAATTCCGATTGACTGGTTGGGGTGATTCAGACGCAATCGACGCATCAAGATATCCCAGACATGCTCGATTTGGTTAAGATTTATAGGTGACAATGCCTTTCCTATTTCAGAAAAATTTATGAAGCCATTTCTCGAATTAGGGCGAAAAGGATCAAAGGTGTGAATTTTCAACTATAGGTTGAGCAGGGCTCGCCGAATGGTAGAAAATACGTTTGGCATTGTAAGTGCAGTATTTCGCTGTGTTCGAAGGCCTTTTCATCTTCAGCCGAAAAATGTGGCAATCATAGTGTTAGCTACGACTTATCTTCATAACTATTTAAGAAGGAATTGTGAGAGTTTTAGGTCTTTAGAATAGACGAAAATATAGGTCTGTAGACACGGTAGATCGTGGGCGATTCCTTTCTCGTATGAACATCATCGCTTGAAATGCGTACCATTTAGAAACGTATATTTCGTCCCGTCCCGCACAGCGCTCCTCAAATTATCTTTAACATTTTTATTTTCTTTCGAAAATATTAATTGGGATTTTTTTATCTTTTTTTCTACTTCCTCCTTAGTAATTTCAAATGAGTTGGCTATTTCGAGGAGTGCATCATTGCGTTTTATTCTATTTCTATAATCATTGTGAACAATGTCCCATAGTAAAGGTTTTGTTTTTTTATTGCTCGATAATTTCCAAAGTTCTTTCATTCGTCCACGTGGTTGCCGCCATGTTGCACGTCACGAGACAAAAACCAGTATTCAAGACCACGAGCTTCACACAACTGAACATATAAACACAAGCAGGCCACGTAATTAGCGCGCGGGGTGAGGGCGGGCAGCGATCGACGTTGACTAATCATCCTACCATCGATCGATCGTCGATCGACTATCGATCGATTGGTCTGGCAGAAACTCGATCGACGTCGACTAATCGATTCTACCATCGATCGACGATCGATCGATTGGTGTGGTAACACCCCATATCATGAACATTATTGCATTATTAATTCTTTTAGTTTTGTCACCCGTAGAAGTATATGCGTATATCTCTCCAAAACTACTTTCGATTGACTTCTAGTGGACCAAGATTCCAGTCGCCCCAGACTTACGTCATTTTAGGAAAGTTGAAACTTTCAGGATCGTTAGTATAACATAAGCTTAAAAAGGAATGGATACTCGCTAAGCTGAAAGCGGGGCCATTTTATGGGTTGGCAGGTGTCAAGGTAGAAAAAAAACCTAAGAGGGCAAATGAAATATAGAGCTTGCGAAATGAAGAGATCTTTAATCTAGTAAAAAAAAATATCTAAACTTCATTCTACTTAGGTACGTTTACTTGGGTCACCCTACAAATCGATTTGACCAAACATGGCCAGGCAAATCGTCAAACGTTATGCTTTGAACGATATGGCGGTTATTAGAGCGGCATCGTGCGGCATATCAAGAAATTTTAATGCCGCTGAATCGTGATGTGCCGAGGCAGATCTCAATCGGCCCAGTTAAAGGATCCGCCGACGACATATATAAAATTCAGCTTTCCTAAAATGACGTAAGTCTGGGGCGACTGGGATCTCAATCCATAGTGTTTAAAAGGCAATTCCCATTATAATCAATCTTTTGATCAGTTTGAGAACTGTTAGTACTTATCTCGCTAGTATCCATTGGCGGCGACGTTGAAGTTGAATGCAACAGTTGATGCTCGTTAGCGGTAGATTTCGACATCGTGATATTATCTTGTTTTGAAGAACTGGGGATAGGGTTTGACAAATTTGAATCTTTTGTAACAGTAGCATCAGCCGCAGCATTTTTATTATGGAAAACTTCCAGATAGACAGCTTTATGAATATTTTTTATATGAGCCATTGCATTGGAGGTATTGGCAGCCGTTTTCACATTTTTTTGACATAGCTTGCATCTGGCAGTTTTCTCGTCATTTTTTTCGTAATATTTCCAAACAATACTTTTTTTATTACGTGCCATGTTGAGAGAAATCGTAATCGTAATTTCTGAAAAAAAAAAGAGAACAGCGTGAGAAAGCCAAAGAGAAACAGTCCCAAAAATAATGAAATAAAAAAATAATACTCCACCTAAAAGACAAACAATGAGGCAAAGAAATTCGAAAAGATCTGGAAAAATGGTGCACGTGTCGAAAACAAATGGTAAAATTTCGAGACCAGGTGAAAGAACTTCTGCGTCTGAAGATTCGGACTTCCTAACGTTGAGTAATCGTCTTGGATGTCAGAATAGGAACAGTTCTAGTGGCTACGTCTCTTGCTCCGAATGTGAGTCGGAGAGTTGTGTGGATCGATGTTACTGTTCGTTGAAGGATGAATGCAAATCCAAATGTTACTGCTCTGCTGTCGACCCAAAGAAAGATACATCAAAGGCAAGACTTCTTAATAAAAGCAAGAGTTGCAAGGATTGTTACAAGTAAGTTTGGTCAAGTTACGGTCAAAGTACAAAAAAGTTTTATTTAGATAAAAATCAACATTTTCCCACTTTCGTCGGTTCGTTTTACATTTCATTTAATTCCAACAAAAGCGCATCTCGCAGAAGTGATTGTGCGGCTATAATTACATTTGCAGAGTAATTTGTTAGCAAAGCATTTTGTGCCTTGTTTGTTATTGTTTATGGTCGGCAATTATTTTTTGTCATAATTTGTAGTAGAAATGAAATGTATGTAGTGATTATTAGAGCGTGGCACGTCCGCCGCTTGCGACGCCTCATGACTAACTAAACCTAATTATAATTATTTACAGTTGAATATGAATCTATAATTTCACTGAGAAATCTTATGAATTATTATATGAATTAAGAATCTTTTCCGCAAAAAATTCATTGAACTAATGCCTCCTTCATTATGCATTTTTTATTTATTTAAAAGCAACTTAAATAGCCCACATTTTTTTGGGGGATAAAAGCTTATTTTAAAAGTTTATGTTACTTTCCTAATATATCAAGAATAGCAACTTGAACCTTATGTTAAACCGCTTACTCCAGATTTACACAGACATACGCAGATTACGCAGTCGTAGAATACGTAGAATCGTAGGACTCTTGAAAATAAAAACAAAATGATCAATTGATCACAGGATAATTAAAGCTATGTACATATTGGGGAATTTCATACAAACACTAAAGCATTCAATTATTTATTGTTTTATACTAATAAATAGTAATCTTATTATTATTATACGCTTAGTGGCTATTTCTGTCTGCTAGAGAACCAGTATCACTTCGTCCATTTCTGAAATATTGTGATCGCCACGTAAACGAAAGCTCTCTACCTATACCTACCACGTTGAGAAACTGTAGTACTTTTTTGATAGAGGCATTCCTCACATCTTCACAAGCCATTGTGTGGCTTCCTAGGATGTGACTGCGCTTGTGCATTAAGGGGCCACACTCGCACAGGATATGCATTGGTGTTTCTTCTGCCTCATGACAGAAGCGACACTCTCCTGTACTAATGAGACCCATTACTTTAAGGTGCTTATTGAGGCGGCAATGCCCCGTTAGTGCCCTAGTTATAATACACAAATTGCTCCTACTAAGCGACATAGCCCGGTTAGTCACATTACGACTATAGGCTTTTATGAGCGCTTTGGAATGGTTCAGCCCTGGCAAGTTAGTCCAGCGGTTGTAAGATTTAGTAAAGCACTGGTTCCATATGGTCCAGTGAGCTAGGCTGTTTGGTAGTCCGCACATAGGTTCAGGACCTATTAGCCTACCTTTTGCGCCTGCTCGGGCGAGTTCGTCGGCAAGTTCATTGCCTTCGATCCCCATATGGCCAGGTACCCATCTTAGGATCACTTTATTCTTGCGCCCTAAAATATTTAAGTAGTCTACACAGTTCCGAATAGTAATCTTTGATAGCATTCTAAAATCACGTTTTACTGTATGAATCGTAAACTGTAGTAAACAAAACAAATAACAATAACAATTGTCACAGATTGCTCCTTTTGTACAACTGAATAGTGGCCATTTTTACATATCTTTATGCACACTAACTGTATTCACGTATTTTGTAAACTGTACAAAAAATCAAAACTTTTATTTATAGGTTATTTTGTACTGAGAACGAAGCGAGTGCTGCCCTCACGGAGCGTAGAAACGGGCTTGAAGAATTTCGTGTCTTTGCGTTTTGTTACTGCGATCATTTTATAAATAAAATGAAATGGAATACAACCACCTTGCCGAAGGAAGGTTGTCTTCCTTTATTAAAACTAAATCTCCAATGTTTGGTTCTGGAGTTTGAGTTGTCCATTTACGTCGATGCAAAAATTGAGTCAAATACTCTTGCGATCAACGGCGCCAAAAGCTTTGTGACTCAAAGTGCTGAGTCAATTTCCATCGCCGAAGCATGCCAATGTTGTAATTTTCGTAGTTCATATCTGGAGCGACCACTATAGGTTCACCCACAAGGAAGTGTTTATCCCGAATACATGGCGCGACGAGCGGACGTGAACGCTCTCGCACAGACACCTTATAAGACTGTCTGGATACACTAACGAGCTTAGTAATTATTTGCTGCACACACTACACATACCAATACAATTTGTTGATTACATTTACGTATGTCGCTACATCATTCCCCCCTTTGGAAAAAAGAAACTTACTTGCCCCAAAAAGGAAGAAATTACATTGAAAATCATTTATCCCTCAACAAAAATAATTATAATAAGTTGTCGATGCATCCTGTAACTTGTGTGCTACAACAACAGCCTGTATATTGCGCGCCGACGCTTCAGGCACTAAGTCAGCTATTGTTGTGCCATTTGGATAGTTACAGAATGCATGACGCAGATGGAAATTATTTTTTATTATGGAGTACATTTTAAACACATTAACATAAACACAAATTCATTAACCCCTTGAAATATAAGTTAAATATACAGGTTTATTTGCAAGATACCATAATAAGTGGAAATCTAAGATAATAATACACAAAACTCTATGGGAATTATACACAAAACAAAACTACATTATATTATATCATATAATATACCTATATACTTGTCTCCTTAAGCATTTAATGCAATCAGCCCTGCTGTAAGTTTTTACACTCGCTCCATGCCCTAGGTTTGAAGCTTGATTGCTGGTAGTGGCACTAGATTTTTTGTCATCCACTTCTTCACTTTGTCCTTGGCATGTTGATATGCATTGAATACTACCAATATAACTATCAAGATAATTATGCACGTAAGCATATAACGCTCCCGTGCTATTTGCTCTGATAACATATCTAACTGTTCCTCTGACTGAATCTGACTGTTGCCCACTTAGGCAGTCACTCGTCTTATCTAAATAGTTATTCTTCATTTTACTTGAACAACCGATTTAACAACATCGGCATACATGCTCGGTCAATAGTAGTTTTCCGTTAACCGTTTATGTGTTTTAAATATTCCAAGATGACCGCTTGTTTCCAAGATCCAAGATCTTTCCAAGATCTCATCATGGCATTTGTACAATATCTCTTTCCTATTTTCCTCCGGCATGACCAATTTCCACTTTGATTCTGAAGTAATATACTTATTTTTACAATGACGATATAGTTTACCGCCCCCTATCGTGAAATTAGGGTACCTATTCGGATTACGTTCTACCATGATGAGCATATATTTGTACCACTCATCTTTTCCCTGTGCCGTTCCGATGCTGCTAATCTGGATTCTGGATAGTGCGCTGGCATTTCATTATAAGTCGCTAAGTTTGAGATCTTTGGCGTTCAATCCCATCCTTGATTCGTTTGGCCATTATTTCGCGAAGCATGGACGTTTCGCTGTCCCATCCTTCCTTTGTCGCAATCATTGCATCGATGAGGCTTTCGGGGCGTGATACGTCGACCTTTGCTTTGCTTCTGGCTTCCGCTGACTGGGGGCACTCAAATATGGCATGCTTCGGGGTGTTCTGCTGTCCGCAGTATTCGCACTCATCCGAAGCAGCTTTTCCAATTTTGTGTAAGTACGTATTGAATACGCCATGGCCACTGAACCTCTGCGTCAAGACGCTATCAACTTAAGGCTAACCCATGGGCTCAGGTTTGGAATAAGCTAGAGAGCTTATTCCAAACCTGAGCCTATGGGTAGAGAATCCAGCGTCCCTTGTCACCACAGCTCCACTGGCGTCCCCACTCAGTAATTGTCGCTTTCCTTAGCTCAGCCTGTGTCTTCCTCTCGGGCCCGTAATAATTCTGTCTCCTTTCCTCTGCCAGCAGCTCAATTGGGATTACGCCAGCCAATACCAGTACTGCTTCAGTGGAAACAGTCCGGTACGCCCCTCATATTCCGATGGCCATTTGCCTCTGAACACGCTTTAGCTTCTTTCGGTATTTAGCCACCTTGAAAGCATTACCCCAGATAGGAGCTGCATAAGTTCTGTAGTGCTGTAGTTCGCCTCCTGTTTGTTAAGAGATCGGCTGCAATATTCAATGGGATGCTCCGTATCACCGTATTTCTGAGTGAGCATGGCGCCCACTGCAAGAGCAGATGCATCCGTATGTATTGAAAACATACGTATGTATTATTATTTCATTATAATTTAGACATTTTAAAATCGGTGCGGAGACCAGTGCTGACTTTAAACTTGTGAAAGCATCATTCGCTTCATAGCTCCAAACTCCAAATGGTCGGCTGAGTTTCGAAAAATTTGGTATGAACCTTCTATACCATCCAGCCATTCCTAAAAATCTCTTCACCTCTTTAGGGGAAGTGGGAGTTGGATAGTTCACTACGACTTTTACTTTACCCGGATCTGTCCTTAAACCATGTGCGTCGACAAGATATCCTAGATACTTAAGTTCCTTTCTACAAAAAACAGACTTCTTCATATTTATAGTAAGGTTCGCTGACTTCAAATTTTCATAAACTTTCTCCAGCAACTCCAGATGTTCCTGGAAGTTCTTAGAGATCACTATTAAATCATCCTGAAACGCAAAAATCTTATTGTCAAATTCAGCTCGGAATAGTCTGTTCATTAGTCGCTGCATCGTCGCAGATGCACCAACTAATCCGAAACACATTAAATTGAAATAAACCCAGTGAAAGCTGTCTTTTCGGCTGATGCTTCGTCTGCTAATGGAATCTGCCAGTAGGCAGCGCTGAGGTCAATCGACGAAAGAAATTTAGCACCTCTCAGCTGATCCAGTATGTTCGAGATAATATACGATAGAGGATATGCATCTGGCTTAGATACTGCATTTAATTTCCTACAATCCAAACAAAGATGCAGATCACCGCTGGGTTTTTGCACCCAGCGGAAAAACTAACAATGAGCACGTCGTAACACCAATAATGTAATCATCATTACCAGTAAGGTGAGAAAAAAAATGTCGCTAAGGCAAGTCAAGTCAAGAAACAAAAATGAAATTATAAAGAATGAAGTCACGCAAAAGAGAGTAGAAAAAAAAATTGTTTACGAAATAAAGACTGTAAGAAAATTAATATCAGTAAAGGCGCAAACAACCGATTGTTAAGACAAAATAAAAATAAAATTAAACTCCGTTAAATAACAATTAAGTGGACGTAGGGAACTATAAACTGCAAAAAAAAAAGTAAAAGATATAACCCCTAAGTACGTAAACGAAAAGAAAAAAAAACTTTTAAAGAAATTAAAAAAAAAATAGTTAAATTATTTAAATCAAAAGAAAGAAATTAAAATAATTATTGTGGTTTCCACTCTCTTGGGGAAAATTTCACAACAATATATGTACAGTAAGTAGGTACGCAGCTCTGAGGGAGCGTCGAATCGCCACCGATAACAGCGCATGACTGTCGATGCATCGCCTGCAGCTTGCGCACTACGTTTATTAGTTGATACATCACATCTCTTCCTTTTTATAAATTTTTACAATTAACAATTCAATGTACAAAACAAATTTCTTTTAATCAATCTGAAAGTTATATTCATAAATTTACTCTTCCTTATTACATGTTTCTCCATTACCTTCCACTGGCCTTCTACTTTCTTTAGATGTACGATATTTCTTCTGTACTCCTGACCGGTTTCATCGTTTCTTATATATATATATCGCTTTTTTAGCCTTTAATCTTCTTGGCCACGAATCTATGTATTTTGTGACAGAAGAAGCATTTTCTCTATCGGAAAATATTATGCGGCCGTATCGTCACAGGTATCATGCTAATTCGGTAGATCGCGATAAAAAGATATTCTTAACTAATTTAGCCTCGGTAGTTTAATTCTTAACTAATTTAGCTGGTGGCTTGCTCTAAACTGGAGTATTTTTTAGTTCAAGGCCAGATTTCTTTACTGCCTTGATAGCATTTACTTTATCCTGAAGCTTATCATCGAATAAATACTCCCATATAGGGATCTGTTCCATCAATTCTTTCATATCCTTCTAAGTCCCGGCAGTATTAGGGATCTGCGTGTGACAGAATTTTCGTGATATAAATCACATAATAACCTTGTGGTAAGAAATGATGAAGTCCATCCACATTTTTATTTACATATTTATAATGATGATTAATTACACGTACACGTATTTAAAATTGTAAGGCCAAGGCCGACTGTTGTTGAGGAGTTATTGTTGTGAGGAGGTTATTCCAATAGGTCGCCACAACCTCAATGATTCACTTAATGCTTTGACATGTTGCTAATCCTATGTAAGTATCATCTGATTCAACACTTTCCCAATAGTGGCAATGGCTGCCGCTAACACAACTTTTTGTTCTCCTATTCTCTTGTTACGCTTGATGTTCATGGCTATCGTTCATGGCAGCTGCCACTTCTTCATTCAATTTAGGTGAAATCAAGAGACTACAATTTGGTGGGGGACTCTCGCTTTTTTATCAAGGTTGATTTTACTTCTGGACTGAGGCCACATTGGAGTGACAGCGCGAGCGTTGTACAGCATACGCAATAGTAATAAACGTTGACCGATAAAAAATAAACAATTGCATACTAGGCTCCAATTGTTTATTAAATTTATTTATAGCGGATTTTAGCGGCATGATGAACGCTATGTACAGCCTCGTCGAAGCCATCGAGAGGGCCGCGTCGGTGGCTACCGAGACTCTGGAGAAGGCCATTGTTGCCCTTCAAATCCAGCTGAACGAGAGGGACCAAGAGCTACTGTCTAACAATATACAAGCCAGAAGAGCCCGGAGAGAGCGCGATCGGGCTTGCGACTCGGATCTGCACCAAGTTAGGAGCGGGGCGCATGCGCGAGGCGGGCCGTCCGCGTCCGCTCGTGCTGCGTCTGGCGCGCCACGGCGCCACTACCGCCGATATTGGTCTGGCTGCCGCTCCTAAAAAAATCTACGTCAACGAGCGGCTGACGAGTGCCAACCAGCAGCTGTTTTCAGAGGTGCAGAGAGGCGGCGCTTATTGCATTATAAGTTGTTATTATTATTTATCTATGTTATTTAATTACTCGAGCTATCAATATAATATCTATGTTATATACAGATGGCTCAAAATCACCAAGGTTGCGAATTTCAAGATTGGTTTGATGACAAATCTTAGTCTATAGACTAAGACAATATATTGTTGCAAAATTTGTATATTTGTAAGCTTTAACAGGGCAGCGCACAGAATTATATACTTTTTTTAATATTGCTGTTTAGTAAATATTTTAACAGAAAACCATCAAATCAGGAAAGTTTTTCTAAGTTTTTTAAAATGAACAAAAACAAAACAAAGTACATAATTTAAGCTTTGTTTAATAATATGGGCATATTATGTATCTATATTATATAAACAATTATGAAAACAATACATATAAAATCCTCTACAAGCATAATACGTCAAAAAATTAAAGAAGTTGCTATTATCGTGCATGAAAATTAAAAAATTTCGAAATATCCAAAACATATAATCGATTTAATGTTACATGAACAGACCGAAAGTTCTGTAATGTAATAAATTATGTTTTTTTCTAAAAAAATATCTTAATTTATGCGTATTTTATTGAAATATTGTAACGTTCCCGGAAATGATCAACCGTTCCCGGAATGACCAAAATGTTATCGAAATTATGATATTGATATGCTGAGGTTTATAAGTAAGGAAATATTTAAATTATAAACAACGGTTTAAATAACAACGTTTTTTATTTATATTGCCACATTGTTTGCACTTAAAAAAATTTACTAATTTCACTAATTTTACAATAAATAAAATCAAAAGAAAAGACTGAACAATGACCACAAAGGAAGAGGACGTGATTGCGATCCCGATCAATACCGGGACACAGAAATCAATGGCGATAAACGCCGAAATACAGAAATTGAAGACGCAACGTGCTACACTAAAGGGTAAAGTTACACGAATCTTGAATTTTGTACAAAACTATGACGCTGAAACCCAGTCGATGTCAGAAATAACTGTACGAGCACAAGAATTAGATGACCTTTTAAGAAAATTCGAGGAACTACAAGACAGACTTGAGGAAATATCAACAACGCCGGAAGAAAAATCACTCCAGGAATTACAGCGTTCCGCCATGAAAGAACGCTAGTACACAATAAAAAGCGAAATAAATACGCTGCTTCACGGACCTGAAACACCGTTGCCGTGCGTGATATAAAACGACGCGCGCGTCCTCTCTGCGTGGTTTTACCTGAGCGACTAGCTGTTGGAAGTATTGAATTTAATACTGGCGGGTTTTAAAAGTTTAAATTTAAATAATGCTAGAAAAAGAATATTGTTAGAGTTGACTGGAAAAAATTTATGGAAGTCAGATATGAAAAATGTTGGTTTTAAGATTTTGTTATAAAATGTATATTTAAAGTTTATTTATATTGTGATTGTATTTGAAGTTGAATAAAGAAGAAAATGTGCACATCATACATTAAGTTTTTATATAAAATGCGTGCTGGCGAAAATTCTCACAACACTAGCCGTAGCCGCCGGTGCGTATGAAAGCATGTGCGCGTTCCATACACTAATGTGCGTCCGGCCGCCGGCTAATCGGTAGGCGGCGTCCGGACCCACAGTAGTGTATCGTATGCCGGGCAAATTACGCCGTTATGTGTGAAAGCTAACGTATATGGCTATACACTTGAAAGTAAATTTGTCACTTAGAATTTATTGGTGAGAGAAGCTTTTGTTAAGAAAAATTTAAAGTTTAATTCTCTTCAAAAAGTACCTAAATCGAAGATGTTGGCATATAATTATTTTGCATGGAAGATGTTCTAGACAGCTAGAGCACGAGATGACATCACCCTCTTCAAATAACCAATGAAAGACGCTATTTTCATCATTAATAAAATCTGACATTATAGTAGCGTCTGATTTTGTTGCAGCAAAAGGTCCTAAAATATCAATTATGTAGCCGTCAGAACAGACTATTAGAAATGGCTTTAATAAGTTCTGATACTTATGTAAACTATACGACAAACGTTGAAATAAAAAATTGGAGCTTTTCTGAATATATGCATATGTTCCGTCGCAAATAATAATAGTCTTAGTATTCTCTTGATTGCCAAAAATACCTTTTGGTATCGATAGGTTTCTTTGTAATACATCATTTCTTTGAATGTGGTCAAAGCCTAAGTGCCGAGGCACAAATTCTCTTGTTAAACAGTCTCTCACTATCTTTATCATTCGTTGTATACTTCTGCGAGACGTGTTAAATTGACTAGCTAATCGCACATTCGACTCTCCTGTTCGCAGTTTTGTGAGGTAAATGCCTAATGCCAACCGCGGTTTTCTATGACTTTCAAACAAAAAAGGGGTTTCTTCCAAGATTAAGTCAAACTGTCGGTTTTGGAACCCAGTCCAAAAGTGCATATCTGCATCAGTAATAGCACCAACAGTCTCAAAGTCTAATCTTTTACCAAGCCGAACAGCTGTAGACAAAATATCGCATATGTCAGTGAATTGTGCAGCAGTGAAGTTGTGTGTAATATTACAGGAATCTACTAGTTCATTCCACGCATTAGCTAAGAGACGCTCTTCACATGCACGAGCATTATTCGGAACATATAGTTTATGTTCACATAGCAAATAAACCTTTATTGTTTCCGGTATACGTGAATTGGCCTGATTGGGGCAGTAATTGTAAATACATCTTGCAGCGGTGTTTGGTGCTCTAGAATAGTCGGGGACATCAAGGAATGCAGCAGCGTTTTGTACAGGTATTCTAACCATATCTTGAGTTCTTTGCCAACATCGGTGACATACCATACGCGTATTGTTAAAAAAGACCTGAAAAAATACATTCAGTTAATTGTAAAGTCGCTCTCTTTTTTCGAGCGACCCAAAATAGGAAAACAACTCAAACCTCTAGCTAAAAGGTTTTAAAAGTTTAAATTTAAATAATGCTAGAAAAAGAATATTGTTAGAGTTGACTGGAAAAAATTTATGGAAGTCAGATATGAAAAATGTTGGTTTTAAGATTTTGTTATAAAATGTATATTTAAAGTTTATTTATATTGTGATTGTATTTGAAGTTGAATAAAGAAGAAAATGTGCACATCATACATTAAGTTTTTATATAAAATGCGTGCTGGCGAAAATTCTCACAACACTAGCCGTAGCCGCCGGTGCGTATGAAAGCATGTGCGCGTTCCATACACTAATGTGCGTCCGGCCGCCGGCTAATCGGTAGGCGGCGTCCGGACCCACAGTAGTGTATCGTATGCCGGGCAAATTACGCCGTTATGTGTGAAAGCTAACGTATATGGCTATACACTTGAAAGTAAATTTGTCACTTAGAATTTATTGGTGAGAGAAGCTTTTGTTAAGAAAAATTTAAAGTTTAATTCTCTTCAAAAAGTACCTAAATCGAAGATGTTGGCATATAATTATTTTGCATGGAAGATGTTCTAGACAGCTAGAGCACGAGATGACTCTAATTACATATCGTGTCTTCGTAGTAAAGCTAGAAGTGTTAGTGATCCTCTTAAGGACTTAACAGAAACTGAATTTAAAAATCAGTATCGCCTTACAAAAAACGCCTTTAAGTTTTTGTGCAAGGAGCTAAGGCGTCTAACCAATCTAAGATCTACTCAGCGAGTAACGTTAGAAACGAAGGCTGCGAGGAAGGCTTTTACGGAACCAATTAGTACGAAGACTACAGGAAGCCTAACACATCAAGAAAATGCATCAATTTGTTCCAATCTAAAGGACTATAATTTTGTTCCAATTACTCTTTTTTTTTTAGAGATGGGTTTGCTCTTGTTATGTTGTAATTGTAAATTTAAATGAATTTTAATTAAACAGTACACCAAATAACACAGAAATGAGCTAATATTATAAAAGTTTATTCATTGTTGGCCTATGATATTAATTAAAAACAAAACATATTTAACCCTCTTTAATTATCTCTACGATAATTATTAGCAATAGTTTCTAGTACATCTAAAACCCTTGTAGTTACCACTTGCCACTCCCTTTGAGTCAGCAACTCCATCTCTCTAATTCTAAGTTGCTTTCTCTTCAATTCTATATAATCCCGATGTTGCTCTCACATCGAGCAACATTGGGTAACACGCATTTAGTTGTAAAAATAAAATTTTCTATGTCTTCATATTATTAATTTAATTTCTTCATTTCTTTTACATAATTTATATTAAACAAAACATTTCAATACAAATTACAATATCTTCTCAAAATCTTAAAACAACTGACTTCTATAAATTTTTCCTGTCAACTCTTTAAAACATTACACTCTCATTTTTCTTTTTATTCATTATAAAATCTGCCAGTATTAAATTCCATTAAAAAAACTTCCAACAGTAAAAACCCGCTTTGTTCTCAAAATCATGGAATTTATGGAAGTGTAAAAACTTCCACGAAATGTCGAATGATCAAAAAATAAAAACGGCCGATAAACTCAATATTTGCAGTAATTGCTTATTTAGTCATAACGGAAATTCATGCAGCATAATACGATATTGCACGACGCATATAACGAAATGAGTCAGGCGTCTACATCGCGCTCATCGAACGCGAATTTTCGCAATGAAAACATTTTTACAAATTCACACATATCGCAAAATGATTGTTGCGAAGTATTGCTGACAACAGCCATTTTAAAAGTAAAAGCAAAAGACGGAACTTATCACAACATGAGAGCTTTAATCGACCAAGGCTCACAGATTTCAATTATAACAGAAAGAGCAGCTCAACAATTGGGAATTACGAGACAACATTATCAAGGTACCATCTTTGGAGTCGGTGAAAAAGACATGCAAGGGCATGTCTGAAATAGAATGTTCCTCATTGTACGAAAATTTTACATTGAACACCAAGATTTGAATCATGAACAATTTAGTTAAGAACTTGCCGAATAAAACATTTGAAAGGCCATCCCGGGACCTCATATCTAACGTTAATTTAGCAGACCCAGACTTCAACAAGAGTTTACCAGTGGACTTGTTACTAGGAGCCTCGATTTATTGCGTCATTATGTTCAGCGGAATGATTAAAAGCGAAGATGAGACAACCCATTGCACAACAGTCTAGACTTGGTTGGTTACTATCGGAAACGCGAAAACCTACCAGTGCAGTGTAGTTTTAAATAACAAAGAGTCACAAGGATTCACGAGTATCCAACAAAGACAAAACACCCCGTGATTAGTCTAGTTAATCACCCCCTGACCACACGATTGATAAACAGAGCTCATTTAGAAACATTCTACGGTGGGTCATGACTAACATTCGAACCGAAAGCCTCCGGTGCTGGGCGCTGCGCACGGGCACGTGGCGGCGCGGCCAAATGTGCCAGTTTACTTTGTGGTGCCAGCGCCGCCGCCCGCCCGCTCCAACAGTATGGGTCACCCGAGTGATGTCAGTGTTAGTGAGGGTTTAACAGTGAATAAGAATTAAAAGTTTTAGAGCCTAAATTTAAAAGGTTAGTTTTTAGTGATGAGTGAAGAATCGGAACCATATTAATGTTTAGTAATATGGTTCCGATCGGGTGTACTCATAACTTTTAACATAACACTTTATTTTAACATTTAACAGTTCAACATTAACATCCCTTAACTCACCACACCCATCCCCCAACACTACTGCTGCTGTTTCAACTATATGGAATGAATTTGCAACTATTATGTCAAATTTTATCATTCAACCAGTTATCCCCAATTTGAAAGAAGGAAACAGACATATATTTTTTCTGATGGATGCACTTATCAGAACGGAAACACACTTTTGTCTAACGCTTTTTTGAATCTAGCTCTGTTATATAACGTAACTATAGAACACAAATACCTAGAAGTCGGCTACACACAGATGAAAGTACAATTGCATGGAACATTGATAGAGAAGAAACTAAAAAATCGAATTATTAATGTTCCCGCTGAATACATAACTGTGTGCAAAAATGCAAAAAAAAGCCTTACAAATTTGAATACTTAAACTACAACTTTTTCAAAAATTTTAAAGATTTATCTTTCTATAAATCGATAGGACCTGGCAAAATGAAAGGAGATCCTAAAGTATTAATTTTTGTTACCTATTCAGAAAACTATCATAACAACAACGAAAACATTGATTATTATTAACGTAAAAAAGGTCGTAAACTGGTCGTAAATATCTAATAATGTTTTGTTTATTTTAAGGTTACTGATAAACGGGCGCACAAATACACTGGGGAAGTATACTATAAATTAAAATTCTCAGAGGAATTAAGTAATTGTGCTACAACAACGGAGAAATAACAAAATAACAGCAATTCACTATTGACAGAGAACCACGTTCATATTCCATTGCTAAGAATGACAATTCTAGGTCTTTCAGACGTTCCTCGCAATCTCGCATCATTTGAAAAAGTCTTATCCAATAAAGACTTTTAAGAGGGATACTTTTATTCCATTATTGAATTGTCAGCAAACTGCTACAATACCACCCGTTAATAACTAATTTAAGTCTTATGTATCTCGTAGTGGTCGCATTGTTAAACCGAGAAATTTTTTAAGTCTATAAGTGTATCTTAAGTTTGATTTGTTAGTGATTTAAATAATGTAAGAAACATTCAGTTCTGTAAGTGCATATTAGTTATCTCCCTAAGTATACCTAAGTCTGATTTTTTATTCATCCCAAAAGGGAAGGTGTTATGTCACTAGTCTATGTTTATAGATAATCTGTGGTGTACGTCACACAGTTGTACGAAGGTTGTACGTATGGTCATAATTATGTAAAAACCATCTCAAATAAAGTGAAGTTTTTAAATATACTGCTCAAAAAAATTAGCGTAACATGATTCTATTATTTAAACTACAATTAGGTTTAAAATAAATTATATATCATTTTTTTCCTTGTTAATTTATTAATTAATATAATTAATAAAAAAAAGCTCATTTTGTAATTTTTTATTAAAAAAAATGTACATTGTAAGCGAATAACTAATTGGCGATAAAAAAATATCCGTCAAAGAAATATTCTTATATCGATTAAATAATCGTATTTAGTGATTTTTAGTAACGTGTATCCATCATGAGCTTGTCAACGACGAGGCATGCTTCATATGATCCTCCGAATATATTATTGTGGAATTCACTACCATTCTTCATTCAAAGCTTCAGTGAGCTGCTTTGGTGTTTGAGGTGTAATAGGATGCTTCCTGGTGCACCTGGAAGGTCACGGCTCATGGAAGGCCACTCCATTACACGGATTTCATGATGTCGTTAGTTATCTGACGTGATGGCTGTAGTATGTTGCCTGGCATCTTGCATTAAAAGAAAATCTGGGCCGATACCATATGCTGCGGGCAAAAACATTATCTTCGAGCACGTTTTCTATGTAATTTTGAGCACACAACGCCCGGGAACAACGAGATCTGTGTGTTCGGCCAAACTAACTCCGTCCCAAACCATCAAAATCAAAATATTTATTCATCAACTAGGTTTCTACAAGAAACTCTTTTGATCGTCATTATAAATTTAAATTTACCAGGGTTTCGGAAAAACACCAAGATGACGATCCTGAGAAGAAACCCCGAAAGAAACTCAGGATACTATTCTTTTTGTCATCATTAAAATGTAAAATAGTACAATACACTTACTTAATATTAACAAACTTAAAGTATATATATACAATTATAGTTTTACAATACAAAACATAGTACGAACTCCGAATAGCTTAAATCCAGGCTTCTTTGTCGCTTAAATAATCAGTGAGCCACAGAGCCACATCCAAATTTGTCATATTCCTGGACTGCCGCTGCTCCTATCGCTCCCCTAGGCGTCTGTAAACACGGAGACGACCTTCGCATCATGTTAGACGCAATCGTAAGTCGTCAGTAAAAAGCACTGGCCTCCAATAACGAAGTTGTCAATTAGCGTGATTTTGCGCGAACCGTCCGCGTCGTTTCTATGTTGAATAGTTAGACGCACAGCCCGAACTGATCGGCGTGATCTCAAATTGGCTTCCATTTCTTACCGTCTGGTTTATCCCTAGCGTATTTTGAAGGTCTCTTGCAGTTGTGCGATTACGTAAAGCACAGTTGACGGTGTAGCGATCTTGTAAACGTATATTTTTTCTCTTTCGACCTTCGTGACCACGCCTTCGTGAGCATTCTCCCGTCTCACAGTATCGCTTCGTCGTGGCGAAGTAGATCACGTTACAGTTCGTGATAATAGAGTACTTAGTGGGTACTTTGCCCAAATTAAACGCCAGGCTTGATGTTGAAATTTACTTAGTCGTCCGTGCGTCTGAGCGTGTCGCGCAGACTTTTTCACCAGTTTTTATAAGTACGGTACCCCCTTCACCCACGCCCCCTACTTCCCCGACGGTTGAGAGGTGCGGTGACCTTTGGCATAGACACGGTGTCACAGCTGTCAATGGACTGTCACATAGGCCAAATGAGTGGTCTGTGCAAGTTCTATGCGTTACAATCTAAATACTATTTTAGACGCCCCTGTTTACGATTTAGGAAAAATGTCTTACCTAACAAACAGTCATGTCTCACCACTTTCATGAAGCTCACGCATTTACAACTCCACTTGATTTGCAGACAATATGTGGGAGTAATGTGTCGCTCCACCAAATTTTGAGTTTACATTGATAATTTTCAAGTCATAATCACATATCTGAAAGTCATATAAAAATAAGATTGTTTCAATAAGCCGTTTTCAAATACCGAATTAAGCGGTCTGGACAGACACTGATAAATTGATTTACTTATCCCAATATAATATGACATTATTACAAGTCAATAATTTTAATCATAATTATAAACAGAAAAAACGCTTAATTTCCTACTAAGCTTAGGACACTTAGCTGCTTACCATTTGAACATTTAGGGAATGATATCCTTTTCTATAAAAATATGTAAGTTCTTGCTCGTTTGGTTTAGTAATAGCAATATGAATGCAGTCAATGCATCCTATCACTCCTGGTAAATGATGATTCCTTTGAAACCTGTAAATTATTATACACATTCCAACAAACACCAAAGTAAGCAGGTAGCTATGAACTTTGGGGGAGATCGTAAAATTATTTATTTATTAATCAACTGATGTAAAAATCTCTAATGAAAAATGTTTATGTACTTCTCCTTGATTTGGGATATTTCTGGAAACACTATCCACCTGTTGACCATGCCATTATGGTTGAGGGCGTTAACATAACAACCTCTCTGATGCAGCGACTTGTTTTTCGTTGTGTAAGATATTGGCCCACACCAACAACCCTTTGGTTACGACCCTGTAGCTAAAAAGCTATGAGGGTCAACTTTAAACAATTTTCATACTTTATTATATAATTTCTAAATTTGTCTTTAATTAGTTTTTTCGTCCTAAGTAGTGGTCATGGTTATCTGACAACAAAATAATAATGTCCTTTATAATTATTCATAAACTCATAATTAGATATTTTAATTTTTGTACAGGCTTGTAAATGCTCAAAGTTTTGAAAGTTTTGAGGGCAGTTTTGAATCAGTATTTTAAATGAAATAAAACTGAATTATTTATAAACATGACGTATTTGTTAAATATAAATTATTTAATATTTATTAAACCAAATTTTAAATGAACCGTGTCATTTGAGATAAATTTAACAAAAAACATAATTTTTTTAAATTTTAAATCACTCGTACAAACTAACAAACAAAACTTAGGGATATTATTCAAATTCAAATATTTATTGCAAAACCATAATGTACAAAGATACCTGGTGCTTATAAGCACAGGCGATTCTCATACGCTATGATCTGTGGGAGTACGCTAGTGGTGAAAAAACGTTAGCGGCAACTGCGACTGCCGAACAAAAGAATGCGTTCCTAGAGGAAAACTTAAAGGCAAGGTCAGAGCTATTTCTACTTATATCTCCTCCAGAACTTAAACAAATTAAGGGATGTAACACATCCAAGGAGGTATGGGAAAAATTAAAATCTGTACATCAAAGTTCATGGCCTGCGAGAAAGGGTACGCTATTAAAGCAACTAGTATTGAAGAAAATGACGTCACTAGAAGATGTGAGAGATCATCTCAGTAATTTTATGGACGTAGTGGGTAAATTAGAAGACATGGATGTCAAAATTCATCCAGAATTATTAAGCATTATGTTGTTATACAGTTTACCTACTAATTTAGATAGCTTCAGAACGGCATTTGAGTCGAGAGATGTTTTACCAAGTCTTGACATTTTAAAAGTTAAAATTATAGAAGAATACGAAGCAAGCGAACCTCAGACTTCAGAAGCATTCTATGCCAAGACAAAGAAAAAGGCACTTATTTGCAACGTTATTGCAACATTTGTAAGAAGAAAGGGCATTTGACAGAATATTGTTGGTCAAAGAAGAAGTCAAATAACCCTAATAAAACTAAAGGTCAAGAAAGTATGCACAATATCTGTTTAACAACAGGAACGTCGAAAACTAATAGAAATTTATAGTCACATATGACGGGAGACAAAAGTATATTCTGTAACTAAATCCCTGCGTCTGACACTCTAAAACTAGCTTCAGAGAAGCATACGACCGAAGTTAAAGGGACAGGAAAAGCAGAATATATAAAAGATTGCAAACATAATATAACTGACACATTATAGTAGTGGTATCAAGGATACCACTACGTCCATCCTTGATAATCCTTGAGCGTCTCAACTTTTCAGTACCTCAACTGGGTAGCCGATTGCACAACCGTAAAACATTTGCATTACCTCCATGTCGCACTAATCTCGGTCAACACAGCCCAATTTATCGCATGTGCTCTTCTTATAACGGTATTCGAAATGAATTTGATTTATTCCGTGGTTCTGCGGTCTCAGCAAGGAAACCAACTGTTAAATACGTTACTATATAATTGTTATTTGTTTGTTTTGCTGTAACTGTCTCGTAACTATGTTTTTATTTTGTGTGTTGTGTTCACATATTTATTTATTTATAGTAGGTTACATTCCGAATTGATTGCTGTATTTGTATGTTTTAGTTATTTTTTCTTTTGTTTGTATATGGAATTGTGTACCAGTTTTGTGAACCTTAATAAAAAAAAAGCAATAGAAATTGCATTTGGTAGAAGTCGTCATATATACTGTTATACCCACATATTAAATTGGGTGGCACAAAAATCTATCGATAAAACGCCTAATTTGCCTGACCTAATAGCTGCAGTTAAAAGAATTATAACGTGGTTTAAACAATGTGTTGCTGCTAGTGATGAATTGAGGCGAGAATCCAATTTGAAACTGATACAAGATTACGTGTCCACTCGTTGGAACTCGACGTTTTATATGATTGAAAGATTTTTAAAACTGCGCCCTTAAATCAATAAAATTAATAATTGCCACACCAGTGCACCGGAAATGTTGAATGCAAAACAAATCATTATTTTAACTAAAGTTTGTGAGATTTTACGACCAATAGAAATAACTACTCATGAAGTCTGTGGTGAAAAATATGTAACTTGTAGTAAAGTTATCCCACTTACCAGATTACTTACTATAAAGTGACAGACTGTTTTGAAGCAAAACAGACAATCGGATATAATTTAAAAAATAACTTAATTGAAGAAATAAAGAAATGATTGCTACAAACAGAAAATGTTAATATCCTTGCTGTCGCCACTCTCTTGGATCCTCGTTTCAAAATATACATTTCCAAGATGTATTAGGAGTATCAAGGAATTGCATTTATTAGTTAAGTATTTGTGTTGCACAGCGCCATCCACAGTGTCAGAAAAGCTTTTTTCCAAATCTGGCCAACTCCTGTACCAGCAACGGAACAGAGTAATAGTCTAGTCGAGAAGTGAGTTTACTGAGAAAAATAGTTAAAACAGTCTTAAAAATATGGCAATTGTTTCATTGGATTCAGAATTTCATTCTGAGAAAATGGAATTTTTTATTTTATAAAAATTGTAATTGTTATAAACAAAAAACGAAAAGAGAAAAAGGGAATGTCCATTTTGTAGCTATAACTAAAAAAATATTGAAGATAGCTCAAATTTGAAAAAAGTTAAAGTTCCTAAAAGCTGTTTTCTACATTAGATCCACTTTGGGAGAGTAACTTGGTATTTCAGCGGCTAATTTAACTATCATCTTGGCAAGATATATCGGTTGTATGTTTAATTTTGTATTCTTTGTAAAATGAAGCGTGCTCCTGTTTTTTATTTTTTCAATTTTGTCTCAAAGTTAATATCATGAACGAACTCCTTCTGCGCACATCTTCCTGCAACACGTTCGTTTTTAATTCTTCACGGAAACCGTTAAACGCCTCTTTCAATCTGGAAGTCAAAATTACACTTTTTTCATATTACCCTTCCACTCTGTACTGTTTTAAGACTATGGTGGGGTCCCCCTTGAGACAAGGACCAACCTCAGACTGAATATGCAAAAATGACAGACTGAACATTTCGGTTGCATTATTTTCTTCAGATATGGCTATTCAGGTTCATGGGACTATGACTGAACGAGAGGTAACGCAGCAGCCACTGCGACCTGAGACGTATTTGTCACAAGAACTGAATCATCTGCTTGTTGTGAAGGTTACGTTCAAATCTGTTCAGACTCAACAGAGCTCATTACTGTTGCAGGCTGAGGAGACTGTTCATTGGAGTTGTCTTCCAGTGGCATGTTTGTGGTTTCAGCGGGCACGTACATATAATGTGGAAATATATAAGGGTTCAGCGACCAGACGCCAGGGCTTTTAAATCCGTGACATGCATTTTACATCGTAGCTGCCTTGCCATGTGCTTCGTTAAACAAACCGGCGATTTGAAGAAGCGTAACCACACCTCCAGGATGTGCCTTCAGACATGTAGCAATTTCTTGGTTATAGTAGGTCTTCAAAGGCCCAAAAAAGGAGACGTCAAGAGGTTGTATACGATAAGTGCAATGTGGATGCAGACAAATAACATGAATTCTGTTTTATTTATTTATTTATTTTGCACATAAACCCAACAGCAAAACAAAATAACATACAATAGACATATTATCACTGTTTACATTGCCAATTACAGGGTTTCACTGTGTAGAACTTAAAAGACTTAAAAATTATGTATTAATTGATTACTAATTATTAATTCTAAACAATGGGAGAGGGATCTTTTCTTTTGCATATTCCAAAGTTTCAATGCCTTTATGACTTGCATGTCCATTACGACAATTAGAATTACTTTATCGTCAATGCTTGCTTTTACAAAACTTTGGAAATGCTTTATCCATTTCATAAATATTTCGGTGGTCATCCAGCCTGATTGTTGAGCTACACCTAAAGTGCCAGGAGGAGGTTCATCTGTAAGTTCGTTGTTCATATTTTTTCTAGGAAATATCATAATGGGCGGGATGAAAGTTTCAACAGCATTAACACAACAAACAACAGTGGTATTTTCTCCACGCTTCTAAATACGGTGCGGTCTATAGTCAACAGCAAGCTTCCGTACAACTGATAAAACTTTTGGACTTGCGGCCAGTTAAAAGCGCGCGAGCTGCTGAGGTGGCTTCTGGTTTGCGCAATGATATATCTTTACTACGTCTTAGAAATCCATCCAACCAGTCTTGCCCTGCCTTTTGCTTTTGGATTTTAAATTTATAAACGAAACTGTTTTTCTCAGTCATCTGAAAAGCTAATTGTTTCGAATGAAATTTAACATCAACTGAACTCCACCATGTAAGGTTTTAAACTGACTATCTTTTACTACTTAGTTTATGTGTAATTATATAGTGGAAGCAATGTAATTTTATTGTAAAATAAACAAGAGTATATATTGTACTTCTATATTCTTCTCAACACATATTATAACAGACAAAGAATAACAACATAATATTTTCTTTTTATATTTTAAATGTAGTTCTTAAAAGAACACCGAACCAGAGGTACACATTATAATAGCAAGGAGTATTTACTCCAACATTACTATTAAATAGGATAATTTACTAGTTTTTTCTAATATTTATTTATTTATTATACAAGGCCCCCAACGAGGCAGGCATCTAAACATAACACAGTTCAAACAAATGAGCTCATGGCGGATGCCGCCGCAATTACAGGGAGCTCAACATTCACCAATAAGAGCTACAAGCAACATCCGTACCTACAATAATCTATCTTTTCATCTAAATCTAAATTAATAATTGAAACATACACAGCATCAAATAAAAAATAATCAAATAAAGTCACACATATAAACTTAAAAATTACAAATAAAATTAAAATGTCAGGTGTCGGAACCACGGACGAGGATGACTCTCTTAATTTTCGAGAATGTATCGCTACAGGGGTCAATCTCGTGCTTTAGGGAGTTCGCATGACCCATAATACGATTCAACGGTGAAAAACGGCCCAAGTTTGTTCTGAAATGGTTCAGCTGGAAAGGTTTATATCTGCCCGGCCGAGGGGCTCGTCGAGGAACACTGAAGTTAATACGGGATAAGAGTTCGGGCGAATCGACTGTCCCCCTCAGTAATTTGCAGAAAAACAGAACGTCCAACAAAAGCCTCCGGGACTGCAGAGAATCGACATTGAAGTGAATCAATCTGGCCTGATAGCTTGAAAGCTCTCTAGCTAAACCGCGACCATAAGACAAGTGCCAAAGGAATCGCTTCTGTACAGACTCCAGACGCTTGATATAAACATCATAGTGTGGATTCCATATGGTTGAGCAATACTCCAGTCCTGAGCGCACATAAGCATTATAAAGAGCAATAATTGTCGATGGGTTTTTGAACTCCCTGCAACTTCTAATGATAAAACCTAGGGACTTGAACCTAATATAATAGGATGTTTTACATTTTCATTGATAAATGAATTTTGAATGCGGCCTCCAACTCTTAATAAGTTATTTACAGAAAGAAATGGATTTAATTTAATCAATTTGCTAAATCTCTTTAAATATTTACAATTTATTGAGTTATCTAAGGAGTATGATTTCAACATATTTATATCATTTGCAAAACTTCTCTCCTGTGATATTTTAATTAGTTTTTCCAATGACATACGATAAGTTCCATAGTGGTTAAGTAGCTATGCTTGGGATAAAAAGGATTTGAATATTTTACATTTAGATAGTCATTTATAATAAAATTTTAAACAATAACCTATAACACGAACTAATTTACGGGCTAAATTAAACTAATTATTGGGCGGCAGGAGATAATTAAAAGATATTACTTGCATTAATTTGGAGAGCAAGGTAGCTGCGCAACAGCTCTAATCTAGGTGTTGAAATCTTCTTGACAGGCCCTATTCTTGTTTTTACTTCTATTAATGTGACTTTGACATTTAGTGTGTGACAACACGACTATAGACAACGGCCGAGTAAGCGATGTCAGAGGCATCTGAGAAGCCACCAAGTTCTATGCGGATAACAATTGTTACTCCAATCCATCGGTTAAATTCTATTATAGGCATATTGATGAACTGTTGTCGAAGAGACATCCATGTCAACAGTGGTTGTGCCAAGGGTTGATCCCAATCTAATGATTCCATCCATAACCGTTGCGTGAAATGTTTATGAAGTGAGAAGCCTCCTTTTTCTAATAATGTGGTGAGGTTAGCTTTTAGTGTTATAATTTTTTCAATATCGTGGCTTCCAGTTAATAAATCATCGACATAAAAGTCATTTAATAATGTTTGAATAGTTTGAATCTATGGAGAAGTTATCACGTTCATCCAATGCAAGTTGTTTAAGTGTCTTGATGGCTAGGTATGGCGCACATGTAGTAAGTCTATAAATTTGAATTGGTTCATTTAAACTAGGTCTCCATACGTTGAAAATCTCTATCTATTCGGTCATCCAGATTCTTCTGTACATTTGACGAATATCTCCCAACAAAACTCTAGCATTCATTTGTAGTGTCCAACAGATCTTTATATGCCTTCGGAGATTCTATTGTTATTTTCCGTTGATTCATCAATTTTCCAATATAAGCATTAGTTAAGCTGCGAGGGTTCTCGTATCGCTTATTAAGTGTACCAAATCAGATCATAGATATCAGCAGACACTTGAATTTGTTTTACTAAATTTACTTAGTTTATGTGTAATTATATAGTGGAAGCAATGTAATTTTATTGTAAAATAAACAAGAGTATATATTGTACTTCTATATTCTTCTCAACACATATTATAACAGACAAAGAATAACAACATAATATTTTCTTTTTATATTTTAAATGTAGTTCTTAAAAGAACACCGAACCAGAGGTACACATTATAATAGCAAGGAGTCTAGGGCGGAAGGTGGAAAAAAACTGGCAACACTGCAAACAAAAACACCACATTCCAATCGAGGAAATCCGCGTGCAAAAGCTAGTCTTATAACAATAATTTAATTAAAGGAGTTTGAATTGAAAACGTAAAGTAATACATACCAATTGTTTCACAAGTGCATTCAAGTTTACTTCTTGTTGGACGGACTTTGTCATTTTGTCATTTATTTGATCTTCATCAGTGTCTGTTACATTTAATAAATTGTCCTTTACAGGAGTTTTTTCCTTTACAGGAGGCGTCGAAAACTACTCTTACTTTGTTGGTAGATTTGTCATTTCGAACGACGGCATGATGAGGTAAGTAAACTGCACGTTCATTACTTATTTGGGCTTCGGGAATAATTTCCATGTGGTTTAGATTAATGTATTCATCAATAACCATTTTGTATTTCATTTTTAATGCGTTATCCTTGTCTAATTTATTTTCTAATGATTTCAGTCTTCTTTCTGCAATTTCTTGTGACGAAGTTACTTCAGGATGTTCGTTTTTGAATGGGAGCCTCACGATGTAACGACCATCGCCATCTCTTCTTGTTGTTTTGGCAAAATAGTCTTCACAATGTTGTTCTTCGTTGGTGAACAACCGTTGCTTGGGCATTTGCGCATCCGATTCGAGTTCCCAGAATCTCTTCAAAAGGTTATCGTCATCGTTTTTGCAATGACAATGTAAGGTAGTCATTTGAGGGCTTGGCTCATCCATACTATGAACTACGCCAGATAGAATCCACCCCAAGCTAGTGGCTTGCGCCACGGGTGTGCCGAGTGGTCCTCTTTTCATGCCATCTCGAATAATTTGCGCATGCACTTCTGCGCCTAACAGAATGTCGATTCTGTTTGGGATGTGATACTGAGGATCGGCTAGTTTTAAAGAATGTAGCTCATCCCACTGTAAGGCTTCCACTCTTTTGCTGGGTAGAAAGGATGTGATGCATCTTTTTATCACATATGCCTTGATGGTTATTCTGAAATTGGGATCATGGAGAGACTTTAGTTGAAGGTTAACTATGACCTTGGACACGATGGTTGCACCGCCGCCCAAGCCTGATATTCGTCCCGCAGCTGGCATCCTTTTTAGCCCCAGGTATTGTGCCGTTGATTCGGTTATGAACGAAGACTGTGACCCTTGGTCGATCAGTGCTCGCAATATAAGATCTTTTCTACTTCGAGAAGCTGCCTTGACCAATGCGGTTGCAAGTAATACTTGCTGATACAACACTTTATCCGCTACCAAACAAGAGACCATTGGCGTTGAACTTTCTGAAGCATTGTTTGATAAAGAGGCAACACTCTCATTTGCGTTGTTATTCCCCATACTTATAGTGACGTTTTCGCCCTTGGGATGTAAGAACGAATTATGTGACTGATTGCATACGTGACATCTAACTTTACTACGGCAATCTTTGACAGAGTGATTGCCACCCAAACAATTAAAACACAACTTTTTTTCTAAAACAAATTTGCGGCGCGTATCTATCGTTGCCTTGCGAAATAGAGCACATTGGTTAATTTTGTGGTTCTCTTTACAGAATACGCAACTTATGTTTGCAATATGAAATGTTTTTATTTTTGCAGTGACATTTGAACTCTGCGCTGATTTGTTACTTGATTGTGTTTTTAAATCAAGGCGGTTCATGGCAGAAAATCTTTCTTTAAGAAAACCTTCAAACAATTTATAAGTAGGCAATTCATTGGAAGTAGTTTTCGCAGCGGCGTGGAATTCCCACTGTCGCCGTGTTTCCGAGTCTAATTTTAATTGGATGATGTGAATCACAATAACGTCCCATGCTTCAGTTCTCACACCTAAACCTTCCAATGATGCAAGGCATTCATTGGTGGTGTCGACAAGATCTTTTAAAGTTTTTTTAAATTTATTTTTTTAAAGATATTTTTTGCCTTAATCATTCTATCATAGAGATTTTGTTGAAAATTTAAAAGTTTATCCATTTTGCAAAAGTATTCGAAAATTTACCAAGTGTTTTACTGAATTCTGACCGAAATCGGGCGTAGGTTCCCCGTACCTTCGTTTTATTGTAAATTATTCTAAGTCCTAATCTAACATGCAAATATGCCAAAGTTTAAAAATAACAAAATTTTACTCTTTTAAATTAATTCTGACAGAAATCGGGCATAGGTTCCCCTCCCCGTACATTCGTTTTATTGAAAATTATTCTTAAGTCCTAATCTAACATACAAATTAAATTAAAATTGAATTTTTACAAGTCCCAAATTGTTGGCAATCTTCTTTCTAATAATAAGGTTCAAAGTACTTACAGTTTTCCTGACTGGTTTTAGACACTTCACTTTTATTTACATAAATTTAACCAACACCTTCACTTCACTCATACTGATGAATGATGTTGACGATACGTGCTGAGGGAGGGGTAGCCTTTATTCTCCTCGGACCTCAGGATCTGCACTGCGCCGTCCAAGTTATGTTCCAGCAGCGATGCGCCTTGGACCTCGTTCTGCGCCACCACTGACGCTGTTGATGATGAACAGGTTCCGCCCACCGTGATCTGACCAGTGGTCTTGCACCACTGAAGACACAGTCTGAAGCTGACCGATGAAGCACCTACCTTCGGTCGGCTCCTGTTACTTGCGTTTGCGACAGCAATCCACTGCCCGCAAGTGTAGTTAAGTTATTCAAAAAAGGTTTTGTGGTTGACATCCGGCTCGAAGGACCATGTAGAAGTTTGTACCGAAATGTTGGTATCGGTACGTGCGGAAGTCGGGTGAATCAAACAAAACCACTGTTAGGATTTATATGATGATGATTGATTTTAGTAACTATTTATTTACATGTCTTACAAATTGAGGAGACACATCGATAGCGCGTGTTAACCTGCCGCGAGTGTGTCGTCAGATTAGTTTTAGAGACGTCAAATTAGTTTAGGAGCTGCGCCAGAATTGACCTCAATATCTATTATAGTGACACTTTTAAAACAGCGGAATCGAAGCTACTTACACTTCGTGAACAATGGTATGCAGTACACAGTTTTCGCGCAGTGTCCGACAACAGCACCAAAAACAACACACGTCACGTCGAACTTAGTGGAGGGCAGAGACTGAATGGTTGATACTACTTATTTGTGCGCGGGCTCGCTCTCGCTGCATAGCGTAGGTACCCCACGTGAAATGCGATCGGTTGATCTGCCGAATCATGTAAGTAATTAGTATCACATACAAAATAAAGTAAAGACAAAACTGACTCTTCGTTCTTGTTAGCGACGTGCTCATATTAGTTTTTTTTGTGTTATTTATTATTACCTACTTATTTTGTAAATTATATTATTAATTTTAAATGTGAAGGTAGCTTCATATTTCCTAAGAATTTTTGTGAATTTAAACTGTATTATTATTATTAAAAAGATGAGGGTAGGTACGTGCGACGCAGCGAAACAATAAAACCATTCGTTGTTCTCCATGAATTTCAGTGCCTAAAGTCTATCCGCGCGCGTCACACGTACCGCTCTCACCACATTTTTGCTATTACGTGTCGATGCATTTTCCTTGTAAATTTGGAAAATAAACAAGTTTTCCACCAACATCCCTGCGTACTTTATTGGAGACCTGCGAGCACCCACAGTTCTTAAACTTAAGCGGTCTTACCACAAAAAGATAAACCAAGATTTAAACCTAAGATTTGAACCTGGGTCTTACGTTTTTCCTACCACAAATATGAGTTTAGCGTTAAACTAGAGTTAGACCGAGGTCTAATTAATTTAAACCCACTAGCCACCTAGTTTAGGAACAGTTTAAGATGGGTTTAAGTATGGCGGCACAACTGTCAGCTCTTTGTCAGTGTCAAGTTGTCAATAATATTATGTCAATGTTTTTAATCGAGTTTTCCTTAAATACTTTCTCGTTGTATTTTTTTAAAAATGGATAATATTTTTGAAATAGATATGATGGACGTGGAAGATTTAAGAGAGTTAAATTTCCGTAGGATGCCGATTCCAAGAAATCGTTTTCGGTTAAACCCTTTCCTTAAATATTCAGACGAGGAGTTTAAGATGAAATACAGGTTTTCCAAACTATTTTTTGAAAGAATAGTGGAAATGGTAAAGGATGAGCTTCCCTGCGACCCTCGTGGTGGATCTTTGAGTTCAGCACTTCAAGTTGCTTGTGTGATTCGATGCTGGGTTCGGCGATCATAGCTGGACTCATAAGTAGAAGAGGGCCTTGATCGAAAATGAAACTAGCAAGTGACTATGTGCTCATTTGACACATGGGTTGAACGTTTCAGCTCCAACTAATTTTATGAACCATGGACCGGAAGGAAAACTTGCTGATGTATGTTTCAGCACGTGTAATTAGAATATGTATAAAAACTAATTTGAAATGCAGGCCATCTAGAAACTTGTATTACTGTAAAACTTTTATTATGATAGTATAATTTTAATAATCAATACTGCACTAACAGAAAACTTATTCTTTTCAGGGCACATATACGAAGACGGAACACAATCGATAGATGCTTTGGTTTGTGGAAGTAGAGGTTTAGGTGCCTATTAAGGGGTTCATATGTCAATTTACCTAATGTGAAGACAACCATTGTTGCCTTAGCAGTACTCCATATTCCAAAAAATATTTTCAATTTAAGTGAAGAGCTGCCAGTTCAGGCCGACTTACCTGAACCAAGACCTGCACAGGATAACCTAAGAGGCAATGTTGTTAGACACAGATTTATACAAGATAATTTTATGTAAGACAAAGGTAGGCCCCAGAAGACATACATTGACAGATTGGACGTATACTGCAGAAGGGCCAGTTAAAAAGTACCCGTAACCGTCCAGCATGTATGAACCGGAACCGCTTGATGAATGTGGAAGAGGCCTGAATTGTATGTCAGGACCGTGGCAAATGGTGCTTCTTCATCTCTGCCTACCCCGGACGGGATATTGGCATGAGTGTATAGTATAGTATTATTTTTAATAAATAATATTAGAGAAGTCTACTTCATAAATAAAACTATTTTTACAGAATTTTTAATCGAAAACCTTTATGAACGTATAAAGCTAACAATAATACTTAGCATTTAATCTTTAGAAAAAAAATTATTGCTATTTATGAATGAAAAAATAATATACTAACATGTTATTTCACTAATACATGCTGAAAACGGAAAGTTTCTTTAAATGAATGATCGATTGACTGAATCATAATCTCGAGACAGTGGCCTAAGAAAACCAACGTTAGACGAGCTTTTGTGGTATGAAACGTTAGACCCTGGTTTAAACTAGGGTTTTAAAATTTAGACTAGTTTAAGTAAACCCGAGTTCAAACAAGGTCGAAATAGTATTTTTGTGGTAAGACCCAAGGAGTTTATGCTGGAAATAAAGCCAACTTTGCATTAAAAAAATAACATTCCATTGCTACAAATAATCAAAGACTTTGACTGGAAGAATGTTCCAGTGTTTAAATATATCGCCATAGTGGAAATCTCATCTACAGTTTTGACAGATGACTCACTAGTCCTAATAATACTAGCTACACTACTTATCCTAGTTTCATTGTCTATTAATTTCTTAGCTCTAAGGTCCACTAAAAGTCCATAACGATTCAGAAAATCTGCCCCAAGAATGGGTTGTTTAACCGACGCTATCACGAAAGTCCATTGAAACGGTTTGCGTAACCCAAAGTCTAAACATATACGCTGCGTTCCAAAGGTATCTATCACTGTCCCGTTAGCAGCATATAATTTATAGTCCGCGCACTTATTAACACTAACACTAGTTACCGACCTTGGCACTACGGAAATATTGGCCCCCGTATCCACTAAAAAACTGAGACCACTTTTCCTGTCAAAAACACTAAGGCGGTACGACTGTCGGTTGACACAGAATTCCGCCCCTGTCTGTGTCGACGCTAGTTTCCCGCATTTGCGGGCTTCGATGTCACATTGTCCCAATCACATGGCTGGATACATTTCTTCGCGTTATCTTTAAACCGAAAATGGTAGAAACATAACCATCCTTTGTCATGTTTCTTGCGTTGGCCGTTCCATGCTTTTTCACAGGAGCGTGACCGACCTGCCGAGCGTCCTCGCGCTAGGCTGCCCGATCTCCAAGGCGATCTCGGCCTACGATCTCTCAACTCCAGCTGTTCTATTCGGTTCGTCAGGCGCTTTATTAGCTCCTTTATTAACTCTGTGTTTCTAGCCATTGGTGACGGTGCCGGAGCAGGTAGTAACAGGTTAGGATTCATGTTTTTTAGTATTTATTTACAGACTACACATTATTTACAAGAGTTCGTCACGCCTTCACTCAGACCATAACTTTATGTCCATATTGTAGGTGCGCGTCACCTCGTCAGCAAAAATTGCACACGGCGCGCGCGCTGTTGCTTGGTGCACATTGCTGCACGTGGTACAAAGTTCACGCCCTACAAATAATTGTCCACATTTCACTCCAGTTTTTTTCACTTTCACACCAAAAGTCACGTATTATAGTGAACGTCGGGGTCACCACTGTTAGGTCTGCGTGAGGGTGAGAGAAATGATATTATCTGACTCCATTTATTATTGATTTAATTGAGTACACGGCGCTACTGGTGGCGCGTCTAACACTGGCGATGCCTGCCACAGACTGGCTCGGTTTTGCTTGGGACTGCTAACCGCTGACACTACACAAATACACTAGCGACAGCGCTACAGTGGAAACTAAGACCATAAGAATTTGTGCCCATTCCAGGGGTATAGCAGAGTTATAGCTCGCTATAACTCCCATGTGATAGTACTTATTGATGACCTTAGGATCTGTTTAACTCTTCTATATATCTGTTCTAAGTCTTATATTAGCGCCTAATGTTAGTTGGGTTGTTTATCGATGTATGCATGTATGTAAAGTGTTTAGTTTTCAACTAAATTTCATCTGTCTATCGCAGTCACACACACACTCTCTCACTCTCGCAAAAAAAGTCACAACTGCACAGCGTACACGCTAACAACTTTTATCTGTAATTTTAATATAATTACCATATCGATTAATAAAGTGTCCGAAGAAAACAAAAGACCGTTATTTCCCTGGAACCAGTGATAAATATCGAACATAAAGTATGCGGATTTTCTTGTAACTCGTAATTTATCTCGACGACAACAGGCGGTGAAATACATTAATTTATTCGCGAGTTTTTAGTAAAGTGTTCTTGGTCGGGTTCCGCTAGAGGGGCAGGTATAAAAAATATCCATTAAAGTCTTCCAAGAAGTCCTTGGATTTTTTTGAAATTGTCCACGACTGTGATCCAAGTTACACTGTTGACAAAAACAACGATTTCTTTAAATCCATTGTTAAAACGCTTTAAAAAGAACAGACTAAATTAGAGAGAATTTCCGTACCAAGACAAGTCCCCAAGAGGAAGCTTGCTCCAAAACAGCAAAATGAAACTACGAAGAAATGTAAACAGTCTGAAGACTTTGATAATAAATGACATGAAAAAATTGTAACTACAGCAGTCATACACGAAAACGCTAGTAATGAAGATGAATCTGAATACAATAAAAACGAGGAAAAATATGCGAATTCCGACGATATTATTTGCAGATCAAAGCGGCAGTTTACCAATAAAATGTTTACTGTCGAAGGACTTATGGTGACAAATTTAGCATACAATCATACAATCTTCTATCTGTACGAAAATTACTGGAAAAACCAAACGAAGTCATATTTGTAAATGATTATGCAAAGATTACCTTTTATAATGGACGTAGTATATGGGCGTACAATAAAGGGTGAAATTATTTATTATATGTTAATTGAAGAATATGGAGACTTCCACAAGTAAAAAAGTTTAACAATTACAAACCTTCGTCATTTCGACTACGGTATTTACGAAAGGGGGTTGTGGGTTTTATTAAACTAAAATACTTATATATTTATTTTTATTATTAAACAATAGTATTTATTTATGTAATTTCTTATGTTTATATTAACTGTTATGCCACTTTTAGTAATCAATGGAAGAAATGCGAGCGCTCGCGGAAAAGTTACCGCGATTTTTTTAAACCCGCGTCGTCGATTCGACGAAGATTTGTAATCTAGGGTTAGATAAATAGGTAGGCATTATCCTTTTGCATATCTGTTTTGCCGTTCTAACGGATTTTCATCAATAAAATAATCCCTCCCTATAAGATGCTGATGATTGGCTGCTTCTATCTGTGGGACCCGTGGTTATTTCCAGTTCTGGTGGAACGTAGAGTGTGTCTTTATTAAATCTATACCCGTCTCTAGTATTACCAGATCTAAGCTACTCTGAAGACAATTTGAAGCGTTTAACAAGATGGCAGTTAACCCAACAAATAGTACATCAATTTTGGAAACGATGGCACAACGAATATTTAACACGCTTGCAGTCTAGATCAAAATGGCGGTTACAAGCAAAGGAGTTCGAGATAGAAGAAGTGGTGTTGGTCAAGGATGATAACTTACCTCCTAGCAAATGGTCCTTAGCTAGAATACTTAAGAAACATCCAGGACAAGACGGAGTTACTAGAGTTTACACAATTAAATGTAAAGGGAAAAGCACGAAGAGATCAGTTTCAAAATTGTGTCCGTTTCTCAGTGATTAATTAATTTAAATCTTGATCTTTTAGAGTACACTTCAGTATTTTTGGAGGGAGAATGTTCTGTTTGTTTGATTCATTTAATTACTTGACTTGTTTTAGAATTGTAGATCTAGATGTCGCTTTTCCCCTTTGGTTCATGATATCGGTTTTATATTTTTGTTACACATATAATTTTTACGATTTATTAAAGAGAACTTTTTCAAGCAGTAAATTATAAAAGAGTTTTGTTTTCAATAACACCCGGTACAACCGCCTTGCCCGAGACAGTCAAATCAGAACGCGGAACAACTCAAGAGGGATACATTGTACGCCATAAGTTTCCTAGAAACGCTCGGATGGAAGATAAACAAGAAGAAATCCTCATGTCCACCGACCCACTGCCTGGATTCGAAACCGCCATGAAATGATGCCATGCCGCCAGAAAACGAGTCCCTGTGTTAATTTATTATTATGGAAATTATAAGCTTTCAAAAACGAATTAAAATGGTGTCAAAACCACCAGGATCAGATAAAGATGGACTTGCTTGCTACACATCATACTAATAAAGATTTTAAAAATTTCTGGAAGGCTACTAATAGTGCCAATATACGACCTGGCTTGCCTATGAGTGTCAATGGTTTAAATCAACCTAATGAAATTGCTGCAATGTTTAAACAGCACTTTGGTATATCATCTCCACTGGGACCATCACGGGGGGGTGTTCGATACGGGACTTCATGGATGTCGTGAGTTCTCTCGATTTACAGTCAAAGAAGTTAAAAAAGTGATTCGATTCATGGTTTGAGGTAAATCACCAGGTCATGACTGCCTTGAAGAAGTCGTAAAATTGCATGACGCACAGTTTGGGTTTAGGAAGGGACTATCTACTGAGACCGCAGTGTTTAGTTTAAAGCATACCGTCAGGTACTACACTGATAGAGGAACTCCAGTATATGCTTGTTTTTTAGACTTATCTAAAGCATTTGATACGATATCTTGTGGCACAAATTAATAAAAACTGGTGCTTCTTATGAATTGCTGAATATTCTTCAATATTGGTACAGCAATCAAACAAATTACTTAAAATGGGGTGATACATTGTCTGAACCGTATACGATGGAATGTGGAGTAAGGCAGGGGGGACTCACTTCACCTAGACTTTTTAATCTATACATTAATGATTTGATCGAGAAGCTCAGTAGCATGCATGCAGGTTGCTATATAGATGGTACTTGTGTTAATAACATTAACTATGCAGATGACATGGTGATACTGAGTCCCTCGATTAATGGCCTGAGGAGATTGCTGAAAGTGTGTCAAGAGTTTGCAAATAGTCATGGTTTAAAATATAATCCCAAAAAAAGTGAGATCATGATATTTCGGTCTAAGGGATGTACCCTCGATTATATACCACCAGTTGTACTAAATGGTAACATATTGAAACAAGTACATAAATAAATTATCTCTGAAGACCTTAAAGATGATCTCGATTTAGACCAGGAGCGTAGGGCATTGTCAGTCCGTTCCAACATGCTTGCCCGCAGATTTGCTCGTTGTAACAATAAAGTTAAAATTACTTTCTTTAAGGCATATTGCCAAGTATTTTACACGAGCAGTCTGTGGGTGACTTATACTCAAAAAGCGTACAATGCCCTGCGCATCCAGTATAATAATGCCTTCAGAATGCTATTGAGACTGCCACGCCATTGCAGTGCATCACAAATGTTTGCCGAAAATCACACAGATGATTTTTACGCCATATGGCGAAAGAGGGTGGCGTCCCTATGGCAAAAGATACGTGGTAGTGCCAATAGTATTCTGAAAACAGATAAAGTAGATTGTCCCATACAATCATTTTGGATGGGACTAAATATGCAATATAACAAAATTAACAAGTAAAGTGAAAGCGTAACAAATAAACAAACTCAAATTCGTATTTATAATATAATATATACTTAATCCACATATATGTAAATACTTAGTATTAGTTAATTTTGTAAATTATTAATCTGTTGTAGTTAGTTATGGATGTTAATCTGAAAATAAATTATTATTATTATTATTATATAATTTTTACTTTGTCTTTTTGTTTTACTTCTTGCATTTTTATTTTATATACCAAACACAGTATTTATTTTCTTTGTTATATTTAATTAGATGTAGAATCTCAATATTTAGTATTAAAATACTATGTGTTGCGTACTTTAACTATAGGTATAATATTTAAATTTATATTCCTAACTAGTTGGTGCCCGCGACTTCGTACGCAATGATAAATTAAAAATATAAAAGCAATTACAACGCTTGACAACTTGTTGCTATAACACATTGGCCAGGCGTTAGTTACCGTTTTATATTTTAGATAATCCCTCGGGAACATTACTTTTTTCTTGGATGAAAGGTATCATATGTCCCTTCTGGTGTCGCAGACAACGTGTACGCAAAATTTCATGGTGCACGAGCATTGTAACGAGCGTCAATAAAAACCTTTTTTAAGTTTACTATTTTGTTTAGATTATATGGGAACTTTAATTATGTTACTATAGTTTTCATTTTATACTTTTATCTTTATATAAACTCGACAGGGCCTGGGGCATAGTGGGATTTAGCATAGGGGTTAAGAAGAGAGAGAAATGAGCTGTGGCCTCCTTAGGTACTCACCGAAACACAACAGCACACATATTATCATTTCTTGACGGTCTTCTGGAAAACGATTTTTTTTTTCATTTGATTATATTGTGATACTATTAAGCTTGGATATGTTCGTAATAAAATAAAACAAGTTGATAAAATAAAATAAAGCTTCATTTACGGGGCCTATTTATTAAAATAGGCCCCGTAAGTGAAGCCGAACGTAAGGCATTGCTCGATTTATTATCCGAATATGATAACTGTTTCGCATGGAACACTAACGACCTAGGGTGCACCAATTTAGTTCAGATGCAGATAAGATTAAAAAGCGACCAACCTATTTATTCCCGTCCCACAGCGAGCTGGAAACGGTCAAGTCTAAAATTTCCGAATTATTAGGCGCCGCGTCGGTATCATTACAGAATCTGAGTTACGCTTCACCAGTTATACTTGTCAGAAAGAAAAACGGGGACAGACGACTATAGTGCATTAAAGTTAAACGCAATAACTATACGCGAACGTTTTCCCCTTCCTAATATTGAGCACCAATTGTCCCAATTAGCAAGCAAAAATTATTTTACTAGTTTAGATATGGCCCAAAGTTACCACCAAGTGCCTATAAGTCCAGAAGATACACATAAAACCGCATACGTAACTCCACATGGTCACTTCTTGTACACAAGAGTACCTTTCGGTCTTGCTAATGCTCCATCAGTTTTTATGCGCCTAATTAATAAAAGCAAGACCCTCGCGTTCTAATATAGACCTATATTCTATATTTTAATATGGACCTAACAGAAAAAGAGGTAAGTTCAGTGGCATAAAAAAAATCTTGTATCTAATAACTATTAGCACCTTAACAGGTTGAAACAGATGAAAAAAGCTCATTAAATAGTAACTATTAATCTAAAAATTCAAACCCATATATTACAGTCGTGGTGACCTGGCCAGGCCTGTTCCTGGGGCCCAAGGCAAGAACAAATCTGACAGGTTGTGGGGTGAACTGTCGAATTCTTTAAGTTCGCTTGGTGGTGGCGTCACCAAAACTACAGACAAGTGGAAGAAAGTAAGGGTTATACATGTAAAACAAAAATAAATGTCAACACTTGAAAAGATTTGTCATATTTAGGGTGAAACCGAAATAGTTATTTACTGTTCAGTCTGTATATTAAAAGTGTGGGCGGATTGGAAGAACCAAAAAGAAAGCGACCTTCTGTCGTCATGCAAGTGGGACTGAAGGTGGTCCAGCGAAAACTGTGAACCTGTCGGCTGCAGAAGAAAGAATCTTATCAATAATAGGTCCCTTGGCAGTAGAGGGACAAGTTACATAAATGAACTTGGCTTTACATGAATTACATGATATGAGATGTTTAGCTAAGTAAGCTAAGCTGTTCACCAGTACCGAGATGATAGGTCATTGGCCGTAATTTTACCTTGCTTGGCAAATCTCGACAAGTGTCTACAAATACTTTGGGACTTGTGGGATGGCACAAAGTGACCATCACTAACGTAGTTTTAGCTTATTTTTTGGTGGACGGACAACTTAGTTTAGTTTTAGCTTAGTTTAGTTCGCTGAGTTTAGTTTTCACTTAGTTTAGTTGGCGGTGGACGATCGGCTTCATTCTCACGTACTTCCTTAGATATGAGTATAAAATCACTTCCTTTTCGAATAGGCATTAAAATTGGCACTAAAACAATCTTTAAATTTTTCAACACCTCTTTGACTATTTGTAAAATATAAGGACAGCGCACAGTACACTTCTGCGGAGTGTCGGCGCCGCGAACTGAGCTCGCTGCGACCATTGGACTGGATTTCTCTCTGCCGGCCGTAGTAAAAGCCATGGTCGGCAGCAGAACCGCTTGGCGAGCGAAGATGTCATCTCGCAGAAGGAGGCGGCGCGGTGGAGAGAGAGAACAGGAGGACGACGTCCTGTCCCATCCGCTCCGTCGATGGGCGATTTCATTTCGAATTATATGAAATACTATTAAATGTTTCCAGATTTTCTAGTGATGAGCTAACGACACATAAATGGTTCGAACTGAAAGAAGTGAACGTGACTGAATGCCTTCAAACCCTTCGTCCGCGTACGTAACTAAGTTTTGTAACTAGCTACGAACTAGGATTTTTTTTCTAGGTTTGTAACCAGGTTACGAATGAAGCATTCAATTTTAATGGTTTTATTTGCCTGCGTAAAATTTAGAATTTTTATTTTGAGAACTAGAGTTTTAAAGAGAAACTATGAGACTGGCTTATGAAAAAAATTGTTTCACACGTACACGGTTCATTATGCAGAAGAGTTCGATGTCTGTACTGAGACGGCGTAGAAGCACTTGCACACTTAATACAGGCGTCATGCCAAAAGAGTTTACTTGACCGAAGCCATAAAGTAGCAACGCTTGAATTTTTCAAGTTTTTAAATTTTACTTGGGCCAATAAGATATCAAGTCCATCAAAAAGACTTTCAAGTCTAGCCAACATGGTCGATTAAATAAATCTCTGGCGTTATAATAATAATAATACTAGATATAGCTAAAATCATATAGTACCAAATATGCAATCTGGTAGAATTGGTGCAAACCAATGGGGCTGCATGTCGGCTGATGGAGTAGGTGATCGGTTCAGCTTACCTCCAAGAGCAAACGCTTTAAATTATGTAGAAATTTGTGTGCTACCGACGGTCCGAAACGAGAGCAGTGCAACGAAAGAGCAGTGTGAATTTGATTTTTTACAAGACAACTGCCGATTGCATACTGCTAAAGTGACCCGCGACTGGTTTCTACGACATTAGTTAAATTTAATTGTTCTGTGGCTTACCTTTTGAATTTTTCTTACAACCTGCATATTTATTTTTATTAATAGAAGAGGGTTTCTCAAAATTTAAAATATGATATATAGGCTCACGACGGAAGGGAAAGTATTTCTTTTCTGTCTGGCCAACATACCGAGAGGACGTAATTGGAGCTGTCAGTTTTTTTATATTAACCCTCAAAATTTTAAAATTATGGAGGCCGATGTAAATATTGCCTAAATTTAACCCCCCAATTAAGATAATTGGGGGTTTTGTTTTTACTACTAAAATTACGAGTCGTCGACTTGTACACCGGTCGTCGGTGAGCAAATCCGCACGGGACGTTTGTATCTGCCTGCGCCGTGTCGAGCCTCGAGATTCGGCGAGAGAAACCGCGAGACCCTTGTCCGTCGGCACTAGCGATACATCCGCGAAACTCTGCGAGCTACGACCATCTTACAAGTTTGAACGTTCCCTTTTTATTATTATTTTTTTATTTTCTAAACTCCGATTGTTTGACTCAATTTTTTTTTTAAATATACCTTATCGGCTATACGGATTTCCTCGGTGGTAGGTCATCGTTTCATCTTCACAATTAATTCCCTGGCTATTTTTACTAACTCGGCAGAAGCCGCAGCCATAATTATACATTTCATTTTAGTTATTTAATTAATACAGTGAGACCTAGTTTTGTATAGATTCTTTTTTTTATTTAATAAACAATAATTGTGTAAACAAACCTTCTTTTATTTATTCTTCTTTTTTTATTTGTTCGCCTGTCCGTCTCACTGCGGATTTGGTGTAACAATCTTAGTGTTTATTTTCACTTGTTTGTTCACTATTTGGAACTATCAGGGCCCTTTCTGTAACGCCATTTCGCGATTCCTTACTTCAAAACCAAGTCAATTCCTTAAATTGTTACCGACATCTGCTAAAAACTTATTCTCTATGACATGTTGCACGAAATGAACGGGAAACGTGAACTGTCAAAAAATCCACGCTTTTAAACCACGCGGAATCGTTGTGACTTTTGTGAGATCAAGTGCATTGCATAGTGTTTGTCTGCAAATTTTATTAAAATCCACACCAACGGTAAGAAATTAGAGTTTATAGATTATTATATTATATAATAAACATCAAAGTTTCTAGCTCATTAACTCAAGTATATTTGCTTTTATCTATTTACAATTCTAAATCTGATTTTAAAATTATTTTACTATATAGGATATCTTAGATTTTATTAGAAATATATTTTCGAATATTCATAAATAAAGCTTATTGATTTGTAAAAAAATCTATTATTTGAGGTATGAACGTAAGTGTCCAATGTACGAAAGATGCTTTGAGTTTAGCACCTACATAGGCTAGGTAGGTATTATACTGTGTAGCTTGTAGTGGGGAATAAATATATTGTTGTAGAATGATTTTATACTTATTTTTACAGAAATGCAACGTACTAAAGCTACGGCTATACAAATAAATTATTTAGTAGAATATATTAAGGTAAAAACAGAAGAAAAATGGAAACAGGTCAGAATAGACATTGAGCTTAGCCTTAATTCACAACAACCTGAAAATTTGCAGGAAGGGATACCAGTCTAATGAAACCCTGAAAAGTCTCCATTGATCCTGTGTGCAAAAATTTTTATTCAAGGTCAAAAGTCGAAAAATGGTTTTCTTTGGATTCTTTGGCCAAACGGTTAGTTTTACGATAAAAATAGACTAAAATTGTAGACCAGGTATTTATCTACTAAAATTGTCCTAATACTTTTTTCTGTAAGATTTACCATTTCTGAGAAAATATACCACTATAGACGACCCCTATATTTGGAGCTAATTTGACCGGGCTAAAATATGTTGATTTTATTATAATAGTATGTCTTTATTGGAAATTTTACTTTACTGCAATGTTTTTTCCAGATATGGCGTGATCTTCGAAATGCAGTAAAAAAGAAAGCTCTCAAGAACAAAAAAGAGCTGAAAGGAGATTGGCCGGGGTGCACAGGCAATGGACAGGCTCAACTAGAAGTCTTCACTGCACAAAATAAACCATTTTCGGCTTGGAAGGTGTACCCTGCACAGTGGTTAGAATGTTAACATATTGAAAATATCATAAACTCATTTGTTTGAAAATTTTAACATTTTGTTTTGAAAATTGTTTTCCGGCCCCACCGGAGCATTCTGTCTATTTTCCTAATTGGTCAACTTGATCATTCAGTCTACTGAATTTTGTTGTAGCCCATTTCTCCATCAGCAGTAACGGTGCCTACAGATTACGTCATCTGTATTATCCACACCACTTCCACCATCATCAGCAGCACACATAGCACCAAATCAATCGAAAACACAAACAAGTCGTAGGCAACGCCTCTCTTTGTGGACTGGTATATGTATATATGTATATACATGAAAGGTGAATGAAACGTGCATATGCTGCTTCACTTGGATGACTTCGAGAGGATGATTTTTCAAAAACAAAAATCTAATTAGTGAAAAGCAAAAACTAACTAGCGAATTAGCTAGAAACAAACAACAATTAGCACATTATATTAGCCAGTATGACAAACAGATACATCAACTTCAATCGGAAGTTGAGTCTGTTAATAAAAATTTATTCGATATTACCTACGGTTAAGTTTAATGCAGCTCAAAGTGACATACAGGATTACTCACAGTCACTTACACAAATTTCATTTCAGAGCCAAGAGCCGGTGATTGTGAGAGAACTGACTGAACCAGCCGATAAAGAGTCCATTCGCTTACCACGGCCTTCGATGGTGAAAAATTGTGTGAAAAATTCAAATTGGTTTACAATGTATTGCGAAGAAATAGGAAAAAATATGAGTCACATATTACGAGCATCTGGTACACAGATTACTAGTTTTTGTTATCCTGGAGCAAATTATATACAAATTATAGATCGTATTATAAAGCATGAAACATACTCCTGATACTACTTTGATAATTTTCATTGGGAGAAGGGGAACCTGTTTCAGAGGCACATTCGATAAAAACTGTCAAAAATCTTCCGTCCCTCTTCTGTTGGCTTCACTTAATATGATTATTTATGGAACATGGTACCGTGAAGAATGCAAGGCTACTGAGCCAGCTCTGGCTATAGCACAGCTCGTAATGTTTAATTGCAAATTTTGATGGAGCTGCCCTTGTCCACAGTCATCCTCCACGTAGCATTCAAAGAATACTGCTGCAATGAGTTCCTTCGGTGCATCGTGGGAAGTACAGAGAATATAGAGGCGAGGAGAGTTTTTTCGGAAATATTTTAGGCAGACAACTTTGTGGAAGTTTGAAATGTGAAACGTCCTTATTTACAAATGAATAAGAAAAATGGTGGTTTCATAAATCTGCCTGCCTTAAATCTGAATCAGTAATCAAGAAATTTATAACATCTAATGGCCCCTTTTAATACACTGCCATACCTAAGACTTTCAGTGATTACAATACAGCATCTTGAAAATCTTTTGCCAGTCCAATGTGTTTGTCACTTTGTCCGAACATTCCATGAACCAAAATCCTACACTTAATCATAGACACTAACTCATTCGTGCAAATTATACAAAAGTATCTGAATGTTTGCATGCATCATGAGAGCACAAAAATAACCAAAAAATTACAAGACATTAAAAAAATAAGTTGAATTTGTTCGAGTCAATAATTTGCGTCTTTTAATTAGGTGATTACAATACAAAACTTCATTAAAATTCCAATAATAAAAAATGGAACGCGTCGAAGCCGGATGATACAGAGCCTCATTCTCACCCGCTTCAACCCTCGGCACGCCTTTCTCTTAAGGGGGGAGGAGTTATGTCGGTATAACCGCACATACCACACTTCCACTAACCATTACCATTAGAGATAAGCCCCGTGAAACAAACAAGACCATCATTCTCACGATTAATACTTAATGTCTTCCCGCTTAATGTAATGACTACGGTGAACCGTCCTGTAAACAATTATGAAATAAAATCTTCAGTCTTGCTTTGAACCTTAAACTGATTAGAAACTTCTTTGTATTTAATCATTAGTTTTTAAAAAGCCTTTCGCCCTCGCACAACCCCTAACTCATGTTTGTCTCTAAAACCAGCCATGTTACGACTATTCCTCTTGAGGGACAAAGAACCGTCAATGCAGAATGGTATGCTAGCATTTGTTTGCCGCAGGTCGTCTCTGAACTCCGTAAAGAGAACTGCAACCGCTGCATCATCCTCCATCACGACAATGCGAACTCTCATACCGCCCACAGAACAAGAGTTTTTGGGACAAGAAAACATTGAATTATTAGACCATTCGCCGTACAGCCCTGACCTAAGCCCGAATGTTTTTTATACTTTCCCCAAAATTAAGAACAATTTGTGTGGTCGACGAGTTTCTTCACCTGAAGAAGCTGTAGCTGTAGCCTACAAAACCGCCATTTTGAATACCCCCAACTGTTGGGGGTTGTAAGACCCATACATAGTGTTAACCTAATGTCATGCGTGTGAGCCTATAAGTCGAAGGTAGCGCGGTAAGGGGGGAAAGGGCTGGCAGAGTTTATAAGTCGCAGGTAGCGCGGTAAGGGGGGGGGGGGGAGGGCTGGCAACACGCTCGAGTATCACAAATATACGACAGGCTATCGATTCATGAACAGCGAGTGAGACGGTGGTGGTAAATGGTGGATACAAATTATAAAGACTACATAAGTGTTTAGATCATAGTGTTAAGTTTATATAATTTCAGCATAAGTAAATGATAAGATTGTGGAATAAACTGTATAAGTGAGGAATAATTGACTTTTGATTTATCGTCTAAGAAGGCAAAAATAGTAAATAATTAGTAAATGGCAGCCGCATGTTATTTTTGTTTTTAATAATGTCTGATCCGAGTCAACCAAGTTCTGTCACAAAAAAACGAGTTTTTCCATCACTTTAAAAAATGCTTACAATCGAGCAAGCTGTTACACTGGACTTTCGAAGAGAACATTGGCTGCAATGCAATTCAAAATGAAAGCAAAAAAGGGCTTCCTTATTCGCCTTCTAAAAAGAAAAGACCGAGATTAGCGGTGAGCGTTGATAGACTAGTTAAATCAAACGTCGACGTGAAATCAACTCTTAGACTTCTCTGATGGACTAGTCGAATTCGTAGACGTCTAAACAAGTAGTCCCTTTGTTTGTATCGATGATCGACGCGCAATGCGACGTCGACGCTTAGCCATATAATACAAAACTTTGTTCCGTAGTTTGCTTTTCGTTATAACTATTTTGACAGTCAATCTAATGTAAACTCTAAATACCACTTAGTGCGTTGTTATTTGATTTAATGAAAGTTTTTTCTTTTGTTTTGCTGCAGTTTAAGAGTTTAAAGTGTTGTTTGTTAGCGTTTTACTATTGACAATGAAAAAACATATTTCATTGGTTTTTAAGACAGGGCACCTTCATACTTGACCGTGGTATCGGAGATGCAACACTTAAACATCCCGATGAAACACAGCTAACTACAGAACAAGCAAACAAATCGAGACGGACGATTTAAAAGATATTTCCGATTACTGAGGATAGTTCATTCTAATCGCGCTTTGCCCCATATGATGGAATATTTTAAGATTGGTGCAGCATTATTAAATGCTCATTCTCCACATTGGGCACATTGGATTAGATTTAACGCAATGCTTTTACTGTAGAACATGAAAACTACGACTGGATCGGTGATCAATCCATGTCCAAAAAACACAAGTGTTTATGTGACCAAGTAAGCACTGCTGTAAAGGTATTTATTTAAAGTGAACTAGAAAACGTCAGAGATGGTCCCCCAAAATTATGCTCAGGACCACTGTTCGTTCAAGTAATCGGACAAAACGAATTCGTCATTAAAGAAAGAATAATATGCACATTCTGTAAAAAAATTAACCGGGTCGAATTCAGATGCGACATCGTAAAACCCATGCCTAGAAAACAAGTCGAGGGTCCCTGGAACCAGGCTGCTAGATCAAGTCATGCAAAGCAGCAAATCTCTAGTAAGAATAAAAAAAGATATGACGAGTCTAGAGGAATGCACAATATAATAGAAAAAAAGAGCAGTAGTATCTACCACCGAGGAAGAACCAGTTGTAAGTGCTACAGAAGAAGCTATACAGTTTTAAGTGAAGGTGGGGCAACGAAGAGGCAAGCTGCTTGCTGCTGTCGTGTGCAAAAGTGGCAAGTCCACAGTGGCAAAAGAAGACGATCACAAGACGATATCCGCCGTTTATATGCGAATATGATACGTCGATATTTGATAAAAAAGAATGGAAAACAGCAAACGAGATGGCACTTATGACTAACTGCGAAATACGAGCAGATCCGAAAAGTAAAAAATAACATATGTAAAAGCTAGGAAGCTTATGAGACCATAAAGAAACATCTAAATAGTAATTGGCATAAGCTAGGCATGAGCCTGCGATAAACTCATTCTTCTGGACACCATTCTTTAAATATCTTCTTGTTGACTCTAAATCATGATCAGTTAATGATCAAAGCTACTGTTATTGTGTCATAATGACATTATTAATAAAACAATAATGACCGTAATCATTCTTGTGGGTGTGTGGCGTCACATCTTTGCGGTTCGGTTAATATTAAGAACTTGAAAAAAGGTCAAGTGAATGGTCATATGTGTTATTCGTGTGTTTACTGGTGAAGTTTATCCAGAGCAGTCACAGCTACATACAAGCGAGTGGACAGAAAACCAACAATTTGGTTCTTCGAGCCAGATACAACGGCTACGACGTACGAATTACGAGAGTAGGAAATCTGTTCCGACTGGTGAGCAATAGAGATGCCTATTTGAGGGTTTTTTTTTTTATTAAATCAAGGCAGCGCTTGACCGCAATCTCACTTGATGTAAGGTGCAGATGCTGTCGAAGGTGGACCACGCTTACCTAGTTAGTGCCCATTTACCCTTGATTTGATTTACATCGAGGAAACCTGATCTTCTGATCTTAGATACAATTTCCATTTTTCATACAACTCGTGTTAGCTGTTCCTAGCATATTTAAAGACTTTCAGGTCTATACATTCACATTTGGTATGCCAGTACAAACAGTACAAATTGTTTTTCGATCGGCGTTTTGGTGGAAACGTATTGCCTTAACTTTATATAGAATGGGGCACTGGCCTTATCCTATGCAAACGCCAATTTTCCTTCATCTCATTTGATTTTTTTATAGTTTAGTAATCAACACTGATGGCCATCAAAACTGATGGCAAATCAACATCAACAAAAAAAAATTAAGACTGAGCAAATTTTTTGAGTGAGGTTGGTTTTAGTAGAGCACCTTTCTACTGAAAGTATCGACCCATTCTGTTACACTTCAATCTTTTGATTCTTTTGTATGGTCCGTTTGGCGAGCTAATTCGTTCAGATGATGAATCAGTTAGTCTTTGTACTTAGTCGCCAAGCTGTGAATCTCCTCTTTGATGGTTTGAACTTGGAGGTTCATAAATCTCTTCATATTTTATGTACCATGGCACACATGCTATCGTCCTCAGGAAACAACTATCTAAAATACTTTTTGGCTTCAGGCCAAGTTCTTGGTTCCTTTAGTTCCTTTTTTGTCAAATCAGTTGGATCACAAATGGAAGAATTATCATAGTAATTCTTTGTGTACCCTTCGTGGGATGTACATTAAAACATGCTGCTTTTGCAATGCATTTATTCTTATAAATCATCAACTTTTTCTTATGAAATTAGTGATTGGGATTTTTTCTTAATCATATTTTAAAATAGATAGGCTGCATTGTGCTTCTTCATTATCTAAAACAAAGAAAAAGGTTGCCAGTTGCTAAAGGGTACAAGTTTGATAAAATTTTATTTGGTAGGTACTTATTTATCTTATGACTAGCTGATGCATGCGACTTCATCTGCGTAACTTTATAAAATATACCTATGTTACTCGCCTATAATCTAGCTTGCCCAGTGAAAGAATTTTTCAAATTGGTCCAGTGGTTTCGGAGCCCATTCAATTCAAACAAACAAGCAGTCAGTCTCTTTATAATATTAGTATATAGACTAGCTGGAATTGGTGCCCGCGACTTCATTCGCGTTGAAAAAGAAACTAATTGCCTCACCATTTTGAAACTTAAAACTTTTTCCTTGATCGTAAGGCCGTTGGAGTGCAAATCTAATTATTATTATTATTATCTAAAGAATCCACAATAGAATATGTAGAACAAAGGAAAACTACATGAAATATCAAGAAAGTGTACGAAAACATTTAAAAAAAAACGTCATAGCAAAACTTACATTTTGGCGAGTGCATGGCGCGTGTTTGTCTCTTTGATCTTGCCATTGAGACAAACGCTTTCTTTGGTATTGGTTTATATAGACGACGGTTCACTCCATCATACGGTTTTTATTTATTGAAAACACTACATATTTTCATTTTAATTAAATATTTTTTTTACATTAAATACAATCCAATCGCAAGAGGATTGTATTTAAACTATTTAATTATTTATTGGAACAAACGCTTTTTTTAATTTTTAGCAAGGACCATAGAGTAACATATATAGGACAAGGAATAATATAAAGTACTCTGCTGGATATTTTTTTTTAGTCACATTATGATAAAGTTAAAAATTAAAGTTGAATAAAATTTTTTGGTGAGTTTTGGTCATGATGCAATGGCGCGGTCCAATAACTGTGTGGAGACCGTAGGTGGAGACCCTCCTTACAAGCAAGGACAAACTGATGAACTGATGAAGTTCAATAATTAATTTAATTTGATGAATCATTTATTATGTAAATTAAATTAAATAAACATTTTAAATGATAATGGTGGAGCAATTTTTTCTAGCTGTGGAACAGTTTTTTCGCGTAACCTAGACAAGGATAATTCGTATTTATTAGTATGTGCATTGCAATTGGTTTTTTGCGAATATCATTATTTATGAGCGATTTTTGAAAATTCATAATTAGATGAAGCAATTAGTTTAACATCGATTTATGGTTTTTCTTTTGCATTATTTGTAACTTCATCCGTTGTCGCGTATTACCTACGCGATAAGATTCAAATTCTAGTGTGTGAGAATTGAAGGTGAATTGAAGGTGGGTAAGTTTGCAATGTTTACCTACGCGATAAAGAATCGAATTTGTAAGTGTCGATTTGAAGTGTAGGTAGGATATAATGTATTATTAAAAGAGGAGAAGAGCCGTCGCAATTTCTTCGAGCTTGACTTCACTTTGCTTAACGCGGCCGAACCGGACGGAAGTATAACTTTATTAGTGAGTGTTGGACCAAATTTGGTAAGTGATTTAGATGTTATTTGATTTGATTTCGTGTGCCTATTCATTAATGTATTTTATCACCAGTGTTTTAATAGTATAAAGCCATGTGTAATGTTCGCTGCGGCGGTCTAAAAACAGAGCTTTAGAATAGAACCGATAGAAAGGTGAACAGTCGTTATTGTTGCTTAACAGTATTAGTATCAGAAATCAGATCAGGTTGAGAGGACAGGGAGGGCTGTAAGGGGAGGTTGGAGGCCCTTTTTAACAGGGTCAATGGACCCGCTAATACAGATATCAGTTGAGCCTGTCTACGGACTCGCATATTCAGACACCAGTTGATCAGTGGATCAGCAGAAATCAGATATCAGTTGATGGCAAAGCAGTACTACCAGTAAATTAGTTTAGCATACCAGTGAATCAATTAGTAGATACGTGTACATGATATATACCGGCAGATACCTAATATTAGCAATTCGCTACTGCTTGATCAACACGTCTATTGCCGAGCCAATTTGCTGCAAATACAAAATTTAGTTCCTACATTATTGTAAGGCACCACGCGACATCGCGTTATGTGGCAATCAACGTGTTTGTTTCCCATGAATAAAGCAGTTTGCGACATCCGTCAAGGTTACGGAGGTTGTTTTTACGGGTGGATGGAAGTAGTTTTTCGTTTGATTACTACATCCATGGTATATTGTATTGTACATCATGTCTATGGTACATAAGCGTAACACAGACTATAGAAATTATGGTGGCAATGGACACAGACTACATAGAAAGTACATTTGGCAAACTCTAGTGGAGCACTCGCAGCGCAGAGCAGCGCAGCGCAGTATGTACACAGATTATAAAGTTATATGTCTACTAAAGAGACATATAAATAAATATATTATATAACTCTTAGTTAGTATGTAATGGTATTTACTTCGTGAAAATTCTGCAATCTGCATTATTTTATTAATGAATGACAATGAAGCGAATATGTGAGCACAGCTTGTTAAACAAAATAATATCCAGATTGCGTGTTTTCCAATCTTTCCATTGGTAGGTAAGTGTTGTTGTAATTCTAAAGTTTTCGTCCTAAAAATAGGTTAGGAAGTAGGAAGGAACCTGGATGACCGCATTGAAAATAACTTAATTTAAAATTTATTGAATTTTATAAATATCTATTTTATGTTACAAAGCTTATAACATTACCTAATAAAACTTAAAATTAGTTCGTTTTTAATATAAACGAATAAGAATAGACATAAAATACCCGGCTTATGACCGGCTTTTATACTTCACTAGGTATAGGCAGGGTATAGGTGAATTTATTATATTAAGGTTTGAAGGCGACACTTGTGAGGGAATCGGCGCATGTGTACAATTGCGCACAAAATTGCTAAGGAAAATGACATTTTTTTTTTCTTATTTCGAAATTTTTCACCTCACTAATTTAATATTACAGGCAGTGTTGATATTCCTTCCATAAAATCATCGTGCGATGTCGGACAACGTTTTTTTAGGCATTTATTCACCATGACGTATTTACTAATACAATAAAACAATCTGTACGCAACAGTACCTAAGAGACTCGAGACGCGCAAACGAAGTGCGGGAGGGGAAGAGCGACTGAGTCTACCAATAACGTGTCGGCACACCGACGCGTACCCGCCCCTCACTTTCCTCTGCCCCCTCAAAGACTTAAAAATAAAGTTCTGCGCACATTTGCCGAGAAGTCTTTATTCGCTGCCCGACCTATATTTAATTTCATTCATAGATTGATAGTCTTGATAGTTTGAAGGTTATAATTAGAACAAGGAGAGGTCTAGCTGGACAATAATTGTTTTATTTATTTATTTATAAGCGTTTTGTTTCTATTTAATAAATGATTACAAACCTTCCTCGATAAATGGAGTATCAAATGCAAAAAGAATTTTCCAGTTCGTACCAGTAGTTCCTGAGATCAGTGTGTACAAACAAACTCTTTAGCTTTATATATATATTAGTATAGAAGTATAGATATGACGTCACCAAAGTAGCTATCTATACTGTAATTTATATTATTGCCTATTATGGTATAGCAAAACATTACGAACAAATGAAATGAAGGCAAAATATATATTATAGCATCGTCTCCGTGTGTGGTAGCTTGCTATAATATATATTATAGCACATTATATTAATATATATGTATATTATAGCTATGTTTGTGACGGGCTTTAGTCGTTATATGATATAAGGCTGTAATTTGACATTTCCTCAGTTGCAGGTTTTTGAAAGTATAGCTGTTTAATATTATAATGACCTAGTAAAATAGTGACAGTAAGAAATGGCTGCAACATTAAACCAAACACCGTTATGCAGGTGTTGTCACAAGAATGGTGTATTCAAGAGTCTATTTTCTGACTATATTTACAATGAGTATGAGGTTGAAAATTATTCCCAAATGTTGCACTCTACATTCGGAATCTTAGTAAGTCCTCTTTTACTCGTAATGATACTAAAAGTAATTTTTCTTGTGTATTTAATTTTCTAACCTTTACTCTTAAGAATTTATTTAATTCCTCATTTTGTTTTCAAAGAATTTTTCAAATTGGTCCAGCAGTTCGGAGCCTATTGAATGCAAACAAACACTCAAATCTTTCCTCTTTATAATATTAGTATACACTAGCTGGCGCCCGTGACTTCGTCTGCGTTGAAAAAGAAAAAAGTAGCAATATCCTGTGACCTGTACATCTAAATGTTTATTCATTTAAAATGAATTCATTCTAAATGAATTTATGTTTTTTCATTCTAAATGTTTCTGTTTCATGAAAATCAGATAATTTGTTTAAGAGTTATGGAGTAATATACATACATACATACAATACCTACATTTACAGATTTATTATTAAGATAAAGATAAAGATAAAGATAGCCTTTATTTGCGACGAATCCTAATACAGAAAAAAAATGTTCCATTATATAATTACAACTATTCTTTTTTTTATTTTTATTTTTTCTTTTATTACTCTTCCTCGCCTGTCACACGACATAGGCCTCCTCTAAGACCTTCCACAATTTCCTGTCCTGTGCCTTTCTCATCCATGTTGCTCCTGCTACCTTCCTTATATCATCCTCCCATCTTCGGTTTTGTCTTCCTCTTTTTCGCTTATCTTCTTTAGGGTACCAATGTGTAATTTTGTGGGACCATTTATGTGGATCTCTAGTCATATGACCCGTCCATCTCCATTTGAGTTTCTTTATAGTTTTAATAATGGGTATTACATTTGTTTTTTCCCGTATGTCTTCCAATCTTACCCTGTCTTTGATTTTTATTCCCAGGATGCTTCTTTGCATTGAATTTTGGCATACTTCTAATTTTTTAAATTTTTGTTGGTAAGGGCCCATGTTTGGCTTCCATAGGATAAGCATGGAGTGATGTGTTGAGAATTTTGCCTTTTTCTGATACCGGTATCCCTTTGTTTTTAAAAATTTCTTTCATTGACCAAAAACGTTTCCAGGAGTTGCAAATTCTTTTACTTATCTCTTTTTCCATTTGATCTGTAGGTGAAATGGTCTGACCCAAATATTCGTATTTATCAACATATTCTACAATGGTGCCTTTCAATTGAATTTCTTTTTTTAATCCATTTGTCATTACTTTCGTCTTCGTTGTATTCATTGTCAGTCCTGTTTTTATGCTTTCTTCATCTAGCTGATATAGCATTACTTGTAGTTCTGTATGATTTTCACTCAGTAGTACTATGTCATCTGCGAATCTTAAATGGTGTAGGTGTTCTCCATTTATAATCAATCCTTTCTCTTCCCAGTCCAGATTTCGAAATATTTGCTCTAGAACCGCTGTGAATAACTTGGGAGACAAGGGGTCACCTTGCCTCACTCCTTTTTGTATTTCGAATTCTGCTCCAGTGGACTCTAGTTGTATTTTGGCTTTGCTGTTCTTATAAATTTGTTTTATTATATTTATATATTTGTCTTCTACGCCTTGTTTCTGTAGTGCCATCCAAATGTTTTGATGTTTTAACGAGTCAAATGCTTTATTATAATCAATAAATGCTATATAATAAATCTTTCTAAATTCGCTGTATTTTTCGATTGTCTGTTTTAATGTATGTATGTGATCTATTGTGGAATAGTTGCTCCTAAATCCTGCTTGTTCAATCGGTTGATTTTCGTCTAATATTTTGGTCATTCTTCCCAGTATTATTTTAGAAAATATTTTATACAAGTTAGGCATAAGGCTTATAGGTCTATAGTTATTTATTTGTTCTTATTATTAGTATTGATTAATTAATACAAAAAATGTATAAAACAACCTTTACAGTGTGTTGTAAGCATTTTTATTAAACTGCTGAAGAAGTAATAAATATAGTATGTTATCGTTTTCAGTTTGAATCGTCAGAAAGAGACAAAATATTATACACAATATGCGATGAGTGTATTGAAAAACTACGTATTTCAATGGATTTGAAGATTTCCATTGGGAAAATTACTAAACGTATGTCATTATTATCATTATCATTCTGTCTACCAACCAAACTGAAATTATTATGACACAACAAATTAATCAATATTACATTGAAATATTTCATTTTCAGAGGAGTCATTAATTGAAAACGATCTCTCAATTAAAATAGCAAAATTTTGTAGTAAGAGTGAAGGTAAGAATTAGTCTACCTTAACTTAACTTCAGTCAATAATAAAAGCTAAGATAAAGCATTCGGTTGTGATTAGTGGAGATAATAGACAATGTGCAAAATTGTTTTGTGCGACAAGCTCTCATTGGAGGCCGTTATTTAGGCGATTGTTGAATTTTCTTTACAGTCGACGTCAAAGTTCAAAGAGAAGAGGATGCCAACGAGGAACTCGGAGACATAGGCATAAATAGGGTATTAGATGAAGAGTCCGATGAAGATATCACAATTGAAGAGACCAAAAAGGAAATAGATATATCTGGTATGTATTGTGTATGACTGTTCATACAGTTACGACTGGCCATAAAACCTTCCCAAATGGGAAGGTTTTATGGCCAGTCTTCATTTGAAGACAAGATAGATGGTGGCCCCATGTTCCTTTAAACAAGTGCCAAATGAAATCGGTCCTTACAGTTACGCCACAGGGTTCATATTCCATTAACAGAAGTAGTATGCTAGAACTAATACAATATGTAACATGTTTACTTCTTTTAAGCTTCTGAGACACAGTAATTAACGTCCGGCGATGGTTCCAAAAGGCCCCCAAGGACTGAACCACACCCATCTCGATAAAAATGCCAAATAACATTATGCCATATTTGTCATAAGTCATAAGGTCAGATGGTCGGCAGCAATGGGGATTGCGGGGTTAAAACCCAATGACTCCTACCGGCTAAAACCCAATGACTCTCTAGCGCAGCCGTTGATGGGCGGTGTCGGGGGAATAGTTATGACACGGTCATGGCTATCCAGCGCGGGGAGGGTTACGCTCCCTGTCGGTCCCTCGGCGTACCCGAATGTGGAGGTACGCCGGCCAGGCGGCCATCTCGGAGGAACGCACGTCGGGCAGTAGTCTCCCCTAAGACTAGGCGGAGGACATCCTCTTCCGGCGGATCGGCTGGGAGATGGAGGGTCAGCGGGGAGAAGATCCCTGCTGACCCTCCATTGTTTATATGTTCGCGCTGCTCTTATGTCGCGTAGTCTCCCTTGAGAATAGGCGGAGGACATCCTCTTCCGGCGGATCGGCTGGGAGATGGAGGGTCAGCGGGGATCTTCTCCCCACTGACCCTCCATTGTTTATAATAATATGTTCGCGCTGCTCTTATGTCGCGTAGTCTCCCTTGAGACTAGGCGGCGGACATCCTCTTCCGGCGGATCGGCTGGGAGCGGGGGAGAGGGTCAGCGGGGAGAAGATGCCTGCTGACCCTCCATTGTTTATAATGTTCGCGCCGCTCTTATGTATGTCACGCAACGACATAAGAGCGGCGAGCTGCTCAGCCCATTCGGGGTGTCAACTGTGCAGCTACAGCGGTGTCATCCCTCGGTCGCACTGACCGGTAATATAATATACCACTGGACAGGCTGTCCCTTAAAAATGACAGTTAATTTTTTGTACCATTTTGAAAACGCTGCCCTCGATTGTCCCAAGAACTTGTTTCGGAGGCCTAATTTTGACGTTTGCGTATTTTTATTCAATAGATATTATGTATTTCCACTAATCGATACATAGCCAACAGAAATTGCGTTTTTCAAATAGGCATAAAAATAATTTGACTTTGACAGCAGCCTTTCTTGTGGTATATCTATATATTACAGGGCCCTTAGCCAATAGCACCCAGTGCAAATGGGAGCGTTGGTGTTTAGTGATTGGTTGTTGTTTGCCCACATAAAATTTTGACCATTCACCAGGCTTTATTTTCTGTCGTTTCGTCAATCTACAACGCTCCCGTTTGCACTGGGTGCTCTTGGCTAAGGAACCAGGTCACCTAAAGCTACACATTATACATTGCGTCATTTATCTTCACAGAGAGACCGTTGTTTAACTTGTTTAGAGTCTACGTAAAACTTGAAAGGCTACAGATTCCCACTCCCAAAGATGAAGGCAATCGCTCTAATACAAATGCGGTTTTAGATGAAGTATCCAATAGAGATGTCAGAATTGAAGAGAGCGGAAACGTATCAGATGAAAACATCAGTGAATCTGGTGTGTATGACTGTTCTAGATTTTGTTGACTACAGGTGCGGAGTACAAGTTATTAAGTTATTACTTAATAATAAAAATAAATTTCATTTTTCAGAGAACGACAGACACAAGAATAAATGCAATATTTGCACAAAATGGTACACAATGAGAAAAAGTTTAAATGCTCAATATGTAATAACGGGTTTAAACTGAGCAGAAGTTTGAAGGCTCACATGAAAACACACAAGGACGGAAAACAGCACGAGTGCCAAGAGTGCGGACAGAAATTCAAAGTGAAAGAAAGCCTATTGAGGCATAGTCAAAAAATGCACACGGGTGCAAAACCTGAGTACGAGTGCGAAAAATGCAATAAATCGTTTAAAAGCAAAGACGATTTGATAAGTCATAATAAAGTGCACGAGAAACGTGAGCATCACAATTCAATGCGTGAAAATAGATCAAAAAGAAGAGAAAATTTCAATAAACAAATGTCGAAGAATGCTGAGATAAATGAGTGCAACGTTTGCAAAAAGAGATATAAAAACAGACACACTTTAATCAACCACATGTCTGATGCACATTCGGACAAGCCAATTCGGTGCCAAATATGCAAGAAGACATTTAAAGCCAAGAGTTATATACACAGTCACATGAAGTCTGTACATTTGGGCCAAAAGCCGCTCAGTCAGTGCGAAATTTGCAAGAGAACATTTAAACATTTACGCAGACACATGAGGTCTGTACATATGAGCTTTAAGCGAACGGCCACCAAGTGCGACATATGTAAGAAAACATTTAAATTCAAGAGGTATTTACGCAAACACGTGAGGGCGGTACATTTCGGCTTCAGGCCAACGCCCGCTGAGTGCGACATATGCAAGAAAACATTTAAATCCAGACAGAATATACGCCAGCACATGATGGCTGTACATTTGAGCTCTGAGTTAACGCCCTTTGAATGCGACATTTGCAAGGCGAAATTTAAATGCAAGCGGAGTATACACTACCACATGATGACAGTACATTTGGGCTTTACGCCAAAGCCCATTGAGTGCAAAATTTGCAAGAAAACATTTAAATCCAAGAAGAATATACGCTACCACATGTCGTATGTACATTTTAGCTCTGAGTTAACGCGCTTTAAATGCGACATATGCAAGAAAACATTTAAAACCAAGCCTAATATACACAACCACATGTTGGCTGTACACAACCCCAAGATAAGGTCTTACAAATGCGACATTTGCAAAAAGACATTTAATTACGGACAGAGTTTACAAAAGCACATGTCACATGTACATTTGGGCGTCAAGCGAACACCCGCAGGTTGCGACATATGCAAGAAGACATATAATTCCAAGTCTTCATTATACAGGCACATGTTGACTGTACATTTGGGCGCTGGGTTAAAGCCGTTTGAATGCGACATATGCAAGAAGAGATTTAAATACAAACAGAGTATAAACTACCACATTTTGCTTGAACATTCAGGCCTTAATAAGCCACTCGAATGCAAAATTTGCAAGAAAACATTGAAACACGAGAAGTATGTACGTAAACACATGAAGACTGTACATTCGGCCAATAATCAAACGCCCGCTGAGTGCAACATATGCAAGAAAATATTTAAACACAAGAAGTATATACCCAGACACATGGTGTCTTTTCATTCGGGCCTTAAGCCAACGCACTATGAGTGCGACATATGTAAGAAAACATTTAAAACCAAGTCTTACTTATACAAACACATAATTGCTGCACATTTGGGCCTCAAACCACCCGGTTGGTGTGAAATTTGCAAGAAGACATTTAAATACGCGCACAATCTACGCAAGCACTTGTCGACTGTACATTTGGGCTTGAAGCAAACACACATTAAAAAAAAATTGATTAATACCGAATAATTGTTCGCTAAGTTATTATTTTCATACTTGAGGATCATTTGAAAACGATTTTATGAACATAAATCAGCAAAAAAGGCTGAAATGTTAAACCAAATGGCTGAAATGGTAAGTTATTTATTAAACCACTTTAATTTAGGTGATATTGTATCGTGACAATATAATTATAGCATATTTGTCATAATTGTTTTAAAGAATCTTGTTTCTATAAATGATTACAAACCATTTCCATTACTGAATCCACCGATCATAAAACCGTGTTTGATATTGAGTCGTTGTATGATATAACTGAGCTCCAATTATGTAAGGCATTTTAATTTAAATAGATTAAACCTCAATGGACTTTTTAATATTGTTTCAGATTAGGCTTGTCTATTACATAGCCAAGCTTTTAATCAGCAATGGCTGAAATGGTAAGTTATTTATTAAACCACTTTTTAATTTAGGTGATATTGTATCGTGACAATATAATTATAGCATATTTGTCATAATTGTTTTAAAGAATCTTGTTTCTATAAATGATTACAAACCATTTCCATTACTGAATCCACCGATCATAAAACCGTGTTTGATATTGAGTCGTTTTGTATGATATAACTGAGCTCCAATTATGTAAGGCATTTTAATTTAAATAGATTAAACCTCAATGGACTTTTTAATATTGTTTCAGATTAGGCTTGTCTATTACATAGCCAAGCTTTTAATCAGCAATGGCTGAAATGGTAAGTTATTTATTAAACCACTTTTTAATTTAGGTGATATTGTATCGTGACAATATAATTATAGCATATTTGTCATAATTGTTTTAAAGAATCTTGTTTCTATAAATGATTACAAACCATTTCCATTACTGAATCCACCGATCATAAAACCGTGTTTGATATTGAGTCGTTGTATGATATAACTGAGCTCCAATTATGTAAGGCATTTTAATTTAAATAGATTAAACCTCAATGGACTTTTTAATATTGTTTCAGATTAGGCTTGTCTATTACATAGCCAAGCTTTTAATCAGCAATGGCTGAAATGGTAAGTTATTTATTAAACCACTTTTTAATTTAGGTGATATTGTATCGTGACAATATAATTATAGCATATTTGTCATAATTGTTTTAAAGAATCTTGTTTCTATAAATGATTACAAACCATTTCCATTACTGAATCCACCGATCATAAAACCGTGTTTGATATTGAGTCGTTGTATGATATAACTGAGCTCCAATTATGTAAGGCATTTTAATTTAAATAGATTAAACCTCAATGGACTTTTTAATATTGTTTCAGATTAGGCTTGTCTATTACATAGCCAAGCTTTTAATCAGCAATGGCTGAAATGGTAAGTTATTTATTAAACCACTTTTTAATTTAGGTGATATTGTATCGTGACAATATAATTATAGCATATTTGTCATAATTGTTTTAAAGAATCTTGTTTCTATAAATGATTACAAACCATTTCCATTACTGAATCCACCGATCATAAAACCGTGTTTGATATTGAGTCGTTGTATGATATAACTGAGCTCCAATTATGTAAGGCATTTTAATTTAAATAGATTAAACCTCAATGGACTTTTTAATATTGTTTCAGATTAGGCTTGTCTATTACATAGCCAAGCTTTTAATCAGCAATGGCTGAAATGGTAAGTTATTTATTAAACCACTTTTTAATTTAGGTGATATTGTATCGTGACAATATAATTATAGCATATTTGTCATAATTGTTTTAAAGAATCTTGTTTCTATAAATGATTACAAACCATTTCCATTACTGAATCCACCGATCATAAAACCGTGTTTGATATTGAGTCGTTGTATGATATAACTGAGCTCCAATTATGTAAGGCATTTTAATTTAAATAGATTAAACCTCAATGGACTTTTTAATATTGTTTCAGATTAGGCTTGTCTATTACATAGCCAAGCTTTTAATCAGCAATGGCTGAAATGGTAAGTTATTTATTAAACCACTTTTTAATTTAGGTGATATTGTATCGTGACAATATAATTATAGCATATTTGTCATAATTGTTTTAAAGAATCTTGTTTCTATAAATGATTACAAACCATTTCCATTACTGAATCCACCGATCATAAAACCGTGTTTGATATTGAGTCGTTGTATGATATAACTGAGCTCCAATTATGTAAGGCATTTTAATTTAAATAGATTAAACCTCAATGGACTTTTTAATATTGTTTCAGATTAGGCTTGTCTATTACATAGCCAAGCTTTTAATCAGCAATGGCTGAAATGGTAAGTTATTTATTAAACCACTTTTTAATTTAGGTGATATTGTATCGTGACAATATAATTATAGCATATTTGTCATAATTGTTTTAAAGAATCTTGTTTCTATAAATGATTACAAACCATTTCCATTACTGAATCCACCGATCATAAAACCGTGTTTGATATTGAGTCGTTGTATGATATAACTGAGCTCCAATTATGTAAGGCATTTTAATTTAAATAGATTAAACCTCAATGGACTTTTTAATATTGTTTCAGATTAGGCTTGTCTATTACATAGCCAAGCTTTTAATCAGCAATGGCTGAAATGGTAAGTTATTTATTAAACCACTTTTTAATTTAGGTGATATTGTATCGTGACAATATAATTATAGCATATTTGTCATAATTGTTTTAAAGAATCTTGTTTCTATAAATGATTACAAACCATTTCCATTACTGAATCCACCGATCATAAAACCGTGTTTGATATTGAGTCGTTGTATGATATAACTGAGCTCCAATTATGTAAGGCATTTTAATTTAAATAGATTAAACCTCAATGGACTTTTTAATATTGTTTCAGATTAGGCTTGTCTATTACATAGCCAAGCTTTTAATCAGCAATGGCTGAAATGGTAAGTTATTTATTAAACCACTTTTTAATTTAGGTGATATTGTATCGTGACAATATAATTATAGCATATTTGTCATAATTGTTTTAAAGAATCTTGTTTCTATAAATGATTACAAACCATTTCCATTACTGAATCCACCGATCATAAAACCGTGTTTGATATTGAGTCGTTGTATGATATAACTGAGCTCCAATTATGTAAGGCATTTTAATTTAAATAGATTAAACCTCAATGGACTTTTTAATATTGTTTCAGATTAGGCTTGTCTATTACATAGCCAAGCTTTTAATCAGCAATGGCTGAAATGGTAAGTTATTTATTAAACCACTTTTTAATTTAGGTGATATTGTATCGTGACAATATAATTATAGCATATTTGTCATAATTGTTTTAAAGAATCTTGTTTCTATAAATGATTACAAACCATTTCCATTACTGAATCCACCGATCATAAAACCGTGTTTGATATTGAGTCGTTGTATGATATAACTGAGCTCCAATTATGTAAGGCATTTTAATTTAAATAGATTAAACCTCAATGGACTTTTTAATATTGTTTCAGATTAGGCTTGTCTATTACATAGCCAAGCTTTTAATCAGCAATGGCTGAAATGGTAAGTTATTTATTAAACCACTTTTTAATTTAGGTGATATTGTATCGTGACAATATAATTATAGCATATTTGTCATAATTGTTTTAAAGAATCTTGTTTCTATAAATGATTACAAACCATTTCCATTACTGAATCCACCGATCATAAAACCGTGTTTGATATTGAGTCGTTGTATGATATAACTGAGCTCCAATTATGTAAGGCATTTTAATTTAAATAGATTAAACCTCAATGGACTTTTTAATATTGTTTCAGATTAGGCTTGTCTATTACATAGCCAAGCTTTTAATCAGCAATGGCTGAAATGGTAAGTTATTTATTAAACCACTTTTTAATTTAGGTGATATTGTATTGTGACAAGATATTATAGCATATTTGTCATAATTGTTTTAAAGAATCTTATTTCTATAAATGATTACAAACCATTTCCATTACTGAATCCACCGATCATAAAACCGTGTTTGATATTGAGTCGTTGTATGATATAACTGAGCTCCAATTATGTAAGGCATTTTAATTTAAATAGATTAAACTTCAATGGACTTTTTAATATTGTTTCAGATTAGGCTTGTCTATTACATAGCCAAGCTTTTAATCAGCAATGGCTGAAATGGTAAGTTATTTATTAAACCACTTTTTAATTTAGGTGATATTGTATCGTGACAATATAATTATAGCATATTTGTCATAATTGTTTTAAAGAATCTTGTTTCTATAAATGATTACAAACCATTTCCATTACTGAATCCACCGATCATAAAACCGTGTTTGATATTGAGTCGTTGTATGATATAACTGAGCTCCAATTATGTAAGGCATTTTAATTTAAATAGATTAAACCTTAATAAGATTTTTGTAATATTGTTTCAGTTAATACATAGTCCAACCTCAAGATGATTGCAATGGAATCACATATTATGAGAAATAAATTTAAATTTGTCTTATTAGATTGTGATTGATTTTATATTTTAATAAAAGTAATTTTCTAAGTAAATCTTCTATTATTTCTCTGTACAATATTGTACTGTTGCAGTTTATTTTAGTAAATAATCGTAGTTTTTAAACATTTTGCATTCATTCCAAATGTTACGTTCAAAGTTAAGCTGTACCATAGAGTAAATAGTTACTTAACCAGTAATAGAGAGGCGAGCTCCGTTTTAAACATGAAACTTCCGGCTCTATTTTCTTTATGGCTCACTTGATGTCGCTAGTAATGTCGAATTTGATGTTATTCATATTGACACCATTTTTACTTTCTTTATGGCTCACTAGATGTCGTCATATAACAATAAAATATCTATAGAATCCGTGCGGTTTCTTTTTTTGCTCACTAGATGTCGCCATATAACATGTGCATGATACGAATTGACTGACTACAGCGACCTTTGAGTTGGACGGATTTTTAATGGCAACTCATAATCGTATTCGACATCCATATGGCTAAATTTTATCGACTTTTTCGACATTTTTTGTGTCTACGTGTCTGTCCCTCTATTACTGGTTAAGTAACTATTTACTCTATGGCTGTACTAAACATGTAATTTTAGCAATAGCCAAAAAGAAGCTATATTATAGAGAGCTTAGTTATCAGGGAGTAACATAGGCTATCTATAACTAAGATTATAAAGATTTGCTTGTTTGTTTGTATTGAATAGGCTCCGAAAGTACTGGACCGATTTGAAAAATTCCTTTACCATTAGAAGCCGACATTATCCGTGATGAACATAGGCTACTTTTAACCGCGGGAAAATGCTTCATTCCTACGGGTAATCTAAAATAAAAGTAAATACTAGCGGCTTGGCCCGGGAAACACTTGATAGCGCCATCTATCAGATTCGGGTAGAACTGCTTGGGGTTATTTTTAGCGATCCGCTCCACGGTATCTTGATAACGCCATCTATCAAGTGTTATAATTTTATACTTTTCAACGCGGACGAAGTCGCGTGCAAAGTTGTAGGAATAAATAAAACACTTCGGACAAAGTTCGAGGGATATTTTTTTCCAATAACAATTTATACATTTTAATATATTAATAATGTTTTTCTTCAAGTATATTAACATTGTTTATTTATAATATTATTATTCACCCTTAAGGATAAAAACTAAACACTCAAATTATGTTTCTTTTTGGACATGATCAAAAAATCACTATTCAGGTCAATCATATCCAAAATTTTTGTTACACAACTTAATCCAAAGTCTACGATTTGTGACATTAATATTAAAATTAAATTTACAAAATTTATTATACATTGAGACTTTTTAAGTACTTATTATACATAATCATATTATTTAGAAAACTGTACATATCTTTGACAACGAAATAAAGATGTGACAGTTTTTTTTAACCTCCTTCGAGTTTATTTATGAAATATATGGACATGTTTACAGGGTGGGTGGGATTGGAGATTCTTACAGCAAAATACTTTCATTAATAATTAAATATGTATATGAAAAAAAAAACCATTACATTATCACCACATAAGTGTATAAAAAGCACACAATTCTGATGGAATATTTAAAAAAAAAAATTTAACGCACATTTATTAGTCTCAGATCCGGCTCGAAGGACCAATGTTGCTTGTTTATAAATATTTTTTATAAAAGAATTGGAATACAGAAAAGACGTTGCTCATTAATTAGATAAGCTATTTGATTTTAAAATAAGATTTTAAAAAGAAAAATAGGTACATAGGTTAAATGTTACCTATCTATTATTTATTTTGTTATGATAGCCAACTATTATTGATCATTTTTGGTTCTACCTAGATATTAGAAGTTTTATTTAAATTGCGAGTTTAATAAATATACTTCATATAATTATTATGTACGTTCCGTACGTTTATTCCGTACGTACATCTATCTGTATGTTTATTCCTCTAAAAATAAGTATAGATACATTTATAAAATCTTATGTAAGTACACGTATTCCCATTAAGTGATATTTTTTACAACTTATTTATGGCTAATATATAATACGTTCTGTTAAAAAAGTGTAGAAATTAAAAAGTGGCAACACCGTAGTGTTGTCCCGTTCTAACCGTGTAGTCATAGAATAATAACTAGTTATTATTCTAAGCGTGTAGTTGATAAGAAAGAGACATCACTATATAGTGCTGCCACTTTTTAATTTCTACTCTTTTTTGACAGAGTATGTTGTGTGACAAAGATGGCAGTACGCCTAATTTAAATTAATAATAAAAAAAGTATGCCTTTGGAAATATCATAGCCGAAATAGGTCCCGAAAAATCTAAGAACTATATTTCAAATATTATTATCTATGACAGTAACAGCCGATTGGTTAATATTTATTTACTTTTACTTTTTCTATATAAAGAAACCGATTTCGTATTTATATGCAAAGTTTTGGAGTTTACTCCTTAATAATAGATTTCATATTTAATAAGCCCCGGGCATGAAAATTTATGCGAGTAAAATCAAATGTCACATGTCACACGGTACGCGTTTACAGGCTACAATATGCTTCAATACATATTGTGTTTTAATTATTTAGTTATCGTTGACAAAACTGGTTTTTTTTTTTAATTGCAACAATTATTTTTATAACAATTAACTTGTCCACAAATAAAGTGACCAAAAAATCATAAACAAATTATTTTAATCGACTATCATAGTTCACAGTATACCCGATAGGTGGCGCGCATAGATTAAAATGAACAATTTAGATTACAATTTCTATTGATACTTTATTGATTATATGATCTAATATCATAGCTGGGCAAGGGCCGTTAAACCGTTAACCGTTAATAACTTTAAACGTTAACCGTTAACGGTCCAGTTAACCTCCGTTAACTTTTTCTCAAGACCGTCATTTATCATTTTTTCTTAATATTTCACGTATCTTTGTTAACGTAAAAATGTATGTTACTTTTGACTTAAACAAATGACTACGAAATATGACAAATGACTAACGAAATTGACTACGAATGATTCAAATGACTATTGGGCGTAAATTCAGTTTTGTTGACAATAGTTAGTTTATCATTATACTCAGTCTGATTCTTTAATCGGAGCAATAGGAAAAAAAGACCGACTGATCGGAGTCTGAGGGAGTTTAACGAGTTTTTAGTAGCGTATTAGCGGTTAACGAGGTTAACTTTTCACGATTAATGGTGCCCAGCTATGTCTAATACACGGTTTTGATGATACACTGTACAGTTTGGAATAATTAATGAGTGATCCAGACCCAAGTATAATACCTTTCGAGTGACTATCTGAATATGACGTTGGCCGCGTGCGAACCTCTGTGCACGGTGTGGTTGTGTTCGCGGGAGGAATGCCGCTTGAAGGGGTTCCAAGACGGCGCGCGGCGAGCGGACGACCGCGCGGTCGCTGCGGTTGAACCGCTCGAGGCGGTCGAAGCCGCTGAAACCGAGCCCTGGTTGGAGCTCGGTTGACGGCCCGCATCTGGAGACGACTGAAATATATAAATATTATCATCAATCAATCAATACTAATAATAAATCTGTAAGGGTTGATCATCATCATCATCATACTAATAATAAATCTGTAAGGGTTGATCATTATCACCATCATCATAGGCTACTTTTTATTTTTTTCAACGCAAACGAAGTCGCGGGCACCAGCTAGTTATTAATTAAATAATAGATCTGTAAGTATTGTATTGTATGTTCCTCCATAACTCTTAAACGAATTAACAGATTTGCATGAAACTTGCTACATAAACATTTAGACGTACAGGACACAGGATATATAGGCATTAGGCAAAAGATATTAAACAGGATGAATATGAAAATAATACCTTTACACAACTCCTGTCCATAGGAGTGGCTAGTCTCATTGTAAGGGTGTCTCCAGACTGCTGTATCAGCCGCACCACTTCGACGTGTGAACTCCACTTAACGTCTTTATCGCCGATCGTTATTATGAAGTCACCTTCTCTCATGCCGCCGATCTAATAAAATCACACGCAGTCATTCATTATTATTATCTATTTTAAATGTTTGTTTGTTTGTATTGATTAGGCTCCGAAACTAGTGGACCGATTTGAAAAATTCTTTTACTATTAGAAGCCGACATTATCCGTGATGAACATAGGCTACTTTTTACCGCGAGAAAATGCTTCATTGCTACGGGAAATCTAAAATAAAATAAATACTAGCTTGGCCCGAGAGATAGCGCTATCTATCCAAAATAAGGTAGATGGCGTTTTATACTTTTCTACGCGGACGAAGTCGCGGACAACAGCTAGTAAAACAAACTCAATACTCACATCAGCCAAAGAGTTGGGTTCGACCGCAGCTATTACAACTGGAGCGTCGCCTCTAACTGTAAACCCGAAACCATCTTCGTCCTTCACGTTGGAGACGTTAAATTCACTCGCGGCTCTTCTCAACGGCTCCTTTTTCCCATCCCTACCATTCATCAACTTGTAATCGCCCATTTTACATAAACCGTTCTCCGTCGTCGACTTTACGAAGCTGTCACCGCTCAGTTTACTCCTGTACTCGTACTTCGCTTCGTAATCTATCACTTTTGGATGATACTCGTAATTGTTGTAACTGTTTATGTAAACGCCATTGTTTTTGGTGACTTTGAGCTTTTTGTCGTAATCGTAGTATTTCTCGTCGCTTCTTATTTGGTTGTAATAGGCGCTGTTGTCCTCGGACCTATCTCTCTTCTCGAACTCGTCCAATCTCCCGTTTCTCCGGTCGACTCTTCTGCAGTTCTCCCGCCTGTCGAACTTCTGCAATTGTACTAGTCTAGGAGCGCTCCAATGGCGTTTCGCTGAAAACACAGCTATGGGTCCGAGCGATTTGAATAGATCGTCAACTCTGTGTAGAGCGAAGTCTGGTTGTGTTAGGGCCAGTTGGAACTTGGAACATGCTGAAAGGAAATTAATGCGTTTATTGATTAATAGACAGATGGCTCTTTACAAAATATTGTCTAAAGTTTTGGCAAATAGGATTGGATTGGCAAAAGGAGCAAAGTATTGGATTAACGATTAACGGACTTGACGAAAGTTAACGAGTCCGTTAACATTTTTTAAAGTTAACTTAAAATTTAATCCGTTAGTCGAAATGTTAATTTCGTTAATTAACGATTAACGGATTAACGATCTTGTGCCCAGCTATGACTATTTATCACTTTTTACACAGTTTAATTATATTTTTACACAGTTTCACTAAGCAAATTAGAATTTTATCATGTCCAAAATTAAATAAAACATTCGACATAAGTCAAGTAGTTACACATCACAGACAGTTTGCAGTGTGACTAGAATTCGGCGCAGTATTTGTTACCGCATTTGTCAAGTACGGCGGCTGTATCTAGTAGATCAAATAACTTTGGTCAGATGAAGATATAATTGAAACGTGGAAGGAGTAATATAGAATATAGACTCACGCATGATTTGGGGCGCGTCGACGAGGTCAGCGAAGTCAGCGTCGTCGCTGAGCGTGGAAATGACGCTGCGTTCGCGCGCAGCTCGCTCAGCGTGCGCGCGCACTACGACCGCCAGCGGCTCTTTATCGCGCAGCTCTCTGTCACAATAGATGACACGTTTGGTCTAGTGCAAAGGTTCCCAAACTTATTTTGTTTACTGCCCACTTTGAGAATAAATTATTTTTTAGCGCCCCCATTTTTTACACCTACTTAAAAACCACTATAACTTCAAATTAAATTAATCAATTATTATTAATTATATATTAGCGGAGATTAAACATTAATTCTAAACGAGACTTTTACTATAACTCGCAAGAGTTAACTTGAAACCTGAGCGCAGTAAGTAATACACAACGGCGCTCAGGTCTCGAGTTAACTCTTACGGGCTACACCTGCCAACGCCCCCATTTTTTTGCTGGGTCTCTTACCGCCCCCCTTTAGGCCTGCACCTACTTTGGGAAAGACTGCTAGTGGCTTCATTTAACCCTACCTGTTAGCCAAACGGTCGCGGTTTCGAATTCCTCTAGGGGAAAGATGTTTATATGCTAAACATTATATTACAAACTCCTTTTCAATACTTAGTAACCTTGATCTGATGCTGCAGCATCAAGTATCTGCGGCTGCCTTATTATCACTGATTTATTACTTTACTAATATTATAAAGAGGAAAGATTTGATTGTTTGTTTGTTTGTTTGTATTGAATAGGCTCCGAAACTAGTGGACCGATTTGAAAAATTCTTTTACCATTAGAAGCCGATATTATCTGTGATGAACATAGGCTACCTTTTACGGAGGGAAAATGCTTCATTCCTGCGGGAAATCTAAAATAAAAGTAAATACTAGCTTGGCCCGGGAGATAGCGCCATCTATCCAAAATAAGGTAGATGACGTTTTATACTTTTCTACGCGGACGAAGCCGCGAGCACCAGCTAGTTTAAAAATAAAACTGGCTATCTGAAATCCTAAATAATTGGGAATGAACAAACTTACCGACACATTCTTTGTAATCTTAACGCTTCTTCGTATAGTGTTTGCGCTTCGACCAAATGAGCCTTTCCAAGAGTCTGATGATCCAAGTCTTGAATATTTTTAACTGTTGAACCTGTAATATTTTTTAAACAACATTCTAAGAGTGGACTATTCTAAGCTTTGATCTAGTGTATCCTTATACATTAGATTCTGGGTTGCTTCACTAAAAGCGGCATAGTCATATTAGAATATCACCGCACTTACAGCTTGGGATGATTCAAATTAGTAGCGTTCTAATTAGGGATTATTTTAGGCTTATTATCTAAATACGTCTGCTGAGCGACAGGCGAAAAATGCGAAAAAATTGTGCAATATCACACTAAATCGTTAATTTTTACGCAAACCTAACCAACCATATGAGCTACGTGATACGATTTAGTGTGATATTGCACAATTTTTTCGCATTTTTCGCCTGTCGCTCAGCTCGCTCGCCAGAACGTGGCGTGTCCGGGGCGTGCCTCATCCGGGCCCGGACGCTCAAGCAACACAGAATGGCTGAATATTCTTTGAATAAATGCATTTATACAGCCGTTATTCACGCAATTTGGGCACAAAATAAATTCCTTTAAGCTGTATAGTAGCAACATAATAGCTGAATAGTAGCTGAATAAGCAACAAGAAGCCCATAATAGCCCATACTGTTATAATAGCCCAAAAATCATTCAATACAGCATTTGCCTATCTTTTCAGCTCTAATACCCTTATAACAATGCTTTAAACTGAATAATTTGTGAATTTCATACTGTTATCTGGCCTATGTGTTGCCTGGGCGGGAAACGTTATAATATAAACATCTTCATACAAATTATATGTAACGTGCCAAGCGCGTGCCCCGTCCGGGCCACGTCTGAGGCACGCCCCGGAAACGCCACGCCACGCCACGCCTCGCCTCGCCACGCCACGCCACGCCACGCTACGCCACGTTCTAATATAAATCATCTCTTAGCCTGCGAGGCGTGCCTCGGACGTGGCACGCATAATTTGTATGAAGATGTTTATATTACACCGTATCCGACACGGTTACATTACACCGTGTAATAATTAAGCTTTTGAATTTAAGCAGCGACATGTTAGGGTCTACCACTCACCGTTTTCTACCGTCCGGTCAGCGTTGTCTCCGTAAACGGAGGCCACACGCTCCCTGTTCCTCGGCGAGGCCTCCGCGTGTAGGATGCCTAACGCGCAGTACTGATGCGCAAGGGCTGAAATTATTTCATAGGACCACGGTAAGCGGTTGGGCACACTGAAAGGAACTAGACAGTCTAACCTCTTACACAGACTGCTGTGTAATTTACTGAAGTATCCTCTTAAGAGCGCGATATAAAGGTACACTAGCGCCACTCATTTAAAAAAATATTATCTCGTGACTGAGAAGGAATTATTAAAGAAAGCTACACAAAGCCCTCGGTAAGTATGTATACAATTTTTTGCTACCTTTTATAAAGTTTCATATTTAGACACGAAGCAATAAAATTCGATCTAAAGAAAAGCGGCCACATTCCTCTAAATCGTGGTTAATTCCTTAAGGGGGTGGCCCTTACAGAATACCACCGTGAAATAACAGCATTATTGCTGTTGTGTTTCGGTGAGTGAGTAAGGGATGCCAGAGCCCATTACCCCCTTCCCTTCCTTATCCCTTATCCTTAATCCTTCTATGGTCAGCAGCGCACTTGTAGCACTTATGGCGTTGCTTGTGTTACAGGCGACGGTAGCCACCTACCATCAAGTGGACCGTCAGCCTGTCTGTGGACCTTAACATAAAAAAAAGACTTGAAACCGTTTTTCATGAATGCCATTGTCAAAACTGGACCAAATTGAAATGGTACCACACCACATGGGAAGTACCAGTACAGCTTTCAAATAAAAAAAGGATCGAGAAAAAATTATTGTGAACCTTTTCAAAAGACTTACAAAAAATTAGGAGGTTCTCAATTCGACTGTTTTTTTTTAATGTTACCTCATAACTTTCGACGGGGTGAAACGATTTTGGTGATTATTTTTTTTATTTGAAAACTAGTGCTTCCAGTGTGGTCCCATTTCAATTTGGTCCAGTTCTGACAATGGCATCCATGAGAAAAGACCATGAGACGGATTGAAGTCGGTTTATTTTTTGTTAAAAAGAGTTATTTAAAAGTCGGTTGAAAAGAGCTATAATGAAATCAATACGACGACTTTCGTTCAACTGCATACCCTTTCAATATCGTGCCACCGAATGAATCTGAATGAATGAACACCTCTTTTCAATCAACTTGAGTCGACATAAATAGCAGCTTAAACGACTAACGCAGTATGAATATCAATGAACACTATTTTACCTTTATAAAACTCAGTCTTGACGTGGACCAAAGATACCCACGAGTATGGCACGTAATTCAGTACACCCTCTGTCTGCATCTGGAAATATTCTAGTTTTTGATAATCTAAACATTATGTTTGCTATTACAGATGTATAGGTGAACTAGGTCTAGGCAGGTGGACCACTGGTAAGGAAGGGTTATATTCGCTTTCAAAGATATAGTACCATAATTCCTTGTCTATGACGGAGACATTGCCTAAAAGTGGTCATATAGGGGCAATTATTGATTGATTAGCCAAGAGGGTTTGCTCTTGAAGAGATTAGGGTAGGGGGGAAAGGGGGAAACACACTAAATAGAGCTTACCTTGTCGTAAAGCTGTCGGTAGGTGGTGGCAAGCTGAGCGCTCTCCTGAGCCAAGTCGAGACAAAGCTCCAAGTCGTCGCAAAGCTCGCGATCTCGTCTCGCGCACTCTCCGCGCGCCTGAAGCTGTAACTTCTCGAACAGGCATTCCCTGGCCTGGGCCTGAAACCCCCAACTTAACTAATTAACCTTCTAATTAACAGGGAACGCTACCAATATTTTTCCATACAAATGTAATCCCCTGTTTTCTCCCTGGATAATCCATCTAGAGCAAAAATTGTTTGTTATAAAATCTAGGACTGCTAAAACTATGCCCCTATCATTTATTACATTACATGAGAGAATATGACTTCTCAAAAATATATAACGTAATAAATGGCCCTTTTATGTCACCCTAATCAGACGACTATAAAACAAAATTGAAAGACTTTTAAGATAAAAAGAAATGATAGGGGCATAGATTCGTTCTTCCTGAAAATATTTGTGTACAAATTATTCGATAGGCTCAATTTTTAGAGGAGAAAAGAGGGGAATACGAAACCTCGATTTACTCAAGATGTCCCTATCGCACAATACGGGGTAAGGCTGGAAGGAGCGCGATGGCTGCTGTACCCGCGTCCCCTCTTAACTTAATTAATTCAACGAGGAAATGCTGCCAGCGTTCTTGGTACAATGCCGCAGGGTCCATTTTTATATTGATTTTTAGTTTTAGGTAAGCATTTAGTGTACATATTGTTTAATATTTAAAGTTTAGTATAGTTCTTTTATGTTAGCAATGTTATAATATTTGTAATAAAATTAGCTTAATTAAAAATTAACCTTAACTATTAATACAAATACAATAAAAACATACAGAAGAAAAAAGGGGGTAAAATAAATCGGCGAAGGTATTCGATTCGTCGTCATGTGCGTAGATCCTTAAATATCGGTTCTACGGACAAAGTCGTACATAGTACAACTAGACCCTAAAGTTAATAATAAAAGAGATATATTGAAAAATATATTTTACCCCTTTCTTTCATTTATCTAAAAAAAAAAAAATTGATTGTACGTAAAAATGTGCAACAAATATTTGTAGAGAATTGCATAAAGAACAATATTAGTCCTTATCATTTTTGTCGCACGGTCAAATTTTTGTATGTTTTGTTTATGTCTTATGTTACCCCTTAATACCACTATAACTGGCGTAGCTCAACTTAAAATGGTCGAGATTCTTATTTTACACTCTTACTGGAAACCCCCCACCCCCTCTAAGGTGGGTGAAAAGAATTCGACATCTAGAATTAATGTAAGCTTAGGCCCGATTTTCGTCTAACCCGAGTGTAGTATGTTGTTACCAGCCAGTAGTAACGTCCACAGAGTACTGAGAGTACTCACGGTCATAAGAGCGCCGAGCACGAGCAGTGTGTCGGCGGCGAGGTCCACTGAGGGCGCGTTCGTGAAGTTCTCGTGGATGTACTTGAGAGTGCCGGCGGCGCGCAACAACGCGTCCACGGCGCCATCTAGGCCCGCGCATGTGTTCCGTTCCTGTTACCATAATACAGACGGTATGTCATGTATTTTTTTTTTTTTATTAGAGATGGGTTTGCTCTTGGCCAACAACCAGCTGAGTAGCAAGGATGAGGCCTATGATGGAGCGAGCTCACCCAGAATATGCCTATTCACTCGAACTTTGAAAAGATTAGGGTTATATTGTTTGTATTGTATTGGATATGTATGTATTAATTTTTCAGAAGATTATCGTCAAAAATTGCGCATTTAGTTACGAGTGATATTTGGTAATAATAACCGCATTGTATTTACAGTAATAAAGGCTTATTAGAACGCGCAAACACCGTATTTTCCATACCATTTTTGGTAGCGAACTTTAGTGTAAACTTTTGTAACATATTTGACAGTTTGTTCAAAAAATAATATAATAAATAAATAAAAACAGTTTATATCAAAATTTATAATTATACTCTAAGTATACAACGCAAAAATATATGATTTTACCTGTTTAGCTCCTATTTGTGTGTATATGCCCGCCATGTTGAAAAGGACGCACGCTTTCTCAAAGGCCACAGTTCGTTGACACGAAGGCACACCTTCGATAAAAATAATTATAAGTCCTCATCTTTTATCAATAGGAAAATCAAAACATGACCAATATGACCATGTAAAGTCGGGGTACGAAAACCTTCTTAGTACCTTTTGAAACTAAACAGTCAACTGACAGACGTTTGAAATGAAATTTTGGCATGACTGACAGTTCTGCTGGTGCAAGCAAATGTCAACTTAAAGGTGACGAACCTTTTCTTACCCCGACTGTACCTATCAACTAGTGCTGATTCTGGGTGATATTTTTTTTGAATCTTTTGAATTTTAGTTACAAAAGTTATTCCAAGATGTCGCCACATATCATGAACATGGAGTTTCTATAAATTATAATAAATAGTAATACGTAAGTGAATATTTACGCATTACTATTATAATGATTATTATATTATATTATATTATATTATATTATATTATATTATATTATATTATATTATATTATATTATATTATATTATATTATATTATATTATATTATATTATATTATATTATATTATATTATATTATATTATATTATATTATATTATATTATATTATATTACTAATAGACCTCCATTTTTTTATTATATAAGGTTATTCGCTGAACTGCGCCATCTGTATTTCCCTACATCGAACTATGGCAATATTGTCGGTGATAAAAGTGTTCCCAGATGGCGCCACGAGTCGTAAAAAAGAACTTGAAAGATAGTTCACCTGTTAGTGAGTCGAACCATTCAAAGTAGACACCTAGCGATCTGTCCGGTGGAAAAAATCTTCTCTCTATGAAGTAAAGTTGATTGTAGTACTTAAACAATAGGGCCACTCCAGCTGTTGAGCGGACTGGGGTACGCATTGCCTGGAAAAATTAAAAGAATGTGAGTTTGTTTGTTACGTTTTCACGCAAAAACTACTGAACCGATCACCGTGAAATTTTGCATACACGTTGTCCGCGACACCAGAAAGGACATAGGGTACCTTTCATCCAAGAAAGAAGTAATGTTCCCGAGGGATTATCTAAAATATAAAACTGTAACTAACGCCTGGCTAATGCGTTATAGCAACAAGTTGTCAAGCGTTAATTATTGCTTTTATATTTTTAATCTATCATCGCGTACGAAGTCGCGGATACCAGGTAATCTATACTAATATTATAAAGAGGAAAGATTTGATTGTTTGTTTGTTTGTTTGTATAGAATAGGCTCCGAAACTAGTGGACCGATTTGAAAAATTCTTTTACCATTACAAGCCGACATTGTACGTGATGAACATAGGCTACTTTTTACCGCGGGAAAATGCTTCATTCCTACGGGAAATATAAAATAAAAGTAAATATTAGCGGCTTGGACCGGGACACACTTCACAGCTGACAGCGCCATCTATCCAGAATCAGGTGAAGCGACTAACATGACAACTGCTTGGTGATAGATGGCGTTTTATACTTTTCAACGAGAACGAAGTCGCGAGCACCAGCTAGTGAATATATATACATAGAAATAAGCATAAGCAACAATTTCTAATTTTAATTATTTTAGCGCCTGTTTCACAAACGTCAAGTATGGCCTACTTGACGTAACTGTCATTTAAAGTCACCAGTAATCGGGGATTATTGAGCTGGTATACCTTTCGCCTTCGAATGATGCAATAAAACGAGTGCATAATTCAATAAAACAGAAAATGATTTCTAAAAGTAACTAATCAACACTTTACATGACGTTGGTGAAAGAGGCGCTTAGTATTGTAGTACAATAAATCGATTACATACTTGTCTCATATCCATGAAGTCTGAAATGGCGTCTTCATAGTTGATGGCACTTTCGCTGTAATGCTCCAATATGAAGTCCTTGAATGGCTCCCTGAAGTCCACCTCTTTGGTCTCTTTCAGTCCCAGCGGGATCATTGGCATCACACAATCTTTGCTGGAAAATGTAAATTTCATTCTTTATTATTTAACATACTTATAAAGGCATGTCTATTGTAAAAATTGCATTCACTAAAAATGTCTGTAATTGAGCTCGTGTAAAAAATGCGTTTTTGTACAGATAAAGATTATTATTATTATATACTAATTAGGTATACTATATACTTACTAATGGGTATTATTTAGGTATTAGTATATACACCCTCGAAGGGGGTGTATATACTAATACCTAAATGATTATTATTATTATTACTAATTATTGTAAAGAGAGATTTGTGTTTTTGTATTACATGTTTTAGTAATAAATAAACTGAAAAACAAACATATTTGATTGGTTTCGCTGCGCTCTACTAGATACAGTCGCTGTACTTGACAAATACGGCAACAAATACTACGCCGAATTCGGCGTACCCGAGCTAGTCACACTGCAAACTGTGCGATGTGTGCGTGCCGAATGTTTTATTAAATTTTGGACATGATAAAATGCCAATTTGGTTAGTGAAAATGTGTAAAAAGTGATAAATAGTGACGATGTATTACATACACTACACTACAATAAAAAGTTGCCGCATTCACAGAGCTATTCCTAGGTAGGGCCGTATCTAGTCGAGCGCAGCGAGACCAATCATTTATGCTCAATCACAGAATCGATCTATTTTGAAGCTACATTATCGGGGAGATGTCGCGTGCAACAGCTAGTATTTATAAAAAGAAATTGGCATATATTATTTATAGTTTTAATTTTAGATTGTACAATTATATTAATACTGTTTTAACGATGGTAAAAGAACTGCATACTTAAAACAAAACGTCAAATGAAAAAAGCATTTCCGAAAAACCTAAAAAAAACAACTCGTGGCGGATATAAATGAATGAAAACGACCATTTTTTTTTCTCGTATGTTCGGATTAATCTAACAATAGTTCTCATTGCGATGGCTATGCTATAATGCTCTTGGGAAACTTGAGTTTGCCTGTCACAAAGAGCGCCGACAGCCGACACCCATTACCGGTAATGCCATGGAAAATGTCTATGGTTAAAATGGATACACTAAAAAAGGGTGCACCATTAAAGATCACATTTTAAAAAAATCTACTGTCCTGGCTAGTCATGCTTTCACTTCTAAAAGGGCTATCACACCTTACAATTTGAACGTTTCCAATTTAGGAAATCGAAAGGTGTGATCGCAGAAAGAACAGATCGGATTCAATTTAGAGAGTTCTAACTCTCTGTTTCCTTAAATTGAATACTGTGATCGCGGCGTTTCAATTTAGGAAGTTTAGGGATGTCCACTTAAAAAATACATCGATGTTTTTTGTCGATGCGATACAAAGAGGCTATGCATCGGTTAGAAACATTGATGTTTTCTCAAAATCGAGTACACTAGCTGCTGCCTGCGACTTCGCCCACGTAACGCGTGACACGTTAATATGCAAAATGGTTAATTATTTCGTTACCTTTTTAAAATAAAAATTGAAACATAAATAACATAGGTCATTTTTTTTTTTTATTAGAGATGGGTTTGCTCTTGGCCAACAACCAGCTGGGTAGCAAGGGAGAGGCCTAAGATGTAGCGAGCTCACCCAGAAGATGCCTATATTTATATTTTATAACGTTACGAGGACGAAGTCGGGCACTAAAATAACTACTTAAATGAAGAAATACCTATTTAAATGAAATAGGTAATAAAATAATATACTAAATAAATAGGTAACACAATCAAGATTCTTGATTGCAATTGATTTCGTTAAAATACCAGTAACTCGTTATATACCTAACTAGTAATTTCCTAAAGTTTTATTGTTCATAAAGTTGTCAATTTTATTTGTAGAATCTAGAAAGAGAACCGACAAACGTTGCCGCCTTATGACAGTGCAAATGAATTTAGACCTTAAGTCGTAGTATGTATGTATGTATGTATGTATGTATGTGTGTGTGTGTGTGTGTGTTTGTATGTATGTATGTATGTATGTATGTATGTATGCATGTATGTATGTATGTTCCTCCATAACTCTTAAACGAATTAAC